>CM053752.1:10652160-10674234 GCA_028658305.1 Pachyuromys duprasi
GGGTCTTGTATGAGACGGTTTCTACAATCAAGGACCATGTGTGGATGTGGCCTGGAACCCCCACTCAGATGGGGCCCATGATAGCTCGGTGTTGGACTGAAGACCCTAGTGAGGGAAACAGGGACTGTTTCAGTCAAGATCTTGATGGCTGACTCTTTGACTCTCCCCCATACAAGCCAGGGAATGACAGACTGGCTAGATCCCAGGGGAGGACATTGCAGCCAACCCTGAGGAGACAGGATGAGCTGGGGTTGGATGGAAGGGGAGGAGGTCCTCCCCTGTTGGTGGACTTGGAGGGGGCGGGGATGAGGGAGATGAGGGAGGGCGAGGGAAGGTGGGAGGGAATGAAGGAGGGGCTACGCCTGGGATGCAAAGTACCTAACCTGTGATTGATATAAAAATAAATAAATTTATAAAAAAATAAAATCACAACAAGACTTGCCAATGTAAGATCTTTACACAGAATTAATGAAATCCTAAATCTCCATCCAGGGTGACAACCCCACTCCATCGGAAATCAGAGAACAAAGATGGACACGGTGGCTCATAGGTATAATCTCACAGTTTAGAAGACAAAGGTGGGTTTGCTACAAGATCAAGGCCAACCTGCTTCACTTAAGAGAGTTTCAGGTCATCCAGGGTGACACAGAGACCCTGAAAAGTATATAGAGAGGAAAAGGATATAGGGAGGAAAAGAGAAGATGGAAGAGGAGAGATGGAGAAGAGCAGAGGGGAGAAGAGGGGAGGGAAGCTGTGCAGGGGAAGAGCAGAGGGTGGCATCATTTGTATTTTCCAGTGCAGTGCTTTATTTTCACACATTATGACCCACACAAGTGGATAGACTTTCAGCAATCCTCACACTGTTATACTATGTAGTTTTTAGTCCTTTCTTGACAAGGTTCATACTGTCTGCCCAGGCTAGCCTCACAATCCCCCTGTCTGGGCCTCTCAGGTACATTTCCATTATATTTAAGTTTGTTGCTTGGTTCTCCTATGTGACTGTAAAGCATTCCCTGGATGAGTTACGCACGATTTTTTTGAGTGTCTCTCTTCCCCCTAATATTTTGTTATTTTTAATCATTTTAATTAATGTACATCCTCATGCATAAAAATCTTTATCCTGGGTCTCTAATAACACATCACGAGTAAAACAATATATTCCCCTATACAGATAACAAATTGTATATGTCAGATTTACAAAACCCAAAAGTATGTACATGAATTTAAAATATCAACAGATAATGCAGAGTGTGCTGAGAAAGAACAATTTTAATTACCGTTCCTACATGAAGTGCTTGCTACTACATGTGCTTTCAATTTCATTTATTACCAACTGGTCCTTGCAAATTTGTAAATGTCCAGTGATCATATATTTTATGCAAAACTGTTCAAAAACAAACAAACCTAACTTTGACTTCACGCCTATAACCTACTAAAAAGATTGTAAATATGTTATCTATCAAGATCAGCGAGCAGATGAACAGTGTGTCAGTGGGACAATGTTTGTCTCCATTCTCTAATCTGTACGTTTAAAACAATACCAGTAATTATATCTAAAATAAGAGTTACACAAAACATTTTTATTGATTCTTACTTGTTTGTTTCCTTAAATTAGATGACTTATCTGGAAATAAAGGACCAAGCCAAGAAGGATCAATTTTTCCTATGCAAAATCCTCCAAGGCAAATGCTGTTGTTGGCCAGGTCCAGAGCGAGCCTTCTCAGGAGCAAGCTGATGACCTGGCTGTCACCCTTCTGGATGCTCACTGTCAGTGCTTTCCGTACATCTTGCTCACGACATCCACTATTAAGCAACAGTTCCACCAATTTGGGACTGCTCTCTTTCTCACATACCTAGTTTTTATAAAAAAAGAAAAAGAAAAAGGAAGTGAACACAAGACTTTCATTTCTTCTCTTTGGCCTGACAGAAAAATGGAGCCTGCTATGGCTATTCTTTATACCTCAGATTTAGGTTGAAATGTTGTGAAGTAAGGCAAAACATATTCTTGCACTAGACAGAGGAACTAAAATAAAATTATTGTCACAAATATAAGACTAGCATAAATCAGATAATCCGGAAGCCGCCAGACAGTGGTTTGAAGTGACTCCATCATGCTTCGCATTCCATCGTGGTGGGCATCATGCTGTTCATAGGGTCTAACCAGGTGGTTTTGTGTCCATTATTAGTCCTTCATATTTTTCTCTGCCATCTTTAAATTCTCAAAAAGTATATTTCTGTTAATTTCATCTTTTGTCTGAATCATTTCTGGATATGCAACCTCTTGGTAAGTGAATAAATACACTTCGTATTAGCACAAAATAAGCTGCCTTCAGAAAGTCTATACAAAGGGTCAGTTAACAGCTATTCAGTAAATATGTCCATAATGTCAATTATTTGCTACTTAAATGAAACACCTGACAACTAGAATAAATTCAACAAATGGAATACAGAATCCAGGGATGTAAAGACAGACTTTTTTTATTTACTTAATTTGTATACTATTGCTGTTGTTGGGGTTCAGTGTTATTGTGGTGGAAGACATTGGCACCATGGCTTTATGAATGCAAGACAGGCATTTTCTACTGTGTTATAGCCCAGACCGAAATGTCGCATATTTCAAAAAGGAGATAAAAATAAACATATAAAGTCCAAAAGAATCTGTGCAGAGGAACACAACAAAGGAATTTGCATAGAAAAATTAGCTCTGTTGAGAGAAGGGTAGAAAGCTCTCTCTGTGGGGAATTCTGAGAGCAGTGGTGATATGCTTTTCATCATGTTGTTTTCCTAGCAACAACTAGGAAATTGAGCTTCTTTTTAGACATATCCAAATAAGATTTACACAATGATTTGCATTCAAAAGGTAAACAACAAAGCCATATTGAACTACTGACAGTAATAATGATAACAGAAAGTCTATTCTCCATATGGCTTATTTAAAAGAATTTTATACTAAATTAAATAATTTGATGACTTGGTTTTAATGCATCAGAATAAAAGAATATGAAAATATGTTGAAATTTCTGGTTCTCCTCCTTACTAACATGCACCAACTTAAAAGTTCCAGATAACAAATTACTTTAATTACAATGTGGGAATAAATAAGATAAGATTTAAAACTGAATTATTGGGAAACTGGTAACAACAGTTACTCCAGTCCTGTTTCCTGTTTTCTCCTTCTCTCAATGTCCATCCCATTTGCCTATCTGAGTGAAGATCGATCATCTTACCCAAGGTCCTCCTTCTAGCTCATCTTCTTTAGGTGTACAGATTTTTGTAGGTTTATCCTATATTATATGTCTAGTATCCACTTATAAATGAATATATACTGTGTGTGTCTTTCTGCTTCTGGGATACCTCACTCAGGATAATCTTTTCTAGTTCAAGACTCTACACAGCATTGTATAAAAGCAGATAAGGAGACTCATAAACGAACTTTGGGCAGCATGCAGGGAACCTTGGGAAAGAAGGGAGATATAGTAAGACCTGGAGAGGACATGAGCTTCACAAGAACAACAGAACCAAAATTTCTGGGCACAGGGGTCTTTTCTGAGACTGATACTCCAACCAAGGACCATTCATAGATATGCCCTAGAACCCCTGCTCAGATATAACCTATGGCAGCTCAGTCTCAGGTGGATACCCAAGTAAGGGGAACAGGGACTGTCTCTGACCTGAACTCAGTGGCTGGCTCTGGATGGGGGAGCAGCCTTGCCAAGCCACAGAGGAGGACAATGCAGCCAGTTCGGATGAGACCAGTTAAGCTAGGATCAGATGGAAGGGAGGAGGACCTCCCCTATCCATAGACTTGGAGAGGGGCACAAGAGGAGATGAGGAAGAGAGGGTAGGATTGGGAAGGGAGAAGGGAGAGGGCTACAGCTGGGATACAAAGTGAATAAACTGCAATTAATATAAAAAATAAAAATTAAAAAAAAGTTATTCCAGGCCCCTAAGATGCTTTGGTGGGTAAAGCACATGCTTCCAAACCTGAGGACCTGGGTATCATCCTACAGCTCGTGATACGGAAGGAGAAAATCAACTCCTTAGGCTGTCCTTGGATTTCCACCCCAAACCATGGCACAGGCAGACAGACTGATGGATTCACACACATACACACAATAAACAGACTGATAGATAAGTGAATAAATATTTTAAATACACCACTGATTTTTAATATTGCACATTAAATAGTCCTAAAATCATTTTTCATACTCTCTGGCTTATATATAAGTTCCAAAATGTATTTAACTAAGAAAATGGCTGACTCACTTTTTAGAACATCCACTGCACTCACGCTTGTTGCACAGATGCTTAACCATGTTGAAACATACCCTCCTTAAGAGAGAAAGGAAGCTCATGAGACTCTAGAAGCTGCCAAGACTCAGAAGACCCAGGGATCTCAGAAGCTCAGAAAGCTACATGTTGCACAAGGCCCCTCCCTAAGGTTGTCCCTCAGAGTGGACAGTGTCTGTGATGAGGAGACTCCACTGGAACTTCCTTTATGTCGACCTGGGAGCTCCAGACATGTAGCTTTCCTGATTCAGCTCCCATTGGGAGGGGGGCTTTCCCACAATGCAGCTGTCTTTGAGTCACTCATGCTCCCAAATTAGTCCAGAAAGCTCAGGGGTTTGCAGTTTAAACTTAGATAGAAATGTTCCTTGGTAAGCTATTGGAGCCATACCAACAAATGCTTGTTTACAATTCAAGAGGAAGAGTCACAAAACAATACTACGAAGTCAATATTCTGGTGCAACTCCTAAAATATAATGGAGGCACACATTAAACTCTCATGGACCTACAGAAGTTAATCTTAATTTTGTCTCAGGTTCAGATGTATTGGAAAGGATTTAGGGAAAATTTTTTTATTGGAGTTTGAAGGAAGAAGATGATCAGATATTTGTTTTCATGCTGTGGTAAGAAAGACTGAGAAGAAAGGAAACTCAGCATGCTACACAACTAGGATGCCTAAAACCAAGTGATGCCCATTAGAACCCAGACCCTTGAAGCTACTGAGAAGAGCTGACAGGTCATGCACAGCCCCTGTAGCCTTTTCTCCCACCGCTCTTACAACCAACCAAATCATGCCTCCCAAACCCTCACTACCCATAATCAGGCACCACACTGCAGTCATGTAGCACAGATCACATCCTGAGCTAACTCCTCATGACCTCCATTTCCTCAGATACTTCCCTTTGAAAGTATTGAAGCATTTTTGTTGTCAGAGCACTAACAAATCTCGCCTGGAAGACCCTTTTCTTCAGTGCCTTTTTCTCGAGTCCTGTCTTCCCCTCTTGCTCCCCCAAGCCTAACATTCCGTGCTGTGACTTAGATAGAGGTGTCACTGAGAGGAACGATTTTGTGGGATGTTTCTCCATCCCAGTCACTGCTCACTGCACTTTTCCAGAGGCTTAACTGACCCTCCAGCCTAGGAGTTTTGCCTTTCCTCACAGGGCTACCTGCTCCTCCAGACAAGGGTTTCTCCGTTTTCCCAAAGGAGCTATTGCCCCTGCAGCCAAGACTTCAGTTAGCCATGATTGATCATGATGCTCTACAGTATCACCTGTCCTGTGCGGCAGCTCTTCAAAGATGCCTTGTTCTTGCACTGGATCCGAGGATGAGAGTTTGTATACTCCCTCGGCAGTGAAATCATTCTGCCTTACCAGATGTTGCCACAGATGAGCCTATTTATGCCTTTTGACATCACAAATACCCTAGAAAATCTCCCTTTTCAGCTTCTGGACTCTTACATGTCACAGCTATTTAAAAAACTTGCTTCTTATGAACTAGTCAATCAAATTGTTTCCCTCTTAGGTTCCCTTGCTCTGGCTAGATATTTATTTACACTGTAGGCTGGGATCATATACAACAAGTACTGACCCGTGAATGGACTTTGAGATGGACCTATTTATAGGACAGTTCACAAAATCACTCTTCCTGTTGGTCTTCTAATCTGTGGCTATTGGTCCAGGAAAAATAAAATAAAAACTCCTTTAAAAATAAAATAAAAACCTGAGACAGCAACTTAAAGAGTGGTCCACTTGCCAACTGACCACAACAAAAATATATTGCAAAATCAAATGGGTTCTAACGTACAGTGGAAAACATGTCTACCAGTCTGCCAGTCTCTAAAGATACTTAATAATCCATTGTGATTAACCTTAAGCACATCCATGATAACCCTGTTAAAGCTGTCTCTACTCCCTGCTGCCTTTCCTGTGTTTTAAACAAATCAAGAAAAGCCCAATAAAAATTTTAAATATCCTTCATAGACAACACATAATAAAAACTTGAGTCATCTAGACAACAGCCCTGTCTCTGATGGGGATTGCTCTGCCCTTCTTCTGCTAACCCTCAGCACTTCCACCCCTTCTCATGTCTTCCAGAATTTAACAGTTCCAGCTTCAGATAGTTCTACAAGTGGACAGTGTCCACCAGATATGTGGATTCAAATATCAGCCTCTGACCAAATGCTAACCTGAGTACTCTCTCTGTGACAGGGGAGTCTGTAGACTCCTAGTACATGGGCACCTCAATTCAGCAGGAAGCCAGATTCATTTGATACTCATTAATCCACTAGGCCCCCATCTCAGTTTTAAATGTTCACTTAAAAAATATATATGTCGATCTGGGAACAACATATATATATTTATGTCAATCTGATATATGAGAGTTTAGAAGCCAGACCTGAATACTATTGCAAAGAGCTGACAGACACACCTAACTCTCTGTCTTAAGTTTCTGCAAAAAAGCTGTGGTCGTTTCCCCTCTGGACATGACATGTTTTCCTTGTTGCATCTTGAAGCAAAGACTACCTTATGGTTATGGAATAAAAGATTACAAAACCTGGATGCATGACTGTCAGCTGGGATTCCAACTCCTCCTCCCTGCCCCATTTCCAGCTACAAGTCATCTTGGGAGATACTAGGATAGATAGGAAGAAGTTTTACTGAAAGGGGTTCTTAATGAAGATCTTCGAGGAAGTTGTCATCCCGTGATGGGGTAGGACACTGCAGATGGAAATGTTTGGGGACTATCCACTGCCCTTTAAGTAGCTCTTCACATGTCGTTGGTTAATAAGCCTACTAAACTCAATGGCTTGCCAAGCTGGACTTTGATGGATTGTACTTTGATCTGTCATTGATGCCCTATCTAGAGTAGCCATTTGCCACATCTTCCCACAAAAAGTTAACAGCAAAGAAAATAAAAACAGAGAAAATAGACTGTGTGTTGGAGAGCTAAGTCTGTGAAGATGCAATGCACGAGGCACATTTAGAGTTACACCTTAACGTGAAGATAAACAAATAAATGAGGCATTAGACTGGAAACACCCAGAGCATTAGGTTAGTTTTGGCATTTTTCCCCAAGGACATATTAACCTGCCCAGGAAAGAGGTTAACAAGGCCTCACCATCAGTGATGAATGGAATGTTTCAATCAGAACCACAGGGAGAAGTCACCTTGGCTGGTAAGCATGGGTATCAAAAAGGCAAAGCTAAAAATGCTATCAAGAGTCTGGGAAAGGGGGAACACGTACAAACTGTTTGTGAAGTGTGAGTGTTTTCCCTTGTGGAAAACAGTATGGAAGTACCAAAAAACAAGATCTAAAAGTAGGATCCAGATACAGTGGCAAGTGCTTTTAAACTAACACCAGGAGGTATAGACAAGCAACCTCTGAATTTAACCCCACCTTGGTCTTCACAGTATATTCTAGGACAGCCAAGTCTATATAGTAATACCCTTCCACAAAACCACAACAGCAATAACAAAACCACCCTAAAACCTAAAAATAGACCTACCATATGTTTCATACACTCACCACTGAGTATGTGTCCGAAGGAAGTAAAATGTTGAAGAAACATTTGTATTCCTGTGTTCAGCAATGTTCATTATCATCAAGACATAGAATCAATCTAGGGGTCCATGAAGAAGTAAGTGGATGAAGAAGATGACACATACACAAGTGGGATGTTGTTCAGTCTCACGTACCAAAGCCTCATCACTGAATCACAACATAAACGAAACCATGGACCAACAAATGAGTGGAATAAGGCGAGCAAAGACAGATGATAACACGCATGTCACTCTCACTCAGAATACAAAAGTGACCTAAGGGAGCAGGAAATGGAACGGTGCTCACCAGTGGCCTGCATTGCAGAAGAGTGAACAGATACATGACTGTGAGAACGTGATTTTCAATGTCCAGAACAGATTAATACAGAGACAAAAAGTAGTCAAGTGATTTCCTGGAGGCAAAGAGAAAAGCAGACAGAGGTCCAAGGAGAACGGAGTGGAAACTGGGGCTGCTGTCTGTGGGATTAACTGTGGGATGATGGAGATGTTCTAACGTTGACTCCCACAATAGCAGCACAACTCCACACACACAAGTACACAGGTTCTCACTGTGTCACTATATCCTTCTAACTGACTTCAACCTCACTGATGTCACCCCGCCTCAGTCTTTCCTGATTAAATTATAGACTTTAAACATGAAAATGGTATGATATATTAATTGTGTTTCAATAAATCTGTCCTTTTTTAAAATGAGAGAACAAGTTAGAAGAGGAGGAAGAAGAGTAATAATAGAGATAAACATATTTACCTGATAAATTAAAGAAGATACCCCCTTCACTTGATTGGCATCAGCTCCCAAAAGAAGCAAACATTCCACCATAATGCTGTTATTCTGATCGCAGGCTCTCTCTAGCAACGTGGTTTTCAAGTCATCATCCATGGCCAGTTTTGCAAAGCATTTGCAACATAGGTTGAGAAGCTAGAAGGAATAGAAATGAGTATGAGAGGCAGCTGGGGGAGGGGAGGGAGAACATTTAGCCCATGGGCAGCAGTGTCATACCTGTTCATCCTTCCGTTCCACGATGCTGGAAGACATCTGATGAAATATCACTAAATCAAATGAATAGTGCACCAGAAGCTTGGAGAAGGATACTGACAGTTCAAATATTGCCAAGATTGTCTGTAATCCCTGAAAAGATGAGCAATAGTAATAATAAATAATATAAGCAATTATGGCAAATTGTGGCAAAATATCTCAATCATATACCATATATTAATCATATATGACATTTAATACCTAGGCTGCTCATTTAACTAAGTAGAGAGAAATGGATTTGTACCTGATAGCCGTAAACCTTGAAAGAATCATAAATGTCCCTCTTGGTACTAAGAAATATATTAAGAACAAAGAGAACAAATGCTAGCTAGCAAACCATCCTCAAATAAATCAAGAAAAGCACTTATTTCCCTCAAATTTGGCTATTAAAGATTCCTTTCTGAAACCACATCTACAGGATGGAAGCTAGATGTTGCTCAGGATTAGAACAGCTGGCGGCACCTGGATCCAAACCAGTCAATCTTTAATTCAGGAGTACACATTAGTCACAGAAATCTAGCATTTCTCCCACCTTTTTTTGCTAGCTCCTACACTTCTGCCTCAGATCCAACTATGTCCTCCTGATCTCACTGCCGTTTGGTGCATTTGTCTGAAGCTCCAAAAGCAAAATAAGGGTTGTGTTCTTGTAGCAGGTTCAACACAAAGGGCAACAGTGCTACTTAGAAGCGTCTTAAGCTTGTCAAGGCTGGCCAGGCCTCTCTGCCCATGCAGTGTGTCAAGGAAGGGCCCTTTCCATGAACAGCTTTAGGGTAAATGACTGCAAGTAAACCCCCAAGAGATTGGCCTAATGTCTGCAGTGGTTTGCGAACAGTCTGTCCACACATCAAGGTGATTTTGTTCCCTTAAGAGGCTGAGTTCTACAAATATGAGTACTTTTTTTTTAACTTTTGAGATCTTTTTTCATTTGAAGGTAATCTTAATGCTAATAAATTCACAAATGTCCTATTTCTTTAATTGCCCAATCCCAATTATCTAAAAGACATATTGCTATGGAGATCTGAAAATTCACATGCAATGAGTTAGTCCATAGTAAAGGGACCCTAAAATCACAGTCAGTTCCTTCCCTTAGATGGCTTTTAATCAATTTTGCCTTGGCTTTAATCGATTTAAAGTAAAGCACTTTCCAAAATACAGATTTTAAAATGCTTTCCTACCAGAACTAAAACAACAGTATCCTTGGAACCTCGCAGTGAGGAGAATGCTTTAGCTGCATATGTGACTTCCTGGAAGCGGCTGTGCAATAATCACAACCTAGGTGTTTGTGTCGGTCTAACTTGGTGTGGCCAGTTCTGTCTTAACTGACAAAGTGAGGGTCAATAAAGATGCAAAGTTGATTACCAGAAATCCAAAACTAAGACAGAAGTTTTGGCCTATTCATTTGGTTAAGATTTACAAACAAACCAACAAAAAGAGGTATTCCATTTGTCTAGTAAATAACAGTCTCACTAATTTACAAGTCTCAAACTCCTGGGATGATGTAATTTTCCCTCCTCGGTTTCCAGAATGTTTATCTACACACCCAGTAAGAGTCTATTTCTTATTCCCTGCTTTATCAACCTTACACCACCCTACAGTCTTTGTAAAGATAATTATCATATATCTGCTTTAATAAAGCTTGGTGAAAATTATTTCAAATCATCCTTTGAGGAGAAAACAATCAAGAAGTAAAAATAACTAGATGCAAAAGCAGTTCATGATAAGTCACAAAGGACAGCCATCTTTACAATAAAAACAATCAGCTGGAATTTCTTTAGCATCTTTGCAGGAAGGACAAAAGGCAAGCAAACACACTGACTTTCAGGATCTAATAATGAACACTGGATCTTTATAGTCAATGCAATTTTCTGTGCCTTCTATAATTAAAATACTACAGAATGATAAATGGTTTTAATTGACTAGTCTACCCTCTAGGTAAGCAATGAGAGTTGCAGACTCCAGGGTAGGGGGAACTGCCTAAGTTCCTGGTTCCCTTAAGTGTACTCACTGTAGTCTGCACTTCAGCAAGATCTTTAAATCGCTGTAAACTGGAAACCAGAATTTTTGCTAGGAGATGCCCTGTCCCTATGCAGAAATTCTTCTTTGTAATCAAGCATCCCATAAGATGTAAGCCCAGACACTGAATTTCTAAAACAAAAGAGAAAAAGTGACAATGGTAATTCTTTGAACCTCAAAACAGAAGGAAGGGATCAAAGAGCCAACTAATAGCTAGTGGTCCCAAGTTCCATCTGTACCAACCTTGGTCATCTGGATACATCTGCAAAGTGTGAAGAATGGAGTCAACTGCACCGTGCAGGGACAAAGTCTCCAAGGCATCAGGAAAATGTGCTACGGAAGAGATTACTTTCAGTCCACATTTCTGAATCCCAGGACTCCCAATGAACTAAAATCAAAAGGAGTAGAAGAAGTTACTTTTGTAAATGAGGTTTGAATACATGTCTCAACTAAAACAAACTACAGACGGGTAAAATCTAATTCCACGTCTGGGGTTACAGCTTAGATGGTAGAGCCATTGCCTACCATGAAAAGCCCTAGGTTTGAGCCCCAGTACCTTGGCATGTGGTATCCACCTTTAAACCCAGCACTTGGGAGATGGAGGCAGGAGGATGGAATATTCAAATTCAACCTCAGTTAAATAGTATAGAGGCAGTATTGGGATACATGAGACCCAACCTCAAGAACAAAAAACATACATGATGTGGTCAAATACAAATTACTATCCCTATTCCCGCCTTCTATGTTACTAATTACTTGTAGGTATTGAGTAAATATTTTAACCTTCAAATGTTTGTTCTGGGTCAAGTATTGCACTAAATACACACATTCCAAAACAAATTAAGTCCATGCTAGCAACATTGCCAATCATGAATTGGAGAAATGACAGCTTCTTTGGTCCATGCTGATATGGAAAACTCACAACAGATACACATGAGACTAAAGTTGGGACTTGTAACTCATCCTTTGGAGAGTGGATCATTTCTCATAGCTACAGAGTTCACTGGAGTTAGAAAGATTAAGCCCTACAGATGGCAGGACACAGAAATAAAACCAAATCAGGGATATTTTGTTGCAAAGCCATAAATAAACTTGACCCATTTGCAGTGCTGTCTCTCACCACAGGAATCTCTAAGTGAGCTTGACTCCAAGTCTCTCGTGGGCTTCGTTTTTCCTTTCAAAGCGTGTGAAGCAAAAATTTTGTCAAACTTCAAAGATGTGTAGTTAAGCTTAAATCACATGGTGCATATATCAGACCTAGGCATGGAATATTAATGTGCCTGTCTTAGAGACCCAGATTTTAATCACCTCTTTAATCGGGGTTTCTTCCAGCACTTTGAGCTATGTGGATATCCTGATGGGATATAGCTTTTACAGGAAGCTACTCTTTAAGAAGAGACAGTATGCATGCTGACAACCACATCCATACACCTCCTCTTTCAATGCCAGCGGTATACTTCTAGCCATGGCTATCTCTGGCTCTACCCACTTGGACACTACTCTCCCACCTCTACAACAGTGTGACTATTCAACTTACAGCGTTTCTTTCAAAGATTACCACAATGTCTTTCTCAGGAGTTTTTGCACACAGATAGGCCATGAAAACACTTATTTCAGTGGTATCTTTCTCTCCAAATCTAAAATTTCCCTCACCACGATGCAGATCAATGCTGAGATAGCTTCAAGCCAGATCGCAAGCTCTGGTGCAGCCTACATGGTCACGGCCTCCGACCTCCAGCCTTGGTTTCTCTGTAACCAGTCAACAGGTCTTCACCCTTCCCTCCCATGGTCTCTCAGTTGTCTTTTGTGGGGACACAATCAGTTTCTTTTTCTGTGCCTTGCTCTCCTCCTCTGGCTGCTCAGTTTGTCATCATTACCTGTATCATTTAATCAAAGCACTCGTACACTCCTCCTCCTGGCACTTTTGTTTTCTGACACTATTAGCATCTCATTCTCTTTCTCTGAATAGTAATACTATACTATCTTTGAAGACATCAGATGTGTGTTAAATTATGTGAGTCTAAAGGACTTCAAATAAAGAATGGAATAATATAAACTCCTGAGTGGTAAGGAATAATTGCAGAAATATGAACGTGGTCTTGCTATGTGAAAGTGGAGAGATGTTTGGTGTTGTCTCAGTATACTGCTCTCTAGCACAACCCTCATGATGCAGTGCTATTAAAATATCATTCTGAGTGAGGTATCCCAGAAGGAGAAAGGCACATGTGGTATATACTCACTTATTTAGCCCTATAAGATATGATAAACATACTGAAATCTATACACCTAAAGAAGATAAACAAAAAAGAAGACCCAGGGCAAGATGCTCAATCCTCACTTAGAAAGACAAAAGGGATGTAGGAGAAAACAAGTAACAGGACAGGGTCCTACCACAGAGGGCCCCTGAAAGACTCTACCTACTAGTGTATCAAAGCAGAAATAGAGACTCGTAACCAAACCTTCGGCAGATGGCAGGGAATCATATGAAAGAAGGGAGAGTTAATATGATCTGGAGAGGATAGGAGCTCCACAAGGACCAAATATATCTGGGCACAAGGGTCCTATATGAGACTGTTTCTCCAACCAAGGACAATGGGTGGATAGAACCTAGACCCTCTGCTTACCTGTAGCCCATGGTAGCTCAGTAACCAAGTGGGTACCCTGGTAAGGGAAATAGGGACTATTTCTGACATGAACTTAATGGCGGACTCTTTGACCTCCCCACCCAGCAAAAGAGGAGCAGCCCTCCTAGGCCACTGAGCACTTTGCAGCCAGTCCTGAATAGACCTGATAAACCAGGGCCAGATGAAAGGGGAGGAGGTCCTCCCCTATCAGTGGACTTGGAAAGGGGCAGGGAGTAGACGAGGGAGGGAGGGTGGGATTGGGAGAGAATGAGGGAGTGGGATTCACCTGGGATACAGAGTTAATAAAATGTAATTAAAAATAAAAAATTTTTAAAAGATCATGGATAGCTCTGTCCATGCAGAGCTAGGCTGAAATTCTTATCAGAAAGAAAGCATGAGCTAAGGCAAAGGAAAGTTTTCCTTTTTTTTTCACTTCTAAATCTATTAATAGTAAAGTCTACACCCACTACCTCCATATTCCTGCTACCCTTTAATTTTATATAATCAGACTTCTCTCTTAACTACTCTAAATTAAAAGCATTCAAAGAAAAAAGTTTCCTAACAGCTTAATTGCTGCCTTCCCACTCCTTGATTTCCAAGGACATGGTATTCTATACCGTGCTCAAACTTTAAAGCCACTCATTTATCCGTCTTCTTTATCTCTTCCTGCAACTCCAAAATGGCACAAAATGCCATTGTAAAATCTGTTCACAAGTGAGATCAGTGTATTAGCCCAGCTGTATCACACATCAGCATCCTCCACACTGGAAGGACAAAAGCTGCAGGTACCTGCCTCTAAGAATTCTGCATATAACTGAGGAACGCTAGGAGCAGAAGAGGTGGTCTTCTCCAAGGAAGAGCATTCCACCTTGGTCACCCAGTACCAAATGGTTATCCCTGAAAGCTACATCACAAGCTGAGCAGGGTATAGTTAGGGATAAATATGTATGTGTATATATATATATATATATATATGCATGTAATAACAATTAATGAAAAAAGAGATGAAAAAAGAGGCCATGATTTTGGAATGGAACAAGGAGAGGTATATGGAAATATTTGGAAGAAGAAAACAAAAGAGAAGTGATGTAATTATATTATAATCTCAAGAAATAATTTTAAATTACATATTTTATATTAAAATTTTAAATAAAAAGTAACTAAAAACTTCAAAAATACGTGCATGTACTAATATTTAATTATCACAAATCTTATTGTGTAGACATCTCTATACGTCATTGGCAAAAATGAGTTATACAATTCTGTGCAGGTGATGCAAACTCATGTTTAAAGTCAGGATGCAAGGCCACATTTCTCCTTTCCTTACAGTCACATCTCCAAAGCCCAAAGTTTAGTATCTTCTCAAAAGATTAAAAAGAAAAAGAAGAAAAGAATTGCCCTGATGAACTTGCTGTTTGGCTAACTATACCATCAATCCTGCCTGACAGGCAAAGACAGCTTCCCAGGCATGCTCCAGTTATTAGAATGGACTCCACCTCAGTCTCACATTCTGATGATTTCGTCTTCAAACCGTTAATAATTCTCAAGCCAGGCTGCCTGTAATTTCATTTGATACTGAACTTCATGAACCATGCATTCAGTTCTGTTTCCAAATTACAGAATGGACTGTAAGCCAAGCACAATATGACTGCCCTTACGATTACTATCTTCAAAATTATTACTTGTTTGTTTTGTCTGTATGTGCAGGCATGGGTACATGTGTGTGTATATATGAGTACACCCCCACCCCCACAGAGAGCTCAGAGCCCTGTTTGTATTGGTAAGTTCTCTCTTTCCACTATCTCCGCCCCTGAGATTGAACTAAGATCACCAAGTACTGTGGGGCAGGTGCCTTTGCCATCTCAGACATCTTGTCAACCCTTATGTTTGGTACCATCACCTCTACCTAATTTCTATACTTAATTATTGGTCCTTGCGGTGTTAACTTCCCTTAACCTCTAACATTTACAGATCCAGCTTAGCAACTGACCAATAACTTTTAAAATGAAATCTGTGATTGTCTAGGTAACAACAGAATTGTTACTGTGTAATCATAAGTGATGGGGCCTAAGGTATCTAATAACTAAGACTAGGAGTATGTTAATTTGGACCCTTGAGTAAATTTGAAAAGAAGTACTCCTATATACAGTATGATTATCGTATATCATACTTGTGTGATATTTACAAGCCCACAACAGGCTTGCATTCACTTACCTAACACTACATCTTCAAAACAGTATTTATTGCATTACTGTTCAAATGTGAATCAAGATTAACCTATTATTTCTACTTAGCAAGTGTTTTCCAAATGTAAGCGTTGGAGGCAACTCTGGAAGGATGCCAACAGACATTAATTAGAAACACCCTCTTAACCACTCTCTACAACCTTTAACTCTTTTCAGAGGACTCATAAGTCACTGGCATGGCTTCTCTAATGAGTCAGCCAGCCAGCTCAAGCAGAAGATGCCAACACTGGAGTCTTCTCACTAGAAGCTAAGCAGACTCCACAGGGACAGGAAAGCAATTCCTTAAGGGTCCATGTGTTGTTTTGTTTTCATTTCCCATTCTCCACAACCTCTTGTATTTCTCATCTTTGCTCTTGATAGAAATGGATGCATGTATGAATCTGTGGCCCCATCCCAACAAGGAGAGAACAAAACAGATAAACAGATTGTGGCTCACATTTTTCTCTTAAACAGCAGAGAGTGAAGGCAGAAGAGATCCAACATTATTTGGATTCAAAAAACAGACCTAAACTGATGAAACAAAACCTACGTTCATAAAAATGCAGTTTAAGAAAACTTGCCAGGAAAAAAAAAAAACGGTCATTTGGCTAGCTGATATCAGAACTAGCATTGAGACATGCATCAAAAACATGACTGGGCTTCAGGGAAAGAATACTTCTGGCATTCAGAAGACACTATCAACTCACATAAAATTAAGAAAAAAATTTAATCCTGTCTCAGACCTTTCCACTGAGACACTCAATACCAACGCAATGACTGCAGACACTCAGTCAAAGAAAAGAAACCCCCAGTATTTCACAGTCAGTTCAATTAGTCTTTTTAGGAGTTCAAATACATGCAAGGAAAGATGGCTCAGTGGCTAAGACCATTAGCTGCTCTTGCAAAGGTTCAGAGTTCAGTTCCCGGCACCACCAGGCTTCAGGTGGCTCACTCCAGAGGGTCTTTGACACCCTCTTCAGGTGTCCTAGGCCCCTGAACACAGGTACAGACACACAAGAATACACATAAATAAAAATAAATTACATATATATATATATATATATATATATATATATATATATATATATAAAGAGTTCACATATAAAGCTACAAATGAAGAGTCCAGAACACCAAAATATTAGGGAACATAATTTTAAAAGTACGTTCTGTGAAAAGGTGAATAGAAAACTGAAAAGACTTGGTGAAAACAATAAAAACTGAAGAAATAAAACTAAATCAAATTTAGAAAGCATGGGTTTAAAGCTGAGTGAAAATACTATATATTCTGTCCATAGAAAATTAATTTTTTTCACAAACATTGATGGGAAAACATGTATAGACACTGTAGATGTGACTACTCCTATCCCCATGTCTTTGTAGCCGGGGGTCAAAAGGCGCCTTAGAATCCAATGGTGACAATGTTAACATTTAGTGAGTTCACCCTCTGTGCCAGGTGGCAGTATAAAAGCCTAAGTGACAGGCTGTGTACTCTGTTTGCTATCTAAACCCAAGGGGTCAGCTGGAGCATACTGAGTAGACTCAGATTTCAGACAACAAAGTCTCATATGGTGAAAGGAGCAAGAACAAAGTGTATAACTGACAAAGAAGGGAGAAAACAAAGACCAATAAAAATACCAGCTCCATCAAAACATGTTCCTAGGATGTAAATATAAATGAAAGACAAACTGACGCTGGAGAATATCATGGAAAAATCTGTATTTTAACCTATCAGTCTATTAAAATGCCACCATGCTGCCTTCTCAGATCTACATAGAATTACCTAATTTGGAAGTAATATAGTTCATTTGTTTGTCATTTATTGATGGCCATCTTCTTATTGGCACAGATTAAACTGAGCTGCAGTAAAACACACATTTCAGAGGCTTATAAGTCAATGGGTTTAATTCTTTTCTACAATACACATGTGTTTCAGGCAAGAGGGGGGTCTCTGCTCATCAGCAAGACTTGAGTACTGCTACAAACAGAACTATCACTGGCAACCAGGGCAGATTAGAGCACCCAACAGAATGTGCCAGAAGATGCATTACTCTTCTAGAGTTGACTGGCCCAGAACACACAAACATGTCCTCTGTCTTCAACTCCTTGTTAAAATTAACCCATGCTCCAAACCACTATCCCACAAAATACTAATCCAAGTACTTTATATGTTGAAGAGTGACAAGTACCTCTTGTCATGACAAGTATCATGCCACACAGTGCTCACCAGGCAAAACTTTAGCAAACTGCCATGTTTTTTCTATTACAAATAATGCAACAATGACCATTCTTTTTTTTTTTTTCTTTTTTTTTTTTAATTTTTTTTTTTAATTTATTTATTTTTATCTCAATCACAGGTTGGGTACTTTGAATCCCAGGCGAATCCCCCTCCCCCATTCCCTCCTACCCTCCCACTCCCTCCCTCATCTCCTTCTTCCCCGCCCCCTCCAAGTCCACCAAGAGGGGAGGACCTCCTTCCCTTCCATCCAACCACGACTTATCATGTCTCCTCAGGGCTGGCTGCAAAGTCCTCCCCTGGGATCTAGCCAGTCTGAACAATGACCATTCTTATCTAGAATATTCATGTACATGTCCAAGTACTTCTACATTATAAATTATTAAAATGGAGTCCTTGACCAGAAAATACATCCATTTAATTGTGATGGATATTTCCAATTTTTGTTCATTTTTATTGTCTCACTCTGTATTCCAGACTGATCTAAAACTCGCTTGTAACCCAAGTTGGCTTTAAACTTGTGGCAATCCCCCTGCCTCAGATTCCCAAGGGCAGATGTTATAGACACGAGATACCACAGCTGCTTACCAAATTTCCTGGAAATATATTTTTCATTTTTATATGAATCTACTTCATGATTATATATGTGATTCCAGTTGAGAACCTTTACCTATGTACACAGAAAATTATTTCATATTTTACCTTGTCATTCCATTCAGTTAGTATGTGCTTTTGCCAAAACGATAAATATGCAGCTTCTATGTTTTCCCCAAATGTCTGGGCATAAGCTACCATAACAGAAATCCCCGTAAGAACTATGTTTCCTTCAGTGTTGAGCACCGTCATAGACCAGTTGTGTATTTGCACTTGGGTCTAACTCCTAAGCGAGCACCATGGAGAACTGACTACCAGTGCCAGCATTACATTACTGTGAGTTCTAACATAGTATAAAACATTTGATTATCCCATTCAAATCAGAATACAAGACTTATTCCTCCCTGTCAATTCTCCTGAAAATCTCCATGTAAACTGACTGCTTCATGTAGGTTCTATACTTAAATAATTACTACTGTAAATTTTATAAAGGCTTCATAAATACAACTCAACTTTACTTTTAAAGTCTTCCATGAAGAAGATCTATCTTCTTGTGTGTTCAACTCCTCTCCTACCTCTGACCTTTACACACTTTCTACAAACTTCTTAACATCATTTAAGTGTAATTGTGAGTGTGTGTGTGTATGTGTGAGTGTTCTCTTGATCACCTATTATTTAAAAATGAGATGCAATTGGGGGGAGGGGTGGATTTTTAAGACAGGGTTTCTCTATGTATCCCTAGCTGCACTGGACCTCTCTCTGTAGACCAGGCTGGCTGCGAACTCATAGAGATCTGCCTGCCTCTACCTGACAAGTGCTGCGATTAAAGGTGAATGGCCACCATCTCCAGGCTTGAAATAGATGTCTTAAATCTTAAACTTTCTATTTTGCTCTATGTTTTTTCAAATCAGAAATCCTTGCAACCATCTTATCTGAAGACTGGCTTTTACTTCACTGCTTTCCCTGCAAAGAGCAGGTTTGTCTCTGCATATAGACAAAGCCAAGATGTTGAGAGTCTACTTTGTTTTCCAGAAACAACAAATAGGAACCTACAGAAGAGATGCCCAAATGCTGTGACCTGTGAACAACTCTGGAGATCTAGTATAAGAGGAAGGTCAATGATCCAAAAAGAGGTTACCTTCAGCTTGAATTTTATCATTTTGTTTTATACAGCAAAGCCTTGGCTCACTTTAAAACTTTTCTTAGTCTCTATTTGGATTAGTAACAGTTGAGTCTCAATTCATACATATTGATAACTCTGTTAACGTCACTAATGATAATTAACTAATTATCATTAACATCATTAATGGTAATTCATCTTAGGAGAGCCATGAAAATATACACAGGCATCAGGGATGGTGATGTTTTGTTTTGGTTGTCTTTTAGCTCAACCTTTTACCATAGGACCATAAAGGAAGGATGGCTCACCAAAGAGAAAATGGCAGCCCACATCTGATATCCAGACCTGGGTCTTTGCTTGATCTTCCAATTGAGCAAAGTCAGGTGGAAGCTTGCATTAGTGAATTGTGTACTTATCTTTCTCTTAATACATACTTTTCTACCCCAACATTCCTACTATCACCCCAAGTTCTAACTACATGACTTCTATCATAGTAAACAGATAAAAGGAAAGTTAAAAAAACAAAACAAACAAAGAAACAAATAAAAACTCAAAGTTCCCCATCACCAAATTTAATACTCTTATTAATGGTATAAAGACAGAAAACCCATGTTCGACATACCCGGTTCAGAGCGGCTAGAACCAGCTTGTAGATATCAGTTCGGAAACACTGTTTTTTGAGCACATTTAGTTTGCACTGAGCATCATCCCTGGATTCCTCTGGTGTTCCTAAATTCAAGAACAAGTAAATGACAAATACAGACATACTCTTCTCAAATCTATTTAGGCTGAACAAACTGCCAGTTGCTAAAAACTACAGTAATTTGGGTTGTGCTACATTCCCATCCTTGTGGATCTTTCCATCTTCACTTAAAGTATATTCATATCTCTGCTGCAGTTTCAGTGACTACAGCTGCACAGGTTCCCGAAGTTCTCATTGTTCCACAAGCAGATGTGCCAACCAGAAGCAGTCCAGCTGAACAGTAAAGTCTTCTGGCCAGGTGTATTGAGTTGCATCAACATCTTCCTTTTATCATCACCAAATGAACATTCCTGAACTTTCATCTCTGCTCACTGCTTCCCAGATAGGAAGTATTTCCTTTCCATCTAACAGTCCTTCAAGTTGTGTGCACTGTTAACATTTTAATAGCAGGACCATAACCTCATCTTTCCATATCTCAAAGGGTCCAAGCACAGTGCTTCAGTGTAACAGTGGTTTGGGAGATACCATTATACCCCCATGTGGTAGAGTCAGGCAATATCAGTTGAAATCTTCAAAAATCTCTGTGTCTGTGTACCTTAGTTTCATCGTTAATATATTGCAAAGAAGAATGGTAGATGCATGGAATAAAGGAGAGAAATGGTAATGCCATGCCTACTAACGTGCACACATAATGATGTGTTTACCAATACATATTTACATGTATACGGTTTAGCCTTAAATTCATCATATAAAAAGCATTACTAATCATCTAACTGACTGTTAACTAGCTATTCTGCTTCAGGTCAATTTACAGTCACACTAAGAGAAAGTCAGCACTGAGAGACAGTTCAGAGATTAAGAATGCTTGCCACTCTTCCAGAGGACCAAGGCTCAGTGCCCAGGTCCCATGTCAGGAAGCTGATATACACTTGCCTTTTGTGGTGGCCACAGGCACTGCATGCATATGGTACACTTACACAAACATGTGTACACAGAATTTTTTATTTTAATTTTTATTAATTACAATTTATTCACTTTGTATCCCCTAGAGCCCCCTTCCTCCTCCCCTCCCAATCCCACCTTTTCTCCCCCTTCTCCACACATGCCCCTCCCCAAGTCCACTGATAAGAGAGGTCTTCTTTTGCTTCCTAATGATCCTAGTCTATTAAGTCTCACCAGGAGTGGCTGAATTGTTTTCCTCTGTGGCCTGGTAAGGCTACTCTCCCCTCAGGGGGAGGTGATCAAAGAGCAGGCCAATCAGTTCATGTCAGACAGTCCCTGTTCCTATTACTAAGGAACCCACTGGACACTGAACTGCCATGGGCTACCTCTGTGCAGGGGTTCTAGGTTATCTCCATGAATGGTCCTTGGTTGGAGTATCAGTCTCAGAAAAGACCCCTGTGTCCAGATTTTTTGTTTCTGTTGCTTTCCTTGTGGAGCTCCTGTCCTTTCCAAGTCTTACTATTTCCCACTTCTTTCATAAGATTCCCTGCACTCCTCCCAAAGGTTGGAAAAGTTTTAACAAAAAAATAAAGTACATATTCAAAGCATGATTTTGGAATAAAAAAGAATATTGCTTTAACATGCAGGCATAATTCTAATTGGATTTTGGTGCTCTTTTAATCTGACAGATGGCTAATATCCAGTATATATAAAGAACTACAGAAGTTTTTTTTTTG
>CM053752.1:10674334-10691702 GCA_028658305.1 Pachyuromys duprasi
ATCCAACCCCAGCTCATCCTGTCTCCTCAGGGCTGGCTGCAATGTCCTCCCCTGGGATCTAGCCAGTCTGTCACTCCCCAGCTTGTATGGGGGAGGGTTAAAGAGTCAGCCATCAAGTTCATGACTGAAACAGTCCCTGTTTCCCTCACTAGGGTCTTCAGTCCGACCAGGAGCTATCATGGGCCCCATCTGTGCAGGGAGAACTACAGAAGTTAAAAAGCAACAAATCAAGTAATCCAATTAAGAAATGGGGAACAGAGCTAAACAGAGAACTTTTGATAGAGGAATATCGAATGGCAGAGAAACACTTAAAGAAATGCTCAACATCGTTAGCTAGCAGGGTAATGCAAATCAAAATGACCCTGAGATTTCACCTTACACATATCAGAATGGCCAAGATCAAAAAGTCAAGTGACAACACATGCTGGAGAGGTTGTGAAGAAAGGGGAACCCTCCTCCACTGCTGGTGGGAATGTAAACTTGTACAACCACTCTGGAAATCAATCTGGCACTTCCTCAGACAACTAGGAATAGTGCTTCCTCAAGATCCAGCTATACCACTCCTAGGCATATATCCAAAAAAGACTCAAGTACACAATAAGGCATTCACTCAACCATGTTTATAGCAGCTTTATTTGTAGTAGCCAGAAGCTGGAAACAACCCAGATGCCCCTCAACTGAGGAATGGCTACAGAAATTGTGGTACATCTACACAATGGAATATCACTCAGCAATAAAAAACAAGGATATCATGAAATTTGCAGGTAAATGTTGGGAACTTGAAAAGATCATCCTGAGTAAGCTATCCCAAAAGCAGAAAGACACACATGGTATATACTCATTCATATAGACATATAATATAGGATAAACCTACTAAAATCTGTACACTTAAAGAAACTAATCAAGAGGAAGGACTCTGGCTAAAATGCTCAATCTCCAGCCACAAATGCAAAGCAGATAGACATCAGAAGAAGAAGAAAACAGGAAACAAATTAGGAGCCTGTCACAGAGGGCCTCTGAAAGGCTCTGCCCTGCAGAATATCAAAGCAGATGCTGAGTCTCATGGCCAACCTTTGGGCAGAGTGCAGGGAATCTTATGAAAGAAGTAGGAAATAGTAAGACCTGGAGAGGACAGGAGCCCCACAAGGAGAGCAACAGAACCAAAAAATATGAGCACAAGGGTCTTTCCTGAGGCTGATACTCCAACCAAGTACCATGCATGGAGAAAACCTAGAACCCCTGCACAGATGTAGCCCATGGCAGCTCAGTGTCCAAGTGGGTTCCACAGTAATAAGAACAGGGACTGTCTCTGACATGAACTGATTGGCCTGCTTTTTGATCACCTCCCCCCGAGGGGAGAGCAGCCTTACCAGGCCACAGAGGAAGACAATGCTACCACTCCTGATGAGAGCTGATTGACTAGGATCAGAAGGAAAGAGAGGAAGACCTTCCCATCAGTGGACTTGGGGAGGGGCATGTGTGGAGAAGGGGGAGGGAAGGTGAAATTGGGAGGAGGGGAAGGAGGGGTTTATGGGGGGGATACAAAGTGAATGAAGTGTAATTAATAAAAAGTAAAATTAAGAAAAAGAGTTCATTCACCCTCAAAAAAAATGTTAAAACTGAAGACTCCAAAAAATAATTTGTTAATCTGAGCATGGTGGTGTGAACCTTTAATCTGAGTACTCCAGAGGCAGAGGGAAACAGGTCTCTCTGAATTTGAGGTTAGCCTGGTCTACATAGTGAGTTCCAGGACTTCTAGGGCTATATATTGAGATTCTATCTCAAAAAAATTAAAGTGATAAGAGGCACATTGTTGTTTTATTTTACTAAATTTACAAAACTCAAAAACTAATAGTAAAATTTTAAGTAA
Organism: Pachyuromys duprasi; assembly: GCA_028658305.1. Classification (NCBI taxonomy): domain Eukaryota; kingdom Metazoa; phylum Chordata; class Mammalia; order Rodentia; family Muridae; genus Pachyuromys; species Pachyuromys duprasi. The sequence continues at coordinate 10,676,205 of CM053752.1, forward strand.
ACTTGTATCTTAACTGTCAGTGATGAATGGAAAATGGTGGTTCAGTTTAAAATACATACACTGATCAATGTTTTTATTCAAAATATCAGGTTTAAAAAATAAAATTAATTGTCAGGGTTTCTTCTTTGAAAACATTTATTTCACAGTAAAAATCCTCTGAATTCTGAAACTGAAAACACCTACACTACAGAAAATAGTTTATTTAGTAAACTTTTATTTTATGAGGAATAAATATGAATACCAAAGAAGGTTGGAACTTCAAAAAGTTGGAGCAACAAAAATATTAGTGATCCTCAATTTCTCTCTCAAATTCATTTTCTCTGCATCTGCTCCACCCACTACATCTCACTAGACTGATATCAGCTCCTAACCAACTTCCCTACATTTAGTTCCCCACCCAATGCCCCCCATTGATATGAATTGCAAATGTGGTCACAGTGTTGCAAGTTAGTGGTCCCAATTCTTAATGTATATGATTAGGCCTGTTTATATAGTTCCAAAAGTTAGTCACTTTATTTCTTGATATCAGAGTTGTGTGGAACAAGCCCTTGACATCTTAGTGGTATATGTATACTGTAAGGGTAGGAAATTTTAACTTGGCCCTAAATGCCCTTCTTTGTTCCTGGACTGGAAAGTGCAAACAGTCCCTAACCGTCCCCTAGTCACCACAGCTGGGCACAGCCAATCACTGACTGCCCCCATTAGGAAAATCCCTTACCCCTAGACCCCCTCCTGTTTTGCAGTTTTTGCCTTTATAAACTCTGTGATTCTGCAGCTCAGGGCTCTTGCATGGGAGCTGTGTGCAGAGCCCCGGCATGCCAGCTACTAGTAAACACCTCTTGCTGTTTGCATCAAGTTCTGTTTTGTGAGTTATTGGGGTCTGGCGTCTATCCCTAGGAATGGAGGGTCTCCCCACTTTGGGAGTCCAACAATATATATATGTACATATGTATATATACAGAATCCTTTGTATGTGTGTGCCTGTGTATATATGTATAAATGTATGTTTATATATGTATATATGTATGTACATGTGTATACATGGTTATGTAAATGTATATATGTGTAATTTTAGAGATTTTTTTAAGATTTCAACATAGACTATTCAAAAACCTAAAAATTTTAAAACTCACGGATATATAATCAAAAGGAAAATGCACATATATATGAAAATATTTGAAAGCAACAGCTACTCTGACTCAAACTTAATCTATCATGCTTTCTCAATCAAAAAGAACATATTGCCACTAGACTGAAAGCAAACAAGTAGCTTAAAGTGGTCCTCCGACTCTCAGAACGAGTGTGTTCTAAACAGCAATGGGATATTAAACACATGCTGACTTTTAGTTGTACTACTTCAGTGTCCTTCCACCACATACTTCAGAAACATATCAATTCTACAATTACATTAGACTGGGAGGGCATTTTTCTTTAAAAATTTTAAAAGGGGTGCTTCCAAAGTTTTTATGCATGATTTGACAAACAATGTTAATTCCAGTAAGGCCATTATTAGTTTTTCAGAGCATTTAGAGTCTTTAATAAATTTTAATTGCCTTCCATGTAAAAGTACAATCACTCGGCATTACACTTAAGGGCCTGCACTTTCTCCCTCCACCTGTCCTCCCCCTCTCATGCCCATACCCTCCCCCCCCCCCTTGTTATTGTCACTGACCCGTGTATGTGTTCACAAGACCCTTCTGCCTGAAAACTGCGCTTGGCCTCTGACTTCTCCTTCAATTGCGGACATCAAATCCCTGACCTTTGTGCTCATTGAAGACGTTAGGTCCATCTATGTGTTCATATTTGGCCTACATTTGTGTATAGAAGACCCTCTCCCTGTGTAATTAGCAGTTCATCTGTCTGTCGGACAGCTGACATTCCAGTTTTACTCCCCTTCCATCTATCATTCAACCCATCAAAGCATCAAAGTGCTCAGAACAGGAAGCATTTAATAAGCATGTGTTGAAAGAATTTGGGGCACATGTGTTAGTGGGGACTGAAGGACAAACAAGGGTACAGCTGGCGAAAGCAAGCAGGAAGAGTGGTGACAGAAGGAGGTCATTAGATCAATGAGTAAGAGCCATGTAGCTCTGCCAGAGAAAACCTAAATTAACCACAGAGGCAAAAGATGGCAATAAAGCAGCAGAAGCGGAATGAAAGAGAGTACTCTGTACTCTGTATTCGCTTGAACTTAAACTTGGCTGATGGCAAGAGAAAGAGCAAAGACACAACAGAGATGAATTGTCCTTAGAGACAGAAGGCCCACTTTTTACATTGTCTTTATTTCTTATGTAAATAACCTACTAAATATTACTATGAAGTCATCAACATCATCCTTTCTCATGTGTTTTAATTCTAGCTTGGCAGAAAGACCTGCATGTGATTGTCAGAGTCTTGTTCTTTAGGCTTTGCATAGAAAACGATGTTTCATGAGAATGCAAAGTCCATTTGAAGGGCAGTCTCTACATATGATCAGTAGCTCTGTGACTCACCTGGCACTACAAAATGCAAAACAGCCCGCAGAGCCTCCAGCTGCACTGATGGAGATGTCTCATGGGCTTTCATCGCTGCTAGTATTTTAGGGACCACTGCTGCCATCACATCCAGGGAGGTGTTGCTAGGGATGAAAACTGATGTGTTTATTTAAAAATACAACCTGGTTTATTTGTACAAATGCGGAACTGAAACCGATGTGGGAAAGCAGAGCCACTGTGTTTTATCAGGAAAAGCTGTAAGAAGATGCTTTTGAACCCAACCGAAATTTCAAGATGTTAAACTCTGACCTCAAAAATTAGACTCGCAATAGCCTGGAAATCTTTTGATTTAGTCTTAAGGAAATGACACCTTTCTTCTGATCAGTATGTGGACCACTGGTAGCAGCCCTGAAAGATGGGTGTCACTCCCCAGTTTTCCAGATATGGAACTTGTTGCTCGAGGGAGGAAATATCAAAACACTTTAATTAGAAAGAGGCAAGCCTAGGCCCCCTGAAGCACACCACAGTGCTTCTTCCAGACTGGTATCACCAGACTTCCTATACAGAATTCATTTGTCTACATTAAACTCTTGGCTTCCCCAAGACATCTGTGCCTCTCTTCTTGCACAGGTGACCAAACATGCCTCTCTGGAAGGCAGTATGGCTGGTTGCTTCATGCAGTCTATTCAGTGCAACTTGTTCGCACACTTTGGGTACCATCTAATACCATCAAAGCATTCAAATATTTCAATTGTGTGACAGAGATAAGGATAAATTAGCTGGACTTGTGTTAAAGACAACATAACTCCATTCTTTACAAGTCTGTTATATGCTGTACACAATTCATATTATTGAAAAATAATAACAATATTGCTAAGAGCTAGATTTATTGACAACTTAAAAGTGCACTAGCACCCTGATCCTTCATAAAAATAAATTCACTTAATCCTTATGTCATAAACTCATATTTTCTGAAGCTGTTATTTGATCCTTTTGTTTCTTTCTTTCTTTCTTTTTTTTTTTTTTTTTTGAGAAATTCTGAAGCCGAACCATTCAATGGTTGGCTCATATCAGCAATAAAGCCATTCAACATTGTCTGAGATAAGGTTTCCATCTAAGATGAAGCTTGTTAAAAATCTGTACTTTCTAAGGAGAAGTAAAAACATCCCACCCTGAAGGAAAGCTCTTTAAAAAACCAGGGAATAAACAACTCAAAAGCCTCTGGAACCCTGAATATGAGCAGAGTCACTAGGCATGTCTGTCCCCAAGCCTATATAAGCTGTAGGGACTTGCTGAGTGGTCCATCCAAGCACCCAAAATCTGAAAAAGACAGATCCCAGCTGAGCTGCCCAGAAGGTTCTCAGACTAGGCCAGCTGCCTGGAAGGGGCTCAGATCACCTGAGCTGCCTAAAAATTGAACCCACCACCCTGCTAATCTGACCACAGCATGAGCAGTGTGCTGCTGGCTCCTGGCTTTCCTGAGCTGACACCCATGCTGGAGTGGGCTTTGGTGATGCAGGTATCTTTGAGTCATTATTTCTCTAGGAAATAACTCTTGACCCACAATCATGTAAGTAGCCACAATAAAACATATTGGCTCACCACGTTGGACTTTGGTAATACTCTTACTTGGTCTGCTGTAGACTCCCTATTAGGGATAAGCAGACATTTTTTTTTCATTTCTCCCCAGGAATAGTGTCCAACAACAAGCCAAGACAATCTCATCTGCAGCACTTGTACACTGGATGATCACTTTGTTCATATCCGTTTCCTGTGTGGCTGCTTTCCACTTGATATAAATCAAACAATACCACAGTTATCATACTTTTTTTGCTTAATAGAATAAGAAAATATACTGAGTATATACTGCTGAAGGGGGCACCTGCCTGGATATCAATTTTCGACAGGTTTTGTAGGCCTCTAGTTCTTTTTGGCATTTCTACCACAGTGGCCTCTGTCATGCCAGTAACCAGACACACAGTGTCAACAAGGCTGGCCATGAACTGCATGTAAAAAAAAGCATCATTGGGAAAGGAAGAAGAGGAAGAAGAGAAGCTAAACTCAATTCAAATGGAATAATAGTAAAAACAATAAATAATAAAAAATAGTGCCATAATTCTGAAAAGCAATAATTGCTAAATACATATACAGTGCTCTGAAAAGCTGTTACCTATTTTGCTGCATAATTATCATCTTCCAGAACAGGATAACAGAATGAAGCACAGAAGCAAGCCTTCATCATACTTCTGCAGCCTCTGCCACGCTTTTTAATGCTTGAATAAATTAAGTCCAGGTGACAAGAAGTTTGTTTTTAAGTGCTATGTTCAGCTTCCATTCCTACACATGCTTTGAATAACATCCATGTAGATCAGTGCCCTGTTTATTTTGCACACACACACATACATATTTATATGCTCATGAAGGTACAGTACCTTCCTTCAAACAGATGACTCAGCATCTTACAGCCACTCTCTGCCACTTCAGGAGCATGGGCGTGCCTCTGCATCAACTCCAAGACATTCAGGTATACTCCTTTTGCCAGCAGGATTTTCCTGAAATAAACTATAAGGTATTTTTCAAGTTACTTTCAGAAAAAGAAGCACACATTTGCAAAAACACATATAACATATTTCATCACATACTTAAAGATTATTAATAGCTCCATGTATTACAAATATGTGGTATTCTGTTTTTCATATTTATTATTTATTTGTGTTTCCGTTTTTTTTGTGTGTGTACAGAGTAGACTGATATTAATGTAGTCAGTATTTTAAAGCCCATAGAAAGAAATTTCTTGTAGGAAAATGTATGTAAATAATGCTCTTCACAATGAGAATGAAAATTAAACGTACTTCTAATCTTTAAACTTTACAAAATGACCAGACTTACATAGAGCTAGGCTTCACAGCTATATTAGACATCAGTGAGTAGGCTAGAGACACCCTGTGGGCAGAGATACAAGCCGCCCTCTGTTGGTGACTGGAACAGTGGCAGGCCTGAGGAGAAGGACCATCGGGTGTGGAGGCTCATCTCTCACTTGTAATGGGAGTAATAAAATGGCCTGGGACGTTGTGAATCCCTTCCTAGCTCTCCTACTGTAGACTACATACATAAACCATGGATCCCATCCCTCACACAGTAGTACATAGTGTGGATCACACCAATGGTTTTCACAGAGTAACTCCTAAGCTTAGTGAACCACACAGTGGTCTTGAGATCTGGGTTTTACAGTATATGTACAGAAAACCTACATTGCAGAGGAACTCCCACATAGTCACCCTTTCTATAGTGAATGTCCTTCACTAAACTCAAGCCCCGGGCCTTGAGGCATTTTGTATCAGTTGTCTTGAAGACGTCATAGAAATATTGATTCCAACATTATAGAAATTGTCTACTATTTTCCAAGAGACATAAAGGGGAATCTCTAGAAATTTTTAACTTGAGTTCTGTCTTTAAAAAGTGTTGTCATCCAGGCATGGTATATTTCTATAATCTCATCACTTGGGGGCCTGAGATAAGAAGATCAAGAGTTTGAGGGTAACCTGGGCTACCTAATAAGTTCAAGTCTAATCTGAACTAAACAGTGAGACTCTATCTCAAAAGAAAAGAAAGAAAGATTGTCAATTTCAAAAAAAGGACAAAATAGAAAAAGAAACATATTTTAAAATAAAACAAAAACCTAAAAGAGCAGACCTTCCAGGAATGTCCACAGCCTCACACATTATGGTATGATAATGAGTTGGATATATTTTCCAAAGTGCCTATAGCCTAAGCAAGGAGAAACCCCTCAGTGGTTCCCAAACACCAGTGTACATCAGACTTCTCTGGAAAACTTGTTCAAACATAGCTTATCAGGTACTGACTCCAGAACTTGAGCTTGGATTGGGTCTGTGTAGAACTCAGAGATTTTTAGAGTTTCTGTGTAATACTGCTAGTACAGTGTGCTCATTCTAAGAACCACTGTCCTCACAGCAATGCAAAATGTCATTACCCAAGAATGGCAAACATGACAGGGAGAAGGAAGGTCATCATGAAGCCCCTTCAGAGGGAACAGAACATTTTCATGTTTCCCCGTTCACTTGCAGGAGATTATTATTCTCATGTACTCTATTTTACCACAACATTGTCTGCTTTCAAAGGTCAATCACAAAATGCAAACTCCTGCTGTAGTTAAATTTAATGACTGCCCATTCAAATTTGATCTTCTCTAGTTCAAAGAGAAAACCCTCCTTTCCGTCTTAATTTTTGTCTTTGCTACCTCACAAATCACACAATGGAGTTAGTCTGCTTGTCTGTCTTCCCCATTAGAGTCTGATGCCATGAACCTAATTTTTTTATTTAACTGGCATACCACAAGGGCCTATATTATCTGGACTCTAGAACATGATATGGACTTGGTACACAGTAACTCACCTAATTTAAGTAATTAATTAAGCGAGAAAATTATCACAAGAGATGTTTGGACCTAAGCCTTCAAATCTCCATGATTCGAAGATCCCAGGTTTTCTTCTACACCCTCCTCCCCAGGTTGGCTGTGAATACATAATCCTCCTGCCTTAGTTTCCCACATGCTGGCATTGAGGGCCTGTATCAACATTCCTGCTAAAAGTCCATTTCCTCTGTCTGCCAATCCCATCCTGTTAAACATCCTTCCCATCTCTTTACCCTTCACATTCACCATACCAAGAAGCCTGCAGCTTGAATTTGGTGGTAGAGCTGAGTAAGCAAGCTGCTCAAGATCTTACCACTCACATCAGAAAGCCCAGGATGTGCAAGGCTATCCAAGTATAGCACTCCTAGCAGGAAGCCAGGAGCAAAGGCGTGGGGCACATGAAGGGCAGGAACTGATTCCGACCAGATGCCAAGCTGACTCACATTGTCATTGTCCCCCAGACGCCATGACAAAGGCAACCCCATGCAAGCCACGAAGTCTCCATGACTGACTGTGGGACCTTACAGCCTTTCCAAATGGTTAAGATACACAGCCCCACCACATTGTCGCTACTGGGCAGCAAGCTTTGCCTCCTCTGCCGAGCCGTACACAGAGCAGAGCAGCTGCAACGCAGTCCCTGCCCAGACCTTCATAGCTGTGTGGGAGTGTCCTACAATGACTCAGCCCCAGGACAGGCCCTGTCATCACTCAGGGCCTGGCTACCCCACGCCTTTGTGTAATGTGCAAGATTCGTTTTTAACTAATGAACTTGGCTCTTTAGCAGTTTCACACGTGTGTGCAATACATTTGATTACACCCTCCCTTTATTAAAAGGCCGCCAGAGAAATGAGTGAGAATGGAGAAAACAGAAAGTGGACGCTTTTCCCCTTGACTTAACTTCAATGGTTAACAAGCAGCAGCATGCAGGAGGCCTTGTCTCAGTGGCTTTCACTTGCGTGGCTTTGCCACTAAAATCTAATGCTTACATTGTCATGTCTCAGAGTAATCTTTCCTTTCCTTTTTTTTTTCTTTCTGTTCCACAGCCTAAAAATATCCCGTAAGAACTGCCAAGTCCTTCTGCCTGATGCTGGATGAGTTTCTCTGGCAAAATTTCCTGTTTATGGGGTCAGGAACCTGAAGCAGTTTGAGCCAGGACATTAAAACTTAAGGGTCCTTGTGAGGTATATGAGCCACTTCTCTCTCTGTAAGAATTCAAAGCTATAATACTCACAAGGATTATGCATAGAAGACCATTTTCAAAAAAAATCACAAATATAAAACATTTCATTTTGGACAGCTATTTTTGAAACAAATAGCTCATCAAACAGTTGTACTCCTAAAAAGTTTATTTAAGAAAATAACAGGAGTAAAAATCTAAAGGAAAACATGGGCAATCATTTTTAGAGGGGGAAAAGGCCCTTTATAAGGAGCTCCAAAAATCCCCCTGGCATATAAGCTAAAATCAATCAACAGAAACTTGTTTCTAAAATAGGATTTATAAAGCTAGCTACAGCTACACACACACACACACACACACACAACCTATTTATAAAAGCTACAAAGCTATTAAAATTGTAATGATAATAACAGTACATTTATTGATATAAGGAAGAAAACAAAATATGTATTTAAATGGATATATGCACCAGTTTATGCAAGTATACATCATATATGTCATAAAATAGTATATTTGCAGAAGTCCTGAAGAATATGTATTTAAACATTTTTTACTATTTATCTTTTATATAGCAACATACAAACATCAGCTAGCTACATTTACATAGTTGAACTTTTCAGAATTTATAGCTTTTATAAGAAAACGGCATGAAGTTCCTCTGTATTGAAAAGCACAGTGTGCCCCTTACCATTCTGCTCCAAGAGAGTGGACAGCGCATGAGCAGCTGCTTGGAAGACCTCTTTGGAAGACGAGTGCATCAGCATGGACAGCATCACCTCCCTGTGCGCGGGGAACCTTTCAAAAAGCCAAAAGCATCTCAGTTTGCAGCCGCCAGCTCCAGCGCTCACCCTGCCTATTAACTCCGACAGCGCAGTGTGAGGACCAGCCAAACGCCACTCCTACTTACAACAGAAGCGTAAGCTCAACATCTCATGTGTAAATGTTAGATTCGAGTGTATCAAATACTGACGTTTCTGCTTCTTCAGAGGCCTGAAAGCCTTATAGAGGACGCATGGCTTTGCAGACATGTAACTAGCGATAGATAGACAACTACAGAGTTGCCATGGTGACAATCACGCAGGGTGGACATAAGAAGGAGGTAAGTTACATCCTAGAAAGGATGGACAGAGGATTTCCTCCCAGATCTCAGAGCAAGAGAGAAAGTAAACTATATGCATTGCTCACTTCTGGAGTATTCCATTTAGTACTACATTTTGGACTACATTTTGCTATGAATGAATAAAAATGCACAACAAGAAAATCTGTTGTTAAGGATGCTACTGTAGACTATTACAACCAAACCACGGCTCTTGCAAGTCTTATAAATGCCATACAAATTTCAATATTGTATATTGTACTGCCTGGTTTTGTATGTCAACTTGACACAAGCTAGAGTCATCAGAAAGGAAAGGGCCTCAGAAAATGCTTCAATGAGATCCAGCTGTAAGGCATTTTTCTCAATTAGTGATCAGTGATGGAGGACTGAGCCCATTGTGGATGGTGGCATTCCTGGGCTGGTGGTCGTGGGTTCTATAAGAAAGCAGGCTGAGCAAGCCATGGGAAGCAAGTCAGTAAGCAACACCCTCTATGGCCTCTGCATCAGCTTCTGCCTCCAGGATCCTGCCCAGATTGAGTTCCTGTCCTGACTTCCTCCAATGACTATGATCTAGAGGTATACGCCAAATAAACTCTTTCCTCCCTAACTTGCTTTTCCGTCATGGTGCTTTTGCAGCAGCAATAGAAACCGTGGTTAAGACACAGGTGCACAAAATATTCAGAAAGTAACTGAAGTGCCCCGTGAGGGATTGTCAATCACAAAGCAGGCTGAGAGGAACATTGGCAGAGGAATCATAAACTTGAAGATGGCAATCTTAGGAAAAAATAAAGAGGTGCTAGGAAAAAAATATAAAAGGAGGAAATAAGGATAGTGAAAGGAAAGGGTGATTAAATGCAGTAAAGAAACAGAGAAGATGTAAAGAGACAGAGGAAATACATGTGGTTCTCTTTTACTAAGGTATTCACTGGAAAGCCCTCTCAAGGGTTGAGGACTACCTGTGCTGTGATCTCAGATGTATAAATCGCAGCCTGGATCTGCCTGAACACAAGCTCCTGAAAAGCTTTCTCACTCGGGATCACTGGGATCCCGGTTTACCAGAGTTTTTGAGAATCACCATCTCTTCTCCACATGGTAAGTAGCATCTGCCTCATTAATTCCCTCTTTTCCAGCAGTGGGCCATTATGCAAATAGGCCTCTGGGAAGCAGGTTCCCCACTGCTGTGTCTGGTGGGACCTGCCAGAGGAGATTTCTAACCTGACACAGACAACCTGCTGCCTGGTGGAACAGAAGCCCAGAGGCTCTGTGAGTGTGCTCAGCTGGAGTGAATTAGCATGCTTCAGTACCTTGTCAGCCAGAACACTGAGGGATTTGTTCTCCAGGACTCACAAATAATCATTGAGTGATTTATGATGCCAAGTCTCTCGGCAGAAATTAATGTTCTGTACCTCAGTAGGGAGGAAAATGTTGTCCACCGCACCAGGCATGGAAGCACAGGCCTGTGGTCCCAGCATGGGCTACACTGTGAGACCCTGTCTTGTGGGAAAACTAGACAAAATTATATACCCACCACGGACCATGCAACTATGCTAATGCTGAAATGTCGACATGAAAAACTAGCAATGACAGTTTCTACGCGCTGGCTGAAATGGAACCAGGTTGCTCTATAACATCAGGTAGGGTACTGACTGGCCGTCTTCATCTCCAATCTTCTCGTGTAAACCGTTCTGGTACATAAGGAGATTATTTAGTGCCCAGCATGCAGCCTCCTAGATCAGGAAGGAAGAAGAAAACATATTAAAATAGAAATAAGCAGAAAGCCTGATTTTAAAGTGGTGCAGAGACTATGTGTCCAACCTGCACGTGTTTGTTCTTCCGATGGTACGTCAGGGCTTTATAGCAGGGTTCCAACCAGAAAAGCTTCTCACTGTCCTCCTCATCACTGGGCTCCTGAGTTTCACTTCTTTCCTCCAAGTCTTGATTTAAGAAAATGGTCTCCGCTTAAAAAAAAAAGTATATATGTCTTTAAGATGAGTACCATTACTAACACCTTGAAGAGCCAAGCCTAAGTACAAGGTTTGAATTGTCTCAACAGAATGGCTATTCATGAAGCAATTTTTAGTATTTTACACGTGTGTAACTCTGATGTCTCATGACATGAAGACACGGTCACCCACCACCCTCACAAGCTAGAGCAGCGTCATACAATGTGACTGGCTGGCTCTTGGCATCCCACTTGAACAGGGATGCCCACACTTGTTGGCACCAAGGGAGCATCCTCCCGACTGGAGGAAGGCCCTTAAACCCTCAGCACTAAAAAAGAGCAAAGGAATTCCTTGTTAGCAAAGTGGCTTACTGAGGAGCGCTAAACAGCTGAGCGCAGAGATCTGTAAGGCCGCGTTCTCTGGATACTGCCAGACAGCTTTCACCACAAAGTCATGTACTTCATTCAACACCAGGATGTTGAAAAAATTGCCTAAAGGAAAGTGGGACACCAGGTAAGTTCTTACCCACTAAGCTTAAAATGCACTTCCTTATACAGTAGCGTTTATATCAATAGATCTATCTAATGGCATAACAGTAGATATTAAATCAGTGAGTCTGTCTTTACAACATAATGGTGTACATTAAATCAAAGTCACTTTTTGAAGTTTTGGTTCAAAAAGTTATTAGACGATGCTGGTTGAGTAAGACCAAAAAGGCATCTGCTTGAGTCAGCTCTGACTCTTCAAATCTTCACACGGAAGCAGCTGGCCCTCTCTAGTACTGGGCACTCTCTAATATTCTGAGCTATCACAATGTTCTCAGGATCAGCCAGTGTACACAGCTGGGTACTTTTTGAAACGTATCCTGCAATACGTTTCAATACAGAAGCACAGACCAGCATGTGGCCACTACATTGCACAGGAAATACTTTGTTGCTTTGCTATTGTTTTAAATTCTATTTTAAGGTAAATTCTGCTAAATATATTTTCAACTGAGACTAAAGCAAAAAAAAAAAAAAACAATTGCACACACCTCTGGGGTATATCTACTGTTTTGATTTAATTCAGTGCTTAAATTGGGGCCTACATCCAACTGGATCTCCTCACAGTGGAAAGTTCACACACTATCCCCGTCTAACTCATCCCACTGTACAATGGCACAGTACTGTTCTTACCCCTACAGGGCTCAGTACCCACTGACTGACTCCTCTTCACCTTCCTCCTCTCTGATAACCTCCCCACAACTCTGATAACTACAGAGGGATGCAGAAAACTGCATTCAAATCCCAAGTTTCCCCTTCACTGGTTACATGATCTAGGATGAGATACACATTGCTGAGCCACAAAGCCTCATGACAATGTGGAAGTGACAAAAATATTCCACCACCTGGGGTCAAGCCACGGATCAAAAGCATACACACACACACACACACACACACACATATATGTACATATATATATATATATATAGGTCTATGAAAATACTTTGGGATCTATGAAAGGAGGGTGCAGTATGATCATACAATCATATCTAACAGTCTAAATATATACATTTAAATAATTTTTCATAACAGAAAGAAATCCACTAAACTGTTATGTGCAAAATTATAACTCAGATTTTAGGAATTCTTTTTAACTGAATCCATCATGGAGCTCTGCTAAAATTAAACTAACTTCTACATTAAACAAGAGGCGAAATGGTGATTATGGAATGAAAACACAACCTTGTATAATGAAATCACAAGAGCGAGTTTTTGCAAATGGCTAACTTCTCAGTATTAGAATGACGAAAAGCTAAACATCTGTTAGAGTAACCTAAATTCGCATAAAATAGTGCTGGTAGGGACAAGGCCATCAGCTTTAGTTTATCACTCTGTTCACAAAAATGTTGAGAAAACCCCCAAGATGTGCATCTTAGAGGTGAGGTGACGTCTGGAGAAAGTCACAAGAGCTGTAAGGTCAGAGCAAACACGGCCCATGGGGTGCATGGCAACCGCACCCTCTCCAAGGGAGAAGGCTTGAGAGCGACCTCATCACTCCAGTGCTCTGACTCCTGGAAAATGAAGGGGTGTCTGCAAGGTGAAGCTTTAGTTCCAGAGATCCTGAGCTCCGCAGAACAGAAACTCACAGAAATACAAGCTAATGAGTGGCGACTGTCATTCTGTAAGCATTAAAGCAGAGCTGTCCACAGACCTCACATATAACAGATATCACATATAAAATACAGAAAAACTGCACCGACGATTAAATAAGTAAACATGTTTAAATAAGTAAAAAGCAAAGCAAAAAGGCAATTCAGGGCACCTGGTGGATCCAAAATTAAGAGATTTATCAGAAATATATTTTTAAAACTCAATAAAATTTATCCTCAGAATAATGGTTACTGTTTGAAAAATCTAAATATTTAATTCCATCGTATCAAAAGAAAAGGAGAAAAAATCTTTACATGTATTGCTTGGCATTTAATAAAATTCAATTCTCACTTGCATTTTTCTTTCTTTAAAAAGGGTCAGATGTTCTCTTTTTAGCTCCATACCCCATTTTTTAATTGGATTATTTGGTTTCTTGCTTTTTAACTTCTTGAGTTCTTTATATATACTGGATATTAGCCCTCTGTCAGTAGTAGGATTGGTAATGATCCTTTCCCAATCTGTTGGCTGTCGTTTCATTCGGATGACAGTGTCCTTTGCTTTACAGAAGCTTTTCAGCTTCATGAGGTCCCACTTATTGATTGTTGATCTTAGAGCCTGTGCTGTTGGTGTTCTATTCAGGAAGTAGTCTCCTGTGCCAATGAGTTCTAGGGTCTTTCCCACTTTTTCTTCTAAATGGTTTAGTGTGTCTGGTTTTATGTCAAGGTCTTTGATCCACTTGGACTTGAGTTTTGTGCAGGGTGATAAATGTGGATCTATTTGCATTTTTTCTATATGCAGACATCCAGTTAGACCAGCACCATTTGTAGACCAGCACCATTTGTTGAAGATACTTTCTTTTTTCCATTTTATGGTTTTGGCTTCTTTGTCAAAAATCAAGTGCCCATAGGAGTGTGGGCTTATTTCTGGGTCTTCAGTTTGGTTTCATTGATCAACCTACTGATTTCTCTGCTAACACCCTGCAGTTTTTATTACTATTGCTCTGTAATATAGTTTGAACCAGGGATGTTGATACTGCCAAAAGTTCTTTTATTGTACAGAATTATTTTTTGCTATCCTGGGTTTTTTATTTTTCCATATGAAGTTAATGGTTGCTCTTTCAAGTTCTGTAAAGAATTGTGTTGGAATTTTGACTGGATTTGCATTGAATCTGTAGATGGCTTTTGGTAGCATAGCCATTTTTATTATGTTAATGCTACAGGATCAGAGAGAACTGATCATATAAGTGGTAAAATAATGTGCAGCTATTCCAGGCAGTGAAAATTGAATATCTATATGTCTGAAAGCAGATATTAGCAGAACCATTCAGGAGAGTGTTGGAAGCCTGCCTGCTCCAATAAGAAGGCTTTTTAAACTGTGAAATAGAAAATGAGATTTAGAGGACAAAATGAGGGTAGTTGCATGTGAAGCTTTTTTTAAAATGTAATTTTATTTATATATTTATTCATTACAAGTTATTTGTTTTGTATCCCCACCCTCCTCCCTCATCTCCTCCCAGCCTCACCCACCCTCCCTCTTCTCCCACTCTGCCTTTTCCCTGCTCACCTGATAGGGGAGGACCTCATCATCTTCTCTCTGACCCTAGCCTATCTGTTCTCCTCAGGACTGGCTCCATCATCTTCCTCTGTGGCCTGGCAAGGTCGCAGCCCCAGGGGGAGGCAATCAAAGAGCTGGCCACTGAGTTCATGTCAGAGACAGTCCCTGTACCCCTTATTAGGGAACCCACTTAGGAACTGAGCAGCCAATGGGCTTCCTTTGAAGTGGGGTTTAGGTGTTCTCCATGCATGGTCCTTAGTTGGAGTATCAGTCCCTGCAGGACCCCCTGGGCTCAGGTATTTTGGCTCTGTTGTTCTCCTTGTGGAGTTTCTGTCCCCTCCAGGTCTTTCTATCTCCCTTTTCTTCCATAAAGATTCTGGCACTCTGCCTAAAATTTGGCTATGAGTCTCAGCATCTCCTTAGATATCCTGATAGGTGGAGTCTTTCAGAGTACAATGGAAAAAAGACAGCATCTTCAACAAATGTTGCTGGTCTAACTGGATGTTTACATGTAGAAAATGCAAATAGACCCATATTTATCATGCTGCACAAAGTTAAAGTCCAAGTGGGTGTGAAGTGTTTTTTTTTAAGATTTATTTATTTTATTATATAGTGTTCTGCCTGCATGTACACCTGCAAGCCAGAAGAGGGCACCCTATTTCATTATAGATGGTTGTGAGCCACCATGTG
>CM053752.1:10692556-10736385 GCA_028658305.1 Pachyuromys duprasi
AATGAAGGAGGGGGGCTACGCCTGGGATGCAAAGTACCTAACCTGTGATTGATATAAAAATAAATAAATTTTAAAAAAGGGTCAGATGTAAGAGAAGTCAGCAAGAAACAAGAAAATTTCTTAACTTGAAAAAAAAGTGTTATAAACTAAGCCAGATTTTGAAACTCTAAAAAGCACATGACACACATTATTCTGGATGAAAGAATATTCAACGTTTATCTCTAAAATCAGGAAGAGGACAAGGACAGTGCCAAACACTGCCGCCATTCAGCATTGGGCTGATGATTCTGGGTTAGGCAAGAAGACAGACAGAAGAGAAACCAACTTAATGAATGGGAAGGATGGGCTCAGACCACCACTGTTCACGGACCACTAACTTATATAATCTGGACATATATCCAAAAAAAGATGTCAGAAATAAATAAAAAGAAAGGCAGACAGATAAAATCTCTTTTCATTTCTTTACGCAGGCACATTTTTAGAGACGTAATTTCAAAACAGATGCTAAGAATAATCGTAATGAAAATAAAGTACCTGAAATAAATAATGAAGATAGCTAAAACTTGTACAGACAGTATAGAAGAAATGATAGTGCAGAGATATCAGTTCTTCATAACATGATCCATATAAATGGTGTCATTTCTGTACAAATTCCATTAGACTTTTAAACTGGAAAACTTAATTCTCAAGTGTGTATAGAAGAGTAAATGGCCAATGAAAGCCAAGATATAAGACACAGAAAGGATACTGTGTGGGCATATGACCTACTAATGTTTCAGATATCATATCTTAGAGAGCAACAGCAACTTCAATCATGGAATACTGATTCAGATAAATCTAATTAATCATTGCAACTGAAAAGCACAGGGAAACTCAAATCCTCATCATGTAGTCTAATGGGCTGCCAAGATGATCACATAGTCTGGCTTCTATGCTAGAACATTTCTAGAGTGCACTGATTTGATTTTTTTGGAGTATATACCCAAAGCAGGAGAGCCTGATACATATATAATATATATGAGATATATTATATTATAAATAATACTTTTTCACATATATAAATTAATCTGTAACATATTACAATATACTTAATTTATATTTAAATTATTTATATGTTTATATAAATATAAACATATAAATAATATATGTAATAATTATATAAATATAATTATTATATATTATATGATATATAATATATATTAAATATAAATAATATATATATTTAAATTAATTATATTTAATTATTTATATGTTACACACATATAAATAATTTTATTATTTATAGTATAAATATTTAGGTACATATTAATTTTTGAGGGCAGGAAACTTTTCCACCCGTGTTAGTACACAAATTCTTAAGATGGTTGATGAGATTTTTTGCTTTATGCTTCACGTATACCACACAAGCATTCTTACTCTTTTATAGTTAGCAATCATAGTTCAAATACTACCCAACCATAAGCATTCCTAGAGGTCACATCAGAAATTACAATGCATCCTTCTCATTAAAACCACCTGTCTGTCTTTTGTTTGTTTATTTCTTTCCCAACTATTTGCTACCTCACAGTATTTCTACCCACTGTTTATTAAGGTGCTACTTACTTACCAGCATCAACCACACGGAAGCTACCCGCATGTATATAACATAGCTTGTGATAAGTATCCAAGTGGGTACCCTGGTAAGGGGAACAGGGACTATTTCGGACATGAACTCAATGGCTGACTCTTCGACAACCCACCCCCCCCGAGGGAGGAGCAGCCTTGCTAGGCCACAGAAGAGGACATTGTAGCCAGTCCTGAAGAGACCTGATAAGCTAGAGTTAGATGGAAGGGGAGGAGGTCGTCCCCTATCAGTGGACTTGGAAAGGGGCAGGGAGGAGATGAGGGAGGGATAGGGGGGGTTTGGAGGGAATGCAGGAGGGGGCTATGCCTGGGATACAAAGTACATAACCTGTGATTAATATAAAATAAAATAAAATTTAAAAAAATGAAGAAGCATTACTCACCTAACGTGAGCCTATGGAGCAAGGAGCAGCTCACTTCTTGAATTTTTTCATTGGTAGGAAATGCTTTCATGGCATCCACCACAATGTTGTAACACCTGACATTCCCACTCATGAGGACTTCCACATTGCTGCCTGAATTTAAAAATATATGAATACATAAAAGGAAGTAAGCTTCTTGTTGCAAATATGCACAAATGAGTCTTATGAATAGATGACACTGTAATGGCTACAGACCACAGGCAAACATATCAAATAACTGCAAAGATTCTATGTTGTTAGTTGCTAACACAACAGCGTGTAGAAATTATCTTTGGCATAAGAATAAATTACTTTCATCTGATTCCTTGATTTAAAAATTCAAGACATCTGTAGAATTAATATTGTGGAAATTACCCTATTGTCCTACTAAAAGTAATCTACAGATTGAGTGCAATTTCTATCAAAACTCCAACACAATTATTCACAAAAATTGAATCTTCAAGTTCACATAGAAACACACATACTCAAGAGAATTGCTAGCAATCCTTAATAATAAAAGAACTTCTAGATATATATAACCATCCAGAATTTTAAGTTTTATTACAGAGCTATAGTAAGAAAAAGAGTGTGGTACTGGTATTACTATAAAAACTGGCACATTGATCAATGGGGTTAAACTGAAGACCCAGGCATAAGTCCACACACCTAGAGATACCTGATTTTTTTTTACAAGGAAACCAAAAATACACACTCAAGGGAAAATTAATATTTTCAACAAATAGTGGAGATCAGAGTAGATGGCTGACAATAGAAGAATTAACATATATCCATACTTATCACCCTGCACAAATCTCAACTCCAAATGGATCAAGGATTTCAACATAAGATGAAATACCTTGAATCTGGTCAAATAAAAAGTTGGAGATAGTCTTGAGCTCATTGGTTCAGGAAATGACTTTCTGAAGAGGAGACCAATAGCACAGGCACCAGAAACAACAATTAATAAATGGAACCCCATGAAACTGAAAGGCTTCTGTATGGAAAAGGCTTCTCTACATATCATCTGGACAAAGTGGCAGGTTACAGAATTGGAAAGATCTTTAGCAACTACACATCACATTCAATAGAGGGTTAATATGCAAAATATATAAAGAACTAAAAAAACTGATCATCAAAGAAACAAATCAATTTTAAAATGTGGCACAGAGCTAAGCACACATTTCTCAAAAGAAAAAACATACATGGCTTAGAAACACTTAAAATGTTTAGTCATCATGGAAAAGCAAATTAGAACTACTTTGAGATTCTTCATCTTAGCCCAGTCAGAGTGGCTAAGATTAATAAAACAGTGACACTTGATGCTGGCAAGCATGTGGGGTACAGGGAACCCTTATATAGTCCTGATGGGAGTGGAACTTATACAGCCACTGTGGAAATCAGTGTGGTAAATCTCAAATAAGATGTAAACAAATCTATCACAAGATCCACCTGTGACACTCTTAGGAATACACAAATGATTCCTTTTTTATTCTACGGAGATACTTGCTCATCCATGGTCATTGCTGCTGTATTCATAACAGCCAAAAAACTGGAAATAGCCTAGAAATCCATCAACTGGTGAATAAATAATGAAAATGTGGTACACAATGAAATATTATTCAGCTGTTTAGAAATTAAAATTATGAAAGTTTCAGGCAACTGGATGGATTCCTGAGTGAATTTACTCAGACCCAAAATGACAAATGTCGCATGTTTTCTCTTATATGTACCTAAGAACTTTTAAGCTTTTGATATGTATGTTACAATTAGGAATAAAAGGTTAGGAACATAGTAACTGACTAGTAAGCAGAAGAGGTTCCACAAAGCAAGGGAAAATATAATATCATGTCATATAGTAATAAAGTAGAAGCTAAAATGGAGGGTTAAAATGAAGGGGGTGAAAGAGCAGGGTAAAAGAGAAAATATGAGAAGAGAGTTTACGTTTAAAGGACATTTTAAAAGTTATATTGAAGCCTACTACTGTAAAATCTTCTTAAAATATATACATATATGAAAAGAATCTAAATGAAGTCACAAATAATAGATAAGACATATCTTATGCCACCAAGCAAAACCTCCAGTGCCAGGAATGGATTGCATATAGTTTAGTCATTGACCAAAGGGATCTCATTGAACATGTTCCTTCCAGACATCATAGGCCACTGTCAAGGTTGTTGGTTGTTCTCTAAAACCTGATGGTAAAGTCCTATGATTTAAAACAACACTCACTTATGTCATCAAACATGGAGAAGTCGATCAGGTTCCTAAATAGAAGTTTTACCACTACTAAGTAGCATTCCTAGTATCTAAAGGTACTCTGAAAGCTGCCAAATGAAAAAGGTAACTATCAGTATCATCCAGCTATAAATCTTGCAACCTACAATAGTGACCTATTTGCAAGATGAACTCATGCAATTGTGGCATAAATGTTATGAAAATAACTCATCACATTTTTAATTAAATTTAAGACCTACTCAATGAAGTAGAACCCATATTTGACACTGCTAAAGTGGTCAAGAATCTAAGATTAGATAAGTCAGGGGCCCAAGGGAAAAACCTAATACTATTACTCTGCTAAGGAACACAGCAGCAAAATTACTTCTAATGACATACTGCTATAACCACAGGTCAATGTCTCATTGAATCCTTATCAGAGAAGCTCTTTCTTACAGTAGAAGGCAAACAACAAAGAGACCTACTACTGAACAAAGTACAGATTATGAGAGACACTGGAGCACTCAATATGTCCTAGTTATGATTATAATTTCTATGATAAAACATCATGACCAAAAGCAAGTTAGGGAGGAAAGGATTTATTTGGCTTATACTTTCACAAGACTGTCCATCACTGCAGAAGTCAGGATGGGAACTCAAGAAGAGCTGGAACCTGGAGGCAGGAGCTGACACAGAAGCTATAAAAAGGTGCTGCTTACTGGCTTGCTCTCCATGGCTTTTTCAACATGCTTTCTTATAGAACTCAAGATCATCAGTCTAGAGATGACACCACCAATGGTGGACTGGGCACCCCCACCATCGATCACTAATCTAAAAATGTCAAGATTTTAAGAGTCATTCTCAACTGAGGTTCCCTCCTTTCAGATGATTCTAGCTTACTTCAAGTTAACATAAAACTAGCCAACACAAATGACCCCTTGTAAACTTGACATACAAACATATCATTGTTAAACCGTAACATTTCTTTCTTATTTGTCCCCAAGATCACCCATAAAAACCAACATTACATTGTAAACATCTTTATATTTCAAAGTTCCACAGTCTTTAAAATCTATACTACTTAAAACTTCAGTCTCTTTTAAAATCCAAAGTCTTTGTAAAAATCCAAAATCTCTTTAAAAGCTCAAAGTCTCTGTGGGCGCCTTAAAATAAAAAATAAGTAAATACTCTCTTACTTCAAGAAGGAAGAACCAGAGCATAGTCACAACCAAATAAAAGCAAAACTAGGCTCCATCTGTGTCTAATGTCTGGTATCCACTCACTGTCTTATGTGTTCCTCCAAAGGACTTTGCTTGCTTCTCTGTCTCTGTCTCTGAGGCACATACACCTTGTCTTCTAGGCTCCAGTTGGCTCCGCTCCACCACTGCTGCTGTTCTTGGTAGTCAGACCATGGTACTGAAATCCTCAAAATGGTGGGGTCTCTGCTGCAATTAGGCTTTTGCGATTTTCACCAATAGCCTTTCCTGGGCTTTCTTTGCTACTGAGACTGCATCTTTTCAGTGTCGTACCCTGGCCTCTCACAGACCAGATCTTCACTTGTTTTTCATGTGCCCTTCATGCCTTCAAAACCAATACCACCTGGGTGGTTCTTAATAGTACAAGTCTGACTGCCAACATCAGGACTACCTTGGTTACCTCTGAAATACAGGTTCTGTGTACTGTCTCTGAGGAAGTGCATTCTAGATTTCATCTCAGTGATACTGGTCTCTTCTTAACCACCAGTAATTTCCTAGCTCCAGATGACCAGCATCGGTAGTTCCAGTAAAGCAAAGGTTTTACTTTAGTGGTTCTGGTATGTTGATAATCACAGATGATTCATCATTCCTAGCTAATCAGAACTGTATTCTTACTTCAAAATTTTCACCAGACCTGATAAAGTCTTATAAATGCTCTCAAACTTCCCTCTGGGACCTCACAAGGCCTCCATCATTTGCATTTCCCTCAATACTCTTATATCTTCCAAGATCCCACAGAACAGCTCACCAAACTTTGAATGCTTAATGGCCTTTCTAGAACAAAGTTCTATGGTCCTTCCATAATCCTCCCTAAAACAACATGGCTAAATCTGTTACAGCAATACCTGCAATCCTGGTACCAACTTCTGTCTTAGTCAGGGTTATTATTGCTATGATGAAACACCATGAACAAAAGCAAGTTGAAGGTGAAATGGTTTATTTGCCTTACATTTCCATACCATAGTCCATCACAGAAGAAAATCAGGAAAAGATTTCCTTACCCTTAGAAAAGGTAGGAACCTGAAGGCAGAAGCTGAGGCAGAGAAGATGGAGGGCTTACTGGCTTCCTCTCCTTGGCTTGCTCAGCCTACTTTCTTATAGAACTGAGGACCACCAGCCCAGAGATGGTCCTGCCCAAAATGGTTGAGCCCTTCCATATCAATCACTAATTTAAAAATTGTCACACAGCCAGATTTTATGGAGTTATTTTCTCAATTGAATCCACCCACCTCTAGATAACTCTAGCTTGTATCAAGTTGACATAAAACTAGCCAGCATATAGTCCTAAATGGGATGTCTTCATCAAACCTCTTCTTTCAGGGGTCAGGGAGATAAGTGGAAAAGGAGTCAGAAAAACTGTCAGAGCCAGAAGTGATGGTATCCTCTAAGGAAAGAATGTCAAAATATATTGGATGTAAAAATGTTTTGTGTTTAAAATTTAAGCCAAAGAAAGTTCATTAAAGATTCTGTACAAGTCCAAAAAAGTCACATAAGATGTCAAATGAATGAGCTCAGATGTCTACTTTCCTGTCTGGCCATTGATTTTTTTTTTTACATCTTTTCCTCACCCAAGGGAAAAAAAATAAAGATAATGTCATATATTAGAATTGTGAAAATACACTTGGATCTATTTCCTCCATGCTAGAAAAACAGCCAATAAAAGAGGCAGAAATCATTAACTTCCTGGAAAGGGCAGATGAGAGGGGCACAGAGAAATACAACAATGAAATACAGCAAGGCACTGAGGTTGGTCAGGCAGAGAGGAAAGAAAGAAGCAGGGGGGGTCGGAGGGGCAACTGCTGCGAACGTGTGAGGGACGATACTTCCATTTCTGAATGTAATGTTGACTACTCAAAAAACAGAAAAATATCTGTCTGTGAAAGATTTTTTTTTCTAGCACAGCTAAAACTAACCAACGACTTACAAAAGACTACATTTTAATGTTTAAATGAAATTGTAAAACACTAAAATATTTTTTAGACTCATAAGAATGAAAGGAAACAGCCTGGTAAAGAGCCTTTGCTGTATAGAGCTCTTGATTCCTCACTGTTGTCTGCTGCTGGCTTTGACCTTTGGGTTATGAATCGACACATTTTAACTGGATTATGTCAGAAGTGGGTGGAAGACAATGAATTCCAAAAGCAGTCAGCCCAAAATAAATGAATAACGGACAGTGCACAGGAAAAGCACGGGGTAGAATACAGCCATCTTGCTGGCTGTGATGACTCAGAAATTGAAAAGTATGGCACTCAACTTTGGAATTATTTTTCATTCTCATCCTCTCTTGAGTGATTTTCTGTACATAAGAAAATGCTGTGTTTTTTATGAACATATTAAAGGAGCCCTTTTTACAAGAGCATTTGTTTTTTGGCCTTGCGGCAACAAAGTCTCAGTCTGTTGTAACTGAACCCATACATGTATAGCATGTGTGTACTGTATGTGTATGTGTATTATATGAAATATAATATACATATAAATAAGCATAAAAATTCATATTGTACCACAGGGTTAATGATTTTGTAATGCATATTATATACCAAGTATTAATTTATATTTTTCACATTAAATTATTAATGAAATCCAAAAACTTTATATGTGTGATGATGAAAACACTATTATATGCATGTTTATAACCTGCTCAACCACACAAAGAAATGTGAAATGCTAGTGTGCACGTATGAAAAAGAATCTGAAGTACATTGTACCCTGCTAGTAGTTACTAGCAGCGTGTAGAGCAAATTATTTCTTCTGATTTCTGCTTTTTGATGAGGTGGCTAAATTCATTAGCATCAATAAATGCTAATGAAGCTTCACAACAGAGTTCAAAGCCTTCTGTATGGTTTTTCAGGCCACTCAAAACCATACCATGTCTGCAGCCTCACCCACTAGCCCTTATCATGCCCGTTCCCCACCTCCATCAGAGAAATTCCTGCAGGTACTTAGAGATATGTATGCACACACACACCCAAAAACACACACTTTCATAAAACCAGAATTTGCCGAGTGGCTTTCCACTCTCCTGCTCCACATCTTTCTGTTCGGCAGAGGGAGGGGTGGTTGTTGCTGTTGTTTTTGGTACTGAGGATTGAGTTTAAGGCCTCACTTGAAAGGCAAGCACTTGACCAACAAGCTGTACCACCAATACTTATCGTATTTACTTTTATTTTTGTTTTGAGACATGTTCCTCGTAAGTTGTCTAGTAAGGCTTTGAATACCGCCTCCTGTGTAGCTGAGATTTCATGCCTGAGCTATGGGCCCAGCTGCCCCCATATCTTTACGTTCCTAACATCCAGCTCCAACTCACTTCCCTTTATTCAAGGCTACCATACACCTCCCTACATGCTAGGTTCTCAGCGTCCAAGACTCTTCACGAGCTCTGCCCTTGCTCTCTATTTGTTCTCGCAACCACAGGAATTTCTGCACTATGCTGCTTGGCACCCATCTCAAATCATATCTGTATTTCCTACTGTACCATGAACTCAGAAGAGGCAAGGCAGACATTTATACTTTTTACTACTGTTTCCCCTGCACTAAGCCCAGAACTAGATGCAACACCATCCAAAGAAATATGAATTAATTGAATGAATCAGTGAATGGAGAAGTTTAGCATCCACGGGACTCCACAAAAATAAAAATAATAAAAATAAAAATACATTTAGAAAAGAGACACGTCACGGCTCTCCATAGGTAGAGCAGGAATCACGCAGAGAATGTACTCACAAGGAACTGCCAGGGAATGTAAGCAGCAGAGCACGTGGTGCACAATCTCCTGTTCCCCTCCGAAGCTGCTTAGTGTGCTCAGCAGTACCCTGTAATCCTTGTTCTCAATGAACTCAATCAGCTGTTCCTCAGAAACTAAACCAGGAAGGAAAACAGCAGGAGTGTGTTATAAGACCACATAAAATCTTAATCCCTGAAAAAAATATATCTCTGCGGACAAAACATCACAAACTACAGTGTGACTAAATTGAAATGTGTTTCCACAGAAATGACATGGAAATTTAAAACATTATATCTGTTTGAAACATTAAGATAGTTCTGTTTTGAACTGGTTGTATCGTCTTTTGAAATGAGAAATATTAAGAACCCAATAGTTCTCAGAAAAAAATAAAACTATGTATAATATTTTTGGGGGAGTCTACAGCAGCCTACCCAGTACAATAAATACAACGTCCTGGGGAGAATATAGTATGATTCTGATCTTTGAAGATAAAGATGGTCTGTTGGCATGAACACCCAATGAGTCTCACCCACTGGTAATAAAGATGACCCTTAGGGATGAGCATCCTATGGTTATGGATACTGATAATAAAGATGACCCATTAGAAATGAGTAGTTTACAGTACTGAGAGGCTGGTTAGGACTAGCTTTTCTACTTTATTTTTTTTTAACTTATCTATATTGTGTGTGCCTGTTGGTCAGTATCTACAGCACATGCCCAAAGTACCCGAGGAAGCCAGAAGAGGGGCTCAGATCCCATAGAACTGGAGTTACAGGTGGTTGTAAGAAACATGGTGTGATGCTAGACTTGAACCTGGATCCTCTGCATGAGCAGGAGGTGCCATCTCTCCAGCCTCTATTTTTGACATTTAAAAGCCAGGGATTTATGATAGATTGCTGAAGGGAAACTCAGCTAAGCATGTCAGTGCAAAAGTTGTTAATTTGGGCAAATGCTAAGTGATTGGACTTTCAAATACTCTCTGTCTCACTGGTTTTCCATGAGAGATCAAAACTTGTTATTTACTTTTATAATTAGAGTGTGTTGAGCTCCATTTGGAGTCATTTTTAAAGTGAGAACTTAAAAAAACTGTTTAAAAACTTCGCCTGTTATGTTGAGAATAGCACCAACAAAATGTTGGACAATACAGCTCTTTGTAAGCAACCTTAATTGTTTCCAACTGTGTACCAGCACATCCATGTAAATTAGTGTGAAAATGGTTAGAGTCATTTAATTAGTAATAGAGGCCATGGAGCCCTTACATTTGGTAGTATAATATCTACATTATACTACTATCTTTTTAAGTTTTCATAATCATCTTTATTAGTTAACTTTTCAAGATTAACTTTATTAACTAAATTACTCTCTAGGGGAGCTTGATACACCTGAATTTTTTTTCTTATATTTGTATGATACATCATATGTGCTAAGCACTAATGATCTTTGAATTAAGATTCTCTTGTTTAATAATTGCTAGTCTATGTCAGTCTGTCCTGGATTGTCACGGCACTTGTGAGAGCACAGTGACAGCTCCCCATCATGAGTAAAGCTGCCCAAATAGTAACACAGAGTTACAGGCCCTGCTGTGAGATAACAGATTTCAAATTTTATCCTGCTTGTAACACAGAGAAGACAGCCCGAACGATGTGACGTTCTTTCACTCCTCTCTGGCAGTCTCCACAGAGCTTGATCATCAAAGAGCTGAGTCCCCAAAGGAGTGGCAACCGCCGTGTGCTAACTTGGTGCTAACCTCGGGCAACTTGTGCACATCTCCTACCTATTTCTTAATCAAGTAAGCAAAATGACTGGACAAGCTCCAACAGCGCACAGTAATTCGTTATCGGTTTCTGAGCCTGCTGTGAAGCGCCTATCAGTCTTGTCTCTGAAGGACGCTGCCACCGTCCAGTTCTCTACCCAGATCCTGTAACAATTTTAAGTTCGACAAGATTCAAAATTGTAACTCATTTTAAGCCCTACTTGACTGCATAGTTTTTGATTTTCTTCCTAACGCCTATGCAAGCCACTTGACAGAGGGAACTCACGCAGTTATGCAGTGGAAGGAAGGCTGCTGTAACAGCCTGTGAGCAAATTCACGCCACGGAGGGGAGCATTGCCACCAAGCTGAGTTGGCCTCACTTTTTAAACAGTATGATTGTATATAATTTTTTTTTCTCACCAATTATGTACAACTTTTCCCAGTACAAGCCATTCTTCTTACGCATACCTCAAAATAAAGAATTTACATATTTAAATACCTCTTTCAAACAGCACATGTAAAGCCTTGCATCCGAGTTTCTGGATTTCACCATTGGCTGAGTATGTGTTCATGGCATCAAAAATTAACAAGAAAATATCACATTCTTCATCCAGTATCAGTAAGGTGATTTTACCTAATGTGAAGAAGACGATGCACTGTAAGTAAATAGCTGCTTTTAGAAGTTGATACATTAATTTTTGCATGAGGGCTATGAATGTTTTCATGGACCTTTATTTTTGATCGACCACTTCATCGTCCCACATGTTATCCATGTCAATCTCTTTCCAAGTGAGATAAATCACCAATCACTTTACTACTTTTGTCACACCACACACACACACACACACACACACACACACACACACACACACAGCCTAGGCCTCCTATCCTAACACCTTGAAATACATTCCTATCTCCCTCTTGCCCATTGGCATCTAAATATTCTGTGAATACCCTGAACTGAGCCTACCCTTGCTCCTGCTCTTCATCAACAAGGCCAAATACCCAAAAGGAATTTTCCCGTCATCATCCTTCCAAACTCCCCCTCTCTTCCATCTTGTCTAACCAATGAGCCAATTCATTTCATTAAGAGCCAAGACATTCAAGTGTTAGCTCTCAAATACTCCAAAGCTCTCTCTGAACAAGTTAGTTCAGCTTCCCTGTCCAACTCGGGGTCTCTTCCCATCTCAACAAGAATGCAAAAATATTTGTTTACTTGTTCTGAATATTCTAAGCTTCTGTCCAACTATTGGCAGTTCAGTCCCTGAACTGTAATTCTGAAATCTGAATGTGATCCTGATGTCCTGGTGGAGACTTCCAAGTCCTTTTCTCACCCGCTAAGTACACCTAAACAGTGTCCTGAGCCCAACCCTGATTCAAGTCTCAATAAGCTACACCCTTTGCTCCTCTTAAAGCCTTCCTTCAATTCCTCTTTGAATTTGGATTAGACCAACACTTTCCTGCCATAACCTAAGATGTAACACAAGTAATACCAATCCTGTCAACAAAAGTAACTGTCATGGAATAGGGATTATAGCAATAAACACTGAAATTTTTGCCAGGTTTGTGTGTGCGCTTGTGATATTGGAGACTGAACCCAGAACCTCAGACATGCTAAGTAGGGGCTGACTACTAAGCCAAATTCCTGAACTCATAGCAATTGTTTTTGTGGTACAAATGTGTCGATCACTAGTTGATTCGCTTCATTAAAACACATTTAATCAACACTAAGATAGGTTCAATCCCCACTTTAGAGATAAACTCTGAGCCAGGAAGAGGTTAAGTAACCCGATTGAAGTGACCCAAGCATTTCGCCAAAGTGCTGGGTTAACAGTTAGTAGGAGGCCTAGCTGGATTAAAACCAAGCAGGTCAGCCAGGTGTGTACAGTGTAATCGCAGCGCTTTCTGTGTGCAGTGCTGAGATGAAGAGCCTGAGTTTTAAACAAGTCTGGGCCACAAAGAGAGTTCAAGGCCAGTCTGTACCATAAAGTGAGACCCTGTCCTAAAAAGTAAAAGAGTGCCCAGCTTTAGACAGGTCACATACATCTGTAACCCCATAAGGAAATTTGGCTGCTATCACCTCTGTGGCAAGTTGCATCATATTTGTCTTATCATATGTTTCTCACTACACTTCAGTCACTTCCCTACATGCATTAGCTCACTAAGTCAATAAAAATTAAATTAAATTAAATTAAAGTGCAGTTTTTCCACATTCCAGATGTTCAGCAGTCATGTAGGGTTCTTGCTATGACAATGGGGCCACACATGGATGATTTCCACCATTGCAGAAGGGCTGCCGGAGTGAGTACTTAATGGTGATAAATGAGAAATCAACCAAGAGAAAACTGAAGACCACAGGATGATGTTTAAAACTAGTCAGTATGTGCCATTAAATAATTTAGGTAAAGGCTCTTTAGGAGTCCCCGGTCTCCTGTTCTCTGTGCCCTGGTCCTTGGGCTTTTGCTTGCTTTCTCTCTCTCGGGGGTGTTCATCAGCAGGACCAATTAGGATTTTAATACCCCCTACTCCCCTGGGGAGCCTCCCTTTTATTTTCTTAGGCTTTCTGTAACCCTGCCTACAAAATTCTTATTTTGTTCAATGAATGGTCTCCCATTCATTTAGGATTATAGTCTTCTTGACAACCATGGCTGTCTATCACAGCAATGACCATCATTACACCATCTCAAAATCTTGGCTTGGCTCTATTTGCCTCTTGGCAGAAGTCACCTTAGCAAACAAACAAAAATCCTGGTGTGTGGAACCAGACCCTGATTGTGACACTAGGTGGCTGAGGTCACCTCTCTCTTTGCCAGTGTTTCTCACCCAGAAAGATAAAGAAAATGCCTATCTAGGGTGGAAAAAAAAAGGTTTTGAAAGCCTGGAAAGGATGTTACATATGAAGCCAGAATCTAGCATGCACTTAAGAAGTAGTGTCACATGCTTTATCAAATACAAACTACAGGAAAGACTTTGAATTATGAGCATGTGAATTATGGGAGCAGATTTTGGAAGCCATGATGGAACTGGAAACAGGAACAGGGGAGAAACACACAGGCAACATTAGGAGCCACGGTGCAGGATGAGGTCTGAGAGAAACAGGAGGCATGAAGAAGGCAGACACAGAGGCTCTAGAAATCACTGGTGCTTACTTTATGCTCTGACCCTGAGAACTGTGAGCAGTCAGAAGCTTTGGCTGGCACTCACCTGATTCCAGGAGGAGATCTAAGGCTTTTAGTCCTACTGTTGACAGGTTTACATTGGCATGGTGGACAGTTAGCATTTTCAGAATCAGTCTGGAATAAAAAAGCAGAATCACAGGACACTGGAATGTTATACAGCGAAGCACTGTATACAGTGGTTATGTGGTGTACACAGGTTAGACAGTAGGCAAAGCACCTGCTGCCACACCTGAAGCCAAACCCTGGAGCCCACATGGTGGAAGGAAGAACTGGTTTCTACACGTTGTCCTCTGACTCGCACATGTGTCCCATAGCATTCAGGTGTCTCCCAACACAAACATACAAACATATGTGCACATACACACAAAATCAATCAACCACTAAATAAATGCATTTTTGACACAAGCTCTGTAGCCTCAGCGGGCAAGAAACTCACTATATAGATCAGGCTTGCCATGATCTCATGGAGTTCCCCTGCCTCTGCCTCTCTGCTGCTGGGATTAAAGGTGTGTACCCCCATGCCAACCTGAATGTAATTCTTTTGTTAATGAAAGTTTGGACTCAGAGATTCTGTAACATCTAAAACAATATTTAGGCACTGTTTTTTCACCCACTGTTCATTTGCTATATTTTGTTCTGTTCAGCAAGGCTCATATGATATGTATGAAATGTCTGATGCTCTGAATAAAGTTGGCTATAGCATGAGACCTTAGCCTCATTTTCAGACTCCACACTCCCAGGTTCACGGGGCCAACTAGAGCAGGAAACACTTTCTCACTATCCCTCACATTACTAATACCGAAGAGGCTCCCACTCTGATGCCGGTTAATATTGGAGGGGAAAAGTTTGGCAACAGAGAAAAATGTCTAACAAAAATTTCCCATAATCTTCCATTGTAGAGGGCAGGCTTCCTCCCTTGGTCACAAACCCAGATCTCACTTAGAGCAGAAGCATAAATAACAAACTGAGGGGTGAGCATGAGAGTGGGTGTGGGTGAGCGTGGGTGTGGGTGAGTGTGAGAGTGGGTGAGGGTGAGCGTGGGTGTGGGTGAGAGTGGGTGAGGGTGAGGGTGAGCGTGGGTGTGGGTGAGTGTGAGAGTGGGTGTGGGCAAGCGTGAACGTGGGTGAACGAATGCATGAATCATAGTTCCTGTGGACACAACTTCACAATCAGCCCAAACATTTGGGAGGTGAGGTTTCCAGTGCTCTGTGGTAGCGTAGATTAACTAAGCGTGGGGAAATCCTGGAACTTCTCAAACAAACAAAAGGGAAATTAAATAAAATCAGAATGACTAATAAGAAATATATAGTGGGTGAATCTTTATTAAATATTACAGAGCTGACACAGGGAAATTCACAATTAAATTTGAAAACAGTTGTTTTTCTCAAACCATACAGTAGAAACCAAAAACTAGCAACACCTACATATTAGAAGTGGAGAAACATGTAAACACCAATGCCTATAATATCTCATTAGGAACAGACACTCCGTTACACCCCATATACATTTTCTGACAAACATTACGGAATCCAGTTTTTCATAAAACATTTTTTCTCAAGCAGAGTAGCATTGGAGGTAAGATATCTCCATGATTACCTGATGGCAGAGGGTACTTTTATAAATTTCCAGAAAGTATGTCATTTTTTAAAAAAGGATTTTCCTAGAAACATTTTTTCTTTAAGTTTCTTACTTAATTTTAGCTGTAAATGTGG
The DNA here is from genome assembly GCA_028658305.1 of Pachyuromys duprasi. Classification (NCBI taxonomy): domain Eukaryota; kingdom Metazoa; phylum Chordata; class Mammalia; order Rodentia; family Muridae; genus Pachyuromys; species Pachyuromys duprasi. The sequence continues at coordinate 10,708,416 of CM053752.1, forward strand.
TCTTACTAAACAAAATATGCTGACAGCTTCACTCAAATGACTGGTAGACAATCACCTAGACTAGCCTGCAAAGGGCTGGGAAAGAATATACTTCCTCTTTCCTCTTCCTCTTGCAAGCCACCATCTACACTCAATGAGATTAACATGCACAGACATATGCAAATGTGCACATGAAGACAGCAGAGCATAACTACTGTACCTCAGTAGAGTAATTATAATGAGTAGTCATAATGAGGGCTTACAGAATTAATTCCTTGGTTGCCTTGATTTTTAAAGAAATCTGCGGGTTACATCAGTTCCACTGCTAATAGTAAAAAGCTTGTTTCCTTTCGTCTTAACTCTCAAAAATCTACACCTTAACCATTTATATAGTTGCAGAATTGTGCTCTTAAAGTTGTCTCACCTGATGTTTTACCATCAACATTAGTTCACTAACTCACAAATCAGGTTTAAAGATATCTATGAATATAAGTCATTGATTTAAGAAAAAATATATGCTTTGAAGAAATCGACCAGAATGGTTTGGAATGGCAAAGGATGTCATATATGATTTTTAATGCAGTTTACCTCCACACATTTGTCATACTTACCGGTGAATCCCAAGGACTTCCCAATCATTTTCAATATCCTGTGGTCCTATTAAGCTTTGCAATGTCCCTGGACAGACTTCTATTAATTTGCACAGAAGTGACCAACCCACCTGAAAGGCAGAAAGGTAAATATTTCCCTTTTTATTTTAAAGAAATATTTTCCTATATCCAGGTTATATGCAAAGTGCTTAAACTCACTTTGCAATCAAGAATGACCTTGACCTTCTGATCCTCCTTTCTCCACATCTAAAATGCTGGACTTCTAACCATACACCACCATACCCAGTTTATGTGATGCTAAGGGTGACTGAACCCAGGCCTTCCTTTATGTTATATATACACTCTACCAAATGAGCTATGTCCCTAGCCCTACACCCACATTTTTAAAGGTTACTAATAGATGAACCAATCGTGAATATCTGTTTTAGTGGAATAGATAATTGTATCATTTTTAATAATCATTTTAAGACAAAACAAAACCACCCTAAAATGCTTTCTGAGAAATAAAAATAAGGTGTGTACTTAGATTACCCATTGCTTTAGAAGCACACACAAGTGGAACACAAAAGTATTATGGCATTTTTGAATAAATACAAAACAGATGTCCTCATTATCTAAGTTAAGCAAGATAAAGAACTATCTTAGAAAATATACTAAAATCATTAAGCAAGAATGGCTATCCTAACACCATATTGTTTTTAACATATAAATATCTCTGTCACGATCTTTCCCAAGAATTCAAGATTTTGATTACAGAAAGAGGGCAGAGCTTGGAATGGTAAGTGGGAGGAAGCTGAAGGGTTTTGTGGCAATGGGAAATGACTGGCCTTGGGTAGTAGAGGCCTGTGTGCAGCACCATCCTATGACTGAACCTGTATCTGTTACTGGAAAAAAAAGGAGCTATATTAGCAGGCAGAACAGTTAAGTGCCCCTTTCATTCCCCTCAATGTCTGCCTGTGAACTGTGGGTCTAGTGCTCACAAGTGCCCTAAAACTCTCATACATCATATGTATGACATATGAGCTCATGGATGCATTTTAAATACAACTTTTTAAAAAGAGTTGCCAATTTTATGTGTTTGGATGTTTTACCTACGTGTGTGTGTCTATACCAGCTGTGCCTGATGCCTGGAGGTCAGAAGACGGTATAGTCACTTCTCCCAGACTCAAGATGGTTCTGAAGCTGTCAGAAGCACTGTGGCTAAAAAGCAACTCAGGAAGAAAAGGGTTTATTCCATCTTACAGCCTACACTCTACCATCAAGGGAAGCTGAAACAAGCACTCAAGGCAAGAACCTGCAGGAAAGAACTGATCAGAGACTGGGTAGAAATGCTTCCCACTGGCTTACTCAGCTGGCTTTCTTTTTAAATTTTTTTATATTTATTACAATTTATTCATTTTGTATCCTAGCTGTAGGCCCTTCCCTCATTCCCACCCAATCCCACCATACCTCCCTCTTCCCCTCCCATGACCCTTCCCCAGTCCACTGATAGGGGAGGTCCTCCTCCCCTTCCATCTGACCCTAATCTATCTGTTCTCATCAGGAATGTCTGCATTGTCTTCCTCTGGGCCTGGTAAGGCTGCTCCCTCCTCAGGGAGAGGGATGATAAAAGAGCCAGCCACTGAATTCATGTCAGAGACAGCTCCTGTTCCCCTTACTAGGCTACCCTACCTGTTGGACACTGAGCTGCCCTCGGCTACATCTGTGCAGGGGTTCTAGGTTATCTCCATGAATAGTCCTTGGTTGGAGTATCAGTCTCAGAAAAGACCCCTGGGCCTAGATTTTTTGGTTCTGTTGCTCTCCTTGTGGAGCTCTTGTCCCCTCCAGGTCTTTCTCTCTCCCCCTTTTTTCATAAGATTCCCTGCACTCTGCCCAAAGTTTGGCTATGAGTCTTAGCATGCTGGAAAGGATGTGGAGAAAAGGGAACCCTCCTCCATTGCTGGTGGGAATTAAAACTTGTACAACCACTTTGGAAATTAATCTGGCAATTTCTCAGAGAATTAGGAATAGTGCTTCCTCAAGATCCAGCTATACCACTTCTAGGCATGTATCCAAAATATGCCCAAGTACACAACAAGGACATTTGCTCAACCATGTTTGTAGCAGCTTTATTCATAATAGCCAGAATCTGGAAAAAACCCAGATGTCCCTCAGTTGAGGAATGGATACAGAAATTATGGTACATTTATTTACACAATGGAATACTACTCCGCAATTAAAAACAAAGAAATCATGAAATTTGCAGGCAAATGGTGGGATCTAGGAAAGATAATCCTGAGTGAGGTTTCCCAAAAGCAGAAAGACACACATGGTATATAAGTGAATATTAGACATATCATATAAAATAATTATACTAAAATCTGTACACCTAAAGAAGCTAAGCAAGAAGGAGGACCCTGGGTAAGATGTTCAATCCTCATTCAGAAACCGGAGGGACATGTGAAGAGGAGGAAAACAAGGAACAAGACAGGAGCCCACCACAAAGGGCCTCTGAAAGACTCTGCCCAGCAGGGTATTGATGCAGATGCTGGGACTCTTAGCTAGCCTACTTACGTAATCCATAACCATCTTCCCCAGGAAAAGCACAGCTCACTGTGCTCTGGGCCTTCCCACAATCAGTACTGAAGAACCATTTCCCCTCTCCCCCAGATTTGTCCGCAGACCAGTGTGATGATGATAAATCCTCAGTTAGGGCTCCCTCTTCCCAGGGACTCCAGTTGGTGTCAAGTTGACAAAAAAACTAACAAGGACACCCTGGTACAAGAATTACAAATATGGGTGTTGGAACCAAACGAGGGTCCTCTGAAGGCAGCAAGTGCTCTTAATCACTGAGCCATCTCTTTTAATACCCATTTCAAACATCTTTGCTCAGACCAGTACACATGCTTCCAACATCAACAAATCATTCTTTACCTCTGGGAAGAAAAAATACCAACTCCTATTCCAATTCAGAGATTTTCCCACTATTTTTACTATCTCTGTAAATCTGAAGTATCTTCCATTCTTCCTACGTGTTTAAGAACTGTACTTGATATGGACAGGAAACAAAGCAGAAAATTCCTATGAAGGTAGCATGCTCAATTAACGGTGCCTGGTAATGACTTATGATAAATTTTAAAGTGATATGAACCTTGGAAGTAAGATTTGCTGTCAGAACTACTCAAAATTCATGAGCCGTAAGTTGAATGAAATACTAACGACAAGAATTGTGTGCAGGGAAGACAGTAGCTAGATTTGGCTGGAGAAAGGGGTGAAAACAAATGATGCAAAGAGCTGAATTGCAAGGTAGAAAGTTTACCTTCATTTGCTGTTTGGACAGTAGGACATATTTGTACGTTTGAGAGGGCAGATAAGAGGCATCTCAAAAAGATAAAGACCTTTCTCTCTACAGTTTCATCTCTTTACAGTATTGTCCACTCTAAAGTCTATTTCGTATGCTATTATTTTAATTAAGCATGAATTGTCTTTACCTATATTTACGTTGCATACACACTTCCATGTAAGCAGAACAGACATTAACAATCCTGCTGCCATAAAAAGCAACTATTTCTGAGATTTTAAAAAACAACATGAGGCCTTTTCCCTAGGCATTTAAGAAAGTTGAATTCTGGCGAGCTTCTAGTAGGGAAAGGCACATAGGATGCTAAACTCCTGTCCATACCTGTACAGCTGACTCATTTAGAAAACCTGCATTGTTCGACTTGCTAAAGCTACAGCATCAATAACTGTTGGCAAAAAAACGATTTGAGCAGCTGAGCCTGCAATCGCGTGAGTGGCACTTTGGTGACTAAGTGAAATCCCCAGCAACAAAGCAGGGGTAAGAACCAGTGCTTCACGCTTTCAATTAGGAACTTTCAAAGAGAGATAACCCTGCACAGTTATGATGACACAGCATTTCTCTATTATAATTGCTCTACAAACCCAAGCATCTCATTCATAAGTGATGTGAAAAAGTCAAGGGATTCCAATATATAGCTCACTTTCATTTATTTTGCTCTCCTTCAAAGGTTGGAACTACTTGGAAAAAGAGAATTTTAAATGAACTGTGTGGTATGAAGAGGCATGCACAGGGCAAGCTTGACAGCAGTTCTCCAAGATCTAAGTGTGCAAACATGCACAGATAAAGTGTCAAAACCCAGAGTCTGGAATACCATGTTGGATGACTCTAACAAGGAACCTTAACATACATTTCTGGAGAATAGCTCATGAAACTTTTTACATTCACCAAAATTCTAAGCTAACTGGATGCCGGAAATATGAAAGGATACTCATACAAATTACACCAATTATGTGGAGAACTTTAAAAAGAAAACATTACGTTCTCATAGAGTGTTGAAAATCTCAGCAGAAAAAGAACTCTTTTCTACATCCCCCTGATAAGACCAATGATGATGTGGCCATTGTACATGCTCACAGCATCTGTGTCAAACCACTGTGCTTTTGCTTGCTTATGCAAAATCCTCTGCAGCTGATGGAGATTCTGAAGGCGCAAACAAATTTGAGTCTTCGCTCTCTGACAAGCTCCCTCAGGGGCTCCCCACTGTAACTGAACCAATACGAAAGTAGGACATTGGTTAGCTTTCTTCCAGCACAGTAAGAGCCTGGTAAGAATTAAGTAGCATAATACCCAGGTAGCCCTTTGCAGCTAGACACACATAGATCACCGAAAGTTCTGACATTATTCTGCTAAATTGCCAAGCTGAGGGCTATTCCCTTCCCACAGACGTTGCCGCTGCAACTGCCACACCCCAAACAACATCATAACCATAGCAGACAAATGTGCCCACCCTCGGGCATTTTCTATAGTCAAGAATTAGAATATCTTGGTTGGGTGCATAGCTCACTGGTAGAATGCTTGTCTAGTCCAGGCCAAGCCTTGTGTTTAATTCCTAGGGCCAAAAATGCAGAGGAAGTTAAAAGGGAGAGGAGAAAGAATAAGGAGGGAATAGACGAGGAGAAAGAAAACAGGAGGAAAAAGAAAAGTGGTTGAAAAATTGGAGGGGAGAACCAAAGGGGGGGGGGAGTAGGAGGACAGGAAGGAGAAAACTAAAAGTGTTTGGGAATACAGGTCAGTAATCCAAATAACTACTTTAGCACTTTCAAAATCCTGGATTCTGATGCTCAGCACAGAGAAAGAAAAAAATGGAGAGGCAGAGATAGAGCAAAGGCAGACAGGAACCGGAGGAGGAGAAAGGAGAAAGAATTAAACAATGGATATATCCCAAATTCCTCTGGGTTCTCAAGTCTGCTGCTCTTATCTGGGCTCACCAGACTGAAAAACAGGGTCATTTTCCCCAGTGGTACCAAGCATAGCACTTGCCAGTGTAGGCATCTAGAATTAGACACTTCTGAATATGAATCAAGAAGGATGATGTAGGTGGAGAGCAGAAAGTACCTTAAAAATGAGTCATACTCCGTGGGTAAAATTCAGACCCTGGATGCTCAAAGGAACAGAATGTTCATCATACTCCCACCTTTCTCTTGATTTTGTTCAATAATAACCTGAATATCATTAGTCAGGTAGATATAGTTCACAATTGGAAAAATAAAAAATAAAGATATCTACTGCGTTTTTATAGAAGAAAACTAGAGCCATGTGTGGTGGTATCAAGCTGTGATCATGGAACTATGGCAGGAAGCTGGCAGGTTCCAGGCAGTCTGGACTATAATGTGAAAACCGGTGAGGGGTGGGAAATGGAGGCAGAAGGGGGGGAGGAGGGAATGTGGAGAGTAGGCCTTACTTCTATCTAGTCACTAGAGTAAATGTGAAGGAATACTCTCGCTGAACCTCCGGAGTTCCCCTAAAGTATCAGTATTTGGATGACAAAACCGATTTCAATTCCCCAAATCACAAAACTCCAAAGGAAGTTAGCACCTTCAGCCGCAGTAACTCTGTCTTGACTGAAAGTCATTGTTAAGTATCTGGGACTGCTTTAAAAATCACATTTAGTTGCTTAACATACTTCTGGACTTCCCTGTGACACAGATGCCAGAAGTTACACTTTTGTATCCATTTCACGTGGCAACAGCCGCAAAGTAGAAATGTAAACACAAGGGGGGATTCAGGAAACATCACTGTCTTTAGATACTGTGAGGTACACTGCAGGAAGAAGCCTTGAAATCTGCCTTCTTCTAATCTAAAACCGTGAAGGCAAACTGACCCTAGGAAAGTTCGCTGTTTACTTGACTATTTCATAACTGTCCCCCCCCCCTTTTGCTGGAAATATTCACAGCACTGTTCTATCAGAACAATCTTAGAATAGCTTGAAAGGTTACTGAACTCACCTTGCCAATAAGAGAGCTGTTTTCATTTTGCTCCTAGATTCTTTCAGTTAATAAAGTTACTTCTCGGCTAACAGTGGCTAACAACTGGCCAGGCTTTCCCTCTTAAAGTAAATCTCAAGAACCCGGGACACAAGGCCTGTAGAAGCGTCTTTGGAACAGAAGGGAAGGCCCACTTACCTGCTGCACACTGGCAACTCTCATGTAGGAATCCAGGACGATCAACAGAGGCACGTGGAAATTTTTGCCTTCAAATAACTTAGAGGCTGGAAATGAAGGGGGAAGTGGAGTTAAAAAAACAAAGACACAATACACAGCATCCTTTCCACCTTCCGGGATCCCAGATCCTTCCTCTCTGGAGGACAGGATTGGGGTGCCCGAGATGAACACCCCAGGAGCAAGATAAAGTTTGCAGCGGAGGGAGGGGCTGCAGGCTTTACCGCGGTCGGAGTAGGTGAACACCAGCAAGTCCTCCAGGAGCTGGAGAAGCGTCTCGATCTGCTTGCCTTCCTGGACATTGTTCAGCCTGACGATCAACTTCTTCAGGGTTTCCTCCTCCTCCTCTTCCTCATCGCAGCCCTGACAGGCGCCACTGGCCATGGTGCGGCGTTGACTGCGGAGGAGAGTCGTGAAGGAAGGCTGCTGCTCTCCGAGCTGCTTTGCCACCTCCGCTGCAGGCCCAGCCCTCGGCCTCCGCCCAGACCGCGATAGAGACAGTCCCGGCCCAGCCTCAGCCCGGCCTGCCCAGCCGCACCGCGGCGCTGGGAACTCCGCAGGGGAAAAGCGAAAGCCGCCAACCCGCGATCTAAGAATAGCAATGGGGCGTTGGGAAAAAAGGACACCGCCCAGTTGGCCCCCTTCAGGAAAACCGTTTCTTTTTAACAGTTCCCCCTATAGGGAGAGGTGTAATTTTCTCCCCAAAGGATTCAGTGTTTAACAATCCAAACCGGGGAAAGGAAGGCAAGTTGCTCGTTTGCTAGTTATCTGGCGCTCTGGTTGCCAAAAGGCCTCTCAGTTGTTTGGAGTTTGTGAGCCAGGATCCCAGAGTTCTGATTCAGCTTTCTTTTCTCAAGGATGGAACTAAAAGAACACAGGCTGGCCAGTGAAACATAAGGTTTGAAGAAACAGCCCTTAAATGTCATTCCTGGTTAGATCTAGTTATTAGTACGGATGTCCATACCTCTAAAGTTAAAAGAGGGCTCAGAAAGTCTGGACAACTGCTAATTCTAGCACCTGGGAGGTGAAAACAGGATTCACAGAAGTTGGAGGCCAGCTTGCATCACAGCAAGTTCAAGGCCAGCCTGGGCTACATGAACCTGTCAAAAAGGAAGGAAATGGGGAGAAAGGGGGAGGAAAGAGAATAGGGAGGAAGAAATACAGGGGGCTAGAAGAGGGAGAGGAGGAGAGACAAAGAGAGCAGAGAGAGAGAATGAGAGAGAGGAGACTGGGGAGAGACCTGGAAGCCACAGTGTAGAGCACTTGTGTGAGGAAGGCTTTGGATTCTGAAAACAAAATAAAAGAAAATGCTAAAGTAGTATGTTTTTCAAGAAGAGACCTGGAATAGCGCCCTAGTCAAGGCTAGACTGGAGATGATCTGTGACTCAGATGACTCCGGTCCAAGGTCATATACATATAAAAAGTATTGAGTACTTTTTATTACCAAAGGCTTTTTACCTTTGCAGACATACAAAAATGTTTCCATTTACAAGGATAGAATGGTTGGGACTTGCTTCCAAGTAGCCATGCTTGGGTTGTGGGGTCAAAATAGGAAGATGAAGACATGAAATAACCTTGGAACTGGGAATTGAGGAAGGTAAGAGATGCATTCCTGTGGCATTACATCTCTGTAAGTGTAATTTTCCATAATGAAACAAAACTCTAATGATATTTATGAGTCTTACAATGTTTCCTCTCCTATGTGCTTTCTGAGCATGTTTCTACTTCTGGAGACTAAATCAATACCTGAGACTTCCTTTTTTATTATTCTATTTCTCACTGAAAAAGCAAAACGAAGCAAAAAGAACCTTGCAGGAAACTGAGACTTCCTTTCAAAAGAAGATTCATTTTTTAAAAATGTATTTTTATTAATTACAGTTTATTCATTTTGTATCCCAGATGTAGCCCCCTCTCTCATTCCCTCCCAATCCAACCCTTCCTCCTTTTCCTCCTCCCATGCCCCTCCCCAAGTCCACTTATAGAGGAAGTCCTCTGCCCCTTCCATCTGACCCTAGCCTATTAGATCTCATCAGGACTGTCTGCATTGTCTTCCTCTGTGGCCTGGTAAGGCTGCCCACCCCTATGGAGGGGTTGTCAAAGAGCCAGCCACTGAGTTCATGTCAGAGACAGTCCCTGTTCCCATGTCAGTTCCCACTTGAGCTGCCCTAGGCTACATCTGTGCAGGGCTTCTAGGTTATCAGTCTCAGAAAAGACCCCTGTGCCCAGATATTTTGGTTCTGTTGCTCTCCTTGTGGAGCTCCTGTCCCCTCCAGGTCTTTCTATCTCCCCCTTCTTTCATAAGATTTCTTGCACTCTGCCCAAAGTCTGGCTCTCAGTCTCAGCATCTGCTTTAATATCCTGCTGGGTAGAGTCTTTCAGAGGCCCTCTGTGGTAGGCTCCTGTCCTGTTCTCTGTTTTTTACCCTCTTCCTATGTACATCTTGCTTGTCTTTCTGAGTAAGGATTGATCATCTAGAACTCAACAACAACAGAAATAACAAAAAGGCTACATACACATAGAAACTAAACAAATCTCTACTCAGTGACAGCTTGGTCAGGGAAGAAATGAAAAAAGAAATTAGACACTTCCTAAAATTCAAAGAAAATGAAGGTATAACTTATCCAAACTTATGGGACACAATGAGAGCAGTGTTAAGAGGAAATTTCATAGTACTAAGTGCCTCCGGAAAGAAGTTTGAGACATCTCATACAAGCAACTTACTGGCACACCTAAAAGCCGTAGACATACCCATGAGGAGTAGACAACTGGAAATAATCAAACTCAGAGCTGAAACCAATGAATTAGAAACAAAGAAAACAGTTCAAAGAATCAATGAGACCAAGAGCTGGTTCTTTGAGAAAATCAACAAGATAGACAAACCCTTAGCCAAGCTAACCAAAAGGCAGAGAGAAACTATCCAAATCAGCAAAAACAGAAATGAAAAGGGGGACATAATGGCAGACACTGAGGAAATCCAAACACTCATTAGCCACAAAATTTGAAAATCTAAATGAAATGAACAATTTTCTTGATAGATTCCATTTATCAAAATTAAATCAAAATCAGGTAAATAGATTAAATCGTCCTATATTCCCCAAGGAAATAGAAGCAGTCATTAAAGTCTTCCTACCAAAAAAAAAAAAAAAAAAAAAAAAGCCTAGGGCCAGATGGTTTCAGCACAGAATTCTACCAGACATGCAGGGGTGGTTCAATATATGGAAATCCATCATTGTAATACACCATATAAGCAAATTGAAGGAGAAAAACCACATGATCATCTCCTTAGATGTTGAAAAAGCATTGACAAATCCAACACCCATTCATGTTTAAAGTCTTGGAGACATCAGGGATATAAGGCACATACCTAAACATAGTAAAGGCAATATACAGCAAGCCTATATAGCCAATATCAAACTAAAGGAGAGAAACTTAAATCAATCCCACTGAAATCAGGGACAAAGCAAGGTTGTCCACTCTCTCCATATCTTTTCAACATAGTTCTGGAAGTCCTAGCTAGAGCAATAAGCAACTAAAGAAGATCAAGGGGATACAAATCGGAAAGGAAGAAGTCAAAGTATCACTATTTACAGATGATATGATAGTACACATGAGTGACCCCAAAAATTCAGCCAGAGAACGCCTTCAGCTGATAAACACCTTCAGCAAAGTGGCTGGATACAAAATTAACTAAAAAAAAAATCAGTAGCCCTCCTGTATATGAAAGACAAAAGGGCTGAGAAAGAAATTAGGGAAACAACACCCTTCAGAATGGCCACAAATAACATAGAGTACCTTGGTGTGACTATAACCAAGCAAATGAAAGAACTGTTGGAAAGAAAGTTTTAGGTGACAGTTTGTTTGCTAATTTCCTCAGTTCCTACATCCACCTGTAGACCTCCTCCACATTCAGCAGGCTGGCAAACAGGGTGAACTCTGAGCTCTCTGCTGGAAACATTTGCTAGAAGCTACTGCACCTTAGGGCAAAGTATCCTTGAGTTTAAAACATGTTTAACTGACTGACTAAAAATCCAAGACTCATTAACTTCCTAATGAACAACAATAAAAATGATGGCTACAGACAGAAATTCATGATGAAGGCAGTATTCAGGGGAGAATAAAATACTAAATATTTTCCTAACTTCTGAGGAAGGAAGAAATAAAATCTGACATGGCCAACTAGAGCAAACACCAAAACAAACTGCAGGTGGACTAAAAAGCAAAGTAAAAATAGTTAGGGGACAATATATATTAAATGTTATTTCATCTTTGTATGAAAAGCAAAGGTATGGACAGAATAAATAGAGGGTTAACATTTGTGATTCATTGAAACTTATATATTCTGCTATCAAAGAAAAAAAGACTCATGGAAAATGGCAAGTGGGAAGAGATTACATATGGCAAACCAATTATCTTGAAGAGCTTTAATTAATCACTGAAGAGAGGGTACCCCACAGACATTTCAAAGAAAAGGTGAATTTACTGTGAATGACCAGGAAGTCTAAGAAAAATATGTTCATCTTTATAAAGAATATGTTCATAAAGATCGCTGCAATTTTGTGTGAAATAACGAGAAAAAGATTGAGAATAGATCTAATATATATATATATATATATATATATATATATAAAGCTTTCGCAAAAATGATCAAACTATTAATATGCATAAAATGTGTAATGTCATATTAATAGGAAAATTGAGTATAAAAAGATAGTGAGTCTCTTAACAACAACAAAAATGTAACATTAGCAAAATTCACTTGTATCATTGCAAGACCTAAAGGGTAGAATAGCTCAGGCACTTGTAGCGAAAGAATTGCTTGATTAGGCATGATTCAGAGATGCAGTATCCAGTATGTATCTCTTCCCCAGAAGAAAAATACTATTCAAATTGGGGTCACAGAGGGGTCATGCCCAGGAAGCACGGTTTATCCAACTCATAGTGACTGCCAGTTAATCAGAAACAGGTGTTCTCATTGCCAGTGGACACACAGAGGGTACCAAGTTAGATTTGAATTTCAAGCTCTGCACATTCCATCCTGAAACTTCTAAACAAGCTACAGTGTGTACAATATATGAAGCATTAACTCATCATCAAATTTTTTGGAGAAAGGGAACAGGGAAAGAGCAGAGAGAGGCCAGTACTATACAGATGGTAAGAAATAATATGTATGAATGTGTATATATATATTTGATAATATGCATATTTTAGACAATAATGCTAAATATAATAATGTATTAAGCCTAACTTTTATTCCAATAATCCTAATAGTATATTCTTTAAATATAAAATCTACTCAGTCTATATAATGTTACTTGTATTCCTATTTTCATGGCTGACCATTTGGAATTGGATAACCAATTTTTGTGCTCTTACCCAAGGAAGAATATTTCTCTTGATGTCAGCATTCCTTATTTGCCTATAGTTCTTTGTATAGACTTCAGACCTGTGGTCTTTCCCTCATCCGCTCGGGCATGTCTATTGTTGTCCTTGTTCAGGCAGTCATGTTGGTATGACTTCATAGGCAGCTTCTGACTTTCCTAGGAGATACAATCTCACAGTAAACTCCCTGATCCTCTGGTTCTTACAGTCTTTCCACCTCCTTTTATGCAATGTTCCCTAAGCCTCAGGTTCTGGTGTTTCGTAGATGTATCCACTAAAATTGAGCTTTACAGCTCTGCCTTTTAATTGTCGATAGTCTGCTGTAATAATCCAAATCTGTGAAGAAAAGGTTCCTCAAGAAGGGGTGAAGACCACACGTATCTGTGGATATTAGGACAAACACTTACAATTCATTTAGGGATTACAATGTATTTAGGGATTATTCTGGTTTAGAAAAGAAGTGTTTGTAGATTCTCCTTCAAGATCCATGACTTCATTAGCGCTGGGTTGTTAGCTGGCTAGGTTTCCAGTACCAAGCTTGATTTTTCTCTTACTGAATGGGTCATTAATCCAATTAGAGAGCTGTTGTTTTCCACAATGGTATCCATACAGCTGTTGAAGTCTTGGGATTATCATGCCATGCTTGTCAGTGTTTAGGTTTATAAACATCACAGCTGTGTAGGACTGTTGGCAGCTTCCTCCCATCGAAAGCTTGCATGCCACCTTGTGATCCCATAAAAACTCGTACCAAGGAAGGAGGTATTCAGGTCAGTTCCAGCTCAGGGCCCTCTGGGTCCTGTCTCTGCAGTGCATGCTGTTTTTGGCAATCGGAATTCACCTTCTGTATCTTGGAGGAAACCTGGGGCAATAGCCCCAGCCTGTATGTTCTGGGAATGTCTTGACAACACTATCCAACAACTCAAAACAGGACTTCTGTTATCTCTGCTGACAAAATAAGCCAATCCAAGCCAGATTACAAGTATTAAAAGGGCAGGTTTATTTGGGAACTGAAGCTCCTGGGCCAGTTAAGCAGCCTCATGGGACAAGGCCATGGCCGGGGAGGGAGGCTGGTTTAAGGAAGATGCTGTGTCTGCCTGTCTTGAAGGAGGCCAGGGTTGGAGAGAGAAAATGGGGTTTACCAGGTAATGTGGGGTAAGGAAGGGCAACTGGAGATGCCAACGGAACACACAGCACTGATAAACATTTTATGCAACCCAAACACAAACAAAACAGAAGCTCAACCATGATTCCTTGGCTCCCTGGGAGACACTGAACAGATTACAAACAATGGCTTAAACCAACCTGATTCCCCAAATCCTTCATGGAGAGCTTTCTGCACCACTGTGATGTCCCACAAGGTTTGACTCCACCCACACTCCACAGAAGTCCCTAGCATGGAGCAGCCACCTCTGCTCTGAAAAGTGACTTGGATGATAACAGAAGAGAAATGGAGAAAAGGGATAGAAATTCCACAAGCCATCGCCCAGAGGCAGACAGAACTGGACTGTGTGATACTGGGTTCTCAGGCCCCAGTACAGTTCCCATCACTTTCTATTTCTGGGTCAATTTTCCTTAAAACAGAGGGAAGCTTTCCAGCCATTACAGGAACCCTACATTCTTCAGTTCCTGCATTTATACCTGCATTTGAGTTATATTTTCTGTGTATCTGCTAAAATAATCTAATTAGAGTGAAGCATGAGTTACCCTGAAAGTAGAAGAGGAGGTATCTGCAGTCTCTGGGAATTAAATGCCAGTAATATGCTACAGTGTGTCTGTCTGTTTTGTTTCTTTTGTTTCTGTCTCAGAATGAATTCTGTTGGAATTTACTGGCATAAGACATCATTGGGTTAAGTTTTTTAATGCATTTGAATATTAAGTATCAGAGAGAAAAGTACTAGGGCTGAAACAGTATATTAATTTCCTCCCAAACAGGTCATTGGTTTCATATTGCTGGACATATTATAGATTATTGAGAGATATTTATTAGATTAACTGAACCAATATTATCATTCTTGGTATTTAATATCTGCTGTAAAATGAATAAGATTATGATTCTTTACATTACATTTCTTACAGGAAAAATAATGTGGTTTCTTTTGAGAAAAGTTTCTTTTGCAAGTCAGTTAATTAATAATGATATCTGTAGAATGTAGTCATATATCCTTATCCAACTAGTCTCAACATGTGGGTCACAATCCCTTTGAGGGTCAAACCACCCTTTCACAGGGATGGCATATCAGATATTCCGCATATCAGATTTTTACATTATAGTTTGTAACAGTAACAACATTCCAGTTACGAAGTATCAATGAAATAATTTTATGGTCAGGGGTCACCACAACATGAGGAATTGTATTAAAGCATTAGGGAGATAAGAGAGCCAAAAATAAGGATCTCTATAGAGTAAAGGCACAGGCATGCTTGCTTTGCAAATAAACACAGATGGCAATCTTTCACCACTGGTCTGGTGGTTACTAAATTCTTCAGATGTTATCTGCTATCACAAACAAAATATTTTCATTACTATTAAAGGCACACATCTTTGTATGGCATTTACTATGTGTTTAATTACTTTAGAGCACCTTTCCAAACTAATAAGAAGAAAAGAGTTTACCATAAATAAACGAGCTCTTCCAGACTGTCCAGTTGTTAGACTGGCAGCTATGATATGCCCACTGTGACTCTGCTCAGTCAGGGAATGCAAAAATCTCAGTTTAGCCAAAAGTAACCCACTGTTAGTTAGGAAGACTATCACATAAGCAGTTGTTTTAATAGAAGGAAAAGAAAGAGCTATACCTTCCTGAGAAGTACATCAAATGCTGAGCATGCCCGCAGAATGGTTAGGTGTAAGTGAGGAAGAGGGACGTGGCATAATGGTAAGGGGTGGGTAGAGAGAAAGAAGAAAAGGTGGCACACGCTCAAAGGGGAAGTGTGGGGAGTGTTTCCCAGCAAGGTTAAGAGCAGGAAGGATTGAAACATGCTCTTAAGATTGGGTAACAGAGGTGCTTCACTTTCTCAGTGAAGATCTGCACCAAAGTGACCCCAAAAGGCCAGCCATAGCATACCTCACACCACGTTTGTGTGGGAATAGCAAGTGATTTACAAGTGCATTGGTCTATGGATGATTTTGGTTATTAAAGAAGTGTTATGTTTTACATTTAAGATGACTTTGAATAGTGTTCTGACTCATTAGCCTCTTACCATTTTTCCATTCTAAAGCCACCTTTCCTGGGCTTCAAATCCCACAGGACTCAGGAAAAGGCTGAAGTTTGAAATAAACCAAATCAAAGGATAAAGCCAAAAGTAACCACTAAAATCCCTTTAAAGATTTTAAAGGGATTTAAAGAGAAGCAATAATACCCAAGCCAAAATATACACTCTTTAAAGTTTTATTTGTTTTTATTCTATGCAAAGTGTTTTACTTTCATAAAAGTTTGTGTAGTGTCTGCATGGCTAGTGCACCAGGAGAGCAGGAAAGGGCACTGAATCCTGCAGAAGTGGAGTTGCAGATGACTGTGAGCCACCATGTGGGCGCTGGGAAACAAAGCTGCGTCCTTTGCCAGAACAGCAAGTGCTCAACAGCCGACCCATCCCTCCAGGCTCCAAATCACCGTATTAGGTGATTAAATGCATTGACAAATACGAAGAACAAGCTTATCTGGGAGATGTTGAACCATAAAAGCACAGAAAACAGCAGAAGAGACAAACTTGAATAATGCTGACCTAGGAAACCCATTACTAAGAATAATTTAGGTAGAGACTAGCATGAGACTGGACCTTGACTTGGGTCTTCAACCCTCTTGAAAAGTCACCAGGTTACTGAGATAGAAAGATAAATCAACGAATGAATTTTTGTGGCAAATATTTATCAAAATCTTCTATGTCGGGTGTGATGGTGCACATTTAATCCCAGTGCTTGGGTGTTGTGGATATGAACATGTTTTTGTTTTGGTCCCTGATGTGGGATGTGGACTGATTCAGATGGTCAGAGCAGCAGACTACTTGCTTCATGCAGGCCCTGAGAGGTGCTCTTTGCCAGCTGCACATAGTTTAAATCTGAGGACTCTGTAGAAAGAAAGAAATGCCAGGGCCCAGTGAGTGTGGAGCTCAGAGAAAGAACCGTGCTGTTCCTGTTTCCCCCTTGTGGCTCCTGGTTACTGTTATGAGAAAGATCTCCTGAAATGAGAATTGGACTGACTCCAAGGAACCAGATGACCCTAACCAGCAGGAAGCAGCTAAGAAATAACTGTGCCCCTCCCACTAACCTTTTCTTTCTCCTACCTGGTGTTTCGGTGTGGGAAGGGATTGAGGTGGAATAGGGAGAAAAAGATATAAGAAATGTAAATAAAATAATTTTTTTAAGTATGCCAACACTTGGGAGGCAGAAACCTGCAAATCTATGAGTTTGAGGCTAGGCTAATCTACATAGTGAATTCCAGAAAGCCATGACTACATTGTGAGACCTTGCCTCAAAAAAAATTTAAGAAGAAAAAAAAGAAAGACCAGTAGCAAAAGTTGATGGAAATGAAATGTAGAGATATGGGGATGTGCGGAGTTTTAACAAAGCACAGGTCACTCTGAAAAATACATCAAGAATGAAAGAAAACATTTTAAGTAGAAAGCAGAATGAGAGAAATGGTTCCTCTACTCGATATGCATGGCAAAGCTTGGAGGTGAAAGAGAGAAAGAAAGATTCCTGAAACTCGATAGCATTTAGTATATGGTTAGAACCAGAAATGAATGTGAGCCAGGGAGATGTTACAGGCCCAGGTCCCCCCAACGCTCACTTCAAATGGGGGAGGGGCGCTTTTCTAGGCTCACACTGTGTTAGTTGTATTTTTTACAGAAGTGTAATCAAGGTGCTGGTGGGCACCTAGGGGATTGTCAAGCTCGGGATGGACAATGAAATGAGTGTTCAAAAGAGACAGAAGACTTAGATGTAGAGAATACTGATGCCATTCACCCAAGCAGGGCTGGGGGAGGAGGAAGGGATACAGGTGAATTGGGTAGGGTTTTCTAGGGGAACTGGCCAATAGAATACATATGTATTATGGAGGGGATTTACTAGAATGGCTTACAAACCACGAGGGCCTGATAGTCTTGACACTGGAAAGCCTGAGAACACAGTTGCTGCACGGGCCATTAAACTGATGCTCCAGCATTCCCTATCTGGCACTGAGGGCCTGAACGAGTCCTGGATCATCACTGGTATTCATTCCAAGATGCTTGTCTCTTAGTTCTTTCTAGATCTAATGTATATTAACAATCTATATTAACAAGAAATAAGAACAAGCTTAGTTTCAGAAGCATGTCTGTGTCATATCCCAACTGGTAAATGACTCTACCCCTGGTCAGGACTGAGAGGCAAAATGTGGCTATAAATGTGTTTTAAAACAGTAAATGATACAGAGAGGGAATATTAAACCTTCCTGAGAAAAATGCACGGAAGAAAATGATCAGGACCTAGGACAGTGCTCCAAGACCCACGTGTCTGTCCTCCCTGCTTAGGGGCTTACACTGACCTGCAGAGTCCTGTTGGCTGGGAAGCCCATGGTCAAAAGGACAAGCAAATCTGTTGCCTGTTGAAGTCTGACTCTTGGCTGAGATGTGTTCATACGTGGGAGAAGGCATGGCGGAACAGCAGTTTTTGTCTTCATGTCACCATGTACCTTTTCTGCCTTACCTCTTTTTAGATGCACAAATACTATCATGTAATAATTGCCTATGCTATCACTGCTATAAAATACCATACAGGTTTGCAGCCTTGGAACAACAGACAGTATGTACGCGCAGCCCAGGTGTACTGTGGGCTGGGCCATCTGGCTTTTTCTGACTGCATTACTCTATGGATTCCGAGGACGAGGATGTGAACACGATGACAAAATCTCCAGTGACAAATTTCTTGAACAGATCCCTGCCGTTAAGTGACAGATAGTTAAAAAAAAAAAAAGATTTAAGCAACCTTTTAGTGACACAGTTTTTCAGGATTTTGCTCAATCTAGTGAAGTGGTTCTCAACCTGTGAGTCATGACCCCTTTCTCCAGGGGTCACCTAAGACCATTGTAAAACACAGATATTTGCATTAGGACTCATAACAGTAGTGAGACTATAGTTATGAAGTAGCAATGAAAATAATTTTACGGTTAGGAGTCAGCACAACATGAAGAACTGTGAACCCCATTAAAGGGTTGCAGCATTAGGAAGGACGAGAACCATAATCTTAGAAAGTAGTAAAGAGGGGATTTAAATCTGTAACTCTGTCACTCGGAGATGGTCCTTGCTAGTGAGGATTGCACAGTGTACAGTCGCCAGCGCTCTGACAGACAAGAAGTGCTTGAGCCGCCAGATCACAACTGCAATGGATGCTGGGCCTTGCCTTGGCACATAGCATTACAGAACGAAGACTAGTCCCTCTGACTCACGCCTTATTCTATAATCAATCTGATTTCGTAATGCAGACTCCCTTTCAAAAACAAAATATTAAGCACTAAATCACAAGCCGAAATTGAAAGTAGAAGTTCCCCCTTTCTTATTTGACACAGAGGTGGACCTGAGCTGCTGAAATGAGGATATTTGGTATTGCAACAAAGGAAGTATGGGTGGAGAATGTCCAGGAAAGGGAGGCCTTCCAAGGTAAGGACCAAACCAGGAACTGTGCCTTCCTCTTTAAGAACACGTAGGGCTGATAAAACCTTTCACTGCTTTACTGAGATATAAGGCAGCAAATTCACAGGTCAGAGGCGCTTTTCTTGGGGACCCACAAAACACAGCAGGAGGAAGAAGAGTTCTTCAGAAGGCTAGCAGGGAGGGGGGGGCGGTGAGCAGCCACTCAGCAGCCCAAGCTTCCAGCATTGCTGTGTAGAACCGCAGCAGCCTGGACCCTGGTGACATCACGAACCTTAGGAACGTGCTGTTCTTTATATGCTTTACCTAAATGCTCCTCCTTCTTCCACTGTCCTCTGCAGCTTTTTCTCTCCTGTCTTGTCCTGCAGGAACAGTGCCCTGTGTGCCTCCTTCCACTTGAATGCAGTAGTCTCCTCTGTCTCCTTTGGCCTCCCCTTGTCATCATGCCTGGTACACTATGCTTAATGACTACCTCTGGTTTACCTGACTGCAGCTACATGCACGAGCCTACCTGCCAGGCTAGCATTTTGCCCTAAATGCTGGGCATCTACTTAGAAGCTCTTCAGCAAAAGTTTGCTCAACGAACTAGTTTGTTGCAGAAACTTTAAAGTTGTCATACATTTTTATTACTTAATAATAATAAAAAAAAATCTTAGAAGTGGGATCAGATTTCAGAGGGCCCATTCAGCTGTTACAAGCACTATGCATTTTCATTAACTCAACTGCATTCTGACTCCAAACTCCTTTTCTACCAGGCTGGCAGGACATTCAGTATGATCAGTTAGGGGCTCAACCCATCTCTGAAATCACTGAGGTCTATCTGAAATACATGAAATAAAGGACCCGGCTGCCAATCTGGTCTAAATTTGGGGCTGTCCTGTCAATCTGCGCCCCTGGCTGTGTGAGACTGAAAACTGAGCAGTTTGGCAGACGCCACCCCTCAGACCCCATCTCACCAACAGCCACAAGAACTTGATTCCTTTGCCCAACGTTATACACTGTCCTCAGGGAAGCAGCTCAAACCTGCTTCTGTGTGAACACAAAGGGGAAACTTACTGTGACTTTTAATATATATGTATGTCACTAGCATTTAGTATTTTGATTCGGCAAATGACTCTGTTTTAAAATAGGCCTGATGTCAGACACATCTGTAATTCCAGAATGTGGGAGGCTGAGGAAGGAACATGACTGAAAGTTCAAGTGGAGACCAGCCAGAACTGCACAGTACTCTACCTTGTTCCCCTGACCCTCCAAACACACACACACACACACACACACGCACACACACACATACCCTTGCACACACACATGCTTGCACACAAGCATACATGCAGGTACAGACACATGACTCAACCAGACTGATTGTTTTACTAGATGCAACAGAGGACTTCCAAACCACTCAGACCTACAGAGTTCAGAGCTCAAACAACTTGGGCCCTTGCCTACCTGGAGCTCACAGGTAGGAAAAATTAGGTCCTCCTAATAGACCTGGCTTAAAATTGGGTCACCTTTCAACTATACCATCAACATTTGGAATTTTAAATGAGTTAACATAACTCATGCAGAGACGGCTGCCGTACTGGAAGCTAAGCTCAGGTTGCAAGGGCCAGGAGGATTCCAAGGAATGCTTCGCCTGTTCAAGGTACCTGATGGAAAGTTTGTTTCATTCAGCTAGACTGATACCCAGAGTGAGAGAAGCAGAGATGAGCCTGGCATTTAGAGAAAGCTAGAAGGTTTTAGGAGCAAGCACGGAATTGGAGGGTCAACACAAACCGTTCTGTGCTTTGTACTCTGGAGTGGCACGAAGGGTGATGGCAGATCCTCGTGATCCAGACACAGGTGGTATTGACAGTGACCTCATGTTGGCAAGCTGTGGTGGCACATGCCAGTCATGCTAGCACTTGGGAGACTGAGGCAGGAAGGTAGAGTTCAAAGGCTGCATGAGCTACAATAGTGAGCTCCAGGCCAGCCTGAGATGTGAGAACTTGTCTCAAGGAAGCACACAGCAAAAGCAGTAATGTCTTAACAATGTGAGGAATAAAATCATTTATCAGGAAATATGGTAGATCAGGGGTTAGCTTAGTGGTAGACACTTGTTTGGCACACTTAGATTTTGATAACCAGAACCACAAAGCAAAACAAAGCGTGGCAAACTTGATTTTGTGAGCTTTCATTCATTTATATGAGCTTATTAATTTATCTTATCTTTTGCTATATACAAACTTTTTCAGCTTCCGTGAATCTACTCTGGAGCGGTAACATTCCCTGCTAAAGCACTTATTTTTTTTTCTGTTCTTCTTCCAAATTCTTTTTTTAAATAAATGTACTTATTTATTTTTATATTAATCACAGGTTAAGTACTTTGCATCCCAGGCGTAGCCCCCTCCCTTATTCCCTCCCACTCTTCCCATCCCTCCCTCATCTCCTCCCTGCCCCCTCCAAGACCACCGAAGGGGAAAGACCTCCTCCCCTTCCATCCGACCCCAGTTCATCCTGTCTCCTCAGGGCTGGCTGCAGTGTCCTCCTCTGGGATCTACTTCTGAATGTATTGGCATATTCTTGTGATCCAGCACCTGGGAGACTGAACTGGCAGCAACGCAAGTTCCAGGCTGGCCTGGGTTACAACATAAGACCCCAGCAAACAGAAACAGTGTATAAAAGCTGGGTTTGCTCTGCTCTGTAATGTACCCCTGTGCTCTCCTGCAGATACTCATTGTTCTGTCACTTACACCAATGACCAGAGGGCCTGTCTTCTGTGAAGGGGCTTGGCATTCAGTGTGGAGGGCCTACATGGCTAAAGATGCTTCTCCTGTCTCAACCCATCTTCTTCCTTAAACTCAAGAGTTCTGTTGTGGCTGCAGATACGATGTGGCAAGTAATTAGTTTCAGTTCTCTCAGGGAGGAAGGAACCTGACACATTGTTGGATGAGACTGAACGCTCATTGCTGCAGCAGGTCTGTGTAATGCAACTGAAGCACTGTAACTCACCATTTCTTTTGTTTGTTTGTTTGTTTGTTTGTTTGTTTGTTTTTTAAGAGACAGGGTTTCTTGGTGTAGCCTTGGTTGTCCTGGACTCCTTTTCTTGACCAGGCTGGCCTCGAATTAACTCACCATTTCTAATTACTTTACTTTGACGTTCTAAATGAAAATTGCCTTTAAAGCAGGAGTTTGGCCAATGGCTATGGCCCATGATGATGAAAATATGCCACAGGAGGATCACCAGTTTGACACCAAACTGTGCTACACCAAAGGTGGAGCTATGGTGGGGCTTGGTCTCTTTGGGACAGTGTCTTTCTTCCCTTCTGCCTGGTGCATGTGATAACATGATGGCCCTCCCTCCCCTAAAACAATGCTGTATTTAGGAATCCCATCTAGGAAGCAGAAAGAGATCCCACCAAACCTGCTGATGCTTTGACCTCAAACTTGCTGGAATTGATAGAAATCAATTTATGTTCTTGATTAAAACAAGTAAATACAGCAAGGTTTTAAGGAACTTGTTCCTCAAGACCCTGTTGCCACAATATATACACACAAACATATACTTGTTAAGTGTGATTTTTTTTAAATAGGGAAACAAATCTCTTTTATCAAGCTCTACAATTGAGAACCCTGGTGAAGCAGTGGGAAGGGAGTTGCTGGCAGAAAATTATCAAAAAAGGTTGCAAACAGATTTATGGAAAAGGGTGCTAGACAAAAATAAGCCATAACAAAACATATGTATGCCTTCAAATGTTATTTAAAAGGAAAAAAAATTCTCTGTATAGCTAATTAAAACCACTGAGCTTCAGATTAACCAGACCCAACAACTATCTTTATCTCAGAATAAGGACATAAATAAAATAACAAAACAATATACACTGTTTCTCCAACCAAGGACCATGTATGGATATAAACTAGAACCCCTGCTCAGATCTAGCCCATGGTAGCTCAGTATCCAACTGGGTACCCTAGTAAGGGGAACAGGGACTATTTCTGTCATGAACTCAATGGCTGGCTTGTCAACCGTCTCCCCCCGCCCCACACCCAGAGGGAGGAGCAGCCTAGCTAGATCCCAGAAGAGGATATTGCAGCCAGCCCTGAAGAGACATAATAAGCTAAGGTCAGTTGGAAGCGGGGGAGGTCCTCCCCTATCAGTGGACTTGGAGGGGGGCAGGGAGAAGATGAGGGAAGGATGGGGAGAGTGGGAGGGAATGAGGGAGGGGGCTATGGCTGGGATACAAAGTATATAACCTGTGATAAATAAATAAATTACTTAAAAAAAAAAAGAAATAGTTCCAAAGGGCTTATAATCTGCTATGACTTATGTATACTGTTTTTTAAGTAATTTATTTATTTTTATATTAATCACAGGTACAAAGTACATAACCTGTGATTAATATAGTATACAAAAGTAGACCTAATCATGACATCACAAAGTGTGTAACCTTAAAATTTGTCATAGTCCTGCAATGAAATTAACAGCAAAAAATACTAACAAACGTGCATGTCTAGTACAATGTCTGGAAAGAATGTGAAAAATGGTTGATATAATTATTTATTAAATCTGGCAAAGTTGCAAGAAAACTAAGACATATATTCCAACACTTGATAAAGGCTTTTATCTATGCTTGTGTTTGTATTGCTTATATTTTTGAATAACTGAATTTATAATAAATACAGGCTACTTATAAGCAGAGTTGCTTGGTAGAGTTCAACATTTTAAATTTAATAGTTTTATTTTTGTTTGAAATTTTCATAAATGTATACATACCTTCCCCCTATTCCATTCTTCAGCTCCTCTTGGAATACGGTCCTCCCCCAACAAGCCTGACTTTCAGCTTTATATTCTTTTGGATTTTTAAGGCCATTGGGTCCAGTTAATGCTGTGTGAGTATATGTCCATCACTGGAGTGAGTGACTGAGGTGTTTGAATGAGAATGACTCCTGTAGGCTCGTGTACTTGGTCCCTAGTTGTCTGAGAAGAATTAGGAGATGTGGCTTTGTTAGAGAAGGCATGTCACTGGGGTTTGGCTTTGAGGTTTCATGAGACTCACACCATTTCCAAAGTGCATCTCACTGCCTCATGGTTGTGAATCACAACATGAGCTCTTCAGTATCCCTTTATCCTCTCCCAACATGGACTCCAGCCCTCTGAAGTCATAAGCCAAATTAAGTACTTTCCTCTGTAGGTTACTTTTTCTTGGTGTTATATAACAGCAATAGAAAAGTAACAAGACAGCAGCTGACCAAAAGTCATAACTCCTTTTCCCAGTAGCCACCAACTGTCAATGGCGTCTCAGCTAAGTATGGGGGCCCCATTCACGCCCATACGCTCCATGCTGAAATAGTGAGTGGCTCGATCATACTCAACTGCAGTGAGTTTATGAGTGCAATGATCTCATAATGACACCAGGGGAGCGTGTCGGTACAGATGTCCTTTCAGGACTTCAACGTTCACTTGTTCTCTGCACTGTGAGCAATTGTGAATTCTTTATTAACTGGCATCTACTGCAGGGGAAAAATTCTCTCTGAGAGATGGGGGTTGAAGATTGGTCTGGTGCTATGCAATCAAATGCTAAACACTCTCCCCTGAGAGCTGATTGTCATCAAGACAAGTACATCTTCAGAATACCAGTCTTTGTTGTGTAAACTTTGCTCTACCTAATTTAACTAATTAATCAAAAGGCTAGACAGCCTATAGGTGGGCAAAAGAGATGTAGGCAGAGCTTAAGTTCCCACCTTGGGGTCACATGGAAACCCACAAGGCAGGAGAGAGGAGAGGAAGCTGGAGAGAGGGAATGGATCATGAGTACTTGGCCATGAGGCCTGGCCTGATGGAACAGAAACAGCCCAGGCAGGAAAAACTATGGCAAGTAACTTGAGGTGTGTAGCTGGGAAACAGTTTAGAGGGTTGATATTTGTCTGGGCTCTAGTACTTAAGGCTTATTATAAATCTAAAAGGTCTCTGTGTCTTTTATGGGGCAATAAATGGTCTCAAGTGGGGTAGAAAACCCAAATAGATATTTAGGAACAAAAGGGGTGTAGCGAACCCTCCCCCCCAAATAGCTATTGCTATAGAAGAGAGCTTCACTAATTTATGTATTTAAGGATGAGTCAATGTGTTACTATGTCCATTTAGAAAACTGAGAGTAGTAGGTTTTATCCTAGGGCTTATGATCTACCTATTCATTGGTTCTAGACCAAGTAGACGTACAGACAAGGTATGGGCTGCCTCCTGTGGAACACTCCTCAAAGTCATATCATTCATGCCACTAGTGCACCAATGGGCATATTGCACAGGCCTGGCCTTTGTTTTTGTATTTTGCCCCAGCAGCCTGCAGTAGGAAATCTACCCAATAGAGAAGAGTCTTCCAGATCAATATTAGCATAATTTCACTGTCTTGTCACCTAAGTATTCAGCAGGATTTTGCTATTAAGTTTTGGTGGGCCCAAAACATTGGCAGTAGTCTAATTGTTTGAGTGGCCTTTTAGATACCTCTGACCAACAACTCGAAGGGAATTATCTACAGCTGGCATGGGAAGTTATCTGATACCTGTGCTATCTGAGAGAGGCATTATCCCTCCATGCAGGGTACCTCCATTCCAATCCCATTTTTATTAATTATGTATTTCAGTGAGTGACTTAGTTAGGTTTATACTACTGTAATAAAATACTAGGACCAAAGGCAACTTGGAGTAAAAAAAAAAAAAGAGTTTATTTCACTTGCATACATCACAGTCCATCGTTGAAGGAGAACAAGGCAGAAAGTCAAGGCAGGAACCTGGAAGCAGGAACCGTGGAGGGGTGCTGCTTCTTGGCTTCCTCTCCATGTCAGCCTGATTTTTTATACAACCCAGGATCACCTGCCCAGGAGTGGTACCACCCTCACTGGGCTGGGTTCTCCTAAGTCTATGGTTAATCAAGAAAATGCCCCCAAAGACTTATACACAGGCCAATCTAATGGGGATATTTCCTCAATTAAGACTCTCCTTTTCAAGATATGTCTAGGCTTGTGTCAAGTTGAACAAAATCAATCAGCACCAAGCTTATAAAATCATCTTCTCTGTGGCTTTCTTTTTTTAGATATTGTTGATGCAAGCTTTTCTTTCTCTGCTTCCTTCCTTGGCCTACTCCCTCCCCTAGTTAAACCTTGCCCCCCGATCCCCCATAATTAATCTTTGTGTCTTCAAAATACCTCTTGTCTGCTATATTTCTTTTTAATGGAATAATTACTATAGAGTTTACCCTAACATTTGTACACCATTTATATTTTGTTGGAAATTATATCTCTACAAACAGTTAATCAACACTCTACAACTAATCAACACTCTTAATCTCCCAATTGTATTAATATTTATTTTAGTAAGCATTGCTTTTAAAACAAAATAAATTTGTGAATAAAAATGTATGACCTTTGCATGCATCAAAATGAAGGAGAGACTGTAATAATAGCCAGGTTTACTTCAACAAAATGGTAATTAAATACACTGGAACGGCATGCCTCTCTTGATCTAGGTGTGGCAACACCCACTGAGGCCTCACACACATAAAAGCAAGAGCTCTGCCCAAAAGACACTCTTAAGAGTCCTTTAAAGTGTGTCCCCAGGAAGCTTGCTCTAGCATCTACAAAGAGAGCTATTGATACTTAGCATTCCTTTGGAAATTCTGGGCAAGGCATCTCTTTGTTTTAATAAATTTATTTATTTTATATCAATCACAGGTTAGGTACTTTGCATCCCAGGCATAGCCCCCCTCTTTCATACCCTCCCACCCTCCCTCTCCCTCCCTCATCTCCCTCCTCCTCGCCCCCTCCAAGTCCACCAACAGGGGAGGACCTCCTCCCCTTCCATCCAACCCCAGCTCATCCTGTCTCCTCAGGACTGGCTGCAATGTCCTCCCCTGGGATCTAGCCAGTCTGTCACTCCCTGGCTTTTACAGGGGAGGGTCAAAGAGTCAGCCATCAAGTTCATGACTGAAACAGTCCCTGTTTCCCT
Organism: Pachyuromys duprasi; assembly: GCA_028658305.1. Lineage (NCBI taxonomy): Eukaryota > Metazoa > Chordata > Mammalia > Rodentia > Muridae > Pachyuromys > Pachyuromys duprasi. The sequence goes on from CM053752.1 coordinate 10,735,481, forward strand.
CACTAGGGTCTTCAGTCCAACACCGAGCTATCATGGGCCCCATCTGAGCGGGGGTTCCAGGCCACATCCACACATAGTCCTTGATTGTAGAAACCGTGTCATACAAGACCCCTGTGCCCTGCTCAGTTTGGTCTTTGTGGAGCTCTTGTTCTCCCCAAGTCTCACCAACATCTTCCATTTCTATCATCACTTCTCGCCCTCTGCCAAAGGCTTGATCGCGAGTCTTAATATCTGCTCTGATACATCGCTACATTGACCTCCCCCCAGAGGTCCACCTTGGCATGCTCCTGTCCTGTTGCTTGTTTTCTACTCCACTCAATGTCCATCCCATTTCTTCATACAAATGAGCATTGATCATACCAACCTGGGTCCTCCTTCCAGTATATCCTCCCTAGGTATGTAGATTTCAGCTTGACCTTCCTATCCTATAGGTCTATATAAGTGAGTATATACCATAGGTTTCTTTCTGCTTTTGGGATACCTCACTTAGGATGATCGTTTCCAGGTCCCACCATTTGCCTGTGAATTTCATGCTTTCCTCCTTTTTAATTGCTGAGTAGTATTCCATTGTGTAAAAGTACCACAATTTCTGTATCCATTCCTCAACTGAGGGACATCTGGGTTATTTCCAGGTTCGGGATATTACAAATAAAGCAGCCACGAACATAGTTTAGCAAATGTCCTTGTTGTGTACTTGAGCATCCTTTGGATATATGCCTAAGAGTGGTATAGCTGGGTCTTGAGGAATCACTATTCCTAATTGTCTAAGAAAGTGCCAAATTGATTTCCAGAGTGGTTGTACAAGTTTGCATTCCCACCAGCAATGGAGGAGGGTTCCTCTTTCTCCAGAACCTCTCCAGCATGCGTTGTCACTAGAGTTTTTGATCTTAGCCATTCTGGTGGGT
>CM053752.1:10736885-10806316 GCA_028658305.1 Pachyuromys duprasi
TGTTGATCTTAGAGCCTGTGCTGTTGGTGTTCTATTCAGGAAGTAGTCTCCTGTGCCAATGAGTTCTAGGGTCTTTCCCACTTTTTCTTCTAGAAGGTTTAGTGTGTCTGGTTTTATATTGAGGTCTTTGATCCACTTGGACTTAACTTTGTGCTAGAATTGTATTTTTACAATTTTTTTATTTTAATTTTAATTTTTTCTTCACAACTTATTCATTATGTATCCTAATTGAAACTCCTCCCTCAACTCCCCCCCCCACCATTTCCACTGGCTCTCCCTCTTCCTTCCATCTCCTTCCCCTAGTCCACTGAAAAGGGAAGTTCTCCACCATTGCCATCTGCCCATAGCTTGTTAAGTCTCATCAGGATTGCCTGGATCCTCTTCCTCCGAGGCCTGGAAAGGTCCATTGCCAGGGGTGGGGTGATCAACCAAATTCATGTTTTTACAAAATTTAAGGAGGGTGATACAAATAAATTTTATGGTCATGTGACTTTAATAGTAGACTTTTTATTCAGATTCACTGTTAGTGCTTATCAATAAAATCTGGGTTATAGATGCCATGAGAAAAACTTAATTTTATGTTCAGGAGGGACAATCTGTTAATCATATACTTTCAAAAAAAATTCTTTGCTTGGATCGTTAATAACCTGTGATGACTATGTTAATGACCTTGTGAGGGCACATCACAAGGTGATCCAGTTATGAGATCAAGTGCATTCTCCTCCATTGCCTTTTGGGTACAGGTTCATTAGATGGGTGTTGACTGCAATTACACTGACTGTGCACCCCCTGAATGTACTGTGCAACGAAATACATCTTCGCCCTAAAGTAAAGCTTTGCTTTCTGCCTGGGCCTTTCTGTGTCAGCACACAGCCTTTTGGGCATTCTCAAGGTATTGTTCCCTAAGCAGTTATGCACATTCACAGAGCAGAAAACGAATGAAAACACACATGCTTTTGCTCAGATAACTTTCTACTTTTTTATATATTCTGGGTCCCAAACCCAGACAATGGAACTGCTCACAATCTGTCTGAGTCTTTCCACATCAATTATCAATATAATCCCATCACAGACAAGCCCACGTGCTAACCTGACCTGACCTAGGTAATCCTTTCTGGAGCCTCTCTTCCCAGGTGATTGTAGGTTTGGTCAAATTGACAATTAGAGGTAGCCATCCCAAAGCACACATATGAGCAGTAAGTGCTGTTTAGCTGCTGCCTTGAGTCTGTTAGTTTGGTTGGTATATAGGAAAAAACTATTTTCTTCTGATATTTTGCAGTACATCTGGGAGTATAGAAAAGGGAATATATTTTTATATCTTCAGATAATTCTTTTTATACATCAAAATTGGAAAGATCATCATTCTTCTTAAAGGATAGTTACACTATGTGTGTACATTTCACATTAATAATCTTTTGCTATTACATGAAAACCCATCAATTTTTCTGTCATGTGAGTAATGATTTAGTAGCATTATTACTGTTAGAAGTGATAAATTCCTTTGAAATTTACATATCTCCTGAATGTTAACACAGTACAGTATATAATTTCATAAGTGTGTTTAAATGCTGAAAAACATTATATCCATGCTGGCAAACAGATTTTTCCCTTTCCTTTGAAAACTTAAATCTTATCACTGACAGCAAATTGCCTGTTGTTTTCCTTGAAATAAAATCACTTTGTTCAACAGCAGAATCTGAAAACCCACCCCCACGCTGGGGCTAAACCCGGGATGCTGAGTATGCTAGGCAAGTGCCTACTACTGAACTACACTACAGCCCACCAGCCTTTAAAACAGAGCTTCTCAACCTGTGGGTCGCGACCCTTTCCACAGGGGTTGCCTCAGATATGTACATTACAATTCATAACAGCAGTAAAATTATAGTTGTGAAGTAGCAACAAAAATTAATTTATGGTTGGGGGTTATCACAGCATAAGAAACTATTTCAAAGTGTTGCAGCATTAGGAAAGTTGAGAACCACTGCTTTAGATACTGTTTTATGAAAGAATTTCATAATTCATAAAATGAATTTACATTTTATGTAAATGTACATTCCATTCACAGAGCATCTCTCTTTAGCAAACCATAATACTCTAGCCTTAGAATGTCTCCTTTTTAATTCGTCACAGAGAATAATTAACAAAACATTCTCAAGGACATCATTTGTACTAACTTCTCTATCAGGGATAACATTTGAAGAAAGAGACTGTGCTTCGGGCGGTGAGTTTGTGCCCCTGAAGACTGCAATAGCTACCATGATAACCTGTGTAGTTTCCGGCTCAGGTTTCAGCAGCCACCCTTGACTTAGCAAGAACACACATATCAATATTGCAAGAGGTAAGTGTTGTCCTTCTTGCCTTGAGAACAGGCTTGATGCTGTGATTCTCTGGTAGTTTTTTAAACATCCTCTGACCATGCAATGAAATTCTGGAAGAATAATCTAAATGATTATATTAAAAAATAGATGCAGCTTTTTTGAGCAATACTGAAGTTTGGAATTATAACTTATTGAATATTTTAAAAATATATAGCTATGGAAATTAAATAATGAAAGCTCAACAAACAAGCTAAAAAGTTTAGAACCAGATCCATATGCACTTTGAGCAAGCTGGTTAGATATCCCAGCTGAGTGAAAATATATGGTGGATAGCAATTGAGAAAGACTCTTGGTTAACCTCGCAGCTCCAGATGTGTGTACATATGTGCAGGCTCACCTGTAAACATGCATGCAACCACACACATGCACTAAAAACAAAGAGATCTACTGAGTTTCTTGTTAATTCCTGCCCTTCTTACAAATGACACCTATCAAGTAATTAAATAGAAAATTCAAACACAGGATCACATCTGCAAAGTGAGTGCTATAATTAAAGAAAAGCCACAGTTCTAGTAAAAATACTACCTCGAGGTTAACGTCTCACTGATGCATTTATAACACGGTCCCTCAACATTCTGTTCTTAGTCCTCATTCACTATAGGGATTTTTATTTGTTTTCCGTATGGGGGTGTAAGTTGTGGAGGTGTCTGGGGGCCACAGCCTGTGTGTGAACGTCAGAGGACACTTTCAGGGAAATCAGTGCTCTAATTCCGCCACGTGGGTCCCAGGGATCCAACTGGGAAAAGCAAGCTTGACAGCAAGTGCCTTTATCCATTGAGCTATCTCACCAGGCCAGACACAGGAATGCGCTACATTAAAAACAATCACCTCCCTAAGTATCTTAACAAAACATAGTAGAAGCAGCAAGGGACAGTTTGTTTTTTGTTTTTGTTTTTGTTTTTTCCTGTGATGTACACAGATGTTACTGAAGCCTCAACTGCCTTTTCATTTCAACTTCAAAGCTAGTGTTTTACTCTTTGTATCTTCTTTTCACCAAAAATGTTTTCCAGACTAAACAACATTACATTATCTTACAGTGGTCCTTTCATTATGACAAATCACATAAACACTATAAAGTTGCCACCTTAACACCTTTTATGCTTAGTGGTCCTGAGTACATTTGCATCAATCATAGCAGCCATTGGAGCAAATGACACCTATAAAGTAATTAAATAGAAAATTCAAACACATGATCACATCTGCAAAGTGACTTCTAGTATTAAAGAAAAGCTTCAGTTCTAATAATATTTTTATTATAAAAAATAAAAAAATATTATCCTGAGGTTAACACCTCACTGATACATTTATAACATGATAATTTGTGGAACATATTTTACAATATACTTAAACATGATTCCTTTTATAACCCAATGATTTTCTTTGAAATTTCACAGCAAAAATAGTCATTCATTGATCACAAGGCAGACTGCATACTAAGTATGTTAAATGTTAGGCTTGTTATTCTGGTTTCACTTAGACATTTCATAAATCATACAGATGTTGATAAGATAGCAGCTGTGACAAGGAATGAATTTTAATCAATATAAAAAATGATAATGGTTTCTTTAATGTATAATATTATTAATGGATTCTTGGGGGTTTTAAAAGTTGTCACAAGACATTTTAAGCAAAATCATTGTAAACACAGCTCTCTCTGTTAGCTATCCACATTTCTCCTGCTTTGTTCTTCCCTGGTACTCTTTCTCCTTGGCCTCTTTTTCAGAGTCACCATTTCCCATGTATTCAACTTCTACAAACGTCCATAACCGGACAGCACATCTCAGACGCAACCTCATTATTTTCTCCTATCTACCTCTACTGTCCTTTTGTTGTCATTTTCATTTCTCTTTTCTTTCATTACTGTTGGTATAGTGTTCCTTTGGAATGTAAACACCTGACCCTTGTTCATTCAAATGCTGATTTCTTCCCCCACCCCCACTCTTTGTTTCAATCTGGATATTGTATTGTGATATTTATTCTAAGCATCCTGTCTCAATTCTGTGTAAACAAAATAAAGCAAGTAAAACAATGTTGAGCTGGGAGGAGCCAGAGGAGAGGAAATGAGTAGGAGGAGAAAAAACTTGGAAGAGAGCTAGGAGAAGGAGAGCTGGAGGGAGATCTTGGAAAATGGACTGGACCTAATATATCACTAACAGCAAGTACAATGTGGGAAATCCAAATGTTAGGAAACTATGAGGGCTTGGAGGTTTAGGAGGGAGTACTATTGCCCAGCGTTGTGTTCTAGGTTAACTAAAATCCCAGTCTCTGTGTGGTGATTTGGTTTTAAAGCTGTTTAAGATTAACAGCAGCTTTACCAGAAGATATATCAATAGGAAATATTAATAGTCTTTTACAATACATTACATATACAATATTTATATATTTAATTTGTATTATTTTATTACATTAATTAAAATTAATATTCACATGTATTTGTAGACATACTGTTTTGGGTCTTGAGCCATAGCACTGGCTGTGATTAAAGATGTGTGCCACCATGCTAGACTCATTATTTTTTAAAGGTTAGTGGGCATGAATCCAGGGCTCTGCCACTGTATTATGTGCTCAGCCCTTCCGTGATGCTTCCTGTTTCAGTACCAATTGCTACTGTTGTCTCCTTCTTGCAACAAAAAAACAAATTTCAATTCACAAGTAGCTGCCCCATGCCAGATAACTCAAACAAGCTCCATATTTGATTGTGAGGATTATCCCATCAAGGTCACAATTTCCTCGGTTTTCTTCTTTCTTCCCTTCTGCACTGCTTACTTTTGTGTTACTCTGACAAAAAAACAAACAAACAAACAAACAAAAAACAGTAAAAGAAATACCTGGTAGAAACAGCAGAAAAGAGGAAAGAGTTATTTTACTTGAAAATCAAGTTTCAGTCTATCATAGGAGGAAGGCATGGTTGAAGAATAGCATGAAGGAAGGAAGGCATGGTTGAGGGAAGGCATGGTCCAATGACTATCTTCAGAGGCCAGAGTATGAGGCAGAGCTGTTTCTGTACCACTGGATTGGGAAGTAGAGCACAATGTTGCAGCAGCGTGGCTGTGCTGTGCGGTAATCTTAAAAGACACACCCCTTAATGACCTCCTACCCCTTAGACCCAACGGAGCTTGCCAGCACAGCACCATGACCTGAGGGCCAGATATTGAAAATGTGAGCTTGGGGAGACACTTCAGTTTCAAGCCCTAACAGCATGTTTTTGTCTGGAGCTTTTAGCTGTTACAGGCTTCCTGCTTTGACCCTGGGCTTCTGTCTTCAACCTGATATCTTTTCCAGCAGCACTTTCATATTCCAGAAAAAAAAATCAATAAAATTCTGTTGTCTCATCTTTTATAGTCCCAGCTAGACTTCAGTCTTTTGTTTGTTTCATTCTGTAAGTACTAGGTCTCAAATGCAGCACGTAGAGTGAGCTAGGCAAGCCCTCTCAACTCCTCTCGTGGTCTCCCGCCTCACATTTGAAAATTGTAGCAACCTTTATAGCCAAACTTCTTGAAGGAAAAATCAAAATCCCATCTCATTTTTGTTACGACAAGTCTGGAATCATGTTGCTTTGACCTAAAAGGCCTGTGCTAAAGTCATTAAGGCTGAAGTATGTGTCTTGTCCCTTACCTGCCTCTTATTCCTGATGGTTTAACGGATCTTCACTCTGCACACTTCTCCATGGCCAGTGGGACATAGCTCTCTGTTAACTAACCACATCTGTCTGTGCTTTGCCAGCCCCAGGACCTCTGTCTTACTTGCCCTCTTCTCAGTCATACTGATTTCCACGAAACATCTGTAATTGGACAGCATAGCTCAAACTCAATGATGAAATTTACTTCATTGTTTTCTTTACTGTTCCAGTCCCTGGGTGCTCTTTACTTCAGTAGAAGGGCACTGGTACTGAGCGCTGGGCCTTGTGTTCAAAAGTGGTTTATGAAAGCCCCCCTTCAGCTGCTGCCCTGCCACTCAGTTCCCGCCTCCATATTGGAAGTGAGTAGTTTTTCTAGTGTTTAAAGCTAATTTTGTTACTCTTTCAGTTAAAATACAATACAATGTATTGTAAAACAAAATGCAACGATCATGCAAAACAGAACAATGAAATTTAAACTTCCTGACATGCCTGAAGCCCACTGCCCAACTGCCCCCACCCCCGCTCTCTTATTTTCCAGTTTCCTTTCTCAGTACTCACCACTCCCTCCAGACAAGCAAAACTCTCTTAGGACATCTTCCTCACTTTTCCATTATCTGCTCAACAGACTGTTAGGCCCAAAGCTGCTCCTCAAAATGGTAGTTACCATGTCCTGAAAGAAAGAACTCTGGCTGGATAAACAGAAGCCTAAAGGCCATTTACTAGACAAGCTGGTCTTTCAAGGTGGTTTTTGGTTACCAGGAACCTCCCTTAATCCACCCCCAAAAGTCAACTACCTCTGCCAAGGGCATCTAGTTTCTGGTCAGTGTGAACAGCCTGAATCAGCTCAGCTCAAAGACTCCCCTACCCCCCATCCTACTGACCATCAGATAATATCTACTTGCTTTTCGTCCATTTGTTTCTTTTTGTTTCAGCACCCACACCACACCACCACTGACAGGATAAAATACAGCAATGGTGGGGTACCTTTGGCAAGTGTGCCAAAGGGTACCCCTAAGAAATTATGCCATGCAACAGATCTAGCGTAAGAAGTTTCTTGGGTGGAAGGCTGACATGAGAGAGAGAGAAACAGAGAGATAGAGACAGACAGGGACAGAGACAGAGACAGAGAGAGAGAGAGTGAGAACAAGAAAGAGAGAGAATCTGAGGTGGCTGCAAGCCCTTTTATGCACAGCACACACCTGAGGTACCTGGTAGCTCCAGGTGATGATGTAAGCTACTGCTAGGTCCCTGAGAGCAGGCCAGTGGGAATTCCTGTTTGCTAGGACATAGCTTGCCCAGTTGTTCCCCAATAACCCTTTTTTTGTCAACCCACGGAGTAGTCCAGTTGGGTGGCTTCAGTAAGCCCTTGCCGGCAGTAGCCTGTCGTTTACCCCACAAATTACTTTTCACTCTCTCTCACCTCCCAGTCAAAGCTTTAGGTCAATTGAGGTTTTCCTTATCTGCATACATGAAGATGTCTCTTCTTTACTTTGCTGTTTTTCAGCTTTTGCCCAGATTATCCTCGGAAGACTCTGGCAGACCATAAAAGATTGTCATCTGCCATCTTGGTTCTTCCGCAAAGCTCTTATTCACTGAAGTGGGCATTTCTAGGTGTTAAAATGGTGTTTCACGCTCGTTCCTCTCTTATTCTTGAAACGGAGCCTTTGGAACCTAAGAACTTACTCTTTGATGGTATATAGAATTAATTAAATGTCTTGATATTTAATTCTCAGAATAGGATAGAAGGCCTTGGTCACAAGACAGGATTCCTACAAATGTCCCAGAAAGGAATGTTTGTAGAGATAAGCTGTCCAGCTTGAAGCAGACAATTCAAGGTCAGAAATAATTCTGAAATAATTCTGAACCACCCTAGCACCCTACGGCTGCATCCTAAGCCCAAGAAAAGATAGACTGCAGAACCACTGTAGCCTACATTAACACATACAATATCCTCATCCCAACCTTCTGAAGAGTCCCAGCCAGCTTTCATGCCCTTCCACAGGCTCCCCTTTACTCACAGGCTCCCCTTTTCCCACAGAAAAAAGGAGTCTGTCTGTCTGTCTTTTGCTGTTTGAAAGAAACAGCCCAATCTGTTGTGAGTAGCTCTAGTCTCATTTCTCCCTTCTGTCTCTCTATGATGCTTCAAACATCTGAAAGTCCTCCAAGAATACAAACACAAGAGAGGTTAAGTTTTAACATTCTGTGTGCCTGATGTCCCTTCATTCATGATTACTTTTAATTGATGGGGCCACAGGTAAAGGCTAGGTAATTGAACAATTACCCAGCAATTAGCAAATAACTTGTTAATTGGCTCCTCCTATGGGTCAGGCACTGTAATCATGACAGTAGGACAAAACCAAGGGTACATCTAATATGTTACAACTACACAGAATCTCTTGGAGTGGTCTCCATTCTGTTTAAAATTGTGACCAATTTCGTCCTCTTTTTGCTCGTCACATAGATATTCTTAATGTGTATATGATAGTTCAAATATGGATGGAATAATATATATATAATATTGATAGCTGGGTACACCTCAATATTGAAATTTATTTTCAGCATAGATGACTCACTCTGACCTCCGAGGAAGGAGCAGGAAATGAGTCTTGTTTTACCTCAGCACAGGAGAGCAGGAAAACACTGTAGCTGGAAGATAAAAAAATCAGCAGCAAGAAGGCAGAGAAGGCTGTTCTCACACACTCATCACACAATTTGCAAGCAGTTCATATATATATTTATAACTTATATGAGATATATATTAATAATAAACATCTGTATGTAAATACACACATATAGAGAAAGATAGGGACATATTGATCTTTAAAGTGTTACTTGAGGTATGACCAGCTAAACAGAGAATGTAAAAAAATTCAATGTAACAAAAGATTAAGTTTCTTAAATAATTAATGGACAATAGAAAGAAAAAAATGAGAGAAGAAAGGCAGAGGGAAGGAGGGTGGAAGAAAGGGAGGAAAAGAGGGATAAGGTTCCAATTAGGATTTTTAAATTTTTTCCATTTGGTACTTTTTTGTTTGTTTGTTCAAGAAATTTCTATCCAATCCTGGGTATCTATATTAAACACACACACAAATCTAGTATTTACTAACAATAAGCAATAAAAAGAATATTTTATGATTATTGAGCATACATATAATTCTACTTATTAGGGATGAAAACAGTCTGAATACTAATAAGGTAGCTGTGATGGTTTATTGTTTTATAAGGAGCTAAATCTTGGCTGAGCACTTGACATGTCAGAATGTGAAGCATCTTCAACACTTTCCAGAGGTGATTGATATTTTGATTGTGTTTCATCAGTGTTAAGATCACCCCTTTGAGCACCAATTTGTAGCACAAAAAAGCAGCAGTACATTTAGTGCCATTTCAGAAATTGCTAGAAATTCTGCCCTAATTGCAAGCCAAAATCCATTTAAAGATGTACGTGTGTGTGTGTTTGTGTGAAACTGAAGTGAGCATCTCAAATATCAATTTTTATGTAGGAGAAAAGAAGTAGCAGGACAAGAGCCTATCACAGAGGGCCTCAGAAAGACTATACCTAGCAGGGTATCAAAACAAATATTAAAAAACATAACCAACCCTTTGGCAGAGTGCAGGGAATCATATGAAAGAAGGAGGAGTTAGTATGATCTGGAGAGGACAGGAGCTCCACAAGGCACAGGGGTCTTTTATGAGACTATCTCTCCAACCAAGGATCATGTATGGGTATAACCTAGAACTGCTGCTTGCATGTAGCAAATGGTAGCACAATATCCAAGTGGGTACACTAGTAAGGGGAACAGGGACTATTTTGGACATGAACTAAATGGCTGGCTCTTCAACTCCCCCCTCCCAAGGGAGGAGCAGCCTTGCTAGGCCCCAGAAGAGGACACTGCAGCCATTCCTGAAGAGACCTGATAAGCTAGAGTTAGATGGAAGGGGAGGAGGTCCTCCCCTATCAGTGGACTTGGAAAGGGGCAGGGAGGACATGAGGGAGGGATGGGGGGGAATAGGGAGGGAATTCGGGAGGGGGCTATGGCTACAATACAAAGTACATAACCTGTGATTAATATAAAATAAAAATGTTAAAAACAAAACAAACAAGAAAACCAAAAACCTAACACTATCACACAAAACAATCAAAAGACTCCAAATTTAACCCTTAAATGTTGAGAAAGACAGTAGGAAAATAGTAAAAGTCTTATTTCTTGTGAGTAAACTGTAATGTTTCCAAGCAAGCAGAATGCTCTGTACAGTAAAAGCTCTATAATATACCGAATGAATGAAATGAAATAAGAAGAGGACATACCTAATTCTACACTATGGAGAAGATTTTATTGTAGCTACTAGGGAGCAGGCAGGCAGAGAGAAGAGGCCATTCTGAACATGACCAGAACAGTAAGCCAGACCATGAGAGGAGAGAGAGAAAGGAAGAAAAGACAGGAGGAGGAAGAGAAGAGATGGGGAGGGAGAAATGAGGGGGGAAGGAAGAGAGGAGACAGGGAAGGAGAGAAGAGAGGATACTCTGACCATGAAGCAGCCTCATACAAAAGATCAAAAGATCAAGAGACTGATGTAGTCAAAATGGCTGAGCTATGGAGGATCAGAAGCCAGGGAAAGTGAAATGAGACTCAGCCCCTCGTGGGGAGAGCTTTAGGGTTAGGGTATGGGGCGGGGTGAGAAGTGCTAGGAGGAGCCACAGGTACTCAGTGAGGCTACTCCAGGGTTTGAGACCTAACATACAGGACACAGAGCATCTCCTCTGATCTAAGCTGAGAGGCTTCTTCGAGCAGCATTTGCTGGTGTGTCAGGCATGAGAGCATGTATCGTGCACACATGTGCTTACAACCACAGCTGTAGGGAAGTTTCACACCTTGACATGAGTGAGCAAGCGTGCACACCCCAGATTCATTCTGCATTTAGTTTTGGATTGATCTAATTGTGATGTGCTCAGAAACCTTTACTGCTGCCAGCTGATTTTGGAACCCTAGTATTCAGCTCACGGTGCCCATGTGGGGCTGTGACCCATTGTTGAAAGCCTGAGCTATAGAACAGGATAATTGTAAGATATTTATATTAATATGTTTGTATATCAAGGGATAATGTTAATGATTTGGCCTTAAATATTGTGGATAAATTCCTTTTCTTCCTTTCCTTTCTTCCCTTTTCCAAGTTAAAAGAAGGTTCTAATAATTAAAGCATCACTCACAGTGCTTTGTGATAATTGATATTAGATTTTTTTGGTTTGGGGGGATACTGGTATGTCAGTTTTCTAAACCCCAATCCCACAATATGTTTCTAGTAGGGTTTACATAAACAAAAATTATATTTTTATTTTATCCCGAGTTGTTGCAAAAGCAGTAACTGAAAGAAAAGTTTATTTTCGAGCAATTTATTTAGGAATTTAATTTCTGGCTTCACCACTGAAAATTAGAGAGAGATGAGTAAAAAAAAAAGAGAAAAGCAGTAGGAAATGCCATCACTTTTGGATGGCTGGGACCTCGGTCTAGGAGAACACAGGAAAGTCTCATAAAACCCATCTTGGGAACAATCCACTGAGGGAGGGAAGGGAATGCATTTATCCATCAAATCTATTGGCCATGGCCTGGATGATAGCCCTGCAGAAGGACGAACACAGAGTTTCTGGGGATATGTACATCACTGAAGCTATTGAGCAGGGTGGACTTGTATGGTGCTTGGTGACACCTTGAGGCTGCCACATTGTACCTCAAACACTCTGAAGCCTGCTGGGGATCTGGTCTCCACAGCCAGGCTGAAATAAGAGAGTTAGAGGTTGTGCACAGGGCTTGCTCACACACAGCCTCTCAGCCGTTTCTGCCTTGCACTGAATCCAGTCTGCTTCCCAGTTCTCTTCAAAACATCAGCACCCCAAACCTTTGCTGACTCAAGGCAAGAAAATGAGGGGGCTAAGCCTCAGCCCCCAGTCTCATGAAGGCAAAATTGATAATATTTATCTCTTGTGCCAGTATTAGAATTCTCTCACTTGGGTTGACATGTTGGCTGATTTGTGCTATTTGCCTTCTGGCAGTACCAGCCTATCCCTAAAGGACGTGGGTCCTGGATTTCACTGCCTGTGGTTGTAATTCTCCATCCACAGCTGACCCTGTAGGTTACAAACTTATGTCCCCATGTTTATTGTGTAGTAGAAGTCAGCCCCTCAGGGCAGAATAAATTGGTAGTTTTCTCCTGCCGGTATGAAATGATTTTTTTTTTTTTACTTGCTGAGCAAATTTAGGTCTAATAAGGGTCCAAATATAATGATACACAGGACACTGAAAAGATACTCTGAAGGTAATAATGAATATGTTGACCAGGAAAGTGCTCAAGGTCACAAGTGGTCTAATTAGCAGCAGCTGGTAACGTGTAAACATGACCCCAAAATGCCAATCACCTTACAAAACAACCAAAACAAAACTGTGAGGAAACATGTTCCAAAACACAAAATACTATTAAATGAGATCTTGTCATGAAAAATTTCAGAAACCCCTACCACCCCTGGTGCTTTGAATGAATTGTCTCCCATGAGTCTCAGGCATGTATGTGAATTCATATGTGGTCCCCAGTTGGTGGGTGTTTGGGAAGACAGTGAGTCCTTGCTGGAGGAAATACAGAACTGAAGGAGGGCTCTCAGGTCTCAAAAGACTCTCACCCTTTCAAGTGTGACTTCCTGGTTTCCTGTTTGTGGTTCAAGTTGTGAGACCTCAGCTTCTGTTCCAGGTGTCTGCTGCCTCTGCTCCACCATCTTCTACTCTAACGCTCTGGAAAGGCTTAACCCCAAAAGCCCAAAATAAAACCCTTTCTTTTATAAGTTGTCTTTGTCATGTTTAATCACAGCGATAGAAAAGTGACTAATACAGCCTGATTTTTTTTTCTACTCAAGTCAATACACGCTTTTCCCCCAATTCTGGCTTGAAGAAGACCTGTGGATGATTTTAAAGCCCCAGAAAACTTAATTAACAAAAGAGTGGAGGATATAACCTACTTAATCATTTATGTTTATTCTAGATGCACTTGCTCAAGGAAAGCACAGATTGATGTTTCCTGTTACTTTGTGCATGTGTGTGATAGGTTTTCAGCTGAGTTGGCCTTGATCCTCACAATAATCAGGAAACATAAGAAAGTAAGGTGGTTCAGGAGGGCATTCACCCAAGGGCTAATAGGAGCCCATTCAGAAGTGTTGCTTAGGAAGCATTATCTGGGACATGGGAGGTACTACATAGTTTGTGATCATAAGTACTGTGGGAAATGTGTTTATGTTTGGATGTTTCATATTGTCATTGTTATTCTGTGTTGCCGAAATAAGAGCAGAGATATAGTTTAAAACACAGAGGTTCTTCTCAGAGGCAGGTTTTTGAACATCTTATGTTTGTGCTATCCCATCAAAGACAAAGCAAAAGCTTGTCTTTGACATTCATCAGTTGGATGCTGAGATGCCCTTATGTGCACACCAAAAGCTTTATACTTCTCTTATGGCAGAGCAGTCACATTTTCTCTCCTAAAATTTTTAATAGGTGAATTGAGTGGTGAAAGATGGGAAACAGATGGAGAACAATTATTTCTAGGGCAGCATTTTTGCAACAGAGTTAAGTACAGCTCAGGCAGCTTCCTCTTAGAGCCTGTTGTTCTGTGGGTAGCTATTGCTATTTGACATGAATACTCTGCAGTTCCATAAGAATGTTGTCTGCCTGGCTTTTTATTATGACTCTTCAGCTTTTCCTAGTAATAAGTACACCTACATGTACTATAGTGAAGTGGTGGATAAACTCTTAAAACATTTCAAGATGGAAAAGATAGGAAGGGCTGGGTGATAACTGAGGAAGAGAGGAAATGAAAATGAACACCAAGGAATGACAATGATCTCTCCTCACACTTGGCTTCAACTACCTATGGTCAGGAAGAGCCATCCTTCTCCATGGAACATTTATTAATATGAAAAAAATACACAAAACATTGGTAACGGTCATGTCAACCCATGTCTACTCAAACATACCTTTGAAGAAAAGAGCTGGGCCCACTGACATTTGGTGGAATAAATCATGAGGACATTTTTACTCCTAAACAAAAGAATCACAAAGTTTTATTGCCACATAGTATTGATTATTGAATATACCAAGGAACTTCCCAAGAAGAAAGTAATAATTCTATGTTGCAAACGTGGTATTTTAAGAGTGGTTTTAATTGAGGTAGAATGGGCTTTGGTTTTCAGGCTCTAGCTTCCGATGTATTTCAGACTGTCAAAAAGGATAAACCCTCTTGCTAGGTCAAGTTGTTGGCGTCCCTGACTGCTGTTGATTGTTTGGAACTATCGATTGAAAGAGTTTGTTGACTACATGCAGAGCAGGTCTGTTCTCAGTCTGAATACTGAGAAAATGAGAAACTGTACTTTAGAAAACAGTAAGCATTTGACCCAACAGTGGGATGCCAGCTGCTACTTCTTTGCTTCTATGTGTGCCTACAGGCATCTTTTGGTGAACGCAGTGCCAGGCTGCGCCTCGAGCCTCCAGTGCCCACTCCGTGCCTATCCTTTTGTGGGAACTTTTCTGAGGACATGTTATTACTGCAGTGGACAGAAGTGGACACTAAAGTAAGCACAACCTGAGTTTAAAAACTTTGTGAAACCAGCAATTGTCTGTGAAATCATTTCATTTGATGGCTATTTATAGACATAGCCTCCTACAAAACCACATTAAAAACATGGTTAGGTGGCGTATACCTGTAATGATAGCTCTCCAAGAGGTTCGGGGAAGAGTGGTGCAAGTTTGAGGCAAGACAAAGGGAAATTCGGTCAGACCCTCGGGCTTAGTCCTTAGTAACATAAAAACAAAGCAAATTTAACATAGTTTAAATTATTAAATGTTAAAATTGATGAGTTAATCTAGGAGATAGATAGATAGATAGATAGATAGATAGATAGATAGATAGATAGATAGATAGATAGATAGATAGAAAGAATTCCTAAAAGGAAAAAACCCAAAACAAACAAGCATAAAACAGTGAGTAGAAGAAATAAGAATCAGCTTATTCAGAAGTAAGAAATCAACCTAGAAGAATTAAGACTGTCACAATATAAGGTTCTTGGATGATATGCCTAATAGTAACACCATTTTATGCTACAGTCCTGAGCTTTCTTCTGTGTGTATCAAGCTACACAACAAGGTTCACATGAAAATATTACATTTTTATGTATGTTCCTATAGGTATAAGTAATATCAAGTTGGTAGGAAATACCACATGGGGTAGCAACAGTGCCTGCCCTGTTACAGACAAGCGGCTGTCATTATATTCTTGTCCTTAAGGAGAGAAAGCACAAAGGATATTAGTGGTACTCGTCTCTCTTAACAATACGCAGGTATTGGCACACTGCTCAAAGACACAGAAATGTATTTCTCAAGCGGTTTGTCTTTAATGGAGCGTTTCTTCTTTCCCAAGATTTTTAAAAAATAAATTCATGTTTTTTAAAAATTATCGAATATTTGTAGCATTATAACAATAGCAATTTGCTCTTGCAAACAGCTGGCAACATTCTTTGGCTGCCATAAATTTATGAGCCTCCTGGCAAGTGAGGAAATCATTGACTTATGTGGCTACTTCAAAGTCTGACGAATTATCTCACCAGGATAAAGCAATGTTTTCTCCAGATAATTGAACTGTCCTATGCTGCACTGAAGGAATGCAGCCATAAGCAGACTTAAACTCCATGGCAACCGCACATCGACATTGTCTTTTCAACACCTGGGAAACATCACTTTTGGACCTCTACACGGGGACTTTCTTGGTTATTAATAAACTAAATGTCTAGCAGCAAAGGAGATGCTTAAACATGGCTAAGCTAGAAAGCAGCCTTGTATCATCCAAACACTTAACTAGGAAAAGTCAACCCCAGCAATGAAGGAGAAGAGGAAAAGACACACATCCACACACCCTCCTAGCCTTAGGTATGAACAGACTGACAGAAAGTATGACTGGGACAATCGTATTCCTCCAGGCGGTGGGGAAAAAAAAAGTCAGAAAAGAAGAGTGTCTAATCTAATTAGGTGACATAAATCACCTCTCTTAATCTATTTGCCACATTGCACATTTCCAACTGACTGGTTAATCTCCCCAACACCCTTATTACCTTGTGGATCAAAACGTACAGTGCACAAATATGTTTACCTAGGAGTTTGATGAAATGATTAATAGACCACTTCCTATATTTTTATCTTTAGACATAATTTTCTTTGCTTTGCTTATTTTTGAGATTGTAATTTAATTACATTTCTCCTCCCTCCTTTCTTCCACCCTTCACAATACCTGTCCATGCTCTTTTTCAAATTTATGACTTCTTTTTTCATTAAGTGCTATTGTGTCCATATGTGCATGGATTTTTTTGTCTACCATAAGAGCCACAATGGTTTTGTATTGATATACGTTTTCATATTTCTGCAAAATATTGAAAAGTTAAATGGTTTGATCATAAGATATATAATGTTTTTTTTAAATGCTTTAAAATAATTGGATTATTTTGTAGTAACACCTGAAGACCTATTACATGTTTAAAAATATTTGATATGGCCAAGTGGTTCACTTGAGCTATTTGATTAGATGTGCAGTCAGACCTCACCCTGATTTTCATTTATGTGTTCTTAATGACTAGTTGATATTAGACAGGGAACTGTGTATATGAACTAATTATGAATACTGTTTCCCCAATTCACTACTTATCTTTTGAAATTGACTTGTTTGCATTTTCATTATTGAATATCAACAGTTTGGATATGAGTCCTCTTTCATGTGTGAAATTTGTAATTTTCCCCTGTAGTTTGTAGCTTGTCCTTTTCTTTTTAAATAATTTATTTATTTTTATTTTATGCGCAGTGGTGTTTTTCCTGTATGTCTTTGAGAGGGTGTCAGATTGCCTGGAACTGGAGTTACAGACAGTTGTGAGATGCCGTCTGGGTCCTGGGAACTGAACTGGGTCCTCTGGAAGAGGAGCCAATGCTCTTAACCTAGCTCTTTCTCCAGCCTCATCCTTTTATTTTCTTAAAGATATTTTCTGAAAAAAAGAACATTTAAAACTAATAAGGTATCTATATAAAATAAGCATATAAAACTTGATTTCATTTCTATATACTAACAACAAAAGTATGGATGAGAATATTAAAAATGCATGCTATGTATTTGAGAGTTACTCAGAATGATGAAGTATTTATTATAGTATAAATTAAATCTAGAGAAGAATGACTTACTGGTAGAGTAGTTAACTAGAATCTCATAGATCCTATGTTCAATACTCAGCAATGTACACACACAGGCATACACATAGACACAGACACACACACACAATGACGTATCACAAGAACTTCTGTAGTTCTAGCTAAAAATAAGTACAGTGAATAATCTGGAAAATATCCCCATATCCTGCCAGAGGGCCACATGTCCCATGATTTTGCACTTGCCAGCCCTCCATTCCAGGACTATGATCCCAGATTATCACTCCATTCACCGCTGGGTTAGTGATCTTGGGTTGTATAAGAGAACAGGCTGAGCAAGGCCTGAGGAACAAGCCAGTAAGTAGCAATCCTCGAAGGCTTAGGCATCAGTTCCTGTTCTGTTGGAGTTCCTGTCTTGGCTTCCCTCAGTGAACTATGATGCTAGATACATAAGCCATATAAACCGTTTTCTCCCCAAGTTGCTTTGGTCATGGTGTTTCATCACAGCAACAGTGACCTTAACCAAGACCCTATGTATGTGAACCTATCATTACCTAAAAATAGATTTGATTAAAACAAAAAGAAAGCTCTTGAAGTGTGTTTATTTGGTTTTGATAAAAGGTCAGTTTACAAATCTGTTTTTCTTTTTCTTTCTTTCTTTTTTAATGGTTATGCTTTTAGTGCTATCATTAAGAAACCCAGCCTGGTATAGTAGTACATACCTGTAATACCAAAACTTAATAGTGTCTAAGGCAGGAGCATCACTGCTAGTCTGTACCACATAGTGCGAACCTGGCTCAAAACACAAACACAAAACAACCACCATCACCACTACCATCACCAACAACAAAACCTTCTGGGAGAAAACCTAGCAGGAAATCTTTGTTGCCTCCAGTTAGGCAAAATTTCTTTTTTTTTTAATATTTTTGTTACATTTCTTTTTTATTGTTTTTGAGAGAGAGAGAGAGAGAGAGAGAGAGAGAGAGAGAGAGTGTGTGTGTGTGTTTATAGGTATGTTCAAGTGAGCACAGATGCCACAGAGGAGTTGAATCCCCATGGAACTGGAGAAACAGGTATCTGTATGTCATGTGGATGCTTGGAATTAAACTCCGGTCCTTTAAAAGACCAGTGGCTACTCTTCATCGCTAAGCCACAGTTTATTTCTTACTTATGCTTACTTATGCACTTGTTTATTTTCTGGTTCATTTGATATGTTTGTCAGCCTGATACATGGCTAGAGTTATTTGAAGAGATAATCTTAACTTTAAAAATGCCTCCATTGGATTGACCTGTAGGCAAGCTTACAGGGCAGCTTCTTGATTGATGTGGGAGGGTCCAGCCCTTTGTGGGTGGTACCAACTCTGAGCAGGTGGTTCTGCATTGTATAGGAAAGCAGGACGAACAAGCCATGATGAGCAACCACAAGGCACCCTTCTCCCTGGACTCTGCATCAGCTCCTGCCTCCAGGTTCCTGCCTTAAGCTCCTGCCCTGACTTCTCTAAGCTGTAAGATGAAATAAACCCTTTCCTCTGAAAGTTGCTTTTAGTCATGATGTTTTAGCATAGGGATAAAAACCTTAACAAAGACAATGTAAAGTGACTGTCCTTGGGCAGTTTATTTTAGGAAGTGTATACATTGCATCAAACTTTTTATAGTATTTGTAGTCTGTCATGACGCTCCCTCCTTTGTTCCTGATACTCTGCTTTCTTTTTTGCTGGTGTTTCTGAGAAGGCTATAAATACTGCTACTCTCTAAAGGAAATTTAGTTTCCTGATCATTACTGTCTTCTAGTTCATTGTTTCCCTTTCTAACTTCTACTTAAAATTCTAGCTTGCTCTTTCTTTTGCTCTTATCAAGGTTGAAGCAGTGACTATTGACTAGTTACCTTGTTGCTATGATAGGCATTTAGTGTTTGTGTTATATTTCTATTTTCACTCAGTTAAAAATCTCCTTCTTCTATTTTTGACCCATGGTTAATTCAGAAGTGTGTTATTTAACTTTTAAATGCTGGGATCCCTCCAGTCTTGACTTTAAATTAATTTCACAATAGAGTATGTTTTTATTGTATTGGATTATTACAAATTAAACTCATAGTTCAGTGCTGGAATCCCAGCATTTTGCTAAGCAACATCAGAGGATTTCAGGTTCAAGGCCAGCTTGGGTTACATTGTGAAAGACTGCTAGAAAAACAATGGGATGTAACAGAAAGCCTTTGTGACATCTATCCTCTCACTGAGCACCAGGTTTGATTGGTCTGACCTGGCTGAGTGGGCAGGTTCTGCCTCCTCCTTCACCAGAGAACAAAAGGTGATCTGATCCTTGGAGGTAGAAACAATGTTAATGTGTGTGTGTGTGCGCGCGCACGCTCGAGGAAGGTACAGGATATTTGAAAAAGCACAAGGGCAGCCTTATCTACATAGCGAGTTCTAGGCCAGCGAGGACATTAGAGGAAGAGGCCATATATTCTGATTTCTCATATGTCAGTAGACTTGACTCAAGCTAGAGTCATCTGAAAGGAGGAAACCGCCATTGAGAAAGCATCTCCATAAGATCCAGCTGTAGGGCATTTTCTCCATTAGTGATTGATGGGGGAGGACCCACCCCATTGTGGGTGGCACCTCCCCTGGGCTGGCGGTTCTAGGTTTTATAAGAAAGCAGACTGAGCAAGCCATGAGGGGGAAGCCAGTCGGCAGCACTCTTCTGTGGCCTCTACATCAGCTACTGCTTCCAGGATCCTGCCCTGTTTGAGTTCCTGTCCTGACTTCCTTCAATGATCATCTCTTGCTCAGAAGCATAAGCTGAAATAAACCCTTTTTTCCCCCAAGTTGCTTTGATCATTGTGTTTCCTTGCCACAATAAAACCTAAACTAAAATTCTATATAACACGAACAGAAAAACACAAATATATAACACACAGAGGAAGCCCTAAAGCAATTTTTCTGCATTTCTGAACTTAATATTAATGCATTTTTTATATAAAGGGGACTTTAAATCTATAAGTATTGTGGTGCATTCCTGTAGCCCAGCCCTCGGGAGGCTGAGGCCAGAGGATAGAGTATTCTAGTCTAGATTGGGATACATACATGACCGTGTCTTGAAATAATGAAACAATAAAAACACTAATAATTTTGTGAGCGCTGTATAAACTAGTTGGCTGTGTTCCCATCTGTTCTTCACCCTGAATTTCTCCTCCATCACTATAGTAATTTAAGGCTGAGGGTACGCTGAGCCGGTAGACTTCGAGTAATAACTGTGATTGCCCTTGGGCTCCTGCGTGGAACTGTCATCATCCTTCTGGAAAACAAAGACTACACAGAAGAACTCACTTTGCTTTTCTTGTCTGTGCGTGATTACATTCTCATTTCTTTACCAAATCATCCCCAAGAGAGATCCGTCATGATTAGCTAGTGACAGAATCTTACTTACGGAGTTTTCCTGTGCTTATCCAAACACCTTACAATATATCAACAATTTAGAGAAGATAATATATCTCCTCAGCTCAGAAACACATATTTTTGCATTGTATTTTGAGGGATAATTTTTCACAGTGGGAAGCTTTTAGTTATTTATCTTATTTTGGAAAAGTTACTGAAATAAGTTTTCTAGTTCTCTGGAGAGCTCAAAGCTGGTTTTGAAGACTACAAACTGCTAATTGATGAGTACATTGACTTAGTTTTTAGCTTCACTATTGCCAAGATTTTCTTTATTTTTACCTAGAATTTCATGTATGTATATAGTATGTTCCAGTGAAGTTTACCTCTCCTTTTCTCCCCTCCAATACATCCCCTCTCTCCCCCAACCACTTTTCCCTCCCAACTTCACATGATCTCTCTTTATTAATACTCACTGAAATCTTCTTAGTGCCGCCTGTATGTGCGTGGATATAGGACCATATACTAGGCCATGGGTTGTATCAGGGCCTCCATGTATGAAGAAAGCTTATTCATTTCCCCCCACTGGTCACTAATTGCTAATAGCTTTTCAGCTAGAGATGCAATTTCATGAGCTCCTCCCCCCACTTCTGTTAGTTACTGTTCTATTGCTGTGAAGAGATACCATGATCAAGGCAGCTTATAAAAGGAAGCATTTCACTGGGGCCTTGCTTATAGTTTCAGAAGTTTAGTCCATGGCAGAGAAAATGGTGGCAGGCAGGTAGGCAGGCATGGTACAGGAGCATCAGCTGAGAACCTACATTATGAATCACAGACAGCAGGAAGATCGAGAGCAAGACTGGACCTTCCTTGGGCTTTTGAAACCTCGAAATCAACTCCCTATTGACACACCTCTTTCAAAAAGGCTACACCTCTTAATCCTTCCAAAAACAGTTCTGAGAGTTAGGGACCAGGCACTCAAATACATGAGCCCAAGGGGGCCATTTTCATTCAACCCATCACACCATCTCTGCTGGGATTTTGTCTGTCTTGAGCCACTATGAGTTCATTTGTACAATGACATTGTCCTGTCGAGCAAATAGTGCTTTGCCGCAGATGTACAGTATTTCTGCCTCTTAAAATCGTCCCTCCCATTCTTCTGCAAGGATCCCTCAGCCCTGGGGAGATGTCTCCTAACTGCCCATAAACTGTTATCTTCTTACCCACACATTAATGTGTCTCTGGACTCTCATTAGAGAAGAACCTATTTGCAATTGATAGTGATTAATACAGAGTCTCACAATTTGTAAAGTTTTACTTTTCAAAGATTTTTACAGTGTTTATTCCCACTTGATACTTATTGAATTTTGTGGATTTTTAAAAAATTTTTTGAGTTCATGATATTTTTTGTAGAATACCTAACACATGTCTGGGTAGTAGCTGGTTAAGATACCATTAACTTGGAGGTAAGTGCACAAAAATTGTGCTCTGTTTCTTAGAACTAAGTCTCCACAAATTGATCACCAGACAGAAAATAGCCACTGATAAATGTAGAAATTACATAAACGTAGAACTCAAGATAAATCATTCATGCTTTAATTCTCCTAAGTGATAGTTTATAAAAAAAAGTTTAGTACTTTTTAGAAAAAAAATTAAAACAATTTTTATATGTAGTCTTAAACAAGGGAGCAAAAATACAAGTTTTTAATACCTAAGTTGCAACCAACCAGAAACTGGGTTGGCCTAAAAGATTAAAGGCCTGTTGTTGTTGTTGTTTTCAGCACCAAAATAAAAAGTTAGACAATTACTCTATCTTCTCCTGTGAACTCAGTCAGAATTTTATGTCAATCACACTCTTCAGTCTAATTATTTGTGATTTATTTTTATAGATTAGCTGTTAGTATTACTTTTAATACTCTTTTATTTATTTTTTAAATCTTTTTCTCCTTGCTCTACCCCAATACCTTCCATCACACCAACACCAGGTAGTAGAGAGAAATATAAAGGAAATGGAAATAAAAGAGTTTTTAAGAGTAATGTCAACAAATGACACCCCACATTGGGCACCACTTTTTGGCATACTTTTTAGCTCTATTTTATTTTGGTTTCTTATGCCTCTTCCTCTCTTCTCTACCCCAATCCCTTCCAGCACCTCAATTCCAGGTAGGAGAGAAAAGTTATTGGGTGGAAGGGGCGGAGCTTTGCTTAGCTGCTTTCTGCTGGGTAGGGTCAAAGGTCAGTGGTCAGGAAATCCAGAAGTCCAGGTGACCAGCAAATCAGCAAACCACAAAGGCAGCCGCAGGATGAACCAGCAGCAAGCAGTCCTCCTCCAAACAGCCACGCCTTCTTCCTCTGGGTTGTCATATTAATATCCCTCAAAGTCCTCAGAATTCAACTAATTCCAGCTGGCAAAGACAATGCTCTGTACAAGATACTTAACAAGTGTGGACAAACTAAAGTCCCCAATTTGGACTTATAACAAAAACATGTTTACATATCATAAACCAAAATGTCCACAATAATTAGCAGATATTTTCATAGACGATAAGAATAAGGACAATGCAAATGAAGTGCCTTTTCGTAAAGTAAATGTTATGAGTGTACTTATTTATATTGAAACCTGTAATTGGGTCAGTGTGAATTAAATATTTTCCTGCAAGTTTTCTTTCTCTGATATCTGAGAAATGTATTTGGCTCTCTTAGTCAGTCATGTTTTACTTTAACTTTCTTACTTTGATAGGTACTTATAGTAACTCAAATCTGTCACGCTGTCAGCATTTATCTGCCTACTGTTGACAAATACTGCAACACATTCCTTATGGGAAACCTCTCACAGTCTTCCCCCAGATTATCTCTGCTCAAGATGGAGATGTTGGTTAGTTTTAATCTTATCATTGTCAAACTGTACCCTCTCAGAGAGTACTCTACAATTGTCAGATTCAGTTAGAAACAGTGAGAATTCGACCAGTGCTGTAAAGAAGGCAATCTTTTTACCATTCTCTCTGACAGGAGTGGAAAAGATAACAGGTTTGGAGTTGGTTGTATCCTTTTGTGAACCACACTGACTTGGAGAAATCAGCTGCAGTCATCAGGAGTAGAGGAGAATGATGGTAAATGTTTAGTTACTCTTCTATGGCTGTGGTAAAACATTATGGCCCATGGAACTTAAGCAAAACAACAACAACAAAAACAAACAAACAAACAAAACGGTTTATTTGGGGCTTACCAGTTTTGGAATGTGAGAGTCCATGACCATCAAGGTGGGGATCATGGCAGTGGGCAGGCATGGCTGGAGCAGTGACTGAAAGCCTCCATCTGATCCACAGGCGAGAGAGAGAGAGAGAGAGAGAGAGAGAGAGAGAGAGAGAGAGAGAGAGAGAGAGAGAGAGAGAGAGAGAGAGAGAAATGGAATTTCAAATGATATCAGCTTTTTGAAACAACTTCAAAGCACAATTCTCCTTCAACAAAGCCATGCCTCCTAATCCTTCCCAAACTTTTTTACCAGCTGAGGGCAGGGTACTCAAGCATCAGAGTCTATGGGGCCGTTCTCATTCAAACTACTCAATCTTGAAAGTTTGTTGTTGTTGTTGTTGTTGTTTTGTTTTGGAGGAATTATCTTTATTGGCATATTGGTTTTCAACAAGAATATACTACTCATGTAACTAAAAATAAACATCTGATAAGTACAATATTGTGTTCCTAATTCCTCATCCCTTCTTCCAGAGCTATGCTCCCTTCTTTTCTTTGGATTGCACTGAATTTGAGTTTGGGGCCTCGCTGAATTTGAGGAGAGCATTCCCTAGTTACATTTTTAGCACAGCAACAAACATATTTCCACTGGATCAATTACCAAGGCCTATGCCCAGTGTTCAAAATGTGTAGTAGTATATCCAAAATCTCATTTATTTCTTTCTTCTTTGGAGGGTCCTAGTGTTCTGGAAATGTGTAAATGTCCTTAGGCTTTGGGATTTAGGACTGGCTTAGTAGATCAATAATGGCACCTCACACTTAATCTCGATTAGCAATCAATTACAGTTTAAAAGTGATTTTCATACTGTAGCCAATGAGCACTCGTTGGGCTTTTGTAAGTAAGGGCAAAGGGTGCTGTTTAACTGAGTGATTTAAAATATTCTGTGAAACACCGGTAGAGATGTACTTGGCCTTGGCTAAGCCCCCGAGCTTTCTATTTCCCCATGATGTTAAGCTGGGGCAGGCTACAGGGAAGTGTATTATAGTTGAATGCTACGGTGCCTGACTGTACTTGGCTCCTGCCAAGAGCCCAGAAGAGCTGTTTAGCTGTATCTAACATCAGTAACATAAGACTAGGTTTACATCATTTTAAGAAGTAGTTAGTGTTGTGGAACCCAGAAGCTGAATTTGGAGCTGCTAGTAAGTAGGAACGCTGTTCACCATGTCAGCTGGATTTGAAGTTCAGCTTGTTTCCTCTCAAGAAGAGGAAGAAACTGTTACCTTGAGGGGCTGTTCTCAACATAAGGCTAAAAAATCGACTGACCACCAGGAGGCGCAGTCTTGCTACAGTGGGTTCTGGACAGGCACGCTCTCGCCTGAATCTTTTGAAGTCTGAGTATTAGATTTCACTGTTTAAGAGTCTAAAGTCTGTTTAATCCCTCCCTGGGAAGATGGTAAAGCCTTGCTTTAAAGCTACACGATACATTTAACGTTATTCCTCTGAGATCACTTTTTTCCTCTTTGCTGGAGAGTGCGATATTATGGAGCTTTGGTGGCTGATAAAGCGAAAGGGACTTGGAGAAATTCTAATAACTTCGTAGTGTAATAGGGACGACAAACATTTTCTCTACGACAAACATTTTCTCTAAAGGAAACAGGCTTGGACTGCATGAATAGGCCTCATGCTAAGAAACTTTTGTTCAAATAAGGGGACCAAATGAGAGCAGAAATGGTTTATGGAAAGCATGGATTTTACATTTTTCATTTAAATCCAGCATCCCTCTTCTGACTGCATTAGGAAGATGGTTGATTAGTCTTTATCTCCTGAAGTGGAACAACATAAAATAATTTACAGAATATTTAAGTCAACGGGAGGCGGGGTTTCTAAACCAGCCAACAACTGGCAATTAGCAATTAAAATCATCCTCCTCAAATTATTTGAAACTACTTTGTTTCCGGCAAATGGCGCATTTAAAATAGCTTCTCCAAATCAAGGGGTAGCAGCGGAGTTTGTCGGGGAGGAGGTATCCTTTTGGACTCACATGCTGGGCAAAGAAGGTGGCAATGTCCTATCACACCACAAATCCGATTCTTGGATTTCCTTCTTCCACTTGGAATCAGGTTACGTAAGAGCATGATGCAGACACCCAAAGTTGTTTTTCCCTTTGGGGATCCACAGGAAGTATTCGGGGACTCACTTGGGAGATAAGTTACCTCTATCCTCAGAGAGTCAAGATGCAACACGCTTTTCAGCAGAGAAGAATCTGAGAGAGAGAGAGAAAGGAAAGGGAGAAAAGAAACTAAAGAAACCAGAGATCAGGGTCCCGAAGTGCTCCCAAACTGACTAATTGTGGGAGAGCAGTTGGACACACTCTGCGGAAAGACAGAACTGGGTGGTTGAGTGACGGGTAGTCCTAGCACTGGCCACCTCAGATCGCAGGAAGGAGGGCTGGTCGGCCTTAGCCTGCTGTGGGCCTCCGCGCTCCAGCTGCAGACTCAAAAGGGGCTTCGACGTGCCCAGGTACCCGCGTCTCCCGCAGGAACACCCACCCCTTGGGCCGGCCGCTGGACCCAGTCCACAGAGGCAGGGAGGCGGAGCGTTCGGCCCCGCCCACAGAGGGAGGTGGGCCACGCCCACAAGAGTTGGCCCTCTCTCGCGCCGGCTCTGGAAAGGAGGCGGTCTCGCTTGGCTCCTCCCCTCTAAGCGGACAAGTGACGCACGGCCCCGCCCCCGGCCGCTCCGCCAGCGCCAGCCGAGCAGAGGTTGCAAAGCCGGCGGCTGAGGTGGCCTGGCGAGCGGCGGTTCGGCAGCTGGCGGCGAGCGCGCCGTGCCCCGCGGAACTTGCCCGCAGCCGCCCCGCGGCGGCGTCCGCCTTGTCCCATGTCCCGCAAGGCGAGCGAGGACGTGGAGTACACGCTGCGCAGCCTGAGCAGCCTGATGGGCGAGAGGCGCCGGCGGCAGCCGGAGCCCGGGGCGCCGGGCGGGGAGCGCAGCCTGCTGGCCGCCGAGTCGGCCGCCAGCCTGCAGGGCGCGGAGCTGGAGCGCGCGGCGCGCAGGCAGTTCCAGCGGGACGAGACCCCCGCCTTCGTGTACGCGGCCGCCGCCTTCTCGGCGCTCGGCGGCTTCCTGTTCGGCTACGACACCGGCGTGGTGTCGGGGGCCATGCTGCTGCTGCGGCGCCAGATGCGCCTGGGCGCGATGTGGCAGGAGCTGCTGGTGTCGGGCGCGGTGGGCGCGGCCGCCGTCGCGGCGCTGGCCGGAGGGGCCCTGAACGGCGCCCTCGGCCGGCGCAGCGCCATCCTGCTGGCCAGCGCCCTGTGCACCGTGGGCTCCGCCGTGCTGGCCGCCGCCGCCAACAAGGAGACGCTGCTGGCGGGTCGCCTGGTCGTGGGGCTCGGCATCGGTGAGTGGCCGTGCCCGCGAGCCCCGCTGAACCCCTGCGCTCCCCTGCTTCGAGGCCCTTCGAGGGGGCTCTCGGGGTCACCAGCGCCCTGGTGGCTCTGGAGGATGCGCTCCCTCCTCCCGGATTCCCACGTGGAATACGCGGTCGCCCTCGGGTCAGTCAGCGCCGGACGGTCTGGAGCAGTTCCAGGAACCACAGCTTTCCCCTGATCTGGCCTAACCCCGGGCTGCTTGTTGAGTTTAGACATCTCTACCGTGCCCCCGGAGTGTGTCCTCCACTGCCAGCCCTCTTTTTTAGGATGTTCAGCCAAGGCAGCTTTAGGCAAAATGCGATAGATGATTTGTAGAGTGGAGGAGTTTTGAATTCCGAAATCCCTGCTTCGGTTCCAGTTCCATCTCCTCTTTTTTAGATGAGGTCCCTGCCAACCCCTCGCCCCCACATCCCCCCCGTTAGAACTTTTACCTTGGGCCAGCATTCACCATTCTCATTTTGTCTTTTCTGCTTTTTCCATATGGGAACCAAATTATCTATTAAAGGTCATATTCATTTCCTAAATTCATTTAGGAGCTACTCTGTGAAGAATGCCCAGCAAGATAGATACTTGCAATTTACTTTAGAAATTAAGACATTTAGGTTCTCTTGGCATTGATTTTTTTCCACTCGTGGTGGTGGCGGTGGGGGTGTAAGTGCTATTGGTGAGCCCTTGACAGAGGAAGCTGTTTGGGATGTGCCCAGTGTTATTAGAAAGCACTTTTAAGGGGAAACGGGGAATTGCGACTTAAATTGCACTGGTAATTTTCCGAGACACACCACTGATGATGCTTTTTAAAACGTTTCCTTTTATAATACAGTTTCCCTCAGGGAGCTGTGGAAGTATTGCTTCCCTGTGGGTGGGCTGGATGACTGCCTGGAGCTTCCCTGAGCTGACCACTCACTGCTATTTGATGTTGCTGCTTTTCTCCCTTCAGCAGAGGTTGTTAGGGGGGAAGCAAACTCACTCATTCAACTCCCAGTTGTAGGAGCCAGGAGCCTAAACCCCAGCTCACTGTACTTGTATCCCAAATCACTGTCATTCCTTTCACTGTTAATTATTGAAGCAGGGGAAGGCTGTCTGTAAAATGTGGATCTGGCAAATGAAGGTCCACATGACCACCAAACAGACAAAACAGTGGAAATCCAATCTCTGTGTAGAAATGGCCTGTGCCTGTAGGATCCTCCAACAGATAACTCGCCTTAGATGCATCTTCGTATCTGTATCTTCAACACCATCTCCTTGGGATACAGAGCTTCTCTTTGCGTCCACCCTCCTTTTTCCCTGGCAGAGAAGATTATCAAGATTTCCTTATAAACTCCCAGACTTATGTATTTTTGAGACTGAGGTTTTGCTGACGAGTCTCAATGAGACTTGTGAGCATCAGATAAAATTGAAGCACTGTTCTGATTCTTGCCTGACAGTCTTGAGGCCTTGTCTGATTCCTTTTAGATGTAGGATACAGGATCTTAAGGACAGCATCCTCTATAATTTACCTAGCAGGCGGGACCAACAGCAGGCAGAACTGGCTCTAGGGCCCTAGCTCAGTGGTTCTCAACCTTCCTAATGCTGCGATCCTGTAATACATTCACTCAAGTTGTTCTGACTGCCAACCGTACAATTATTTAATTGCTACATCGTAACTGTAATTTTGCTAATTTTAAGAATTCTAATGTCAATATTTGATGTGCAGGATATCTGATAAGTTACCCTAAAGGGGTCCTGACCCACAGGTTGAGAACCAGTGCATTGGGAGGAGAGGGTCAGAGGTGATGGGTGGTTAGACTCGAGAAATGCAGAGTTCTCAATGGAGAGAAGTCAGGTCTTACTGATGGAAATAGCATTGATAGGCAGGAAAGGGTTGAATATTGGAGATGAGGAAAGAACCGTCTAAGTCAGGCAGTAAATACAGAAGGAAGCAGAGAAGACACCGTGAGAGGAGCCAAGCCGGAGCTGTGGCAGCTTTGAGATGGAGGACGTTGTGAAGTCGTACACAGTCTTTGACGCAGGATCCACGAAAGTCAGAAAAACCACTTCAAGCTCAAAGTAGTGGTTAAACTGCAGTTTCAAACATAGAGACCTTTGGGACTCACAGATCAGCGTCCCTCCACGAGAACTCGGAGTCGCTTTTAGCTGCAAGGGAAACATGAGTGTTTTGTTGACGTTGTTGTCTGTTTGGGGAGATAATAAGTCAGCTTTTTCTTCTCAGTACACTAAATCTGGGCTTTTTGTACAGTCTTTTAAAACAGGTAATGTTTATATGTGGCAAGCAGGTTTTGTCTTTTTTTTTTTTTTGTCCTTTGATAGTTTAGTAAATGTTGAATAACAAAATGTGTCTTGTGTCTAGACAAGTTCTCCATGATAACTTTTTCCCACAGGTTTGTCTTGGGGAAAATAAAAGGGCTCCAGGAACAGGGATTTTGGCAATTTTGTTCAAATTTACAAATTTATATTCCTGAAACACAGGAGAAACATGTTGAGTGCTTGAATGAATGATGAGCAGAAATGTTGCAGACAAACAAATTGCAACTTCCATGCCTGGTGTGGTATCAGTTTAATTCAAAATTGTCCTTTTAAAAATAAGATTAGTGCATTATCAAAAATATCTGAAAGGTCATCAAAAGGTGATAGCGTTGTACTTAAATGAAACCATTCATTCATCTAGTCAGTGAATGATTAAGTTTCCATCATGCATTCTGTCAGAGCTGAGGGAAGGAATAATTAGTTAAATATAAGCCCCCCCGGAGGTGTTTATTCTCTAATGGATCAGGAAGACACATAATAGCCAATTACACAGCAGTAGAAGGCTCTCTAAAGTGCCAGAGAAATGGGGACAGCAGGGTATTCAGTGTTTGGGCGGTGTGCATAGAAAAGACACTGGAAACATGGCTCGGTGCTTCAGAGACTGTGCTCTCTTGCTGAGGCTAGTGTTCAGTGCCCAACATCTTTGTCCTGCAGCTCACAACCACATATAACTCCAGCTTCAAGGAATCTTTGCAGTTGCTACAACTGCATAAAAATGCACATAACCCCATACAGTCACAGTCACACACAACTGAAAATGGAAATTAAACAGGATGCAGGATTAAGAAAGATTTTAGAGAAACAATATTTAAGTTAGAGGTGAAAAGATAAGGATTCCAGCGGATGATGTAAGCAGGAAGCGAGAGAGTGCTGGTTTCCTCCTCTGTATGTCCTGGGCACAGGAGAATTGTTTATGCTATCGCATGTAATCTTCTTACCTCTTATCTCTTTCCCCTTCAGGACCAGGCCTCCTGCTGCTGGATGTGGAAACTTTCCAGCAGTTACATGCAAAGGTCATAGATACAAAATCAGGATCCAGTAAGCAAGATCTCGAAATTCTTAGTTTTTCCATTTGGCTTTACTAGACCTTTAAAGTAGAGCTCTCCTTGGGAGTGAGGGCACAGAAAATTCAGGGTTTGAGAGGCTTGTGAGGGGGTCGTGTGCCTGGGATGTCAGCTGTTTAAAGGCCTGTGTGCAGGGATGGTTTCTGTGCCCTTGGCGTTTCCAGTGATGCGCTAATTCCATGGAGCTTTCTAAATCCCCCTTGCCTCATTCCATTCTGCTTTTTAGCTCTTCTCTCCTTTCTTTTCAACTTTCTTGTCTCAGAGGATTTTTAGTGTCAGGAATTCTTTGCAGAGTTAGTGACCATGGTGTGAATATAGCACAGCTGCCAGTTTGGTTTCTTCAGTAGAGATCTCTTAAAAAGAAAACTGTTGACCGGAGAGTGTAGTAATTGATCTGTCTGTGTTCAGTGAGTCTTGAGGCTTTTTTTTTTTTTTTTTTGGTTAGAGAAATGTTTTCTTGGTGACTTATAGTAAAATAATGTAGTGTGCAGGGCATACTTAATCAGCTCAGAGACAAGGCTTTGGTAGTGTCCCTGTTTTTTGCCTTTTTAAACTTGAAGACAAATAGGATACATATCCCTGAAATTACTCTAATAGAATAATCTTACTTAGGTGTGTGCGCCCCTCACCCGAAGTCCATTTGGTAGGTGTCTTTATTTTTTGATTCTTTTTGAACCAGGTTATATTTATAATAATGCTTTAAAATAAAATTAGTGAAGGGCTGGAGAAATGGCTTAGCAGTTAAGAATGTATACTGTTCTTGCAGAGGACCTGAGTTTGGTTCACAGCATCTACACTGAGCTCACCACCACCTGCAAATCCAGCCTCTATGTATGTCCACATAATTTCCCTCCTTACATAAGATTAAAAATAATAAAAATAAATAAAGACTGTAAATGTTTGCTCAAGGCATTCACCCCTCCTCTCTACCCATGCATGGCTCTGTGTTTATCATGTTTAGAAACTTTGGAGTATAAGAACATGGTGTTAAAAAAAAAACACATGCGGAAAGAACTCTCTCACCCTAGTTCTAGCATTCATCACTCCTGGTAACTGATGTTTTCATATTCTTGTAGGGAGTTTCAAGGTACTGAAATTCTGAGATTCACTACTATTCAGACCTTTCTGGAAGTTGCTGACATCACAGAGATGTGACATCACAAAAATTTTGTTTGTTTATTTTTTTAAAATATTAGTTACAGTATATTAACTTTGTATCCCAGCTGTATCCTGCTCCCTCATATCACAGAAATTTACATTGCCTCAAACAAGTGACATCACAGCAATTTACAACATCATGTCAGATTTGTGGAACCACTCTTAGGTTCACCTCTGTTTCCCTATCAGCCTGTTAGTACTTCCTTGGCTGAAACACAGTTTATAGCTTCCTATTGTAATTTGTAGTTGATAAGAACAGTGCTTTCAAGGATATGACATAACCCTTCAAATTTTTATTCCTTACTATAAATGAATTTCCACAGATGCTTCACCAGCTTGCATCCCACAGTGCACTGGATTTCCAGTCTTCTGTGTATCTATCCAGTACCTCTTATTTTCTTTTCTTTTGATAGCCGGCATCCTAATTGACCGACAGTTTACTTTTCTCTTATAACTAGCAATGTTGAAACATTTTGTGTGCAGGTTGCTTTTTAAACTAATTTTTAAACTAATTCTCTCTATCACACACACACACAAGGGAGTCATAACAAAACAAGGAAATTTACCGTGGATAGAACTCAAGAACTCTGAGCTATGTAAACTAAGCCAGTTACAGAAGAACAAAGGACAGATGCCACAAGAGTCCATTTATATAAAGTGAAGTCATCAAACCATCAAACATAGGGAGGTGGTTAAAGGGGACATAAACTTTCAGTTTTACAGGATGAAAACCATCCAGCAATCTGTTGTGTGATGTGTGAACACCCTCCACGCTATAGAACTAAATGCTTCAGAATGGTCAATGTGGTAAATATAATGTTCAGTAGCACAATTAAAAAAAAAACTATTTTGATGGTGCTCAAGAGATGTCAGTGTTTCCTCGAATGCATGCATGCTAAGTGTCTTACACCCTACCTGTTCCACCTGTTGGCACAGATTGACCTTGCAGAATCCTGGTGGATTCTGACCTGATCATGTTTGCTTAGTAGGATGACAACACCCTACAGGTGAGCAGAAGGCAGTTAGCACGGGTTACATTAAGTTGTTTACGAGACTCCTGAATTTCTCTTTTCTGAGGTACAAAGTCAGCTAACTGACTTTGTACAGTTAGGGTGCACATGGCAGCCAGCCTGTGCCATCTCTACGCAAATGCGCGACTCTAAGTTTCTTTCTCTGACTGAAGTTGGTTCCTTTATCCATCTCTCTAATCCCTAGGCTATACAGAGGAACTTCATTTCACTGCAGGCTGTGCAGTGTGAAGGTGTGTCACCAGGGACTAGTGGGATCAGCATTGTTCCTTATTGCCTCCACATCCCTCTGTTCTGAGTCTAGGCAGGCATTTTTTATGACAGAATAGTACACCTAAGAAGTGATAATTTGAGGAACGCTCATTTATTGTACTCTGTATACAAATGTATGTAGTATTCTCAATATTTGAATGGGAGAATATAATTGCTACTTTTCAGATGAGACTATTTAAGCAGAAAAGTGGAAAGGATTTCCTTATAGTCACAGAGCTTTGAGGTAAAGCAACAGAAGCATCTAAGAGGTCAGGCTTCAGAGTGTCTGTCAGGCACTTTCTCACTGTTATGATCAAACATCTGACAAGAAGCAACTCAAGGGAAGAAGACTTCATTAAAGCTCTTGATTAGAGCATGTCGTGGATTGTGGTGAAGAAGAGACTGGGGGCCGGGGGTGCAGAGAGGAGTCAGGAAGTAGGCCAGGCTGTAAAGTCTCAAGGCTAGCACCCAGAGACCTACTTCCTCCAGTGAGGTTCCACCGTCTAAGGTTCTGCCACCTCCCCAAACAGTGCCACCCACTGGGATCCAAGTTCTCAAACATGAGCCACAGGCAGCATTTCACAGCCACTCACAAGGGGGTGTCTGTGCCAAACCACACTGCAGTGACAATTCTGAGTCCAAAGTTACAGCTCTTTGCCATATCCCATGGGATCATTAACTCTTCTTTCAGAGTAGATTACCTTTAATTACTGTTTTCAAATGTTTTAAAAATAAAAAGTAAAACATTTAAATTTTATATGCATGACTCTTTAGCCTGTATGTATCTCTGTGTACTGCATACATGCCTGGTACCTATAGAGGCCAGAGGGAGGCCATTGTGATGTAGAGCTGGAGTTATAGATAGTTCTGAGCCACCTTGTGGGTCCTGGAAACTAAATGTGGGTCTTCTAGAAGAGCAGCCAGTGCTCTTAAGAACTGATCCATCTCTTGAGCACCATCAAAATAGTTTTTTTTAATTGTGCTGCTGAACATTAAATTTACCACATTGACCATTCTGAAGCATTTAGTTCTATAGCGTGGAGGGTGTTTACACATCACACAACAGATTGCTGGATGGTTTTCATCCTGTAAAACTGAAAGTTTATGTCCCCTTTAACCACCTCCCTATGTTTGATGGTTTGATGACTTCACTTTATATAAATGGACTCTTGTGGCATCTGTCCTTTGTTCTTCTGTAACTGGCTTAGTTTACATAGCTCAGAGTTCTTGAATTCTATCCACAGTGAATTTCCTTGTTTTGTTATGACTCCCTTGTGTGTGTGGTGTGTGTGTGTGGTGTGTGTTTGTGTGTGGTGTGTGTGTGTGTGTGTGTGGTGTGTGCGTGGTGTGTGTGGTGTGTGTGTGGTGTGTGTGTGTGTGTGGTGTGTGTGTGTTTGTGGTGTGTGTGTGGTATGTGTGGTGTGGTGTGTGTGTGTGGTGTGTGTTTGTGTGTGGTGTGTGTGTGTGTGTGTGGTGTGTGCGTGGTGTGTGGTGTGTGTGTGTGGTGTGTGTGTGTTTGTGGTGTGTGTGTGGTGTGTGTGTGTGTGTGTGGTGTGTGTGTTTGTGGTGTGTGTGTGGTGTGGTGTGTGTGTGGTGTGTGTGATGTGTGTGGTGTGTGTGTGTGTGTGTGTGGTATGTGTGGTGTGTGTGTGTGTGTGTGGTGTGTGTGTGATAGAATTTTCTTCCTTCATACGCTGATGGCATTTGGATTGTGTCTGCTTCTTTGCCATTGTGTATCATTGGACAGTGAGCACAGGAGTACAGGGATCTGACTGAGATCTTGCTTAGAATTCTGTCGGACATATATCCAGAAATATGATTGCTGGGACACACGGTAGTTGTGTTTTCAGTTGCCTGACGAACCTCTGTGCTCTTTCCACAGATGCGTCACCAACTTGCATCCCACAGTGCACTGGATTTCCAGTCTCCTGTGTATTTATCCACTACCTCTTATTTTCTTTTCTTTTGATAGCCGGCATCCTAATTGACAGACAGTTTACTTTTCTCTTATAATTAGCAACGTTGAAAACATTTTGTACGCAGGTTGGTCATATGTACATCTCTTTTTGAAAATATTCAAATCCTCTACTGCTTTTGTTGTGGGTTTGTTTGTTTGTTTGTTTGTTTGGGGCACAAGGTCTCAGACTTTCTATGTGGTAGAGGCTGGCCTTGAACTTCTGATCTTCATGCCTCTACTTTCAGTGTTTAATGCGGTTATTTTTTGTTAGGTTGTAGGTCCTATACGTATTCTGAATATTAATTGTGCCTCCCCAAATATTTTCTCCTGTCTCATCGGTTGTCATTTCACTCTGTTGCCTGTTGCTTGTTTTCTTTGTGAAGTCTTTTGAATTTTTAAAATTTATTTAATTTTTATTTGTGTTTATATGTGAGGAGGTACATGTGTGAATAGAAGTGTTCACAGTGTCCAGAAGAGGACACTGTGTCCACTGGAGCTGGGGTGAGACAGTACTGTGAGCCCCTGACATGGACCCTGGGAAGCAAATTTGGGTGTTCAGCAGAAGTGCCACATGTTGTCTCCAGTCCCCTTTGTGTAGTTTTTTCTTTTATTTTTTATTACAGTTTATTCGCTTTGTATCCCAGCTGTAGCTCCCTCCCTTCTCCCTTCCCAATCCCACCTTCCCTCCCTCTTCTCCATCCATGCCCCTGTCCAAGTCCACTGATAAGGGAGGCCTTCCTTCCCTTCCCTCTGACCCTAGCCTATCAGGTCTCATCAAGACTGGCTGCATTGTCTTCCTCTGTGGCCTGGTAAGGCTGCTCCCCCCTCAGGGGGAGGTGATCAAAGAGCCTGCCACTGAGTTCATGTCAGAGACAGTTCCTGTTCCCCTTACTAGGGAACCAACTTGGACACTGAGCTGCCATGGGCTACATCTGAGCAGGGGAGGGGTTCTAGATTATCTCCATGAATGGTCCTTGGTTGGAGTATCAGTCCCAGTAAAGATCCCTGTGCCCAGATATTTTGGTTCTGTTGTTCTCCTTGTGGAGCTCCTGTCCCCTCCAGGTCTTTCTATCTTCCCCTTCTTTCATAAGATTCCCTGCACTCTGCTCAAAGTTTAGCTATGAGTCTCAGCATCTGCTTTGATACCTTGCTGAGTAGAGTCTTTCAGAGGCCTTCTGTGGTAGGCTTCTGTCCGGTTCCCTGTTTTCTCTCTCTTCTGATGTCTATCCTGTTTGCCTTTCTGAATGAGGATTGATCATCTTACCCTAAAAACAAGGAAGTCATTAAATTTGCAGGCAAATGATGGGAACTAGAAAAGATCATCCTGAGTGAGGTATCCCAGAAGCAGAAAGGCACACGTGGTATATACTCACTTATAAGTGGACATTAGACATATAACATAGGATAAACATACTAAAATCTGTACACCTAAAGAAGCTAAGCAAGAAGGAGGACCCTTTGTACAGTTTTTAAGATTGATTTTTCTCTTTTTTTCCTATTTTCATTCTGTTGCCCAAGCTTTTGCTATCATAGCGGGGAAGTCATGCCCAATATGTTATCCCTATGCTTTTCCCTTATGTTTCTTCCAGGAGTTTTAGATACTATGCATTTAATCTGTTTAGAGTTAATTTATATGTATGGTGTAAGGTAGGGTCCAGTTCATTCTTTTGCATGTGTATACTTCAGCCCCTATCCCTGTCTGTAGTTGCACAGATTATTTTTCTCCCTGGACAGTACCTTAAAAATACAAACATGCACTCTCAGGGAGGCCAGAAGAAAGACACCTGAGCACCAATTGTGGGCGCCACTACAGTGCACAAATGTATGATGGAGATGTATGAAAGATGGAGTGTGTGGTGGAGAGATGGAAGACAAAGTGAAGTTGAGGGGTTCTTACACAGGGAGAAAGGTGGAACTGGAGACAGTGTGGCAGTAAGGAGCAGGGAGCTATGAGGAGGCCATGGTGGGGTGCTGGACTGGGCTGCCACCAAGTGTCACTTCTGGGTCCATGGTCCTGTTGCAGCTAGGGTCTGTATCAATGTCTGTGGACTAAGTTATCACCAAAGGCCAAGTGGATGTCTGGGATGCCACCTGAGATCATGTGGGTATCTGAGGGCTGCCATGGTGGGACATGGTGATTTGAGTGGCTTGTGATGCTACCTGAGGTCATGGTGATATCCAGGCTGTTGCCTTGGGCCACGTCTGGGTCTGTGGTCCTATGGCAGCCGGGGTCTGTGTTGATATCACAAGCCTGTGTTACCACAAAGGCCATGCAGATGTTCTTGGTCTGGATGCAGCCTGTGGCACTGTGCCTAGCTGGTCCCTCCCCTTGCCAGCCATCACATTTGAGAGCACTGGCTTAGTTCCTCACCTGGGCAGCACAATAGAGCTGGCCCTGGTGGCAGAGGCAAGGGGGAGCTGGCCCCAAGGATACGAGAGCAGAGGAGCTAACATGGCTCCTTGCTGGCTAGGGTGTTTGGTGAGCTGCTTGGGGCAGTGCTTGAGAGCCTGCCCTGGTGGTGTGGACACAGGAGAGCTTGTGGGCTTACCAACATCTATGGTCTGTTGGAGCACATGAACGGGCTGGTCCAGCAGATCCAAAGCTGCAGGATCTCTGTGACACGGGACAACAATAGTATATCTGAGAGGAGTTCCAGTGAGGACCCAGTATTGGTAGAGTAGCAGAAGCCAGAGGCCTAGAAACAGACAAATGACTCACTGCAATGAACATTTATAAGTGAAGTTGTGTGGACAAAAGGGTATACCATGTGGCACACCATGATACACTGTAGCTTTCATGGCAAGGTTAATTCTATTTTTATTTTCTTTTGGTGGAGAGGTTGCAAGAGTGGAAGGCAAATATGAAGGGATGGGGAGATGAGGGGGATTGGGGTGCATGATGTGAAATTCACAAAGAATCGATTAAAAAGTTAAAAACGAATACAGATGTTTAGCTGGACAGGGTTGTGTGTCTACAATTTTACCTAGGAGTTGGAAGCCAGTCTGAACACTTTAGGGAGGCCCTGTCTCTTAAACAAAACAACCCCTACCCCCCAAGCCTCAAACCCCTCGAAATGTCCCTGTGATTTTTTTAAAGCTGGCTTGTGTTCAGGAGTAACAGCTAGGCAAACAGACCAGGGTGGAGCATGCCTGAGTCCCTTGCTCAGGGCTCATGCATGGATTGCTGCCAGCAGGAAAGCTGGGTGCTGTGCTGCTCACCTCTGGGGATCCAATGCATCTGGATCTACACTAGGGGCATCCTACCCTAATCCATACAAATGGCCCACAGGAGTTGGACAACACAGGAGCTGCTGGGTTGTGGCAACTAAAAGAGCCAGGAGCGCCTTTCCTGTTTCTCTCTTGAGGCTCATAGTTGTTTTCTCTGCTACTGTTTTCTCAGCATCTTGTCCATAACCATGTCCTGAATGATGCCTTTGTTGTATTTGAGAAATCCGAGATATGAATAGCCTTCCCACCCCCGATCTTAAAGGACTGAAGTGTTGTGTTGCAGAGGAAGGCAAATAGGAGATCCTACTGCTGTGTCTGTTATGAGAGGACAGAGGTGTCTGCAGGTTGCATACCGCATCGTAGTGCAGCTTCATCACCTGAGCATTTGCTGGGAACCATAGGCATGACATTGGACCATTCATTCCTTGAGGTGTGTCATTTTGAACACAGCTGATTTCCCCTGGTAACCAGGAGACCAAGGGTTTAGGGTTTAGGTGATGAGGTGTTAGTATTTAGATCCTCCCATTGCTCGTACATAAACTAACAAACGTGTGAAATACCCAGCAGGATAATACTGTAGCTGCGTGCTGGAAACTCACATAGTTCCTCCATTGCTGTGGCAGCAGTTA
This sequence comes from Pachyuromys duprasi, assembly GCA_028658305.1. Taxonomy (NCBI): domain Eukaryota; kingdom Metazoa; phylum Chordata; class Mammalia; order Rodentia; family Muridae; genus Pachyuromys; species Pachyuromys duprasi. The sequence continues at coordinate 10,775,708 of CM053752.1, forward strand.
ATTAGGAGTGGTGGTTAACAGAGCTGGGGAATCCAAATTGCCTCAGTGCAGGGTGGCTGGCTGCTTGCTAGCGAGTGACTGGGTAAGAGTCCAGTTTCCGCCCCTGTAGAGTGGGGTACCTGTCTGCCTCAGAGGGTGGTGGAAAGAATAAATGCATTTGTACTTGTAAAGTGTTTTTCACATGCCTGGCAAAGTAATGCATCAGTAGTTTTAGACATTCTCTACAACCTGTGTAGCCACTACCACCATCCGTGTCACTTACTAAGAGTGGCATGGTGTCGTTAGAAAACGCACGTAAACATTTTTGGCTCTAGGGTTGGGGAGATCATCACCTGATTAAAGGCTTGCAAGTCACAGAGTTCAACTTAAAAAACATCAGTCCTCACAGGGCACTTGTTACCCTAGTGATAGGAGGTAGATACCGACACTTCTCTCTGGTCACCTAGCCTAGTCTTGCTGGTGAGTTGTAAGCCAGGGAGAGACGCTGTCTCAGGAAAACACAAAGTCAATAGCTCATATGGAAGGACACCCGAAGCTTCCTCTTGCCTTCCCATGAATGCACATTTATTCATCCTTAAACACAAAACGCCAGCTGTCAGTAAATTAATAAATATTAGTGCTTGTAATTGGGAGTACATCTCTGTCAATACACTTAACATCATTTTACAACCAAGGAAAATAAAATTGATGATTTCAATGTTAATTATAACTAGTAATATATTTCCATTGGTCTTCCATAATATAATTTGAGCAAATTTGCAAGACAGAGTGAGTAACTTGAAAGTGGGACAGTGCTAACTTTCTGTGTTTGGAGTGTATTATTTGAGTTTATATCTAGCAAGACGGAGTTTTCAAATGCATCTTTATAACCATCGTTGGTGCAAAGGAAGGCCCCCTCTAGTGGGAAAGTGGGAGCTGATGCAAGTTAAGTTTCAAGGGATATGAATTGTTTTTCTTGTTGATATTGACGAGGGTTTGTTTACTAGGAAGAAGTGAAACTGTGAACCTGTTTGTTAGAGTGTAGTCATGGCTACTAGGAAGGCGCCATCTGGAGCTGAGATATTAGACCAGCCCCTAGTTGTGATTACTTTCTTTGTTTATCAGTAAAATACCCTCAGTAGAAAAGATATGTTTGCCTTTTAAGAGATTAAGAACCATCTTAATAAAACAAAACAACACGTGAAAGTAGTGGTCATGTGCCAAAATGGAGTTTTAAAATTGATGCTTTCATATAAAACTCAGTAATAATACTTTGAAGTGAGTTTATGACTTCAGCTGAGGAATTTTTATGTACAATATAGACCATTGGAAACCAGCACATGTAAGTAAATACTAGTGTATGGCCATATTGTCCTGACCATTTCTGATCTCCTCTGATCTCTTGAGCTAAGAAGGGTCAGGCTTAGCTAGTACTTGGATGGAAACAACTAAATGCTAACATGTACTTTTAAACTATGCAACTGCCAATAGTTTTGAGAGAAAAAATCCTATGGAGACTGAAAATGAGTTGTAAACACATCAGACTATGGGTTTACAAACTTCTGGAAAATAAGTATCTTAAAATTAATTCTTAACATAGCATTTACACAGCGGCTGTCAGTCTTTCCTTATTTTAACATTTACTGTCATGATATGAAGAGAAGGGCTCCTAGATAGGCCCGCACTCTCTACTCTTTCTGTTCTGTTCAGCACATTAAGAGTGTGATTTTTTTCAAGGGGAAAGAATATGACTCTCTGGGCCCCAAATTTTCCCATAGGGCCCACAACCCTCTGGCTGGCCTGGCAGTTGAGCTAGCAGGACTGTCAGATGTGTAAGGATAAAAGAACTGGTTGTGGAATTGCCTCATTTGTTATTAATAAACTCTTTGGGGAATTTAATAAATATCTTCTATTCATTCCTATTTTGTACCAGGGAAATAGTTAAGATTTTTTTGGTACTTATTATTTATTTCCATTCTTTGAGGATGATTTTTGATTCAACATTTGTCACATTTTAGGCAAATGGTGCAAAGGCAGTAGTGTGCTAATACCCCCTTATTGTTCTTCTTTGAAGTTTGTCATAAACGTGTCACCTTTGTTCTTGAGGTAGAGGTCTGACATGAAGTCAGGCATGGTAGATTCCAAAACACATTGTGCATGGATATTTTCTATGTGCGTTTCCCTCTGAACAGAGGTTAGCGTTTGCTTTGTTTCAGGGATGGTGAAAGGAAGGGCTGAGAGTTTCGGTGGAGTAAGCCTGGTAGGGTGGTACTGAGAGTCACACCCTAGTTTTGGACCAGGAACCAGAGTATTCTCCCCTTCTCCATCTGGGAGGATCCCAGTTCATCACTGTGAAAGCAAAACATACGCAAGATGATAGGCCTGTGTTGAGTGTACTAATGCTTAAAGCCCCAGAGAGAGACTTCCTAGGGTCCTAACAAAATGACATTTGACAGCGTGGTAATAAGACTGGGGAAGAGGAATGAGAGACCCCAACTTGAGGTAGAAAACTACTCCAAACGAATAATATTATGCCTGAGCTATTAAAACCAAAGGGATTCATGGAACAAAACTGAAGTTCCAGGGATACATTCAAATGTTATAAGAGTTTTCATTTGGACAAAAACAAAACAATATAGAAAAAGAAATAATGGAAAAAGAAATAATGATTAAGTAGTAAAGAAAATCCCTAAGAACATGAACAAGGGTACTGTGAAGGGGTCTAGACTTCTTATGAATCTTACATTCATTTACAAGACTAAAGCTTGAAAGGCAAGAACAGTATGCTTTTCTCCCCTTCATTATATTTTTTGATTTATTTTTTTATGTGTGTATGTGTTTCACTTGCATATATGGATGTGTACCAAGTACATGCCTTACATTCATGGAGGCTGGAAGAGGGTGTGGATCTCTTGAAACTGAAGTTGCAGATGGTTGTGAGCCTACAGGTGGGGCTGGAAACAAACCCAGATCCTCTGGAAGAGCAACCAGTGCTCCTGACCTCTGAGCCATCTCTCCAGCTCCAGTTCCCTCCCTTTAATCTGTTAGTTAAAACTTCTGGGGAGGGGCACTGCACGCTTGCACGCTGGTGCATAAGGACGAGACTTCGATGTGTGACATCTGCCCTATTGGTCTCTCTCTTATATTCTTGAAATAGAATCTCTTGTTGAATATGGAGCTTACGAGTTCTCAAGACTAGTTGGCCAGCAAGCCCCAGGATGCCTTTCCCATCTCCTGACACTGGAATTACAGATGCATGCCACCATCTGTGGCTTTTTACATGCAGACCAGAGAGTCAAACTCAGGTCCTCATGCATTGACAGGCACTTTACCCACTGAACCTTCTCCTTAGACTCAATATCTTTCATTACATAATTTTTTAAACACTCTCTAAACATGTTATAAAAGCAAGGCTGTAAACAAACATTTGGATAAAATTAATTACCAAAATAAAATATGATTTTTATATAAAGTATGTTTAAGAGATTATGTTTATTAAGAGAAAATTGAATTGGGAAAAAATAAAACAAAATAAAAACAACTCTCGGGAAAGTACTTAGCCTTGATGATAACTTAAATTAAAAACTGAGTGTGTCTCCCTGATCTCAAGGAAAACAGGATAGATTTTCTGATTATAAAATGGGAAAGGAGTTTTAGAGACTATTCTAATGATAAGCAGACATGGTTGACATATTTCTGTCATATTTTAAATTCATTCAACAACTTATATATATTTAAATAAATAATATAGATATGATATCTAAGTAAATAATTGGAATGTGTTTGGAATATGGGGAGATCTGTGCTCTTTCAGTTCTTGAAGATTACTATTTGGCTTAGAAAGTTCACTTAAGGGATTATAAGCTAAGAAAAGGAAAAGGTCATTTTTATAAATATATTGATAGAGGCTCAACATATATATATATATATATGTATATATATATCATAACTTTGGAATGTCACAGGGAACCCTCCAAGTGCTAGTGACTGGGAAATAGTTAGGTGAGAGATCATCACATTTTTGTTGATCTTGAAGAGTGACCCTAGATAATATAAAATTTACAAACAATACCTGCAAAGAACTGAACCTAACTGTATGGGCGCATTGCCTGCAACTGTCTAAGAAATGACTTTGTGTGTGTGTGTGTGTGTGTGTGTGTGTGTGTGTGTGTGTGTGAGCTTAGGTAAAGGGTTTAGCATGCAAGCATGAGGGCCTGCGTTCCAATCCCAGAACTCATGTGACATCACATATAGTAATGTATGTCTTTAATCCCAGAAGATAGGAAGGGAGAGACAGGTGAGGCGTGTCGAGGAGCCCGGAGAATCCCTGGAACCCCATGGGGTTGCCAGCCCGCTGTACACAGTGCTGAACAATGAGGGACTCTGCCTGTGTGTACTTTAGATGCCAATGTCAGAAGCCTTGACCTATCAGTCTATACATTATTTTCTTGAGAACAGGTCTTGTCACTGAACCTGGAACTCACTACATTAGCTGTCCAGCAAGACCCAAAGATTCCCAGTGTCCACCTCAAAGTGTCAGGATTACATACATATCGGCATGCACTATTTTTTTTATAAGTGCTGGAGATCTAAACTCAGGTTCCCATGTCCCACAGTTTACCAATTGATCCATCTTCCTGCCTTCTACCTCCCGCAATTAACGTTTTACTTACTCTTCTTTTTATGTCTGTCATCATCTTCCCTTAGAATTCAGGTTTTGTTTTGGAAGATACAGATACATTGAAAGAGATTGACATTGTGCACTTCTCCCTACATTGTATTTCACCTCTTAGTATGTGGGTATACAGGAGGAAAAGTTTAAGAAGTGACAAAAATGTTATCAAAATATATTTAACAGTTGCATGTTGTAATTCCCTCTGGGGTTTTTAATCCTTGCCTAAATGGAGTACACTTTTAGGTCTCACTCTTTCTCTCAAAAAGTATCTTGCTTATTTGGTCATGCAGCATCATGACCAAATAAGGTCAGGGCTTCCCAAGCGCCTTCTGCCTTCTGCTGAGAGAAGCATCTCTCAGATGTTTCTCCCTGGCCCTTATCCCTCATGTCCTTCCTCCTGTTCCTATGGGAGAACTGTTAGGGCCTTTGGCCAAAGCTAACACCCCTCTTGCCAGCTCTCTCTCCTTGTGACAAAAATGCCCAAGACAGATCAATTAGAAGAGGACAGGTTTATTCTGGTTTATAGTTGGAGAGGTTTCAGACTGTGGTCCCTTGGATTTGTGACAGACAGCTCTCATGATGGGGGTGGAGGGGTCTATTCACAGAGGAGAGTCTATTCACCTCATGGCAGAGAGCCCAGACATAGGGAGATCCAGATCCTAATACCTGCTTCAAGAACATGCCTCCCAGGGGCCTAACTTTCTTCTGGAGGCTCCACCTCCTGAAATTTGTACCATAGGCTGGTGACCAAATCTTTAGCACCTGGCCTTTGTGGAATAGCTATGATCCAAACTGTAGCCCTCCATTAAAGGTGCTGTTCTGGTGACTTCCCTTCCCTCTTCTTTTACTTTTTGCTTATAGTTTGCTCTATTTGCTCATGCTCCTAAGCATCCGCATGTGCTGCTGTTCTTGACATTTTAGAAAGAACTGGTTGGCTTTCCTGTCACTGTGATAAAATACCCAAGGTAGATCAACTTTTAAAGGGAGGTGAGAATTGCTTTTAAAAGGTTTCAGTTCATGTTCACTGGGTCCCCATTACATTGAGCCTGGAGCAGCTCCAGCACATCATGGTAAAATGGTATAGAAGAGGATGCTTATTTACCCTATGGAAGTTGGGAAGTAGAGAAAGGGGTCATGGTCTCAGGACCTTCATCAGAACCATCCACCATGATGTACTTCCTCATAAATAGATCCCACCTCCCTAGGATTCCAACATCCTCCAGCAACCCCACCACCTATGACCAAGACTGCAGCAGTGGGCCTCGGAGAGACTTTGAAGATCCAAGCTAAGGCTTTGTATGGTGGCACATACTAGAATTAATCCCATCATGGAAGAAGCTGAATCAGGAGGAGTGTGAGTTCTTGGCCAGACTGGGCTTCTTAGTGAGAGTCTCTCTTAAAATTAAATAAATAAAAATAAATAAGTAAATAGATAAATAAAGTGATTGCCATGTTTTTCTACCCTATTCATCTTATAGTGAATGTGCTGTGATCTCCATTTGTTTGTGTAATGCAATGGCCTGTGCTGCTCTTCCTCTCTAATGTCTTCTGAGTCCTTTCAGGTTGGCCTTTTGCCTTCCCTACTTCACCAACATCCTCTTTGTCATGCACACCATGACCCTGTATTGTTCTGTCTTTACCCTGTACAGCGGGAGCACACTAAACCATGCCTTCTAGAGCCAAGGCTTCTGGGACAGTAGGCTCATGCATCCTTGCCTTGTTCCTCCTCATCTTGGGTCGCACCTGGGACAGTCCCCAGGAATGACTCTTCAGAGCTCCCTCTCTGCATTCACTCCTTTCATGGTCTCATCCTCCTCCATGCTTGAAATGTCTGCATGCTGAGTTTCCCACATGTATGTTTTAGCCCAAACCTGTCCCCTCATCTCCAGACCCCAGCTTGCAGTTTCTCACTTGACTGCTTTGCCCATCCTCTTCTGTCAGAGTACCCCACCCCAGTGTGCTGGGAGAGCCTTTGAATAGTGCGTCTCCTATCTAGAATCAGTTTCCATCAGCATGGCTGTAGAGAACTGCAGGCCTCCTCACAAGGCTCTATGCCTCTTTCTTCACTCTCCTTTCTCTGCACACAGCAGCAAGACAGCCATTTTAAATAGAAAGCCTGTCATGCCCTCTGCCAGGAGCCCCTCAGTGACTCCTGTCTCTCCATACAGTCTTTCTCTCTGCTCCCTTGATCTCACTTCCTGTTCCTCTCCCTTCAGGTCTATTCCAGCTGCCCCATGGCCTCAGAAACCCTTGGTTATCCTTTCAGACCTTTAAAAGAGTTGTTCCGTTTTTGTTGTTGTTGTTGTTATTGTTGTTGTTTTTTTTTTTGCGAACGCTCTCCACAAACTTTTGCAGTTCTTTCCTTCATCTCCTTTGTGCCTCTCAAGCTTGTCTTCTTGTGAGCTCTTGTGAGCTCTTTCTGATTATGCTTTAGGATCACCAGCTCAGCAGTGTACCCCTCCTTGCCCCATCACGACCTTTCTCCCTAGTCAATACTTAGGTTACTTTGTTTCTCATTACTAGCATGTAGAGGCATCCAGCTGTCAACCTGTATTTCATTTTTAATATTTGTTTGTGCTTTTTTATGTTTATGTGTGTGTACACATGTGCACATTACCCCCTCCATACCTACTCACGTACATAGACAAATGCAGTTAGCTTAATGAGTCATATTTGTGCTTAATCACAAACATTCCTAACTCTGCACTTTTAATAGTATTTTACAACTTTGCAAGAAACTAATGCCATGCTTATTAACCCATAATTTTGAAAAGTCATTTAATTTTGAATAATTAGTGCACTAATTGCTCAAATAGCTTACTGTCTCATTTTTAAGACTGGTTAAATTTTTTCTTAATGTATTAACAGTGGTTTTGTGTTCATGCCTACAAATTCTTTGAACTCAAGTGGGATTAGGTTTGACAGACATTAACTTAGAAAATAGAAAAGTTATGCAGTGTCCAGGGCAGGGCTTATAATTGTCCATGCTTACTGAAATATGTAATTCTGAATGCCTACCAAAATTAAGTTTGTACTGGAAATTTATATTAGGAAAAATACTATTTAAATCAAATATTTCAAAATAATTTGGAGAGAAGATCGAGAACGTTACTGACAATTCTTGGTGAATTGTCACTAAATAATGACAATTGTCTCAGCTGATAAAAATGCCAATTATCCTTATCTGAGCATTACACACTTACACATGGTAAAGACATGTGACAGTGACTCTCATATGTACAATTGTATAAAGGTACTATAAAAAGAAAAAAATACAATTTTAAAAAGAGCCAATCCACAGTGATCTGTTGCCCAGATAGATATCAAATTAATTAATAATTATGCATGAATGTGACAGAATTACATATTTCTTTTCCAGTATTTGTGTTTTCCTTAATTAGGTTACAGACCGTTTTAAAATGACGATGATACTTACTCCTCATAATCATTCGCAGTAAATATCACCCTGCATATTACACACATTTCATCTTTTCAAAAAACAAAATGTAGTTTCTGCCTTAGAATGTTTCAGCGGTGGCAAAGTATGTAATCCCGGTGCTTGGGAGACTGAAAGAATTGCTGAGAATGTGAGGCTAGCCTGGGCTACACTCCGAGTTCCAGGCCATCCTGCTAGAGTGAAGAGGGAGGTTGTATCCCAGGAAGCCAAACTCTTGTAACACTGGTGATCAAGAATATCTAGGGTGAGGGTGTGTGCATGCAGAATTGGTGTCTTGTACAGCCAGACCTCTCTGCATTCACTGTAAAGCATACTATGTACAGTGAGTAAGAAACTGACAGGGCAATGCCACGCCTGCTAGTACACACTTGAAATCTCACTGGGAGGTCTGAGGCAGGAGGATTATGAGTTGAAACCCAGACTCACATCCAGTGAGATGTCAGACCCTGTAACAAAAAACCCCACCACTGACACCCTCACTCCCTCTCTCCCGAGGACCTCTTCATTACTTGTGTTGCCACTGTTGAAACTTTATGCCACAAAACAAGGAGAAAATGTAGTTTAATAATCCTCCCTTGTGTTTTTGTGCACTACAGAAAGAGTTAGAACAGCCATTAAAGTTTGCATTGGCCTAAAGGCCACAGGGAGTACTGACATGTTGTATATTTAGTGTCCGGAATTTGGATTTTCCTGTCCAATTCTAAATACTAAAGTTCACATCATTCTGTGAAAACTCTAAAATCCTTCTTTCTCCTTACCTAGGATGTGAGTCTAGGTAGCTCTCTCGTGGGTAGTTACTATCTAATCTAGAAATTATAGTTCTGCAGAAGGTGTTTCTACTATCCTGCTAAGAAAACTGAATTCCATTTAGTCTGGTTCTGTCTGCCAGTCATTAGATGCTGATGCTGCCTGGAGTAAAGAGATGTGGGAGAAGATGCCAGTGATCTCCCAGCAGGGCAGAGGCAGGGGGATTGTGACAAATTTGAGGCCATCCTGGTGTGCACAGAGTTACAGGCCAGGCCAGCCAGGACTACACAGTGAGACCTGAGGCAGGGAGCACTGGCATCATCATGGGGCATTGGGCAAGACTTTACCAATTAAACGTGTAGGTGAGGATATGGCAGGGTCTCTGTGTCCTTAAATTTCAATATTTCTATGGTGCAAGAAAACAGCAAAAGCAACAGTTAATATGCTGTGAGCACTTAGCAAGTACCAGGAACTGGAAAGCCTTTATCTCTTTGTTTTTATTGAAACGGAGTCTCAGTCTTGTAACCCAGGCTGCCCTCCTCCTTGCAGCAATCCTCCTGTCTCTGCCTTCTAATTGCTAGGTTTACTTACACTTTTGCTTAGGCCATCATGCCCAATTCATTCTAAAATTTTAAGAGAAACTATTTTTGTGTGTATGTGCAGTGTGCTTGCCATCTCCAGGTAACTTGCCAGCCTTTGTGTTGACTCTGCCATGCACGGTGCTCTGTTTCTCTCTGTACGAGAATTTCCCATGTGGGCAGGCTCTGAAGTGATGGCGAGAAAGGCACAGTAAAGTCTGTGGCCAAGCCCGGGTCGCTTCTCAGGGATGAAGGTTTAGGAGGTTTAAAACTACAACAGCAAACAGTAAAAAATTTGCCTCAGGTTGGGTGTTCCAAGCATAATTAGATTATTTTAATGACGGTGACCTGGACTAGTGACAGTGGCTACACCACTGCAAAGTTTTGCAGACTGGCTTCACGTAACACCGTATCTCAATTTTCCATGTCCAAAATTAAGCTCAATATCATTTAAATGTCAGAGACCGTGCTATTAGGATATGTGCTTGGGTTTTCATACATGGCTCCTAGATTAGAACATCATAATACCATAGGCTTTGGCGCTTCCCAGGAGGGACTAGAACCACGTGTCCTCTTAAGCCATGACACTGGGGCACATTGCCCAGAAAGCTAAATCTCAACCCCTATCCATCTCCTGTGCACCTTCCTTTTATCTGGTCCTTTTACTGCCTGAGGCAGGCCAAGGAAACTGGAGTTCTTCCCCCGCCCCCCGCCATGAGGATTCTACCTCCCACTCTTTGAGCTGCTGATCATAAGGAATTTTCCTCTCACACAGACCAAGACTGTGAGTTCAGAAGGATCAGAGGCAGGCAGTCATGAGGACTAAGTCCTGACTAATGAACCTAGGTACAGCCAGTCAGTGATGGCTCCTGGACCAGCTTCAGGGTGGTTGTATGGGGATATCATATGTGGGCTTACATGAGCTTGTTATGGTGTGAGAGTATAGTTAAAACTGCTTTGTTGCAGGTGTCCAGTCCTCAAATGCTACTCTCAGCTTTGATTAGAAAAGCTTCTCTTCCCAGTGTATGGCAGGGAATGCAGACTCGTGGCTGCACAAGTAAGCTAAGAACAAGTAACATTTGAGTATGCAGCCCTTAAATAAGATATTTATACCATCCCCTCTAAGGCTCTGCCAACATTGAAAAGGGGGAAACAGCAAGAGCCTCAGAGCCAAAAGACAGGAGGAAGAGCTATAAAATGACCTGTTCTGGGTATGACACTAACATTGCAAATCACAGACCCGCCACTTCTTGTGCATCTGTACTGGGTGTGCACAAGAATGGTTCTAGCAACAGCCAGGCGTGAAGGCCAGAGGTGCTCATGGGGCCCTAATCCACCCTGGAGAATTATTTGGTACATATTTCTTTAAGTTTTATACCCACTGGTGACCCTACCAGGCTCCAGTCAATAGTCCAAATCCAGGGGTCATACTGATGGTCCTGGTTAAACTAAGTGGCCAGAAAACTCACCCAAAAGTCACAATCACTGGAAATGTCCTGGCAGGGAGGAGGGGGAGATGACAGTGATGGGAGAGAGATAAAAAGATGGGAGGAAGGAATCTAAATGCATTACATACAATATGAAACTGTCAAGGACTAAGTTAAAAATAAAATCTACACCAAATAGCGCTTATTTTTAAAATTTCATATTTAATACCAATTTTAAAACTTCGCATTCTCATACATGATATAATATATATAATTCATTCTATATTACGATACATATAATGTTTTCTCTGCTAAATTTATAATCAAGCCCATCAAGAAAACATGTTTTTTTCTTTTATTTCAAGCTATTGGCTTTGTATCTGAAACAATGTAGGTACTCAGTATGTAGTAATAGTTAGCACACTCTCTAAAATTCGGATTGGGAACCAGCGAGATGGCTTTGCTAGTAAAGGCAATTGCACCAAACTGATGACATAAATGTGATCCCTAGGATCCACATGGTAGAGGAAAACCAACTCCCAGAAGTTGGCTTCTAACTCCCACACATCTGTGTGTGTGTGTGTGTGTGTGTGTGTGTGTGTGTGGCAGGAGCATGTGCAGCTTGTGCATTCTCATGTGGAAGCCAGAGGAGGTCATCAGGTGTCTCTTCTATTGTTTTCCACCTTCGTTTCTTTGATAGGATCTCTCACTCAGTATGAAGCTACCAGGCTTGGCTGGAGTATCTTGCCAGTGAGTTCCTGGGGTTTCAGTATCTGTCCCTGATCTGAGGCTGCACACACTTCGCCTTGCCCAAGTTTTATGTGGGTGTTTGGTGTTTGAACCTAGGTCCTCTTGCTCATATCAAGCTTTGTTATCTACTGAGGTATCTTCCCAGTCCCAGTTTTGAAATCATTACTTGATTGGTCAGATAGGGCTTCTTGGGGGCGTAACCAAGAGCTCTGCCAGGTTCTCAGGCTCTGGCCTCATCCAGTTTGTAGAATTGAGAGCAGATGGAGGTGATGCTTGATAGCAAAGTTGATACAAAAATAAAGTCAAGGTATTAAAAAGTAATTAATAAAATTTAAATTAGCATAATAATTTTAATATTGTGTATATCTATCTGTCTTTCATATTTCACATATATCTGCATACTGTCCTTTGGTTTATACATATACCTGACTGAGCTGTGGAACAAGCTGCTCCAGGTGAATGTGCAGCACAGTTCCTAGAATTTTACGCAGTGGGTAATCTACGCAAGGATAACCTCTAGGAGGTTGAGAGGTCTTTATGCATAGAGTGACTAGAGGATCTCTGTAGATGGCTCAACTTCCCACTCCAGTGCCCCTGATCCTGAAATTCTGTGTGGTCCTTAGTGATCACAGTCAAGAAGGAAACAGTAGCCAGAGAAACGTGATGGTGCTTGTCTCCCAGGCTGATGGCACAAGTTTGATCTCCAGGACCTGCACAGTGAAAGGAGAGGCCTGATTCCTGCAGGTTGCCCCCTACCCCTACACAGCGTGCTCCCACCCCAGTAAATAAATAAATTAATAATAAAAATTTAAAAAGGAATAAATGGCTTTACCAAATCTAGTAGTGAAAGCATTCCATGAAATGGAATGAATCAATTAAGATCCTTGCAATTGCAAGTGAGAACAAGGGTCCCTTTTCTGGGACTTCCTATGCATTTTTAAGAAATGTTGTTCAGCTCCCTGACGCTCTCTATGTTTTAGTTTGTTTCACTGTATTTGATTTTAGAGAAAGCATTTCACTTCATAGCCCAGGTTGCTGAGGAATTCACTGTGTGGCTCACTCAGGCTGACCTTAAACTGACAGCAAGCTGCTTGGCATTCACGGGTGCTGGGATTATAGTCAGCAGCCACCACACCCAGCTCTGAGTCATTTCATTTTATTGCTTTCAGTGCCTGCTTTTCAAATGACCAGTTTAGCACCTTTAATCTGTCTTGGGTCTGTTGTGAAAACAAGAACAGCATTTTATGATGCCCACTTTGAAAAGAGTTTTTATAATATGTGAACTACAGTTCTGAAGGTCATACGTTTCTGCTACTGTCCCTGGAGTTTCCCAGTTCTCTCTTGACAATTTAAATGATTCATTCTGCTGCTTACCTGATCCTTCCCCAGAGAAACAATTATGTAATGTTCTTGAGGCACCTGACTTGCAAATACTCTTGTATTCTTGAAGCACATTTTATGTGAATTTTCCAGCTTCTAAAAACCGGAAATTATTTCTTCATTCTAATTGTACTTGAGTTACACAGGTAAGATTTTTCAAACATTAATAGACTCTCAACATCAGTAGATATATCAACCATAACATGTGTTTTATGGTACTAGGATAAACACACCTCTAAGAAATTATGTTGTCAAAATAAATGCTAATCATTTTGTCACTCTCTGTTGGATCTTAGACTTCATGTGCCTCCTCTCCCCTTTCCCTTGTCTTCTGTTCCAACTCCACCATGTCTGATCTTTTGGCATCTGTCTGTCTTATGTGAAGTGGATAAAAATATTGTAGATAGCTTTGCTATGTTTTGTCCTCTGTAATATGCTATATCTAAAGCATACCTGTATGTTACTGTATACCTACAGTGTGTCTGTGTTACTGTATATCTATAGTGTGACTATATTTTATATATATCTACAGTGTGTCTATGTTACTATGTATCTATAGTGTGTCTGTATTTACTATATATCTACAGTGTGTCTATATGTTACTGTATAGCCACAGCTAGTTAGTATGTTACTGTATTGAGCTCTTCTACAACTAGGCTGGTTCCACTAACTTCTGCAAGGCTTGGGCTGGAGATAGTGTGGGAGCCTTCACCTTTTAAAAAAGGCCGCTTTGTTGACTTACCATCTTCAACAAGTGAAATGTATTTTGAAAAATTAATGATCTAGCTCCCAAATGGCTGCATGACTTAGGTGCAGTTTCTTTTAACTTGTAATTATTTTTAATGTGGGATGTTGAGGTCAGGCAGAAAGATGCAATTTTAAAATAAATGGTCTAGTAAAGGCGAGTATTTAGGTGTAATCTTTTTTCTATTTGGAAAATGATGAGATATTCAAGTTACCCATAGGAGAAAACAATATTTTGTTTTGTTTTTGTCGTAGTAAAGACTGCCAGCACTTTTTGACCTATACTTTTAGCTTTAGTTCTTTTGAAAGTCATGTTATATACTACTATTTCTTTTAACTTACTAGGTTAAAGGCATTTTAGGCCCTTATTTTAAAAGAAAGATTGGCCTTCTCTCTCCCCCTTCCCAAATCATTTCTTCATCCTGCCAAAAATGTAATATTCTAGGGCAAGGAAAACATTGAAGGGTTAGGCACAAGTTGTAGCATTCTTTCTACCTGTAGACTTTGAATTTACCCACCTTCGGGCATTTGTTTTCTAAATAATACTCCTAGAAAGCGTTTTAAAGCTGTTCTACACAAATAGGATCCTGGACATGAGGAGAGTGAGCACCTAGCCTAAGGCATAACTATTTGGGGATGTGATATTTGAATCACACATTTTAGCCCCAAAGTCTCTTCACCATTATACTGTGCAGTGTCTCAAGATGGTGAAGAACACATTTGTTTAGCTGCTGTTATTATATTTTTATCTAATGTATATACCATGTGCTTTTCTCAGTGGGATAGTGTCAAAGGATTTTATACTATGTATAGTATGAGTGCTTCAGTAGTTTGCATAGGTTAATGGCCAGTTCTGAGATTTAGGTTCTCAGTTTTAATAATTGGAAAAGTCAAATATATTTCCTACTGATTTTGTGAGCGGCAATTAGGTAGTATTTTGGAAGGTGAAATGATCCATGGGGCTGGAGAGATGGCTCAGCGGTTAAGAGCATTGGTTCCTCTCGCAGAGGATCAGGGTTCAATTCCCAGCACCTGTAATGTGGCTTACAACTATATGACATGTATATGATACACAAAGATACACACAGGCAAAGCACCCATACACATAAAATAAAGAGAGAAATAGAAAAGGATTTGTGTAAATTTTATACACTTTTTATAGTGCTGGCTTTATTTACTCTTTTATGAAATAAGAGATTCCAAATGTCAGGACAGTGTAGACCTAATCAAAGGTTGGCCACATTCCTAGCATACATGAGGTGTGAAATAGATAGATAATAGGGTTACTGAGGAGGTGAAAGAGCCAAGGAAGGGCCTTTGAAAATTTTTCTACTGGAGACAACTTTAGGGGAATGGTCATTTGAAGACTACACAGCCTAAAACAACCCAGTTTCTAATACCAAAGTCAAACTATCCTGTAAATTAAATTTATTTTATTTTGACCAAGTCTCAAAGTCATTGTATAGCTGAAGATGACCTTGAACTTATGATCATCTTGCCTCTACTTTGAGCTGTCATTGTTTTGGGGTCCTGATGCCCTTGAGTCCAAAGGGCCTCTGAAAGGCTCTGTCCTGCAGACTATCAAAGCAGATGCTGAGGCTTATGGCCAACCGTTGGGCAGAGTGTAGGGAAGCTTATTTTTTTTTTTTGTAGCTTATTAAAGAAGTGGGAAATAGTAAGATCTGGAGAGGACAGGAGCTCCACAAGGAGAGCAACAGAACCAAAAAATCTGAGCACAGGGGTCTTTCCTGAAACTGATACTCCAACCAAGTACCATGCATGGAGATAACCTAGAACCCCTGCACAGATGTACCCTATGGTAGTTCAGTGTCCAAGTGGATTCCATAATAATGGGAACAGGGACTGCCTCTGACATGAACTGATTGGCCTGCTCTTTGATCACCTCCCCCTGAGGGGGGAGCAGCCTTACCAGGCCACAGTGTAAGACAATGCAGACACTCTTGATGAGACCTAATAGACTAGGATCAGAAGGGAGGAGAGGAAGACCTCCCCTATCAGTGGACTTGGGGAGGGGCATGCATGGAGAAGAGGGAGGAAGGGAGAGTTTGGGAGGGGAGAAGGGAGGGTGCTACAGGGGGGATACAAAGTGAATAAAGTGTAATTAATAAAAAATTTTTAAAAAGGAATTACAAAAAGGAAGGAATTACAGTGTTAGGATGATTGATGCAGACCACTAGGGGGAAACTTGATTGCTTCTCCATAATAAAGGATAAAGAATAATATGTGTAAAGTTCAGGAGATTGGATCCTCTAGGTGTTACTCTGTCATGTGCTTAATGTCAATGGAAAACTACAACCCAATGCAGGAAGATCGGTGAATAGTCCGAGCCCTTTAGTTAGGAAAGTGTGAGTTAACATTCTGGCAAAGAATCAAGACCCTGTAAAGGGCTTGCTGGGGAGGGAGGGAATATGAAATAAGTAGGAGAAAAAAGGTAATTATAAATACTAGCTAAAGATACATCAGTAGTTACAGAAATAAAGATTATAATTGACAGGAGTGTTTCTGTGATATTTTGTTTAAAATATGCTTATGCACATATACATATTTATTAAACTGATATTTTTGTTCCTCTGTTTCTTTACCATGCAATGCAACCTTGATTGAGAGCTCAGTAGTTAAATACTGTAAATCTACATCGTAGTATTCTTCAAGTGACTCCTCTGGGGAAGGAGTAATGTATTTGAGATTATATGTAGGACTGTTGCATTGTGTCAGATGGGATTATAATCTAGTGGATAGATGTCTAGTTGACAAAGGGTTGGACTTGGGATGGTTAATATTGACCATCAACTTGAGAGCATCTAGGATCACTGAGGAGATAATCATCTGTGCAAACCTTTGAAGGATCATCTGAATTAAGAGAGCTAAGGTGGGAGGAGATGTACCTCAAAACTGGGTGAGATCATTCTATACCTTGAGTGCTTTATCTGAACAAAAAGGGAGAAAGCTGAGCACAAATTTTCATCGCTCTCTGCTTCCGGACTGTGGACACAATTCCACAGGCTGCCTCAAGCCCCTGCTGCCGTGATTTCTCCATGTTGGACTCTACCCTTAAGCTGTGAGCCAGAATAAGCCCTTCCTTAGTATTTTTGTCTCAGGAATGAAGAAAGTAACTAGCACAGAAAATTGAGATTGTAGACATGTACCACTATGCCCAATTTATTGACAGTTAATTATAAAGTAGTTTGTAGCTACTATTATGGCCTATGAAGGACTAAAGAAATGGGGGAATCAGAGGAAGATGAAGAGGCTGAGAGAAAGAGGGAGAAAAAAAAGATTTAGAAAGTAGTGTGGAAATGTTACGTCAGAGCCTTGACACCAATTATCAGCAGCATTATGGAGACCAGCTACTGTAGACCGGTGCTTCTCAATCTTCCTAATACTGCAACCCTTTAATACAGTTCTTCACATCATGGTGACCCTCCAACCATAAAAGTATTTTTGTTGCTAATTTGTAACTGTAATTTTGCTTTTTTTAATGAATTGTAATGTAAGCATATGATCTGTGGGATATCTGATATGCGACCCTTATGCAAAGGTCATTCATTCCTAAATGGGTTGTAGCCCACAGATTGAGAACTGCTTCTGCAGATGAACAAACTAACCTCCCTCCCTCTGGTCCCTCCTCCTCCTTTCCCATCCCCCATTCTACTTTTTTTTGTGCTGCGGACTGAACTTTGGGTCTTTTGCTTGCTGAGCTTGTGTTTTATCACTGGACTACTCTCCTTGAATGACCATTATTTTTAAAAACACATTTACTATTTGCCTTTAAGTCTTGGGTGATCTTTTCTATGTGTGGAACTGCAAGCAGAGATGGGAGGGAGAAATCTAGAAGGATGAGGAAATTTGAGTGGAGTGGTATGGTTGTGGGTACTAGTGTAAGCAGAACAAAGCTGGTACTGAGGAAATATACCTGAAGCCGGGATGCCTGGTCTCCATCTATACTGTCAGCCCTTACCAAGCAAAGGTGAGAGGCAATGCTGACAAATTACTTGGAGTAGGATGATCTAGACAAAGTGTATTTTCTGAGACTAGCTTGCAATAATTGCCATCCCTTCATGTTTGCCATTTGTCCAGAAAACATTACAGGTTAGGTCAAAGGAACAAACAAGGGTCCCTCTTTGGCTTTAGAGGCAAAGAAAGGCTCCTCACGTTTTCCCTCAGCTGTGTCATGGAGCCTGTGCACGCCCTGGTCTAGTTACCATTGATCTTTCTGGTTTTGAGTGAGAACAATGAGCCCTTTGTTTCTTCTCTTAGTTTGTAACTCTTAATCCATTGAGATTAGAATGATTTCTGCTGTTGATCTAGGAAAAAGCATATGGTTTTGGTTAGTATGCTGTGCTGGGGCTTAGACTCAGATCTTGTAGGTTCTAGGCAGGTTCTCTACCACCAATTATACCCTCAGCCATGCATGTGGTGTTTTAGGCCATATTTTTGTCCACACTGTGTTTTTAATCAGTGTGGGGAAAATAATGGAATACTTCTTTTCCATGGGACTGAAACATGAGACAGTGAAACTTCTTTGAAGGTCTTTTTTTTTCTTTTCTGTTTCTTTCTTTTTTATTTTTCTTTCTTTCTTTTTTTGATAAAAAGGTTTACTGGGATTACATATCCAAATCACATTCCATCATTGGAACTCAGGCAAGGTTGGAAGCTGGAGGCAGGAGCTGATGCAGAGGCCATGGAGGGTGCTGCTTACTGGGTTGTTTCTGGTGGCTTGCTCAGCCTGCTTTCTTACAGAAGCCAAGACCACCAGCTCAGGGATAGCATAGCCCACCATGATCTGGGCCTTCCTCCGTGATAACTAATTGAGAAAAATGCCCTACAGCTGGATCTCATGGAGGCATTTCCTCAACTGAGGCTCTTTCATCTCTGATGATTCTAATTGTGTCAAGGTGACACACAGAACAAGGCAGTAAAAATCATATACACATATGGCCAAGAATCTGAATTTGTCATTCATTGTTTTTGTTTGTCTGTTTTGACTAATTGGGTTTTTTTGAAGATGCTGTTCTAACTGGGGTTAAGTAGAATCTCAAAGTAGGTTTCATTTGCATTTGCTGGATGGGTATTGGTGTTGAATAGTTAATTGGTTTTTTTTAGGCCATTTTCATTTCTTCTTTTGAGAACTCTTCACCCACCTCTATAACTCATGTTTTGGTTGGGTTGTTTGAGTAAGAGTAGAGAAAGTGGGCACCCTTGTATTGTTTAAAATTCTAGTGGAAATGCTTTGAGTTTTTACTTATTCAATATAATATTGGCTTTAAATTTGCAGTATGTTGCCTTTATTCTGTTGAGATATGTTTCTTCTATTCTTAGTATTTTCAGGTCTATTGTTATGAAGAGATGTTGGAGAATTGATCCCTGATCCTCTGAAACAGCAGTAGAGCTTTTAGCTGCTGAGACAGCAGCCCCCAGAAATCCAAGATTTCAAGCATAGCACTTACTGTTACTAATATTATTAGAATACCTTCCTTACCTCCCAGATCGGTATTTATATCTGTATTGCATACAACAAAGGGACATTTGCTTTGTGTATGTGATATTGAAGACTAAATCTAGGCTTTGTACATACTACAGAAACCCTTTACTCCTGAATTATCTCTAGTAAAATATCGCATTTAAAAAAATAATGAGTAAAAAAAATAATGAGTAATATCAGTTGCTGGTCAAAATAGTGTCAAACCTTTGTAGCTTTCTGTTCAATACACACACACACACACACACACACACACACAGAAAGAGAGAGAGAGAGAGAGAGAGAGAGAGAGAGAGAGAGAGAGAGAGAGAGAGAGAGAGAGAGAGAGAGGCAAAACTCCTGGAAATAATGCAGAACAGAGCTAAAGGCTCTAAGAAACTGATACATTAGGAGGGTGTATTGGGAAATCAGCATACCATGGGGTACCAGCCATAACGCAGTAAATTTAATGTCTGTATGGATTTGGTATTTCCCAGCAGTTAAAGGGCCAGAAATATTTGAGGGTTTTTTAAAATTAAGTATTTACTTAAATATCAGAATATCTTTTTGAGATGGAAATACAAAATTTATGTTTTTTAAATAATATATACATGGGCTTGTATTGACCAACAGAGCACATTAGCTCAGATGTCTATTGATCTAGCTGTAATGCCTTGTTGCTGTGCCGAAAGAATTGTAATTTGCAGTTTTTGAATTGGGGTTGCACTAGCTTTTATATAAAGTAACTGGCCTTCTCATACCATATCCTTTGTTAATGGCCTAATATAATCTAATTAATAGGCCACACTGTGTTCTCCTTGTGCCTTTCTGAGGTAATGAGTTATGGTTATTACATTTATCATAATCTTGTGGTTTGGGAACTTCCATTCAAGTATTTGTTTATGAACTACCTTTTGAGAAGAGGGCCATAGTGACTGTGGCTTTTTATTTCTATAAGTGAATACAAGGAACTGTTTTAAAATGATCATACATAAGGAGTAAAGGGCATCAGAGAACTGAGGACACACAGTAATGATTTAATATGAAGCCGAGTAATTAAACCCAAAATGTGAAAAGCCATAGCAATTAAATAATGAGTAAATAACACTGATGAATTATTAGAAAAATAACCTGGCAAGTAATTAAGAAACTTGACAACACCACATATTTGTTGGGGATATGAGAAAACTATTGAAAGAAACTGCTTTCTGTAAGAGCTACACAACCCTTTGTCCTTTTTAGCCAGCCCTAATTAATTCACATATTCTGCATTTCCATGGTAGCAAGATAGCATCTGTAGACTCCTGTAAATTTAGTAGCTGCTAATGGATTAAAATACAAAGATCTTATTACAGAAATGTCAGCTGCTGTGTTGGAGAGTATAACCTAGGAGACTTCTGTTTCTTTGCTTTACTTTTTTACTTCATTTTACATCCTGTTGCTTGACTCGTGGTAAGGTTCACAGGGATTCTATGTAAATTCATATTTTACCTTATTAGGACAGAATTAATCTTATTATGAAACATTAGGGAAAGTGTTACTTATAAGTACTGAATAAGTATAATGTAGTATTCTTTCATTAAGTTATATGTATTTTGTTCATACACTGTTTTCGTTGGTGGATAACATTTACAGTCCTAGGTAATTTGACTTTTTTGCTCATTTTCTCTCATCCTTTCATCCTATTCTTCAACTGACAGTGATTCATTATTTTCATAAATAATTTATTTTATAACTATTTTATTATTAAGTATGTGCCATTATATATTAAGCTAATCATTAGTGAGAAATAGAAATTATAATAAGACTGTTTTTTATCTGAGCATCCATAAACATGATGGTTTATGAGGAACAATAACGCTAGGGAGCACACTAGAAATGGCATAAAACTTTTGACCTCAAAGCTCACCTCCAGTGACAACCTTCCCTCAGGAAGGCTGCACCACTGAAACCTTCCCAAGCAGACAGCATCACTTAGAATAAAATACTGGAGACTGCAGGAGACATTTTATTCAAGCCTTGATTTTAGATGAGGTGGTTGATGTACAGAAAAATATAAAGTCTCTATGAAAGTAACTGTTAAAACTGATAAATCAGTGGTTTTAGGAAGCAAAAATCACCATATAAAAGTCATCACCATTTTTATACACCAGTGATGAACTTATTAAAAAACCATTAAGAATGTAATCCCATTCCCATTAGTTGCAAAATCAAATAGAACACTTAGGATTAGTTTAACCAATGAAGTGAGTCCTCATTTCAGTGAAAAATCACTAAACAGTGAGAAGTTGGAGAGACTACAAAAAGAGTGGGAAATCAAGACTCTCCAAGGCATAAACAGCAAAAACAAATGTAGGTAAATGTGGTGACATCAATTGGAGTTTATGCACAGAAAGCAGAAAAGCTACTGAAACAAATCATTTACGAACTACCCTCCTAACTAACTAGTAGTAACCAGAACTTACAAAGAACTAAACATCTCTTCATGCCCAGCAATGAGAAATTCTGACTAAGAAAATTTTAAAGAGCAAATGATTTCAATATAAAGTTCTCAAAAAATGCCAGTGGTCATGTATATTAAAAGGTCTGGACATTACTAATCATCCATGGAATTGCAAATTGAGACCGTTGCAGGTTTTCACATCCTAGTTAGAAGAGATACCATCAGAAAAGTATCCTATGCTACTAGGTATATAAACAAATGCAAACTCATATAAGATTTACATGGAATGAGATTAAAATAGGAATTATAAAACGATTATAGAAGTTTTCTTGAAAACTAACAATGGAATTAGCCACACATAACGGCATATGGCTGTGGAGGCCTGACACAAAGCTGAGTCCAGCCTGGCTACATGAGAGTCTGTCTAAACACAACAAACAAAAATAGTAGTATACGATCAGTTCCCTGCTATATGACATACAGCTGTAGTAAGCTTCTGTAGGAAAAGAGAACTTACAGAATGAATCCATATATAAAAGGGAACTTATTAGAGCAGCTTACAGGCTGTGGTTTGGTTGTCCAACAATGGCTGTCTTCTGACCGAAAGCACGAGAAAATGGTAGTTGTTTAGGCTGGATGTTTCAACTGCTCTTTAGTCTATGCTGGAATCTGAAGAATTGGGTTCTAGTCCTAATGAAGGATGTCTCAGGAACAGGATTGATGAGCCTGCCTTTGAGTGAGATCAAGTGGACAAAAAGTAAAAGCTGCTTCTTCCAGTTCCTTTTATGTAGGTTGCCATCAGTGTGGCCCAGATTTAGCGAGGATCTTCTGATCTCAGATGATCTAGATATAGGGAAGGTTTTCAGAAGATCTTCATACCTTAAATCAGCCAACCAAGAGAGCCCTTCACAATTTTCTCCTGCTACTTTGTAATTGATTCCAGATGTAGTCAGGTTGACAACTAGCATTAGCCATCACAAGTTCACCCTTTTCAGTGTCAACTTGACATACAATAATGCCTCCTTATGTCATGATTAGTTTCTAAATGGAAACAATGACCAGGTCATAATTATGCTTAACATGATATAACTCCCCCACTTATAACTGCAAATGCATTATATATTTTAGAATAGGTGGCAATTTCTCTTGAGGGACATTATTTTAGAGCCTCCTAACTTAAATATGGTAAACACTGATATTATCTCAATTGACAGTATTTTACATAATAAAGATATGGAGGAAAGAAAACACAAATATCTACTTAAAGTATGTGTGTATATGCACAGACATATTCTTAACAAAATATGACAGAAATACACATGTCAGTTTTAATCTTTGTTCCTGAAACTGATCATGTGACCTTATCTGGTATTTATAACTACATTCCTTTACTATCCATCCTAAATTTTCTCCACCCTCAGCAAGCACTTCATCAGGTTTTATATTTTTTCCTGGAAGAGTTGACTCATACTTTCATTCTTAAAGGCCTGTGCCCTCTGTCTTCTGCGTGGATTAGGTTGTTATAGTTTCCCATTAACTTTAATAAAAAGGCATGGTAATAGCAAAGGACACTCTAAAAAAGTCTCCTTGCACTCCAGACAGAATGTTTCTTACCTCCATTTTGGATAAGTGTCTCTATTTGCCTGTCGAAATAGGGAAATTGGTAATCTGGATCAGTCACTCCCCCTAACACTCTTATCTCCTTTCTAAAATTGTTGGCTTAAGGGCATTAGAAGCCCGAAGTGGCCAGGCCAGGGCCAAGTCTGAGTTTCCAGTTCAATGGACTGTTTGTTGTATACTTAGGCAGGAGTACTCCTCCATATGAAACCAAAACTTCTGGGCCAGCAGAACTTAAGATAAAGGGAACAGAAGCAAAAAATTTCCTAGTGGGGCTCTAGGGATGAGAGTGAGTGGAAACATTTCCACTTCTGCTTGTTGATTCTTGACACATGAATGCTGGCTAAGGGAGAAACCACACCATACATTGTACACTGATTCAAGGCATATACTGCTTTCTGAGAACTCTGTCCCAGCTCCCTAGGGTACTACCACCTAATTGGCATTGTAACTGTATCTTCAAAATGCAGTTCCACTGTCTTTTTTTTTTAATATTAGTTACAGTTTGCTAACTTTGTATCCCAACTATATCCACCCCCCTCATTCCCTCCCAATCCCACCCTCCCTCATCTCCTCCCTGCCCCTTTCCACGTCCACTGAAAGGGGAGGTCCTCCTCCCCTTTCATCTGACCCTGGTTTATCAGGTATCTTCACTCCACTGTCTTATCAGGCCAGCAGCTTCAGGATGGTGGAGAACATGGTAACACTTGTGGATCCCATGAGTATGAGTCCACTGTGGCACTCCTCTGGATATGAAGTGAATTCCTTCAATAGAAGCCATGCGGTATGGAATACCATTGTAGTTGATTAGACATTCTGTAAGTTCTTAGACAGTAGTTTTGGCAGATGTGTCATTATATTCAGAAAAGGCAAATCCATACTTAGATTAAGTATCCATTCCAGTAAAGACAAAACATTGCTCTTTCCAAAAAGGGAATGTAGTAATGTAGTAAACTTACCACGAGATCCCTAGCTGGTCACCATGAAGAATGTTGCCACATAAAGGCTCAGTGTCAGTTTTTGCTTTTAGTAGATATGGCACTCTGAAGCAGCTGTAGCCAGGTCAGCCTTAGTGAGTGGAAGTCCATGTTGTTGATTTCATGAATGACCTTCATCTCTGCCGTCATAGCCACTTTGTTCATGGGACCATTGGCAATGACAGGAATGGCCAGGGACAGGTTATTCCATCTACTTGATTCCTGAATTCCTCTTCTGTTCAAGTCACCTTTTGATGAGTATTTAAGTAGGATACAAGTATACTCAGATCCTTTACCCATTCAAGGGGGTTTATTCTCATACTTCTTCTACAAATGTCTTCCTCAACAATTTTCCAATCATTCTGTTTCCAGTTCCCTAAAGATCCTGTCAAATCATGGGCTTGAGCCCCAAAATCAGTAACAATAGCACATCTGGCCACTTCTCCTTCCAAGTAAAATGTACAGCCATGTGTACAGCCTGTAATGATTTCCCTTCACTGCTGTTTTTCAGGGTTGTTCCAGAAAGGGACTATAATGTCACACTGCCCAGTTCTGTGTGTTGCCTGCATAATGTGCAGAACCATCAATAAACCAGGCCATAGTCTTCTCTTCCTCAGTCAATAAAACATAAGCATACCCGTGGGGCTTTAGGTGGATGCCTGGGAGTGGATGGCATTGTAATGGGATTAGAAAGCAGAGGCTGGAGTAACTTCTTCATATAACTTGTTTGTGCCATCAATCACATATACATCACTTCTATTTGATACTAGATTGTCACTGTAAACATCCAGCTTTATGGCTTGGTGGGTCAGATAATAAACAGCTCCTGATGGGCAGCTCAAGTGGCATCATAACTTGGTGACCCATTGCTAAATGTTCAGTTTCCATCATAGCAGCCCAAGAATACAGAATCCACATAGGCCCAGTAAGCATTATGTTTCCTTCTTGGTGGTGGTGGTGGGACCAGGTGCAGTAACTTATTCTACACCTTATCAGCAATATTTCAACATACCCCATACCATCACTGAACTTCTAGAAATTATACTGAGGTAGAAGGATAAATTTTGGTTGGACTATTTACCATCGACAACTAGCTGATGCACTAGTTCAAATTAGGGATACAAGAGAGATACTCAACACCATACATGATATTTACAGCAAGCATCCAACTTCAAACTAAACTAAGAGAAACTCAGAGTATTTCCAGTAAGATCGGGAATAAGATGAGGTTGTCCACTCTCTCCTTCCTTATTCAGTATAGGTTTAGAAGTCTCAGCTAGAAAAATAAAACTGAAGAAGATCAAGGAAATACAAATAGAAAAAAGACAGCATCTTCAACAAATGCTACCTGTCAAATTGGTTGGCTCTATGTAGAACAATACTAACCATTCCCTACTTAACAGCCTGCACAAAACTCCAAGTGAATCAAGGACATTAATGTAAGGCTAAATATACTGACTCTGATAGAAGAAAAAATGGAGAGTAGCCTTGGACTCCTTGGCACAGGAAATGACTTTCTGAACAGGACAGCCAGCAAAAACAATTAATAAATGGGATCACATGAAACTAAAAAGCTTTTATATGACAAAAAACCCACAAAAACAACACCATCATTTACACAAAGTGGCAGCCTACAGAATGGGAAAGGATCTTTACCAATTACAAATTTGATAGAGGGCTGTTATCTAATATATATACAGAAGTAAAACAAAATAAGAAACCCCCAAACAAACAAACCAAAAACACTGGACATCAAGAAAACAACCCGATTAAAAATGGGATACAGATCTCAAAATAAGAAACACAAATGGCTGAAAACCACTCATATGTTCAGCATTCTTAGTCATCAGGGAAATGCAAAGCAAAATGACTTTGAGATTTCCTTTGGGACCCATCAGAATGACTAAGATCAATAACACAAGTGACAGCTTATGCTGGTAAGGATGTGGATTAAGGAGAACACTCATTCATTGGTGGTGGGAATGCAAACTTGCACAACCACTTTAAAAATAAATTTGGTGGTTTCTCAGACATCACAAAGCTAACTCTGCAAATTGGTAGGTACAAGCCCCACAGTGTACCAGTGTGCCTTCTGCAACTGTGCCTTCACCAGGAACATCATCAAATGACTTGCAACAGAGCTTTGTGGCCTCCTGGGCAGTGCTGCCTGATGTGGTCCATGAGGATATCACACCCTTGAAGTGACTTGGCCACTCAGTCTTGATATGCCACTTAGAAATGGGTGATAGAGAAAGCAGAAGGGGCTGATTCAATGTGGCCATACTGTGAGGAGGAATAAAATACCCCCAGGTTCATTTTTTGGCGGTACTGACATTTGCTTTAAGTTTCAATGGAAGAATCATATGAGGAGGCAAGTGGTATTCTTAGTAAGGTGTGGTCTTCTTGGACATTGTTTTCAGTTCTTGTTTTTCCATGGTCTAAAGAAGACCTTATTCTCGTCGTCAGTGGCTTGAGGGCCTCAGTCTGCGAAGAGCTCTGTCCTTGAGGTTTATTCTTCCTGGAATCCAAGGTGACTCCACAGGAAAGGATAGAGATGGCAATTTATAACAGTGCCTCCCAGCCCAGGTACAGGAGACAGTTACAAAACCATGATAGAGATGCCAAATCTTTTATTTATCTTGTGGGTCCAAGTGAAAGGTTAATGTTTTTAGCAAAAGCAACTTCTAAGCACCTGTTTCATTAACAGTATAGTACTCTTAAAAAGTCTATTTTAATGTTGCTGCTAGTATTTAGACGTATGATAATACACTGGAACTGTAGAGTAATGAGAGAGAGCCAGAGAGACAGACAGAGACAGAGAGACAGAGACAGACAGAGACAAGGGGAGGAGAGGGTTTCTTTTATCTTACATTTGCATGTTTAAGTCCTTCACTGAGGGAAGTCAAGGCAGAAACTGAAAGAGAGGTCATGGAAGAAATTTGCTTCCTGACTTGTTCCTAGGCTTGCTCAACCTACTTACAGTACCTAGGAGTGGTACTGCCCTCAATGGGATGGATTCTCCCATATTAATTAATAAAATGCTTCATAGACTTGCCTACAGCCCAGTCTTTTAGAGGCATTTTCTACATTGATGTTCCCTCTTTCAGTTAATCTTACCTTGTGTCAATATGACAAAAAAAATTAACCAGCATAATATACACATATGATTATTGAATTTGTTGAACCACCTTTCATAAAAGTGCCCAAGTCTCACAGAACCCAAAGGCCACCAAGGAGCAGATTCCAATGCAAATGCAGTAGGTCTTTATTACAAGCTTTGGCTAGGTGCTGCGGTTCTCCAGTGTAGAGCCCCTAGCTCAGGGAGAGAGAGGTTTTTATTTAGAGTTACAGCATGGTTCAGGAAATTCCAGTTTAGCAGTTACGCAACTGGATGACATTGAGCAAGTGCAAGCTTGTTACAAAGTGATTGACTAACTAACATAACTAACATTGAGCGAGCTAGAGCTATCTATAGACCTCAGGAATGTTAGGTATTTCTGTGCTGTGAATGTTCTACTACAAGTTGGGCTGCCCAGCACAGGTGCCCCACTCTGAGATAAGATACCTTCCCATTGTTGTGGTTACCTCCAAGCTATTCCTTGGGTAGGGGATTTTATGGTCCTGTTTCTGGAATTGGTGACATATGTCCTAATTCCTAGGGCTGGTGACTTTGGGGTGGGAATTCAGGCCAGTTCTTCTCAGTATCAGTAGTTAACTCATACACGAGCAGCTGAGAATGCTCCATCTGTGAGCCTGGGTACCTCAGGCAGTCGGAGTAGTCCCACACATGGGGTTTCCCATTGGGGACACTCAGAAACTGGTCTTTGATCAGTCCACAAGGATGAGTATATCCAAAGTCCCTTTCTGCTACCCCGAACCTGGAAGGATTCTGAGAGCTGCTGGTTCTTAGTTAAATAATGGAATGCTGAAAATGCTAGTTCTCATATCTATGGATGCATGGGCAGCAGCAGTGATGGGGTAAACCAACTGGGCAGCAAGAGAGAAGGTTGGTGAGCAGAAGGCGCATAGCCATCCTGCTGTGCCCTGTTTATCTGGCTGAAGGTGCTGGCTAGCCTTGGGATGGATCTTTCCAGCTCAGTTACAGTAATTAGGATGCTTTCCCAGGTGAGGCTCCCTACTCGATTCTACTTTGTGACAAGTTAACATCAAAACCAGAAGTTACACAAGCCCCTAACATTAGTTGGGATATGTAGTCTTTTTCTGAAATTATGTTAGTATGGAATTATTTGCTCAGTGTTTCATGGAACTAATGGAATAAAGGCATCTAGTGTTGACACTTTCCTTATGGGAATAATTCTTTAACATTAGTGCAACTTACAGATTTTTGGAATTTTCCTACATTTTCTGTGCTCTTTATTCCTTCTTGCATCCATGTCTCATTTGAGTATTATCCATTTGAGATCATTATCTATCAGAGAGGATCTTTTAGCATTCTCTTTTAGGCATTTTACCTCGTTTTTTAAAGAACGATAAGATGAGGTTGTCCACTCTCTCCTTTTGGCTTAAGAAACCTAGGTTCTCAGTTATTTTTCTCAGTGTTGCCATGACAGTTCAGGAGCTCATCTGGTGGAAATCCAGTATTTTGGATTTGGCAGATGGCAAGAAGCAATGAGGCTTAGTCAGAGCTTGCAATCTCAATAAGGTGGAAGAGTTATGTATTTCACAGGTCCAATTTGAAGTGGCTCTGGACCACACACAGATTGATGAGGAGGCAGAAGAGGAGCATGGCAGAAAGCTTGTGTGCTCACTGGCATCCTCACCATATAACTCAAATTACTTCATTCTTCATCCTCCACCTCTTCCTGCTCCTCCTCTTTCTCTTCTGTCTTTCTTCTCCTCCTCCTTCTCTCTTTTTCTTCTTTCCTCCTCTTCCTCTTCTTCTTCCTCTCCCTGCCCCCACGTCTTTCTTTCTCCAGAGCATCACATTGGAACCTGAAATCCCAGGGTTTGTAGTTAGTACTACATTATAGACATGATCTTATCAAATCTCACAAATAATTACGTTTACTGAAAGCTCTGTGTTGATAATACATGGAAGTACGGACTACCAGGAAGTGTTACAAGTCTGCCAGCTGTTCCTTTTTCTATAAATATGTGTAAAGGATTGGGAGTTAACATCTTAAGCGTTTGGATAAGGCTCTACCACAGTTTGCAAAGCCTGGTGAAAGGTGAGTTATGCTAAGTGAACTTTGATAGGCAGATACCATGTGATGTGGTGAAACAGGAACAACAGGAACAAGAACAGCTGCAGGAGAATCACTGTTTTGTTAGCACCAGGAAGGTACTAGTGCATTGTATTCTCTTCTTGCTGGTGAGAAGTCAGTTGTGAGCTAATAGATAAATTCTATCAGCAGTAAAAGATTGGGGATAGGAAATTGCAACAAGGTTTCCATCATATTTCTTGCTAAAACATTTATAAGGAAATTTCTTCTCATTTTGAATTTCTCGTAAAGTATAAGATCAAGCTAAAAGTTGGTAAATACCTGCTTAAAGATTTCAATATTTCCAACATGCAAAAAGGGGGAAGTTTTTGAAAAATTGCTTTAAAAATTTAAATAGGTTTCATTATGTTGATTTACCCTTTGGGAATGAAGATTGTGGTGGTTCCTTATTGACAACCTGACTGATTTGGAATTATCTCAGGCACACCTCCGGTTATTTTCCCAGAGGTCTGACTGCGGAGGGAAGACCCATCCTAACTGTGAGAAATACCACCTTATAGGCTGGGACCCAGGACTGTATAAATACGGGAAATGAAAACACATCAGAGAACAAGCAGTAGTCTCTCCCCGCTCTCTATTTTGTATATATGCAAACGAGCCCCAGCAAGACTCCCCTCCAGTTGTTTCTTGTTAGATGTTTGGTCCCAGCAAGGAGGAAAGCAACTACCATAGAACTGGAAACTGTAAACATTCTTTAGTTGTGCATGTCCTACTCATTAACCTGCCAGCTTCTCATCATTCTATATCTATCTGGGGAAAATGTGGGGTCTGTGAGTCAATGGGACCTTTCTCATTTAAAGTGAGATATAACTTGGGGAGCTAAGGTGCTGAAAAAGCAAATGGTTACCAAAAACACCCCAAGGCAGTAGCTTCTCCTTTTCTCTAGTGAACTCGAAGAATGAATTTCAGGGACAATTGCAAGATGAGTTTCAAAAGGATTTTTATTACAGGTGACAGATTAAGAGGAAGCAGGCAGAAAGAAACATATGGTATATACTCACTTATATAAACCTATAGGATAGGAAGTTCAAGCTGAAATCTACACACCTAGAGAGGATATACAAGAAGGAGGACCTAGATTGGTATGATCAATGCTTGTTTGAATGAACAAAT
>CM053752.1:10806816-10895860 GCA_028658305.1 Pachyuromys duprasi
AGAGGTCCTCCTTTGCATTCTCCTGTCCTGTTGCTTGTTTTCTCCTCCACTCAATGTCCATCCCATTTGTTCATCCAAACAAGCATTGATCATACCAACCTGGGTCCTCCTTCCTGTATATCCTTTCTAGGTGTGTAGATTTCATTAATTGCTTTATAGAGTTTGAAACAACAGATTTGTCTAAATGTTCTAGGAAATTGTTACTAGAAGACACACCAGGCTACACAGTGTTGTCCAACTTATTTTTGTGCCATCACTTATTATGACAAGTGCATTTTCAACATTGACTAAGTTCTGTAAGAATGTTGACTTGAGCCCTTGCTTCTACAGGATTTGCGATGTTGAAGCAGCCTGAAGAGGCTATTCCAGTGTGGTGGAGACAGAGGGAACTGAACTGCTATATAAGTAGTACCATAAGCCATGTGACTTAGGATAAGCTGTGAAAAAGCTTTATGAGAAGTCACATGAAGTCAGTGAGAGCTCACTAACCCCAATACACAATTGTAGAAAATTCATCAGCTACCTGGCTTTCTACTCTGTAGAAAAGAAGAAAGAAGAAGCTTGTTGATATTGCTGGTTTAATCTGGGATTTTGAATTTTTATTTGAAATGAAGGAGAAGTCATTGCTTATGTGTACATACACAACATTAAGAAGGCCTAAGTCATCTATTATGTTTCAGTAAATTTATATTGTGACTAATGTAGATATATGTTGAAATATATAATGTGTATTATTTAAGCCGCATTTCTACTAAAAGGCTAATCATTAAACATTTTTTGTAGTGGTTAGGACAGCAAGGAAGATCATAAAGTAAAAAGTTTATGAGTGCAGTGCACTTCCATAAGGTGGAGTTGCTGGGGCAAGCCTTAGCTCCCTTAAAGGTGGGTGATAAAATCCCAGCTCCATATCAAAATCTGCCTCCTTGTCTTTATCCATTATCTACAGATCTGGGACAAATAATGCTGTCTCTCTGACCTTAGTTTGTTTCCCCCAAAACTGTGGGAGTAAAAAACAGTGAGATAATTGTAGAAACTAAAATATTATATGCATAACACAATCCTCATATCCCACCAGTGCCTGGTAGACGCGGACACTTCATACATGCATTTCATGGTTATCTACTGTTCTGATGCATGAATCAAAGTTGAGTGGCACGGTGAGTGTGTTGCAGGAGAAGCTGAAAGGAAAAGAGCATTCTGTGGTTTGAGTTTCTTTCATGCTGAGGATACAGTATAAGGTAGTAGAGCAAAACCCAAAGAGGGAAAAATACTGTAACCGTTATGAGTACATAAGATAGCAAAGACTATAGCGAGCAGTGAATTCTGGGTTCCTAGGAATATCAGCTGAATGTGGAGCTATGGCTTTCAAACAGAGAAACTGTAGGTGAACTGTAATAGCATTTTTCATTATTTTTTAATTTTTTGATATTAAAATATAGTGCCATCATTTCTAACTTCCCCTCTCCCGTATGCCCATCCTTTCTCCACATTCACAGCCTCATGTTTTTCATAAATTGTCATTATATGTGTGTGTTTATGTACATTACTAAATACATAAATACAACCTGATCATTCTGTATAATGTTACTTGTATGTTTGTTTTCATAGCTGAATATTTAATATTAACTAATTGGTGTCTCTTCCCTGGGGAAGACATTTTCCTGCTGTCAACATTCCTGAGTGGCCTGTAGTTTTTTAAGTAGGGTTGCAGCCTCATGATTCTCTCCATCCGGTTCAGCCTGTCTGTTGCTGCCATCGTTCTGCAGCTCAGATTTCAGGGTTCATGTTGGTGAGACTTCATAGCATCCTCAGAAATGATCCGTGATCTTAAGGTGAAGGAATTGGGTTGTAGATGTAGCAACTGGGATAGGGTTCCACAGCTCTGCATTTTGATTGTTTGTGGCTTTTCTGTAATGGTTTCTATCTGTTACAAAGAGAGGTGTCCTAGAGGAAGGATGAGGACTGCAATTACCTGTTAATAGAAGGACAAATGGTTAGGATGTAGTTAGGGGCAGTGTTGGTTTAGTAAAGTAGAAGTTGTAAGCTCTTCTCCAAGATCCATGACTCTATTGGCCCTGGGCCCATTGGCTAGGTTTCCAGTATCAGGCAGAGTTTTCATCTTGTTCAGTGGGTCTTAGGTCCAATTAGAGAGCTGTTGTTTACTAACAGGGTATGTGTGCTGTTTCTGCATCCTGGGAGTTATTTTACTATGCTAGCATTGTCATACCGCTCATATGTCTCATAGCTAGGAAGGAATGATGCTTGCCTCCCTCATTTGGAAACTTGCAGGGTGTCCTCCATGAAATCTAGTTAGTCTCGGCGGGAAGGCTTTCAGGTCAGATCCAGCGTGGGTCTTCTGGGCCCTGTGTCTGAAGTGCATGGCATTTTCAGCAATAGGACCTAACCTTCCACCACTGGGGGCAACCAACGGCAAATAGCAGTAGTCTATAATGTTTTGATAGTCTCTTGGATGACCCTGAGCAGCCTTTCAAAGGAGGGCCTCTTATGGCTGGTGTAGGGGTTTTTGTTAGCCGGTGTTCAGCTCTTGGAGGGAACAATATCTACCCAGATAGGAAAATGTCATTTATACTACATAAATGACTGTCAATCAGTCAGAACCAGTCATGTTTGGCCAAGGAGAAGTAGGGGCAGCTGGGGAGAGGGGGCAGTCATCTGGAATTTAGGGGCAGTGGGAAGATTAGTCTGTAGTTGGAGTGGATAAAATTTCAAATCCATTGATGGCGTAGGTCTTTCATTTTTTTGTTAGTCATCGATTGCTTTAAGAACACAGTAAGTGTAAATATACCATAGTTTCTGTATCCATTCCTCCATTGAGGGACATCTGGATTGTTTCCATGTTCTGGCAATTACGAGTAAAGCTGCTACAAACATGGTTGAACAAATGTTTTTGTTATATACTTGAGATTATTTTGGATATATGTCTAGGAGTGGTATAGCTGGATCTTGAGGAAGCACTATTCCTAATTGTCTGAGAAAGCACCAGATTGATTTCCAAAGTGGTTGTACAAGTTTACATTCCTACCAGCAATGGAGGAGGGTTCCCCTTTCTCCACAACCTCTCCAGCATGTGTTGTCACTTGACATTATGATTTTAGCCATTTTGATGGGTGTAAGGTGAAATCTCAGGGTCATTTTCATTTGCATCTCCCTGATGACTAAGGATGTTGAGCCAGCAATTAAAAACAAGGAAATCATGAAATTTTCAGGCAAATGGTGGGTTCTAGAAAAGATTATCCTGAGTGAGATATCCCAGAAGCAGAAAGACATATATGTTATATACTCAGTTATAAGTGGATACTAGATATATACGATAGGATAAACATGCTAAAATCTGTACTAAAAATCTAAGCAAGAAGGAGGACCCTGGGTAAGATGATAAATCCTCACTCAAAAAGACAAATGGGATGGACATTGGAAGTAGGAGAAAACAAGGAACAGGTCAGGACCCTACCATAGAGGGCCTCTGAAAGATTCTATCAAATTATCAAACCAAGCCTTGGGCAGAGTGCAGAGAATCATATGAAAGAAGGGGGAGTTAGTAAGACCTGGAGAGGACGGGAGTGCTGCAAGGACCAAATATATCTGGGCACAGGGGTCTTTTTTGAGACTGGTTCTCCAACCAAGGACCATGCATGGATACAAGCTAGAACCCCTGCTCAGATGTAGCCCAAGGCAGCTCAGCATCCAAGTGGGTACGCTAGTAAGGGGAACAGGGACTGTCTCTGACATGAACTCAGTGGCAGGCTCTTAGACCTCCTACCTCCCTCCCCCGAGGGAAGAGCAGCCTTGCTAGGCTACAGAGGAGGACATTGTAGTGAGTCCTGATGAGACCTGATAAACTAGGGTCAGATAGAAGGGAAGGAGGACCTCCCCTATCAGTGGACTTAGAGAGGGCCAGGGAGGAGATGAGGGAGGGAGGGTAGGATTGGGAAGGAATGAGGGAGGGGGTTACAGCTGGGATACAAAGTAAATAACCTGTAATTAATATAGCATGCCAAGGAGGACCTCTGGGGGGGGGTCAATGTAGCGATGTATCAGAGCAGATATTAAGACTCGCGATCAAGACTTTGGCAGAGGGCGAGAAGTAATGATAGATCTGGGGGAGGTTGGTGAGACTTGGGGAGAACAAGAGCTCCACAAAGACCAAACTGAGCAGGGCACAGGGGTCTTGTATAAGATGGTTTCTACAATCAAGGACCATGTGTGGATGTGGCCTGGAACCCCCGCTCAGATGGGGCCCATGATAGCTCGGTGTAGGACTGAAGACCCTATTCAGGGAAACAGGGAATGTTTCAGTCATGATCTTGATGGCTGACTCTTTGACCCTCCCCCATACAAGCCAGGGAGTGACAGACTGGCTAGATCCCAGGGGAGGACATTGCAGCCAGCCCTGAGGAGACAGGATGAGCTGGGGTTGGATAGAAGGGGAGGAGGTCCTCCCCTGTTGGTGGACTTGGAGGGGGCGGGGAGGAGGGTGGGAGGGAATGAGGGAGGAGGCTACGCCTGGGATGCAAAGTACCTAACCTGTGATTGATATAAAAATAAATAAATTTTTTAAAAAGGTTATTAATTAATAAACATATTTTAAATAAACTAATTTACAAACTCCTAAAAAAATAAAATAAAAAAGAAACACAGTAAGTTTGGTTTTGTATTTGCAAGTCTCATAATTTTTAATATAGTTTTATTTTTATAAAAATGTGTATGTATGTTTGTGTACTACATGCATGACTAGGGCTCACAGAGCCAGAAGTCTTGTTGGATTCACTGCACCTGTTACAGATGTTTATAAGCACCATGTGGGTGCGAAGAATTGATCTAGGTCCTCTGGACAAGCAGTCAGTATTCCTAATCCCAGAGCCATCTCTTTAGCTCCATAGGGATTTTGTTTTTAACAAAACTGATTGCATGGGGAAGTGGTGAGCTTTCTTCTCCTAAAATAATTTATAGTTTTAAAAGCCTCATCAGTATGATGTTATTTGAATGTTAATTGAAAGAATGTTATTTGTATATCATTTTAATGTAATATTTGGACTTGATTTATTGCCTTTTAACTTCTTTAGTTCTTTATATATTCTGGATATCAGCTAAACAGAGAATTCTGTGTAGAAGAATATAAAATGGCAGAGAAACACTTAAAGAAACGCTCAACATCCTTAGCCATCAGAAAGTTGCAAATCAAAACGACCTTGAGATTTTACCTTACACCCATCAGAATGGCTCAGATCAAAATGTCAAGTGACAACACAGGCTGGAGAGGTTATGGAGAAAGAGGAACACTCTTCCATTGCTGGTTGGAATGTGAACTTGTACAACCACTTTGGAAATCAATCTGGCACTTTCTCAGATAATTAGGAATAATGCTTCCTCAAGATCCAGCTATACCACTCCTAGGCATGTATCCAAAATACACTCAAGTACGGAACAAGAACATTTGCTCAACAATGTTTATAGCAGCTTTACTCGTAATTGCCAGAACCTGGAAACAACCCAAATGTCCATCAAAGGAGGAATGGATACAGAAATTGTGGTACATTTACAGAATGAAATACTACTCAGCAGTTAAAAACAAGGAAATTAGGAAATTTGCAATCAAATTGTGGGATCTAGAAAAGATCATCCTAAGTGCGGTATCCCAGGAGCAGAAAGACACACACAGTATACACTCACTTATAAGTGAGTACTAGACCTATATGATAGGATAAACATACTAAAATCTGTACACCTAGGGAGAATGAACAAGAAGGAGGGCCTGGGGTAAGATGATCAAT
This sequence comes from Pachyuromys duprasi, assembly GCA_028658305.1. NCBI lineage: Eukaryota > Metazoa > Chordata > Mammalia > Rodentia > Muridae > Pachyuromys > Pachyuromys duprasi. Next base: position 10,812,609 of record CM053752.1, read on the forward strand.
CTTCACTTAGAAAGATAAATGGGATGGACATCGGAAGTAGGAGAAAACAAGTAAAAAGACAGGAGCCTACCACAAAGGGCCTCTGAAAGACTCTACCTAGCAGTGTATCAAAGCAGATGCTGAGACTCATAACCAATAACTCATAACTCATTTTTTGTAAGATGACAATAGCAAAGATGGGCATAAAACTGAATTCTTTATATGTGGTTTGTACATGAGTACTTGATAGGCTGACAGATGGCCTCATTCTTTTTTCTTTAAAACCACCACTAGAATATATTAAGAGAAACAGCTTAAGAAGCCATTATAAGTATTAATATACTTAAGATAGTTTGATAGGGTATGGAAATGTATATCGTATACTGTCACTGTATACCAAAATTAGGACCCATATATACATTTAAAAGATAGGTGATTTTGCGCTTTACATAAGTGGAAGGTAAGAAGATGGGCACTATAAAAGTGAGGTGCTGTGATTTAGCAATCAGAGTGCAGTTAAAGCGGTGTCAGCGGAGATTAGGATGGCTCATAGTGATCAAAGAGCCTGTTCGCCAGAAGCTGCAGTGATGATAAAAGTGTGGAAGACAAGATGAAAGCTTCAAAACAGAGAAATCAAAAGGTACCAGGGGCTGCTTCCCTAACACTGTGTGTGTACGTGCTGGGATAGAGCTGGACACTTCAAAATGGAAAAAAAAATATTTGTTTTATGAAAATAAAAGGTAGCAGAATGGGAAAAATATACAAATCCAGCTACTATTTGTTTTTTTAAAAAACATTTTATTATCAATTTATTATAGAACAGTTAGACAAAAAACAGATTATAAAAACAATATAAAACTGTTAAGTTCTTGTCAAAATTGACTCTTGACTGCCATCCTCAATAGCTTTAGTATATATTATATGTCAAGTTGCTGTCAGAATTTCTTGTAAGACACTGGCCAGGTGCTGAGTATAAAATAAATATTTATAAGATTTTTAATAAGTAAATTATATTACATTTTTAGAGTAGGTCCCTGCATTATTAAATTTGGGAATTAATAGCAATAAAATAGACAAGAAAGTCCTAAATACTTAGAAACTGAAGTAAGATGTTGTAAGTACTTATAGATCTGTGGTGTTTTGAATAAGAATGGCCCCCATTGGTTTTCATGTTTGAATACTTGACCTTTACTTGATGGATCTTTGGGGGAAGGATCAGAAGGGGTGCCTTTTTTGGAGAAACTGTTACCTAGGACAGGCTTTGAGGATTCAACAGGCTTACGCCATTCCCAGTGTCCATCTCCATCTCCTATTCAATCCAGAGCAACCTCTCAGGTGTTCTACCGCCATGTTTCGCACCCTCTGAAATCATAAGCCCCAATTAAACACCTTTTTTTTTTTTTAAATAAGTTGCCCTGGTCATGGTCTTCTATCAAAGCAGTAGGAAAGTAACTAAAAGCTCTAAGGAAAATTAGAAAATAAAATAAATTGAAAAATAAAATATTTTAAAGCAGACAATGCAAGTATAGCATATAAAAATGTGTAGCTTTAAAAGATGATCCTAGAGAAAAGGCTTAAAGTCATGATTCGACTTTCATGTGAAGAACGGTAAGTCTGATGGCACACACCTTTAACCCCAGCACTGAGAAGAGGGCCAGGCAGCTCTCCAGTTACTTCTTGGCTAGTTCTGCATAGGGAGGGAAGACCACAGTGAGACCCTGTCAAGGGAGGATGAGGAGTGGAGGGAAAAAGGAGTAAGAGGGGAAGAGGAATGGAGGGAAGGAGAGCGGGGGCTTTGGGAGAGAAGGAGGAGGAAGAGTAGTTGTTAAAGTTGATAAACTCCAAAGTAAGGAATGGAACAAGAAAATAAGCAGAAGGTATAAAATAGAGGAGTTAATTTTGTGAAAAGATTAATAAATTTAGTGAAGTGGTTATGACTCATCATACTGAAAAAAAAAAGACAAAAGCTTGTATTGTTAATACCAAGATGAAAAGAGGGTGTTCCATTCCTCTGGAAATTATAATATCATTATTTTTTTTAATAACAGTAGCTTTAGCAAGTTAGAATGGGCATGTTACTTAACAGTCATACCCAAAAATGCACACCAAGAGAAAATGAAAACTACGGAATGCTTTACATTTCTGAATAACTGAAAGCATGACTCTTCACCAGTCACATAATTTCACTGTCAAGTTCTAAAAAGAGGTTGAAGGAGTGTTGTCTTTCACTCAGGGCCTGCAGGTAGGCACACACTCTCTTTCACTGAAATTAATCTCTCTGTACTCCTGCCCCTGTTAGTCAAGAATAAGACGTGCTGTGTAAAGGAAGACAGATACAAAGCAGCATGTGGTCCACAGTTCCACAAGAAGCTCATCACCAAGCAGGGTAAATCTCAGGCACAGGAATTTTATCAGCCATTGGCCCTGGTATTGATGATCAACTGGCAAAGAGTCTCTATCAAAGAAGTTTCTTGAGTAGTAGATGTGTTCTTATCTGGGCTGGTGGTTGGTTACATAGTCCATGCATTTCCTGATAACTCATACAAAGAACCTTGCATCTCTGCAATGGGTTTGATGTCCAGTACTGGAAAAAATGACTGTGAACCTCATATTGGTTCTCTTACACTATTCTATTTCTACAAGGGCCACCAAATTTATTTATTTGTTTGTTTATTTATTTATTTATTTATTTATTTATTTATTTATTTATATTTGAGACAGGCTTTCTTGTAGCTCTGGCTGGCCTTGAGCTTACTATGTAGTTGAGATAGGCTTTGAATTTATTTAATCCTCCCATCTCCATCTCCGAAGTTCTGGAATTATAGATGTGTATCACAATATTTGACTCTATCATGATAACAGCCTATACTGAAATAAGTTTTCTGAACCTTTTCTTTTAAAAAGCTCCTGTTATCATGCAATTAAATAACCTTATCTTGTTCAAAATTTCTGGTATGTAGGCTCTATGAAGAAAGGGGTATTTATTTATCACTATCACTATTATAATCTCTGGTTTAAAACTTTACATGGAAGATTCTCAGAGGTAGGCAAAATCAGTCTCTCTGACACACAAACACACACACACACACACAGACAGAGATAGAGAGACAGAAAGACAGACATACACATTCAGAGAGAGAGACAGAAAGTTTTATAGAAACTTTGCTATGAATTTGGTTTAGGTCTTCATCTACTTGGCTTTTAGTTTAAAACTAAAATGTACAGAATGCTTCATTGATACAGTGTCAATCTGTTTTTGCCAGAATATGTCTTTCTTTTTCTGCTATAACCACAAGACTCTAAATAACTTTTTCCAAGCCATTACATACTGATATGAAATTGCTTTCAGGTTTTTTTTCCTTGTAAATCAAGCACACACAATTAATACTTCATTACTTTTGTTTATTTAGTGATTTTGGTTTTATAAGTTTGCACAGAATCTTCAGGTAGAACAGAAGTTGCTTATTTTCTGATCATAAATCAGTAGAAAGTTGAAATATTCAAAGTGGGACACATGGAAATATTTTCTTTATGCAACCCTGACCCAAACCCTTGATGTCATGATTATCTAATATGATTATGGCAAGTTTCAGTCAACAGTGTTAATCTTGTGTGTGGTCTTTGGCAACAAGGCACAAAAATTTCAATTTGGCGATTTTATTACCTTAAATTTTTATTATATTTTAAAATTATATATATGCCTGTATCTCTCTGTGTTGGAGGCCAGAAGAGGGTAAACCTCCTCATGCGGGTGTAGGAGTTAAACTCAGGGCCTGTGGAAGATCAGGAAGCATTCCTAACCACTAAGTCATTTCTCTAGCCCAATTTTCTTCTTTTAATAGCTTACTGTAAAAATGGGGAGGTATGAGACACTGATTGAAATTTAAAAACACATTATCAAGTGACTTGCTGTAATGTACCGGGTGGCCAATATTAGTGTTATCTTTTTGACAGTGTTACTGGGCAGATACCTTCCCACTGGTACATGATAGAGTGCTCTTAGTATAAAGATCGTTCGTAGAGTTATGGCTTAAGGATGTGAGAAATAGAGAAACCCCACAGCCCCAGGAATGCCTGAGTGACTAGTTCAGAGTGCAGGGCTGCAGGGATTCCTGGGTGTGGTTTGAGGGGTCTGCAGTTACTCAGTTTTCCACCAGCAACCTTAGCTAGAAGGTTTATTTTCAGATTTATGCAGTGTTGCACCATCTATGATTAGATTTATTTGTTATGGTTGGTGATGCGCTTAGCTCTTGGCCTTTCATATACATTCAGAAGGGTTTTTTTTTTGATAAACAGCTAAATATTGACTCAGAGAGAAATCTTGGCATAGTGTTCGAAGCTAACATAAATCTTCATTCAGTAGGTTTCAAAGAACCTACTGATTCTGATAGCAGACTCTTTATTTTCAATGAAAGGGAAAATGTGTTTACTTTTATGTGTGAAGGCCTGCCAGTTGGGAAGCACACAGGCTCAAGGGTAGTGTGTGAACTGTTACGTGTGGCTCCATCAAGGCCACAAAACCCGGGAGCTTTTGACAATAAAGCAGAGGTAGCATCCTAGTATTTATAATAGCTTTGTAATTTATTTGAGTTGCTCAGAGTGGTCTAATATGGACTTGATTTGTTAATTAGCATCAAATGGATGTAAACCCAAAGTGGAAATGCAACAATTATAACTACAAATCTAGGTGTTATTTTTTTAAAATTTTTCTTTAGTTTTATATAAGCAGTACTGGATATTATTAATCTTCTGTAAATCCTGACTCTGCTCAAGGTACACTTTCAAAGATTGCCACGATGGATCTTCTTAGAATTAAAAAAGAAATATGGAGATTGTATGTGGCTATGAAAATAAGTGGTAGTGATTTAGTGTCGGGGCTTTTAGCGAGCAATTGAGCGCACAGTTCCACGGCAGGGAAGCGTGGCGTGTGGGGCTGCAGCTGGAACGGCAGGGGCTTGCATCTGGTTCGGCATACTGCAATTGCCTATGGGAAGCACAGACAGACTTAGACCAGGATCTGGGACTATGCGAGTCATCTGCTTCTACTAGCTGAGTCTCAGGGAAGTCCCAGAGATGCATCCCTCACCTTGTTGGTGAAGCAGCGCCACCAGCTGGGGACCTAGAGTCCAAACACATGGAAAACCGGTGCAGGCCACCGGTGCAGGACACTTTCATCTCCCATGCTTGCAACAGAGTGCCATGGACACAACTCCCAGTTCTACCGTCAACTTCAGATGCAGTCTGGGCCCTTCTACCGTAGCCATAGATATGAAACCGCAGAAAACATCTTAGGTGCTGAATCCGTAGGCACTGGAAGCTCTTGTTCACATGATTTTCGGTTTTCTATGCTGGGGCCTTCCTTGAGTGTGTTCTTGCCTCCATGGCACACTTCCTATTGCCCCAGGAGATGTAGTTCTGACAAAATAAGTTTGGGAAAAACCTGGAGCTGTTGCTTGAACTGCACCTTCATGCTCTCAAGGTCAGTAGGGTAATGGGCCAAGTGATTGTGGCATTTTAGTGCTTTCATTTCTTCAAGTGAACTGTGATACCTTTCAAAGTAAGTTCTTCAAGAGCTATAAAAAGATTTGCATGCAAATCAATTTAGATATATGCTACAATGAAGCTTCTTTGGCAATGATGGTCTTCTGTTACATTTTGACTTATTGCTAAAACTGCATAGAACTAAGGAGTTCTTTTGCAAGAGATTGCAACCATTCTTTGCACATCATTTGGGGGTTGGGGAGATAAAAGAGGAGGAGGAGAAGCGCCTTAGATTGTGAATGCAGAATTTAGCTCTGTGTGCAATTCCCTCTGAAGAGTTGAGGCTGGGGAAAATTTTTGTCAGGCTCAGGGTGCAGAATAAAATATAGATAAAAACAATGTTTGATCTATCACGTCTGTCATGCGAAGCATTCTTTTGCTACCAATGATGATTTTTTTTGTAAAAATGTTTTCTGTTGTTTATATTGTTTCTTATGTAATTTTAGGAGAAATAATTATGGAGACTGAAGCAAGAGATTGCAAATTTGAGGCATGCTTAAGCTACAGAGTGAGACCCCCCCCCTCAAAGAAACATGGATTGTTTTAAATGGTGGTCATCTATTTCCTATGCTATGGTAATAATATCTTTAGGGAGTTCTAGTTTAGTCAAGGTAAGCATTGAGAGGACAGTGTGATATTGTTGGTCACCAGTTGCTCTGCTCCTACTGGCTTGCAGTCACCCAACCTGCTGGGTGAGACTGCGCTGAGAACAGCTCACAACTGTACTTGTCCTCTGCTTTCTGTTTTTGCTGCACGGTTTTAGGTGCATAGACGTGAGTGAATCACATGTGCACAAAAGAACCTCAGAATTCCTTAACAGTGAAGTTGAGGTGACTTAATGCAATTTTAATGAATTCTGCATAATTAATTACTGAGTAATTAATGAATATTTATTATAGGTTGGCTCATAGTAAATAATATATAGGGGCTAGACTGGCTGCATTTCATTTGTATCTTTTATCGCTTCTTAACTATGGGTCTCCTTTGTGCTTCATTTCTTAATCTGTGAAATGAGGTTGATAATGCTATCCACATCCTTGTGTTGTTGAGAAGATGGTAAATGTCCTGTATTTTGAAGTCCTTTGAACAGTGCTTGGCACATGGCTGGTATTCTTTGTTGCCTCTTATCTCTGTTGTAAAGCGTTCCATGAACCAGCTGAGCACATACATTCAATTAGACTTTCAGGTATTAGGGAATGACAAAGCCTATGTAACATGCTAATTAACCTAGTTCCTAGACACAGGTGATTACTGTGGACCGCATTCTGAAGTTGCACAGGAGGCGCAGTGCGAGGCCTTTGAAGCAGTGATCTGTGAAGGGCCTGTAATATGAACGTGGCCATAGTACATCTGAGCAGCTGCACCACTGTGGGGCATCCAGGGGCCCAACAGTGAAGGATTTGAGATTCTCAGAGAATCAGGTTTTGGGGAGTGAGAAGGGGTGTTGTCCTGGGCTGACAATGTCTGAAAGCATAGCATCCCCCAAAGAGTCTCTCCATCCTGCACTTTCTGATGGACAGGTCCTGGTTGCACTGCTGCCTGTGACCCTCTTAATGTCAAGGCTGCCCTGTGTTAAAAGCTATCTTGCCATGATGCTAAAGATGTTTTGAAGAGTTTCAAAACTCATTAGTACTCCCATTTTTTTTCTTCTAGAGTCAGCCTGTTTTTTTTTCTTTCTTTTTTAAATCAGCTTGTTGTACCTTCTTACCCCCAAAAGATAAAAGGCTTTTCCTTGAGATCTTGGGTGTTTGTTGTTCATTTTTACCCCTGGGATTTTTTTAAATGTTTAGATCTGTGGTTCTTGGCCTCAGCACATTAGCACCACCCAGAGAGCTTTTAATGAAATAGAATTCTTTGGGCTCAGAGCCCAGACCAATTAATCACAACCCCTGGGGAAGGTGGGGCCTAGACACTGGTGTGTTTAAACCGCCCCTTGGGAGATTCACACATGAATCCAGGGTTCAGAAACCTTGCTTTATCTTATAATAATGAGCTCTCCTGATCGCTAGGGACTCCTGCCTTAGTTTGTGTCAGGGCTTCTTGTCATTTATCTGGTTCCTGGTTTCTCTGGATTTGGAAGATTGACATCCCCTGATACAGTTTAGCTAGATTTATGGCATGCTGCTTCTTTATATCAGGTTGAAGTGTTGATCAGTATAACAGAAACCCTTCTTACTTCACCTGTATACACATCTTCAAAAACAATAATTTTTTCCCAGAGAAAGATATGGGATAGTTCTACCTACTAGAGACTTGGGGATATAAGGATATGACAGACCTATATGGCCTTCTTGCAAGGTTAGGCATCCCGAGGAGGTGAAATTCTCTCGATGAGTATCCTCTCTGCTAAGTGAACTAGGAACTACCTCTGACCTACTGTGCTCAGCAGTGCTCGGGAATAGATGCTGCTCTGCGTGCATAGATAAATAACTTGACCGGGGGTGTTGTGGGTTATTGTGCCTACACCTGAACTACCTTAAAAATGAGTCTTCAGTTATGGTCACTAGATGTTTGAGATCATTAACTTAAGGAGGGAAATGGTTTTGGGTGTCTCCGTTCAGCATCAGCTGGGAAAGTGATAATGGGAACCATGGAGTTCCCAGTGGAATATGGAGGAGAGAGTTGAGGACCTCATGGCACCTGAGAAGCACACGGACAGGAAGCAGCCCTTTTGAGGGCGGGATTCTAGGACCTAATGTAGAGTGTGGTCCTCCACACTCCAGAGCTTCTGTGCCTCTTAAAGATTTCATCACCACCCAGTAGCTGCTGACCCAGGTATAGATTCATGTTTAGGGGACACAACAAAATCATAGTAGGAACCCGATCCAGTCTGTTCTTGTTATTTATATATTACAGCTACTCACTCATCCTGTGTAGTGGTGTTATATAAAGCTATGGATTTTCTTCTGTCAGGTTATATTGTATCAGTAATGATAATTAGAGTAGACTAAGCAACCCCTTTCTTTTAATTTTAGAAAGTAAGTCTCGAGCGTCAGTATCAATATTGTGTTGTTTTTAGTTTTCTGGACTAGTCTTTGCCAAGAGAGATACTGACAGAGGTTTTAGGCCTCTCTCCTACTGTGCAAGCTTAGGCATTTTAGACTGAGGCTCTTGGGATGTCATGTTACAAAGGGGCTCCGGGTCTAAAGCATTCTGGCTTCTGGAGGTCACATACACATGGGCTCATATTGTGTTGGCATTTCCTTTTTGTTCTCTTTCCTTTCTTCCCTTCTGTTTCTTTTAAATTTATTAAAAAAATAAATATGCTCTGGGTTTTAAGAGCAAGGTGCAGAGTATCAGTGAATTATGTATACATTTTTGTGTCTGAAAATGATGAAGTTTCTATATTTATTTCTGCAGCCCTTTAGTCATTTCAAAACACAGAAAATGAAACAGGAATGTTCTCATCTAAAGCGTGAATTTTATTTATTTCTTAATCCAATATATTTAATACCTTCTACACTCTGTTTCTAAAAAAATAATTGACAGTATGGGATAGCCATTTCTTTTTATTGTGGTTTTGTTGTTGGTGGTGGTGGTTTTTACTAGGAATTGAACCCGGGGCCTTGCTATGCAGGGCCTGTGAACTAAACCTCTAGCCCAGCAGTTCCTCTAAATTCTTTGAGAGAAGCCGTGACTCTTACTTACAGCAATAGAACATTCATTTAAATAAGAAATTTAGTTGAATGTATTAACATGTTAAGGGGGAGAGTAGTAGCCAGAAAAATATGTTTATGTGAGTTGATCTGCCTAGTTTTCATCTGAAGACCCTTGCTTGCAGAGAGAGGATTTGATCATGCCTAGAGTGATAGTGGTTTTCTGGGCAAGTAAGTTTTCCCAGCTAAATGATCCAGAAGACTTGCTACTGGTACTTGAGTCTAAGCCTAGTTCCTTTCTGTGTAATAGGACTGAAGGTTTCAGTGTATGGCTGTTGTTCTTTCCATTCATAAAATATTTACTAGATGCCATCCACATGTGAGGTGCATCCTTCACTCAGTGCTCTGCTAGTGGATGAGAGTGAAAGCTAGGATACAACAGCAGACTTCGAAGCATACTTAAGTTGGAATTTAAAATTAATCCTTTCTCTGTGAGCTGCACCAAGGGTTTAAGTGTTAGTGCAACACACAACATGGGCAGCAGAGGCTACATCATCTATTCCATCACTCAATCGTGAGTACTTCGTTCATTCTCTGGATCTTACTCTTTCTGATTCTACCTATGGGTTTATTGTGCTGTTTATAGTCAGTGGTATTCTTAACACCCAAATCATAAGTATAGTTTTCCTCTTTTGTTTTCAGATATAAAACCCAGTTGCTTAGAATTTATTTGGCTTACATCGTGAGATCTAGCTGTGGGAGCCTTCATATTGCTTTACTGCAGGTTAGCGTAACTTAAAAGGCAGACTCGCTTTGCAAAAGCATATCAAATCAGGGTGGTCTCTCTGTTGAAGTTATTTGTTTCTGCTTCTATCTTCTCTGCTATGAACCATTACTGCTTCATCAGGGTGAACCTCATGCTTCCTGGCAACATGAAATGGGGAAATTACTTTAAAAAATCTAATTATTCAAAGGACAGAAATAGCTATTAATAAATAACTTGCTGCAAGTCATGGTGGCATATCTCTGTAATCCTAGCTCCTGTGAAAGAGAGGGAGGGAGACCACAAGTTGTCGGCCAATATGGGCTACATATAGCAAGACCATATTTCACACAACAAAGCAGAAAGGGGTGTGTGTTAGCAAAACACAAAAGAAGCAATTACAGGCACTTAGTCTCATGAAAAATATACCTCCTATCAGATCATTCCTGTTAGCTCCCTGCTTCTGTGACAGCAGCAAATCCGAGATACCCAACTCATCAGGAAGAAAGGGTTACTTTGGCTCAAGGTTTCTGTGTTAAGGCAGGACATCAAGATAGCAGTTCAGTGTGAGAGGAATTGATGACCTCAGGGTTGCTAGAAGGCCAAAGAAGAGAGGAATACCTTTCAGAGTATTCCCCAGTCACCAAACTTTCTCCTGCTAGCCCCACTTCTTAGAGGCTTTTCCTTCTCCCATTAGCAACATAGGCTGGCAAAGAAGCCTGCAAGCATGCAAGCCTTTAGGAGACCATAGTGGCTCCATATTCAGCCAACTTGGAACCTATGCATGGAATTTGTATCAATAGGAGATGGGAGGTATTGCAAACCATAGTCCTGTTGTGTGTACCAGTATTAGACATATTTTTATGGAGAGCTTTGCATGATTTGTTCAGAATATGGAAATATCTTTCTGTACTCTGGTGAATGAGAAGTGTGCACGCAGCGCTTTGGGAGTACATTACAGGGAGCAATTGGATGCTGGATTGGCAGAAGCAAGCAAGGGAGCTTCCTGGCGGCAGCCCTCTCATTTCTCCACAGCTGACAAATGGACATATCCCTGGTGTAGGCAAGGCTCCAAAGAATTTGCCTCAAGAATTTACTCAAGACTGCCTATTGTTGCTATACTTCCAATCCATGCTTGTTTCATGTATCAACCATGGCGGAGACCCTCACTGCTTATTGCTTCACACTGTTGGGCAGGTTTTCTGCAGATTATTTTGAAGATGTGCCTTCATAGTGCTGTTTAAATGAACTGATGATTTCATAACTCCTGATGATGATTCTGAAGAATTTCTGACTTGATTCAAGTAATTTTAAAATCCTCCTGCTGTATAGCAAAGATGCCTAGGAACTCTGTGGACCTATGGGGATAATGTCAAGCATGTAAATTACACCAAGAAGGAAATCAAGGTTGAAACAAATTAATAATCAAGAAGATACATTCATTCTAGGTTTAGCCCAACGATAAGGCCCAGGTGTACACTACGATAGGAAAGACCAAATGAAATAGAAACAAAGAATAAATGGTTAGCTATATAAGACAAGACAGACACCTGTTTCCTAGAAACACCTTGACTTAAAAATCTTGCTTTGAACGCATAAATGCATATTTGAAATAAGAAGATAAAACGTCTGCTTTGAACTCATAATGAGCATATAGATAAAGCCACTGCTTTAAACTTATGATAAACAATCTAGTTAGATATTAGAATCATTCGTCCTCCTGTAACTCCCCTTTTATGTATCTATTTTTGAATGATTTAAGTTTTTCCATACATATAACTTGTATATACGTGTATTTGTATCTGTATGTTTACATATATGTGGATGAACATATATGTGTCTTTGGGAGCTCCCTTGTTTTGTCTATTGATTGCATGCGTGTGTAAGGTTTGTGCCTTCTTTGTCTGCCAAAGGAGTGTGTTTTTATATGTTTCTAAGTTATTAAGTTTGGTAAGTGATAAGCAGTGCTGTTTTACCAGCCTTCTTAATTAGGACTCTATCTTCCAGCAAGCCGCTGTTCACTGTTGAGCCATTAAGTTAAAAGGAACTAAGGTTTTTTTTTTCTTTTATAATCCCTTATTTACAGCAAGAAACTGTCAGGACTGTGGTCACTTGTACTCTGAGTTACAGAAGCCACTTGGCTTGACTGATTAAGACCCTCTGTTGTCTTTCTCTCTAGAGGTTCTTGTGACCAGTAGCCCCTGGTAGTTAACCAGTAATTAGAGTTAAAGTGTATATAGAGAGCCCCAAATAGCAAGGCTGTCAGCCTGGAAGTTTAAGAGTTAAAGTGTATGTAGAGAATAGCAAGGCCACCAGCCTGAAAGGTTGAGTTAACATAGAGAGAAACACCAGCCATCAGCTGGTCATCGCCTACGCTGCGACTCATCTTGGCTCACTGTGTGTGCGGCAGCTGCTTTCTAGAAGTACACACAGTGTTTCAGACTCTATGTTGAATGACTGTGCATGCCATTAGATTCTCTGGTGTATACACAGTGCTAGTAGAATCTTGGATATGCACACTCACTGTTTTTAGGTTCTGTGGTGAATGGTGAGTATGTGCTCAGTTATGGCAGAGTCTAGGACCACATACTAAGTGTTTTTGGACTCTGTTAGGCTCTGTGGTGAATGTGGGGTCAGTGCTGTTAGACTCCAGTGAGTGTAGGTGTGTAATCATTGCTATTAGACTCTGGGGAGTGCACACTCATGTTTTTTATGTTCTAGTGTGTTAGTGTGAACTCAGTTATCTGAGATTTTCTGGTGAGTGTGAACTCAGTGCTGTTAGACTGGGCAGTGTGCACACTCATTTTTATGCTCTTATTAATGAGTGTAGACTCAGTGCTTTTCCACTCTGGGAAGTGCATGCACCATGAATATGAATTCTGTGTTGAGTGTGTGTGCACTCAGGGTTGCTTGAGACTCCGTGGTGAGCGTGCACTCAGTGTTGTGAAACTCCACAGTGATATATATACTCAGTGCTCTTAGGACAGTTTCACAGTATGAATGTATTTCTCATTGCAGGTACATGTTGGGACTTGCGGCCGTTCCAGCCGTTATACAATTCCTCGGATTTCTCTTTTTGCCTGAAAGCCCCAGGTGGCTTATTCAGAAAGGACAGACTCAGAAGGCCCGCAGAATCTTGTCTCAGATGCGTGGCAATCAGACTATTGATGAGGAGTATGACAGCATCAGAAACAGCATCGAGGAGGAGGAAAAGGAAGTCAGCGCAGGTATGTGCACGCCCGCTTCGTGAGAAAGGGAACTGCGCTGTGGCTCTAGTCAGAAATCAAATCATTAGAGCGTTATTTAACATGGCTTTGTACACATAACAGAAGAGAAATGGATATATTTAACTTTAAAATTAATGTAACAGTTGATGCACCTTTTCCAGCAGTAACAATTAGCACGCTCAAGTCACTGTTCCCAAGTTTGTGTTTAAAATGTGTCAACTTTGATTCCATTCTGCATTACTGGGCAGTTCATATGGGGACACATGTTCTTTATCATTCCTGAGAAAATGACAGACAGCCCTATACAAAGGTGTTGGGTTTTGTCAAACACAGTATTGGCTGTCTTCAGACCCCTTTGCTGACAATTTTAGTAGCGCTGGAGACTGTGGCCTTCCCTTAGCCTCTGATACACACTGCCGGAAGTGAGGCATCCTGGGGCGAGTGTGCCGTGACACCTCTTTGTATGAGTGTGAGGCACTGTCACCCTACTGCTACAGTCTTCTTTATTTGGCTATTTTTTTAAAAAAAATTAATATTAATCACAGGTTACGTGCTTTGTATCCCAACGGAAGCCCCCTTCCTCATTCCTCCCAATCCCACCCTCCCTCTTCTCTTCCATGCTCCCCTCCAAGTTCACTGATAGGGGAGGTCCTCCTCCCCTTCCATCTGACCCTAGCTTATCAGGTCTCCTCAGGACTGGCTGCAATGTCCTCTTCTGTGGCCTAGCTTCAGACCAGAGCCCCAACTACGATGAGACTGGTTTCTGAACACTTTGCTTAGATGGTGAATTACACTGATGCCTGAACATTTTGTGAGCATCTATTGGGTGGCTGGCAATGTTGGTGTCTCTAAAGAAACACCTTAGTGCAGAACAAGGAGACTTTGCCTTCATAAAATTACGTCCTTTAAGTGGGTTCAACACTGTGTTCATTTTTAAAAATACTATTTAAAAAATATCTACTTAAAGCACAAATAACATTTTCTCTAGTCTGAATTCTTCTTGTAGCACCTCAATTTAAATGAGTTTCTTTTGTAATTATCAGTACTCTTGAAACCTATATTCTAATTACATGTGATTGAAGTGTAAAACTTGGAATATTAGAGCTATTGAATAAAATGCTGTGTAGAATTTTTGTATTTATTAACTAATCCAAACTCATGTAGAGGCATGGATGCTGCTGATATTTACTATAATCTAATAAGCACAAATCTCTTTTAAAATGTTGACTCTGCTTTGTCTTGTTTTTTTAAGATAGGGTTTCATGCAGTCCACAACCCACAATGGCCTAGAGCTCATTATGTATCCTACGATGATCTTGAACTTACCCATTATGCTGAGCTTGAGAACTCTTGCTCTTCCAGCCTATACCTCCTGTGTAGTGAGAATGTAGTTGTGTTCCACCATTGCCCAACTTGCACAGAGCTTCATTTTGATTGCTTATAAATATATCTCCTTGAGCTGTGAAGTTGCTGCCAGTGCACACTAATTGAATTTCACGACTCTGGGGATTTCTAACTAAATATTCTTCATAGAAGACTTCATAGAACTCCTCTGTAGTTATCCATGGGTGCTTTTGTTTTTCTCACTGGTTTTTAGGAGCCAAAGAAGACATCATTTGGGGGGAGGGTAGATAAAAATTTTCTATTTCTCATTGTTGCTTTAGATAAATACTTGGACAGATTTTTTTAAAACACTGTAATATAATATACTAAGGCTTATTTAGTGATTGAATCTTCCAAACTTTGGAAGGAATGCATTTAGCCCATCTCTGGCTTTGCAGTATATGGCATACTGTCTTGCCATGCCATGTTTGTGTTGAAAAGGTCAGGGTCGAGGTGCATTATGGCATAAGTGGACAGAAATGGATCAACAGTGGGGGGAGCTTGCTCCCCCTCACCAGCTGCAGTAGTACTGGGGAGAGTGTGTCCTGTACCTTGCCCAGGAAGCACGATGGATCTGGCCCTGTGTACTCAGTCATGAGATAAGTACACAACTAGATATGAGCTTCAGGGAGACCAAGTCAATTGTTTCAAGTAGTGGTCAGCAGACAGTTTCACTTAGCTTCAAAGTTACAGAGAGGTAGGCATATAGGGCCTGAATATTACATTACAAGGCATAGGTATGGTAAGTTCAAAATTTGTTTGAATTTGTCTGCTTGACTTTAGAAATTAAGATTACATAACTCTTTATGTGATCTTTTAATTGAATTTTTCTAAATAACACCCATACATTTTTAATGGCTTTGTGTAGTCATCACCCTTGTCTGTGTATCCCAGACATGACTTGAAGAGTTGGAGGGTTTTTTTTGTTTTGTTTTGTTTTTTAAATTGGGCACCTGTTTTCATGTTGTATTGAAGAAATGAGCTGATACTTTACCACTAGACATGAGTGGGATTCTTGTGCTTTAGAGTGTAAGAAAGTCAAAGTGTGTCTGGGGCTGTAGTTTATAGGCTATTAGCTTTCTCCCATAATAAGGAAAATGTAACCAGCCAACAAGAGGAAGGATTCCTTGGAAGGCAACCCTTCAAAAAATACATGTGTGTATGTATGTATGTATGTATGTATGTATGTATGTGTTTAGTGTATATGTGCGTGCATGTCATAGCACCTGTGTGAATGCTATGGGGTGTGTGTGTGGGAAGGTGGGAACATGTGGGAATCCATTCTCCTTTTCTAACATGTTGTCCCAGTGATCAAACTCAGGTTGCCAAGCTTGATGGCAAGTGCCTTCAGGTTCTGAATCATCTTGACAACCTGGAAGGCAGTTTTAAGGAAGAATTTTGAGTGTTGAGTGCTGTCTGCCACCTTGTCCAATGGGATCAGGTTCTAAAGTGCGTGTCCATGTCTTTCACCAGAGGTGAAAGGAGTGCAGAGGCTGCCAGGTCCATTCTGTGGCCAAGCTTTGCTTCCAGGGCTTCTCACAGGGAAGACTACCTCTCCACTGAGTTTCCCACACAGACTGAGATATTGGGTATTAAGATGGGATCATAAGTAGAACAAGAAATGTGTATTAGGAAAAGTTTCCTTTTCAATAGGAGCATACACATTATGATGGGTACACTATTGTAGAAAGCCAGGAAAGGCCACAGATGTGGAGCAAGGTGGTTGTCGTGGCAGCTTCAGTGCTGGACAGACAGGGGAGGTAAGGTAGACAGCCTCTGGAGACCTTTAGGCAGAGGATAGTGCACCTTTATAGCTCATTGGAGTCACTTGTGACACAGGTCAGTCGTCAGCATGTAAAATAAGGCCCCCATATTAAAATAAATACATGATCTTTCTTTTATAACTACGATTACATAGCTCACCTAGATCCTAGATACTTCCAAAACAAACTTATTAAATAGATCACGAGCCAGAAAATTAGCCTTGTATATTGAACACTAAAGTATTAATATAAGTAAATACATTAACTTAATATATTTATTTTATATATGTAATAACTGTGTTTCTACATTTGTTTATTCATCCATTTATTCACTTAATTGTTTGCATTACTGAAGCTGGAACTCAAGGCCTTACACAGGCTAGCTAAGTACTACATCACTGAGCCAGACTTTAATATCAGTGAACATGGGAAGGAGTCCTTCGATAGCACTATTCCAGGTTGCAGTGTGATACATGCTCACCTAGTCCCTGTCGCAGACAATCAGGTGATGCTTACCCCCAAAACAGTTAGGCCAGCAAGATTGTGATTTTATCAGTTTGTGGACTAATTGAAGTGGTCAAATGCTGGCTGTATGTTTTGCTTTTGGTGGGATAGTTTACTCTTTAGCCTAGAAAGGATGAGTGTGGTGTGAAAAGACATTTATTCAGCATCTCCCCATGAGTTTATTTTGATTTCTCTCCAGCTCTTTGGGGGTCCCAATTATCATGTTCAGAACAGATAGCTGCATCTCTCTCTCCCTCCTTTTTGCTCTCTCTCTCTAGTAATTTTGCAGTTAGGTCATAAGTCTTCCTGTAAATCATTTTCTCTTTCAGTGAATTGATGTTGTGTGTGGCTGTTTTTGCAAATAGCATTTTGCAGAGAGGTATTTTCAGGGAGGACCAATATCATAACTTGATAGAAATTCTTCTGTAGCTTCTTTAGAAATCCAATCCTGAGTGGTGACCTTGCAGGGAAAAGGCTCCTTGCTTTGTCATCTGCTTTCTTGAGAGGAGAGCAGTCTGCCCCCGAAATGGTCATAGGTTGCATACATTACATAAAATTGAAATAGATGTTGACAGTTTCTTTGGAAGATGACCCATGACATTCTACGTATTGGCAGTTCTATATCTAAAATCCTAAAATTTGTTGCAAAATTCCCTGAACTGTCAAAGCCTCTTGGCTGTAATATGTACCCATCGTGGTAAAGCATGGACCGAAACAGAAGGCCACTGGCCTCCTGCCACTGAAGGACACTGGGCACTGCATGGAGGTCAGCAAATTGGTTTTCTTAGTCACGATGACTGATTTAAGAAGCTGTTTCATTCAGTGCTGCTTTAAATAAATATTGCATTGATTTTCTAAATCCCAAAGGGCTTTTTAAAGCCTTATGAAGAATGGAATAGTTCTTAATTTTACATTAAGATGTCATGGAGTCTGTTCTGTGAGATAAAGAGCAGCAGAGATTCTCCACCTGCACACTTGTTGAGGGAAGCTTTCGAATGGCTGTGGGCCTTCTCACCACTTCTCTTCATTTGTACTGAAATTCAGAGTGTTTTGGTGCACAGATGGGTAACTCATAAGGGCTGTGTATGTCTGTTTTCTTGCTATGTATGTTGTATGTAAATCTAAATCTTGTGAGAAGAAAATCTATGCTAAAAGAGCTTAGTTTCAATTCCCATCCACACACCAATTCATTGTGAGGGGCACAGTGTTTTTAGATTGTCTGCATTTAAACCAAAGAGGACATGGTCCCTAGCGGGTAGGCATTTCAAAAGAGAGTTCTGCTTCAAGGTAAATTCTTTACAAGTTAGCTTGAATCCATTCAGCACAGCTAATAGTCTGATTTATGAATTATATGTCTATACTATCTGTCTATCAGTCATCTATAATCATATATATGTGTATACACACACTCACATATATGTATACACATGTACACACACATCCTCTAGATGACTAAAATGCTGTACCCTTTGAAGATCACCTAGTGTGTGTAGGTTATAGAGTATCATAAGAAATGCTGAACTGTTTTCCCTGCCACTGGGCCTCAGTGCCAGAATCTGCTTCTTCTGTGCTCTATGAGAAGTCCAGCTGTTCTTCAATGTCATTTTATTTTCAAATGTTTCTCAAAAAAAAAAAGAATGAAAGAGAAGTGAAGGAAGAAAAAAAGAAATTCATTGGTTCCTTCATTCTTAAAATTTAGTTTGTATTTTGAATCTAGGAGTTTCAATGCCACCTATTTGCTCACTCTGTGATTACACTTCCCAAGGCCTCTTAGCTCTTGATCTACAGCAGCGACATCCTCAATCTGTATCCCACTGGGAAGCCCACTAGAGATGCAAGCTTTACTTCAGTTGCTTATTGGTGTCTATATTCCTTGAAGTGTTCAAAAATGAGTTTTGTATTTGCCAGGATGAGGAGAAAATTAAGTTTATGAAGCTAAAATTACAATCAGTTGCTGTAGAGACTGTTTTCAAAATGCTTCCTTGAAAATGGCTTCTGCTGCACTTGTCTCAGATAAAATGCCTTCAAAACCCTTCATTTTAGAGAATTAAATAAAACCACTTTTTTTCAGTGGTGTGGTGAACCTCAGGGACTTTCAAAGAAACTTCATTATTATCTTTACTATTACTATTATTATTTTTCATTTTTTATTATTTTCTTTATTATTATTATTTATTACAATTTATTCACTTCATATCCCAGCTGTAGCTCTCCTCTTTGGGGATGAAATAGATGTAAGTATTTCTTTTTACTTAGACCAGTAGATGATGATATTGTGCTACCCTAACAAACTGGAAAAGACGTGTTTCAGGATTTCATGGTGATGATTTAGTTATGCTGTAGCGTGGTGGGTTAAGACCACTCTTTATCAGCAGCCCCTGACTGGGATGTGTTAGTCTAGGAGCTGGCAGACTTTTCTTACTGGGGCAAGTCCTTCGTTTGTGGCCATATGTATGGTTAAACTGAGCTTGTTACATCAGGCATCTGAAGCCCCATCTCTTTAGCAAACCTCCTTTGAGTGAACTGACTAAAATATATTACTTCAGAGGCGAAGACTTTAAAATATCACCTCTGCGTGCAGACAGCTACTTTCTTGCTTATTGCAGCACAAAAGTCAACACAGAGTACATGGAAGGATGGATTCTCATTGTCCAGCAGCACATGATGCTTAGTTTGTACCTGTTAATGCCTTACTATTTATTTATTTTGAAAAAAGAATCTGGCCAGATTTGGCCCATAGACTACAGCTCAACCCTGCTTTTAAGCGGTACATTTTGCAAAACTTTATAAATGTAGGAAAGCTTCTGTGAATTAATGTATATATTTAAAACTCTAACATTTGTAGGATCTAAATTATGTGTTAATAATGAAAAAATCAATTTCCAATTGATTGCATCATGTTAGCGTCCAAGGGAAATTACCAATAGGCAGTATTTAACCCAGTGAGTTCACAGATGAGACACTTCTCTGCTTGTAGAGAAGCTGGGTTAACTTGTTGATATTGGTCTGCTGACAAATTGAGGGTAACGCCTGGTTGTATGGAGCTACTAGCATTTTATTCTGATAGAAATGTTCACATGGGCCAAATTTATAAGACAGAGTGAAGCTGGTTTATCTTTGATTTTGTGTACGTGCAGAGGTGACATTTTAAAGTCTTGGCCTCTGAAGTGATTTATTTTAGTCAGTTCACTCAAGGAGGTTTGCTAAAGAGATGAGGCTTCAGATGTCTGATGTAACAGGCTCAGTTTAACCATTCAAACAAAGCTGTCATTGAGGATTTTTTAAAAAGACCTTTCCTGTGGGGTATGTGTGTGTGTGTGTGTGTCTGTGTGTGCATGTCGTGTTTGCATGTGTAAGCATGTGTATACCAGAGTGTACATGTGGACGTTTGTGGACATTTGAGGAAGTGAGTCCTTCCCTTCCAGGATGTAGAATGCAAATAGATCCATTCTATCACCCTGAACAAAACTCAACTTCAAATGGATTAAAGACCTAAACATAAGACCAGGTAAACTAAATCTGATAGAAGAGAAAGCAGGAACAGTCTTGTAGTCAGTGATTTCTACTTTGTGAGTTCCCTTCTCTCATCTATCCTTCCCCACCTCTTTTCTTTTTCCCTTTCAAACACCTAACACTAGACAGGAGAGAATAAAAAATAGAGAGGAAAGGGGTGTCATTACTATTAGTCTCCTTCCTGCTGATAAGGGATGTCAAATTCCTTAGGGCAAGTTTGATCTTCGCCTTCAGGATATCTAATGTTTGCTTCTTTGTGCAGGATAACTTGACAAGCCAAAACCAACAGCATCCAACCAGCAATCCACACTGCCAGTGGGACTCTAGCATTTATATATCCTCTGAAAATTCCTCCAAATTCCAAACGTCACACCCACAGAAACTATCTTCAGCTGGCAAAATCAGCCTCTGCCTGAGCGTGAGGCAAATCACAGTCAGCTGTTATGAAGCAGCCCCACATCTTCACACCCGGCGTTAAACAGAAACATATTCCCATAGCATTTCTGTGTGGGTGGGTATTTTTTCAGAAACCAAAATTACGAAATTCTCACTGCACAGTCTTGAACTCATTGGCACTGGAAAAAGACTTTCTGTACAGAACACAAATAACGTAGGCACAAAGATCAACAATTAATAAAAGGGACCTCATGAAACTGAAAAGCTTCTGTAAGACAAAGGACACCATCTCCTGGAGGAAGTGAGAGAGAGGTTACAGAATGGGAAAAGATCTCTGCATCCAGTAGAGGGTTAGTATCTAAACTATATAAAGAATTTGAAAAAAAACTGACTGGGCATCAAGAAAACAAATAACCCGACTAAGGTACCAAACTAAACAGAGAATTCCCAAAAGATGAAACAGGAATGGCTGGGGAAACACTTAGAGAAATATTCAGCATCCTTAGCCATCAGGGAAATGCAGAACAAATGGCCATTCATTCTTTATTCACACTGAGATTGACTCTACCCAGCAGATGCTGAGACTCATAGCTAAACTTTGGGCAGAGTGCAGGGAATCTTATGAAAGAAGGGAGAGATAGAAAGGCCTGGAAAGGTCTGGAGCTCCACAAGAACAACAGAACCAAAATATCTGGGCTTAGGGGTCTTTTCTGAGACTGATACTCCAACAAGGGACCATTCATGGAGATAACCTGGACCCTCTGCACAGATGTAGCCCATGGCAGTTCAGTTTCCAAATGGGCTCCCTAATAAGGGTAGCAGAGACTGTCTCTGTCATGAACTCAGTGGCTGTCTCTTTGATAACCTACCCCTGAATGGGGAGCAGCCTGATCAGGCCACAGAGGAAGACTATGAAAACAGTCCTGATGAAACCTGATAGCCTAGAGTCAGATGAAAGGGGAAGACAGCCCCTATCAGTGGACTGGGGAAGAGGCATGGGAGAAGATGAGGAAAGGAGAGAGGGAAGGCAAGATTAGGCGGGAATGAGGATGAGGCTACAGCTGGGATACAAAGTGAATAAATTGTAATAAATAAATAATTATATTAAAAAATTAAATGAAAACTACTGCAAAACCATGAGAGTGGTGATGTGTCCTCATCACATGGATTTCCATTTCTATGGTCATATGTCCAGTAATAGGGCCACTGAGTAGTCTGCAAATTCTACCTTTAACATTTGAAGAAACTTCATATTGTTTTCTGTACTGGAATGCGAACTTACTTTTCCACCAGCAATTTATAACACTTTCCTTTTCTCATATTCTTTGCAGGCATTTATTTTATGCCTTAAGTCAATTTGGCAGGTTCAAGATGATTTCACTTTATGGTTATAATTTTCATTTTCCTTATGATTAGTGATTTTGATCTTTTTTAGAAAAACACGTGCCATGTTTGGCCATTTTTGGCCATTTTTCTTTTTGAGATATGTCTCTCCATGTTATTTGTCCATTTTCTATGAGATTTCTGTTCAGTTGAACTGATCCATTCTTTTAACTTTGTTAGTAATATAGTATGCAGGTATTCTCTCTTGTTCTGTAAATGGTCTCCCCATTCCATTACCTTTGTTATGTAGGAGCTTTTTAAGCCAAGAAGTAGAGATCTACGTTCATTCCTCTACATATTCAGGTCTAGTTTCCAAACATCGTTGATTGGAGAGCCATCTTTTCTTAAGTATGAGTCCTTGGAGTCCTGTTTTTTTTTCAGTCAGTTGGTTGTGGATATGTGGATGTTTGTTTATATTTGGGCTCCATGTTCCCCTCTGTCACGCTCTGTAGTGTCTCTATGTTGGTCATATGTTTTGCAGTTGATGGTGATAACCTCCACCTTCGTTCTTTTTACCCAGAATTACCTCAGCTATTCAGGGATCGTCTGTATTCCATATCATTTTTTGGATTTTTTTTTCTGTTTCTTTTTTAACATCATTGGGATTTTGGTAGAGATTTTCTTAAATCTTTAAATTGTTTTCATAAGTATGGGCACTTAACAATTTGCAATCCATGGACATGGGATGACTTCTGCCTCTTGGTGTCTGCAATTTCTTTCATCAATGTTTTGTAGTTTTTCTTGACTACTTCTTTTCCAGCTCTGTGTATGTGTGTCTGTCTGTGTGTATGATAGATCTCTCTATATATGAGCATATTTTGTAAATGGTGACAATAATGTCCTTAGGATGGGAATTATGATGAAAAATGTTTTTCTCTCTTTAGTAGTCTACTGAAGGTTTTTCTAGTAGTTAACTACCTACAGTTGTTTATATTTATGCAAATAAATCATGGTAATAAGTAGATACTACTATAAAAACATGTTAAAGAGAACCCTGTGTACTTTATTATCTGAAAAATGATACCATCAAGAATATAGACAATTGCCCACAAGATGTACCTTTGATTTAGTCTTGGAGAATGTACCTGTCAGTTAATTCAGCTGACACAAATAACCTTTCCTCCCCCAAAGCAATTATTTGCATAAAAATTTAATTACTGCAATCTGTAAAAAGAAAAAAAAACCCTTCTGGATCTAATCTAATATTAATCTTAACTTTATATAGAAAGTAGATAATTTGAGAACCTTTTTTTAATAAAGTGTGATATGTGAAAACTTTAAATCACTGAAGGGGATTTTTTTTATTGGATTTCATAAAGGGATTTTCTCTTTTTTATATGAAAGCGTTTTATTGGCTGGAGATGAAGAGAAAGCCAGAAGGAGAGAGTGAGAAGTGATGGGGGAAAAGAGGAGTGCCCTGACAGAGAAAGGGAGAGAGCAGGAGAGCAAGAGTAAGAGGACGAGAGCTGAATTTTCTCCTGGTGTGATGTTGTTGGGCCTCATCTGTTACAAGTTTAAATAATTTTCCTTTTTTAATAGATACCAACAGTTTACACAATTTCTGTTTTTAAATGGGGATCAGCAGTTTCCATGCTTAGTTGGGTCCTGTTCACAGATACTGTCTTTGAAATTTACGCTTAACTGACTTATAAGCATAATGGACACACAGTGTGATGAGGTTTTCCACCTCTGCTCCAGACATACAGTATCGATCCATCTTTTAGCCCTTGCTTATATTGAGTTCACATTAGAATATTTTCTAACAAAAATATTAAAAGTATTTCATCTCCCAGGAGCTTTCATAATTTGCTAGATTAAAGCAATCCCCTAAAGAAGAAAGCAGGAGATGATAGTATGTATTGTTTCCAGGACAGATATGTTCTGTAGAGATAGATGCAAATTTATCTGCATTGATTATACTCTTTCCTCTTGAAAATATGTGGTTTTGTAACCGTATAACCCTGAAAATTCTTTGTAAAGATGTTAGTTTTCTTATATTTCTTCATCTATTAAATAAGGGGATGAAAAAAACTTTCAGATCCTTACAGAGCAAAATAATAATACATAATTGTTATATACAATATATGATACATATATAATATTCAATGCCTCCTACATAGGGTTTTGCCCAGGAAGATATCTTTAAAGATGCATTTCTCATCCTTTGCTTTATGCATTAGTTAAGTATACCTCCAAGGAAACTACAAGTGAGCTTCTCTTCACTGTGGTTTATATACATGTATATAATTTATATTTAATGTCTGACTGGCTGGCCCACCATTGTCAGTTCATGACAGTGGCTCCTTCTGTATCATGGTAGAGTCATCCCTGTTGAAATGTCTTTCTAGACATGGAAAAGAGGTGGTAAAAAAGATCCATGATTTAAAGATACAATACATCCATTTCCACCCCAGAGTTTGCAAACTTTATACTTCACTCAGCCTTTGTAGAACACTATTGAAGAAAAACAACTGGCCATTTTGTAAGTCCTTTATACCAATGGTTTTTAGAAGCTGTCTTTTGTATATGTTTTGATAAATTAATTAAGAAAACGATACTATTTCATATATAAGTTTTCTTTATACATGAAATATATTTAACGAGATTTTTCCTACGAACATTTAAAATTGAGAGCTTGCAGACATGGAATTGGAAGTGGCCAGACTTCTGGCTTCCCTGACTGCTCATTTCTGCCATCTCCACTGCTGGAGCTTTACTTCCTGTAGCGCTGCCAATGCCGAGGCATGAGATTGGATCCAGATACTTGCTAGGGAGTTGTGATTTGTTGTTTTGAACTTTCCTTGTTTCTAGAAGACACTGCACCACATAGCTGTTACTGCTTGGATGGTTTACATTCAGAAAAATGCTGCTCCCGAGAAACCAAAGTAACAGGAGGTCAGCGCAGGATGCTGTGTGGCAGGCAGGCCTGCACTGCTGAAGACTGTCTCTCTCTCTCTCACACACAAGATCAGGGAATTTTCCTCTTTAAGTAATGCATATTCATAATTTTATATAAATAGAGTATCTCCCATAATCATTTGGGAGAAATCAGCCATTTTTGCACCTGTAGCTTAAAAGATTTGGCAAGTGGAAAAAATGATTTAGAGAACTAGTCAAGTACCAATTACTGAAAAAAAAAAATCATTCTGTTTCCAAATGGCAAAAGAACATCATTAAGGTTCTCTGCATTCCAAAACAGTAGACAGATGTTACCAATAGGAGAGGATAATTCCTCATTGTTATTTTCAATAAAACACATATTATTTCATAGTTCTGACATTTGAATCATCAATCTAATTAAGTAGGTTTCTGTTGACAAAGTCTGAATTAAAACCCAAAGAAATGGCAAATAGTATTTATGGGCTGATATGTATCAAGAGGAAGATGTTATGATATAGTTGGAATAAACTCCAACAACTCCATCATAGCTGTCCACATTCTCTGACACCATCCTGTGTGACATCTGTCATGGGAGTCTGTAGGGGAGAAGGTAGAGAATGGTCTTCTTAGGTTTTGTGATCTGTTCAAGGGGCACTAGTGGAAGAAAATCTCAGAGAGCTTCCTGCTCCTGCCCCTTTTACAAACACCATTTTGTCATGCTTTCGAGTGGCCGCAATAGGTAAACAGAATTCTGCTGTAGAGTTAGAGCATGCATTCTAGGTTAGAGAAGGCATTTATTTGCCATATCACCCCAGTGGTAGCAGGTTTCGCATCAATATGAAGCAACAACACAATCTAACATCAGCTCGCACACGGAGTCCAGGTCACGTAAGATATTCCCACTTCTGCTGACTGCCAGTGGCATTGCGACATGCTCTTGACCCCTTTAACTAGAATATGTGTCAATGGTTCTTATTTTCCATCTCTTAATGTCGGGTATGTACTCCTCCACACATCAGCCCCTGTCTCTCTCCCTCTATCCACCCCTTCCTCCCTCTCTCCTCCTCTTCTCTCTCGCTTCCTCCCTCCCAACTTTGAGATAAAAAAAATAAATGTTTTGCTACTTTAGTTGTCTATCCTACCTGCAATATGTTTGCTGTGCAGGAAGAAATTCACCATATCTATAGAGAATGAGGTGTATACGTATAGTTTCTGTGTCTTATAGCTGAGGAGAAGGGCTTGATTCCTAGTTTCTCAGAATTCTATGCGGCAGAGGTCAGAGAGTGAGAAAGAAATCAGGCCTGTGGTAGTTTCCTTGGTGAAGGGGATAAACAGCCCTTGTACTTGTGTCAAATGGGTGATGTCTTTGCTTTTGGCTTGCACAGTGACACACTCAGGAAAACAACTGTATTATTGAAATTCATGAATGAAAACTATCTTTAGTGTAGTCATATTTTCATCATTTACTGTAATTACAATGTGTTCTTATCTTTTAACTGAGAAATTCATTATTTTTGGTCTGCTGGGATGACCCCAGGCTCTCACCTATACTGTGAAGTACAGGCTCTACAGCTGAGCTAGTATTCCCAGGAATTTTCTGGCAACTCCGAGGAAGTAGCAAAATAGAGCAGAGCTGTAGAAGCATCGCTTGCTTTGGGTCAACATTTCCTGTTTAAGGACTGACTTTTTTTAAAATTAATTTATTTATTTTTATATCAATCACAGGTTAGGTACTTTGAATCCCAGGCGTAGCCTCCTCCCTCATTCCCTCCCACCCTCCCACTCCCTCCCTCATCTCCCTCCTTCCCGCCCCCTCCAAGTCCACCAACAGGGGAGGACCTTCTCCCCTTCCATCCAACCCCAGCTCATCCTGTCTCCTCAGGGCTGGCTGCAATGCCCTCCCCTGGGTTCTAGCCAGTGTGTCACTCCCCGGCTTGTATGGGGGAGGGTCAAAGAGTCAGCCATCAAGATCATGACTGAAACATTCCCTGTTTCCCTCACTAGGGTCTTCAGTCCGACAAGGAGCTATCATGAGCCCCATCTGAGCGGGGGTTCCAGGCCATATCCACACATGGTCCTTGATTGTAGAAACCGTCTCATACAAGACCCCTATGCCCTGCTCAGTTTGGTCTTTGTGGAGCTCTTGTTCTCCCCAAGTCTCACCAAACTCCCCCAGATCTATCATTACTTCTCACCCTCTGCCAAAGTCTTGATCGCGAGGACTGACTTTTTATACTCACTGGGTTTTCTTTGTTTCACTTTGTCTTTTCATGTTATCTGTTCATTAACTTACGAACTTGCTTGGTCTTGGGATGTAAAAGCTTTCTGAATGCGTAACAGGTACAGGATGTCAAACACCTGACACAGGAACTTTTCTCGGCCGGTTTCCTTAATGGCAGTGTAATCACTGCCAAGGAATACGGTACATATTAAATTTTCCATTAGGAGCAAGAGGCCAGTGCTTCAATTTGGCCCTCGAGCCTGATAATTTGTCGCCAGTCTAGGCTGTATACAGATGATTTATGTCAATTTCAGAGAACGCAACAAAGACTCATGATAATCCAAAGAAAATCCCATGAGCCTGAACAAAACAGAAGAATCCAGAGAAGTCTACTAACAGCCAAAACCTCCTGGTAGCCACGCTCAGTGGTTCTTAACGAGGAGCAAGGTTGCCCCCTGGTGGACACTTCACAATCTTTGGCGCCCTTTTTGGTCGTCCATTGACAGGAAAGGTGCTTTTGCAGTGTCCTGTAATGTTGCAAATGCGTCCAACAGCCCACAACTGTGAACTTCTTGGCACAGAATGCCAACTGTGGCACAAGCTGATAACTCTGCCTTCCTCACTGTCTGCTTCCTACCTGTAGACCAGCTATCCTGGGAAAGCAGAAGAAACCTTCTCGCACTAACCAAAAAACAAAACAGAAACATACAAAAAATACAAACTGAGTATCCAAAAGAATTTGAAGTCTACAGTGCTTCAAAACTGCAAACTTGCATTGTTCATATTTTACTGGGTTACATAAGGCAATTCTCACGAAAGTGTAAGGCTATACTAACTGGGTTCCCTCTCATTTTTGCCCCTCCCCTTTCCATTCATTTCCTTTGTTCCCATAGTCAGTTTTGTTTATGCTATCATGTCATCTATGTATGTATCGTTTTATGTATTTTCAATAATGCCTAGAACCCACAAATGAGAGAAAATATGCAATATTTGTCAGAATGAGACTAACTTAAATTTTCTTATTGTATCTCCAGTTGTCCTCATTTTCTTTCAAACAGTGTAAAACGATAGTCCTTGATGGCTGAAAAAAAATATTGTTGTGTATCTTGACTTCATTTTCTTTTTCCGGGCCTCTGTTGTAGATACCCAAGTTGCTTCCTTTCATAGCCATTCTGAGTGTGATATATTGGATAAATAGTCAGGAGTAGTACAGTTAGGCCTTATGGTTGGTCCATTTAAGAAGATTTATTTATTTTTATTTTATGTGTATGAATGTTTTACCCACATGAATATATGCGTACTATGTGCATTCCTGGTGTTCATGGAAGTCAGAAGATATCAGATCCCCTGAAATTGGAGTCATGGACTGTTGTAAGTGGCCATATGGATGCTGGGCACTGAATAGAGGCCTGTAAGAGCAGCGAGTGCTCGGAACCACTGAGTGTTCTCTCTAGCCCTTCCATACATAGTTTTTTGACAAAACTACACACTGACTTCCTTAGTGGCTGGACTAACTTACATTCCTACCAAACACATATAAGGGTTCTCTTTGTCCATGTTCTTGCCAGCATGTGTTGTTCATTTTCCTGATGACGGTCCTTTTGAATGGGGGTCACATGGGATCCCAATGTACTTTTGATTATCAGTTCCTTGATGGTTAGTGAGGTTGAAAGGTTTTTCATGTGTTTACTGGCCATGAGTGTTGTAGCTTTTGAGACCTATCTGCTCATTTCATTAGCACATTTATTGAGTTGTTTTGTGTGCTAGTTTGTTGTGGTGTTTTAGGTTTTTTTTGTCAATTTTAGATCTTAATCCTCTGCAAAAGGTATAGCTAGCAAAGTTTTTTTTTATCTAATTCTGTACACTCTCTTTTCACACAGTTGACTGTTTTCTTGCTATATAAAAGCCTTTGAATGCCATGTCAGTAGTTGGCCTTACTTTCTGGGCAACTGCAGTCCTATACAGAAAGTGCTTGCCTCTGTATTGAAATGCTTTCTATACCTTTTTCTTTGTCAGCTTTCGAGCTTCTTGCAGTAAGGTCTTTCATTAATTTGAAGTTGATTGTCATACTCGGTGAGAAGTGGACGCAGTTTCATTTCTTATAGGTGGGTCTAGTTTTACCAGCACCATTTGTTGAATAAGTTGTCTTTTCTACTGTGTATTTTTTGGCAGTTAAAAAAAAAAAGGTCAAGCAGTAGTTTACAGGCTTAGATTTATGTCCAAGCTGTCCATTCTGTTTCAGTGTTCTATATGTCTGTCATTATTTCGTTTCTAAGAACTGTATAAATAAACCATGTTTTCTTTACTCATCCACTGAGGGACATCTAGGCTGTTCAATTTCTGGCTGTTATGAAGAGAGTAGCTATGAACATGGTTGAGCAAGTGTTTTTGTAGTAGGATAAAATGCCCTTTGGTTTTATGGCAGAGAGTGGTGGTTTAGCTGTATCAATTCCCATCTTTCTGGGGTATCTCTGCGCTCATTTCCACAGTCGCTGTACAAGTTTACGCTCCCACCAGCAATGAATGAATGCTCTTCTTGTCAGGAGGTATTCTAATAGGTCTGCCTATTAGAATATGTCACTTGGTCTTTTTCCATTACAGATTTTAACATTCTTTCTTTGTTCAATGCATTTTGTGTTTTGATTAATATGTGCCATGGGGAATTTTTTTCTAATCTAGTCTACTTAGTGTTTTGTATGCTTCTAGTACCTTGATAGGCACCTTCTTCTTTAGGTTGGGAATTTTTTCTTCTATGATTTTGTTGAAAATATTTCCTGAACCTTTGACTTTAGGATCTCCTCCTTACTCTATTCTTATTATTTAAATTCATAAATTTTGTTTTCTTCATAGTGTGCTGATTTTTGAGATGTTATGTGCCTAGGTTTTTTTTTTTCAGATTTAACATTTCCTCTGAGGTATGATATCTTCTATATTACCTTCAATGCCTGAGATTCTTTCTTCCATCCTTTATATTCTGTTGTTGAGTCCTACCTCTAAAAACGTTCCTGTTTGAGTGTCTAAATTTTTATTTCCAGCTTCCACTTTGTTTGAGCTTTCTTTATTGATTTCATTTCTCCTTTCATGTCTCAAACAGTTTTCTGCATTTCATTTCACTGTTTGTGTTTTCATAAATTTCATTAAGAGATTTATTCATATCCTCTTCAAGGTCCTTGGGTGCATTTTGAAGTCCTTGTCTTGTGATTCAGCTATAGCACACTTCTTAGGGCCTACTGTGCGGAAACTGTAGTTTGATGTGGTATTGTTTAGTACTTTTTTTTGGTTGACTATACTTTTGTTTGATTTCATGAAATAATTTCCATGGCCAGGATTATGAAGCTTACCTTTTGTACTTGTTCTAGGATTTCTTACAGTCCTGGGTCTTATGTTTAAGTCTCTGATTCATTGTAAAGTGATTTAGGTGTGTGCTTTAAAATATGGATCCATATTGTGTGTGTTCCCAGTTTGCTCACCTGTTTGGAGAGGTGATCCTTTCCTAATCTGCTATTATTCTTTTTTATCTTTTATTTAGCATATAGTGGGCTTTATTCTGACTCCTTCCCTGCTTATCCTGTGCTTTTCCATGTGCACCTCGCCCTGTCGTTCCCCTGATTGAATATTGTTGATGCAGTCTTAAATGCCAGTTGGCCCCATACTTACTATGAACGTATCCCATCAAGTCTCAGGTGTTAACTACCAAAGTACAGGCCCCAAATATCATATTTAAAACCGTTTTAGAAGAGTAGAAAATTACTAAGTTAGCATAGCAAAACGAGTTCTCATTTGTTCTCTAGCTAGTTCTCCAAGTTACTGTCAGCCTACGTTACAGGGGAGGTTTGTTACAATTAATGAACCGAAACTTATGTTCATTTACTGAACTGTGTAACTTTACTCACATTTCCTTGGCGTATACTTAGAGGCTCCTTCTGTCCCAAGATTCTATTTAAGATACCACACTCTATTTACTCCTAATAGCACCTTAGGCTTTTCTAGATTGTGTCAGTTTTCAGATATTTCTTGACCTTGATGATCTTGACAAGTCTGAGAAGGACTGGTCATATGATATATGGGAAGTCTCTCTACCAGGGTGTACTCGAGTTTTTTCTTGTGATTAGAGTTGGGTAATTGGTGTGGCAGAAGAAGTTCTTAGCATTAAAGAGGTGTGTGCGCACTACAGTATGGTATTGATGATACTTTGGTCTTAAGGTCCCTGATTCTCTGCTTACGTTCCCTCTCCCTCCTGCATTCCTTGGCTTGTAGTCCCCTACTTCTGTCTTTCAAAACAACAAGGGCAGGGTGAGTTCTTACCCCTCAAGACACTCTGCCTGACTTCTGCCTCAGCTTCTCTACTTGTCCTGGGCTGAACGTGACTCTTCTGCCTTCATGTTCTGCTTTAGGGTCAGATGACTGGATTGGGCTCAGATTATCTAAGATTATCCCACTTTGTAAAGCTTCCAAACTTGACCCACACTTGGAAAATCCCTTCTCCTGTATAAATAAGAGGTGAAACATGATAATTAAAGAGGCCCAAAAGCTACAAGGCTCCTGAGATTACAACTTGGAAATCCTTTCTTGGGAGGCTTTGCCTTCTGTACTACATCACAGGATATTTTAGGTCAGACTGTCAAACTCTGCTATTCCATGAAGTACAGCAGTTGGTCCTGAAATCCTTTAAAGTACCTAGAAGCCATTGTCTTCTTGAACCTTCTCTACAAGGCCTACACCCTGCTATTGAATCCAGGTCAGTGCCTACAAGCTTTCTTTCATTAGAGTTCCTAGCTCACATTCTTGCTTCTGTCAGGTGACCTGCTGTGCAAACATTCCTTAGTGCAGGTTTCCCTACAGTCACCAGTCAGGAAGCTGAGGTAGAGACCATGGACTACTACCTCCTTTGCTTTCTTTGTTTTTAGTAATCAGTTGTTTATGGCAGGGACAGAAACTCCCTTGGGAAATGATAAATCAATATCTAAATAAACCAGTGACCCAAGATACAGAAAGCAGAATGATGAAAGGGTATGTGCACATTCTCAGGAGCCAGAGCACCTGAACTGGACTTAAAGCCTGTTTCTTCTGCTGAGAACCTGAATGACATTTATGATTTAATTAATGTCTTTTGGGTCAGTCTCTCCATCTGCATGCACCATGGTGTTGTTATGAGACTTCCATTAGTTAGTAGTTATCTGGATGGCTTAAAACAGCGCTAAACATATGATAGTCACAAAATAAATAATTTTTGTCACTGCCACATAAGTGTAATGAGTAGAATATGCATATGCTCAGGAGTGGGTATCCAGGGATAAAATATTACCAAGTTGCCAGACGAGGAGCTTCTTAAGGGACTTGACAGAAACAGGGATGAGGAATGGGATGGAGGTTATGCTGCTCAGCACCATTGGCCCAACTCAAGGGACTCAGGTGCCTCCTCTCTGTTTTATCACTTCTCATATGTAGCTTCCAGGCAGGATAAGGGATAGAAAACAAGAAGCCAAGAAGCATAACTCTCTTCTGGTGTACATGCCTTTAGAAAGGCCGTTCAGAGCTACTGGCTCCAGTACCACCCAAACCAGTTCCCATCATCTCTGCTTTAGAAAAAATAATGAGCTCTATAATTTTTATCTGTGGATATTTATTTTGGCCCATGTTTGGAGAGTGGTTCTCAAACATTCCTGTTTGTCAGTTCATGCTATGATCCATCCTTCAGAGGTGGAGTGATATGGGACATGCAGAGTGATCACATCTTTCCCATGAAACATGACAGACTTCTATTAATGGTTCCCAGTTTGCGATCTGAACAACTGACGTTGCAATTGGAGTCTCGTATGTTGTCCAGTTGCTCTTCTCAGTCCCCAAATAGAGGAATGGCTTCTTCTTTCTCCATTATATTATGTGGGTTTACAAGTGCTCAAACATAAAACATTGCCACAGTAACATTTGATCCAGTTTATTTTGTGACACCCAGTTTTTGGAAAAGTCATTGTTGCATTGTTACATTATACTTGATGATCACAGCCTCAGGAGGGGTAGGATTGCACAGATATTGATGTAAATGTTGAAGAATCATTGAGTTCTTTAAAATTATGTCAAGTCATGTGAACATTTTTGCAGAAAAGGCCCAGATCCTATCTGTGAGCTGTACTAGACAGAAATGTTTCTAACATTGTATCTACCCACTGAAAGCTGGTGCATCAGACTGTGTGTAAATCGCTTCCAGTGCAATAACCCACAATTGTTCCTGAAGAGCATCTTACTTGGAGGTAATTGTGTTTATAGTTATTGTATTTTTACCATCTGAAAAGTCTATCATTGTGTCATCTGGGAGGGAACATTAATACTACCCTGTTTTATATTACTAGGGTGTTATTGCTTATGAGTGATTGGACAGTATTTTAATAAAATGATATTAAAACTCCTTCATAGACTGATAGTAAAAAGTGTAATAAAGTCAGAACTAGAGTTTCTTGAACAAATATTGGAGATACAGGTACTCAAAAAAAAATCACAGAACTACTTATGTTTAAAATGTAATGGCACTTGTGTAAAATTCCAGATAAACAGAAGATCTCATACATAGATAAATACTCTGAGCATTAAATTAGTATCATTTGTAAGTCACAAGTATATTAACTGCTTTTTAAAGCCTGGTTTCTTTAAAGGCTTATTTTAAAAAAAAAAAGAATAGAAGGAATTATCTTACTTTTCTGTTGCTGTAAAGAGATGCCATAATCAAGGCAACCTATAAAGGAAAGTGTTTTATTGGGGCTCGCTCACATTCTCAGACGGTGAGTTCATGACCAAATGATGAAGAGTGTGGTGGCAGGCAGGCAGGCAGGCATGGTGCTGGAGCAGTAGCCTAGAGATCACATCTGATCCATAAGCAGGAAGCAGAAAGAGAGCAAAACTAGACCTGGTATAGGTTTTTGAAACCTCAAAGCCCATCCCTACTGTCACACCTTGTCCAGTAGGATAGAAGGCTAATCCTTCCAAAATAGTTCCACTACCTAGGAAGTAAACATTCGAATATATGAGCTTGTGGGAGGGGGTGTTATCATTCTAAAACCACCGCATTCTACTCTCAGTACCGATTAAGATAGACTTATATAATAATGCAAAATGCACTCAGTCCAGTTTCAAAAGCCTGCACAGTCTTTCAGTCTTAATATTGTTTAATTTAAAATCCCAAGTCTCTTCTAAGACTCAAGGAATTCTCTTAATTATAAACCCCTGTAAAAGCAAAAACAGATTACATACTTCTAGCAGACAATGACACAGACTGTATATTACCATTCTAAAAGGGAAGAATAGGGGCAGTGAGGAAATACTAATCCAAAACAAGAACAAAACACAGCAGACCAGACTCCAAATCCTATGATTCGGTGATCTCCTGTTCCTTCTAGCTTTGTTGACTGCAAAACACTTCTCTCTCTCTTGGACTGCTTTTGTACCCTGTCTGCAGCTCTCCTGAGCAAGTATCTAATGATTCTGGCATCTCCAGTGTCTTGTGGGCTACAACCCAATCCAGGTTTCACCTTCAGAGCTTCACACAATGGCTTCTCTGGATCTCCAGGCTGGTACTCTTCTGTTACATGCCACATATCTGCTCTCAGCATCTTTCCTTAACCTTTGGAGAATGATTCCACAACCCCCTACTTCTGTATCCTTGACATTAAAGCCAGAAACACTTGGAGAACCATGTGGAAGAAGTTGCCCAGTTCTGCTTTCTCAGGATGGAACCTAGCCCTCTCCTAGAATTTCATTGGCATGAGCTTTCCTTTGTTACTGCTTTTTGTTTTTGTTTTGTTTTGTTTTGTTTTTTGGAACAGGTAATTCCTTAGCCCTGTCCTTTTCCCAAGCTGCAGGACTATCTGGGAGGGGTCTTCTTCCTAGGGTCTAACTCCTCTTATTTTATTTAGCATCAGGCCTCTCATATCATCTCTTTGAGCACTGGACTTATCTCCAACATTAAATTTTCTAGCGTTCTTTTTCTCCCCCTAACTGTATATTTTGCATTCTTTTCAGCTCACTTCCTCGTTGTTACTGTTGTACTGCATAAGAGTGATCGGTGATGATCACACGAAATAGTCAATATTAAGTTGCCTTGAAATCTCCTCAGCTAATGAAATTAGTCCCCGACTGTTCATTTTAGCCTCTAGCAGATTCTTTTGACAAGAGCAAAAAGCAGCCACATTCTGTGCCGAGTTGCTATTATTATTCCCTTCTGAAAGCTCTTAAATTAGGCCTTTGTTGTCTGTCTACATTGCTCTGAGCAATGCTACCCTCCATGCTTTTACTAGGATGGCCTGTTAAACTGCCCTTACAACATTTAGTCTGTTTCCTTATCCAAAGTCCCAAGGTCTTTATTTCACCAACAAGCAGCATGGTCAGCAATATGCCACTATCTGGTACCAATATCCTTCTTAGTGACTTTTCTATTGCTATGAAGAGACACCATGACCAAAACAACTTATCTGAAAGAGAAATGTCTTTAATGGGTGGTGGGCTTGCTTACAGTTTCAGAGGGTAAGTTTATGACCAACATGATGAAGAAGGTGGTGGCAGACCAGCAGTAATGGCATTGGAACAGAAGTTCAGAGGTTACATCTGTTTCACAAGCAAGAGATAGACAGACAGACAGACAGTCAGAGAAAGAGAGAGAGAGGAGACAGAGAGACAGAGAAAGACAGAGACTAGACTTGGCATGAACTTTTGGAACCTCAAAGCCCATCCATACTGACACAACTCCTCCTCCAAGGCCACACCTTCTAATCCTTCCAAAACAGCTCAAGGAACTAGAAATCAAACTTTGGATATATGAGCCTGTAGGGGCCTTCTTATTCAAACCACTGAAAGAATCATCAAACTTTTTGAAGAAGAAGAAAATAAAACTAAAAAGAAATTCTTATTTTCTTCCCAATTGGCTAAGGGTGAAAAACCTTCCAGAAAAGTTGCCTTTAAAATTGGAAGCAAAGGTTTACTTGGACCTGTTACTTTTGTTTGTTTGCTTGCGTTACTATTGTTTTTCAAGACAGTGTTTCTCGGTATAATAGCTCTGGCTGTCCTGGACTCAATGTGTAGAGCAGGCTGGCCTGGAACTCAGAGATCTGCCTGCTTCTGCCTTCTGAGTGTTGGGATTAAAAGCATGTGCTACCATGCCTGGCAACCTATATTACTTTTAAGGCTGACTATTTTATTGAAATGTCAACTCTTTAAGCTCAACAGTGATGTTTTACCACAAAAGCTCATCTCAGGTAAAAGATATGTGTCCCACAAATCTGTGTTTTATTTAGTATGTAAAATTACTGAACAGTGGTTATTGAACTCTAGAGTAAGAAGATGACTGGCCATTGTCATTTCTGTTTTTTTTTTTTATTGAAAGTGTTTCAGTGTATAAATTGTTCAAAATTCCTCTCACTATATTTCATTAAATAAAATGAACTCAAGGTATATGACTACATATATATGAAGATTTCAGGCTAGGCTGTTTTAAGAATCAGTGGCCATTTAACTGGTACTCTATCTTGTTCTTAAATAGATTTATCTGAACACTTGGCATCCAGCTTATATGGTAAAGAAACATTGGAAATAACTTATTCCTATCTGTAGAAAACAGTGTTTACTAAATGTAGACTACAGACAGTAATCCATAGCTATGGTATCAAATGAAATACAGAATAGGAAATACTGATGCAGAAAACCACAGAAATGCCCATGCATTATTTCTTAATAATACTACCTTTTAAAGTAGGATGGAATAGCAGAGATTTTTCTTACTGATGAAAGTGATTTGGTGAGCTGTATGCATTGAGACATGCCTATGAAAGAGAACAATGATTATGTAAAAGTTTTTGTTGGATAACCTAGAACCCCTGCACAGATGTAGCCCATGGCAGCTCAGTGTCCAAGGGGTGTCCTAGTAAGGGGAACAGGGACTCTCTCTGACATGAACTCAGTGGCTGGCTCTTTGATCACCACCCCCTGAGCAGGGAGCAGCCTTACCAGGCCACAGAGGGAAACAGTGCAGCCAGTCCTGATGAGACCCGATAGGCTAGGGTCAAAGGGAAGAGAGGAGGACCTCCCCTATCAGTGGACTGGGGGAGGGGCATGGGAGAAGAAGAGGGAGGATGAGATTGGGAGAGCACGAGAGAGAGGACTACAGTTAGGATACAAAGTGAATAAGCTTTAATTAATAAAAAATAAATTAATTAAAATTTTTTGCTGGGTTTTAATTTTTAGTCTCTCTCTCTGTCTCTCTGTCTCTCTCCCTCTCTTTCTTCTCTCTGTGAGAGTGTGGGTGTGTGTACTGGACGTGAATCTAAAAGGTCAATGTCAGATTTTGTTTCTCAGTTGGTTCTCTATTTTTGAGGAAGGGCTTCTCACTGATACTGGCACTCTCTCGTTTCGCCAAACTGGCCAGAAGCTCCAGGGATCCTCCTGTCTTTGTTCCTCCAGTGCCAGGATCATAGGCATATACTACTAAATATGACCTTTTATGTGGAAGATCAGAATCTTAACCCGGATCCTCATGCTTGCGTGGCAAGCACTCTGTTGACTGGATCACTTCCCTCACTCCAAGACATTCTTAGTTAATACTGGAAAAAAAGAAAAGAAACATCCTGCAAAGATGGCAAAGATGTCTGTCCCTGGACTTTCTCCTCTTCTTCTAAATTCTATTTTCTGCCTCTGTGGAACACTTCCGCCTATAGATAGGAAGTCAGGAGCATGTGTTGGCCAGACAGGACTTGTACATATTTGCAGATCCACTTAGAGCTTGGGCATGCCAGATTTTACCCTAGATGACTATCTATGTTCTTCAGTGTTGAGGAAGCATTAGAAGGCTCCTTGCAAAGGGCTTAACTTAGACAAGAATACTGCTTAACATGTGTAAATATGAAATGAATATTTCATGTGAAAAGACAGTAATATCCAAGAACATTTCTAAAGGCACTGATGCTTTATTCTATAGTAGCTTTCTTATCTAAATCTTGTACAATTTTATAAGCTTTTGTATTTCTTTGGTGTGTATTGATAATCTTTTCAGGGACTTAGCTAGAGAGCTTTAGCAAGGATCAGTTATCCAACCAGTGTTCCATTATTTAATGCATTATTTTATATTTGTTTTATTTAGTGCTAAAGTGTGGAGTTTAATTTCCCCTGAGAAAACTCATGTGCTGAAATATGGCTACTTCAGTGGGAGGTGATGAAATCGTTATAGGGTGAGGTCTAGGTGGAACAAATCAGATCACTAGAAACATGTTCTCAAAGGAGTTATTGTGATTCTGGCCTCATCTCTCTTAACTTCCTAGCAACCATCTCCCTTAGTTTCCTAGTGAGCAGCCTTGATCTACCAAGGTCTTCCCACCATGACGTTCTGCCTTGCTATAGCTCCAGAAACAATAGAGCCCAGCAATGACATGATTAAGCCCTCGAAACTGTGAGGTAAAACAAACCTAAACTTATCATAGGTGTTTATCCCAGTGGTAGAAAGCTGACACTGCTGTATGCTGTAA
This sequence comes from Pachyuromys duprasi, assembly GCA_028658305.1. Lineage (NCBI taxonomy): Eukaryota > Metazoa > Chordata > Mammalia > Rodentia > Muridae > Pachyuromys > Pachyuromys duprasi. The sequence continues at coordinate 10,851,259 of CM053752.1, forward strand.
GTAGATTCTTTATCAGTCCTAGGCTATGTGTACAGTGATGGGCCCTAAGATTATAGCAGAGCTGAGGATCTGATTCACTGGTGTTATTCATGCAGCCCTGGGTTCTATCCCCAGTGTGTGTGTATGTTGGGGGTGGGGGCAGGGTATGGTAGAGCTGGAAGACTCTGTTACTTATTAAGTTTGTAGCTCTTGTAAAGTCACAGTGTAGCTTACTGCATGCATGTATGTGCTGATGTTGTAGCCTTTCCTGTAGCACATAGATGTGGTGTTAGTGGTGGCAGATGAAGTTACTTGTTTAGGTATTTACTACATTTTCCCCTGCTATTTTAGAATATATTGAACATTAAAAAAAAGAAGAAGAAGAATATGGCTTCCCGTGAAGCCATATTCGTTCCAGCATAGCAGCACTGGATAGCTCACATTGCCAGCTCTCTTGATGCGTAATTGTTTCTTGTGCTTAATTTAATCCTTTGTTACTCTGCTCATCACAGCTCTGTAAACTTTCACACGACTGCTTCTTTTAATGCATAATTGTTCCTGTGCTTGATTTAATCTTTTGTCACTCTGCTCATCATAGCCCTGTAAACATCATACACCAGATGGCCTCGGTATATGGTAGGTTATACCATGTAGGCTTTGATAAGTACATTCCATGCTATTAGCAGACCTATGTGTTTATCAGAATATATCCCTGATGACTCCATGACTGCATCTTTAAAATCTCCTTAAATTCCCTTATGTATGATGCTAAGGAGTATAGTCAACAGTGTGTGTGCTCAGCATCAAATCACTAGCAACTAATTAACAGAATAAATTAATTCCCCCGCCCATGTGTATCTCTCTGTTTATGTAACAAGCTAGATGGAAATGCAGAGAAACAAAATGTCTTTCTCTTAAAACAAGGTTTCTTCGACTTTGAATTCATGTAATCCCATTTCTCTCAAATACTTGCATGACTTTGGATATTCGAGTACATAAACATGTACATGAAGCAAATATTTACTGATGATAAATAATGAAATGTATTTTAAAGCAATTCATTGTTATGAATATGATCTTAAACCAAGTTGCACACTAATGAGGTAGGTGACTTGTCTTTGCAGAAAGAACCAAACCTTGGCTGGCACTTGATTCTGCTGATCTGGAGCATCTGCAACATGTTTTGGAGTCGATCAATATTTTGACTTTGTCATCAATACTGAGACTTTTATATCACCTAAATACATGGCACAACATGGCAGAAGTATTTTTTAAATTATTTTAGAAAATATTGAAAATTTCTCATTAACCCCTACCCAGAATACATTGAACATGTTTTTTTTTTTTTTCGTGAAACTCAACAACTCAAACAGAACTTTAAAAGCTGAATCTTCTAAGAGAATATAATCTAAAGGTCTATGAACTTGACATGTTCTAAAGAATGACAGTAGGAAAATATTCAACTCTTAATGCATCTATGAGAGAAAAATACTATGTTCATACAAGAAAAAAACACCAAAATATATAACATAATCTTGGATTTGAGTCAAGGTATATCAGGCAGCACTCATTGACATAGCATGGCATGATGACCTACAGAGTACAAAGTACAAGTGGTTTGTGCTTAGTTAAATTCCGAAAGCTGCTGTTAAGTTCCCAAATTTATCATGGGCAATCATTGCCAGAAGCATCTTGGATTCATTGAACTTCTGATTTATAATTAATTTTTGGTATTGTATATTCAGAAACCTTTTACTATTTCCAGTTTTCTCATAACCTCCACATTTAGTCGTACAACCTCCGATGGGATATTTGGTCCTCAGGTTAAAAAGCTGGGGTCTAAAAACTGCTGACAGCCAGGGGAAAGAGGGAACATTACCCTTATATCAGCAATGCCCATTTAGAATAAGGTTATTTGTTATTTTTGAAGAATTGAGGTTTTTCCTGATTCTGGGGACCTGAGATTCTGTCTAACTAGTGGACTTATGAACATATTCCTGAATAGTAAACCTTAATTCTCTGTTTTTGTATCATTCTTAAATCTGTTGTGAAAATATAGTATTTTGAGTAAAATTCCAGGGGATGTACAGTTTATTCAGTCTTACTGATACTTTTCACTCAAAATATAACTCACATCATAAACTCCCTTTCTGTCCTCTAGTGTGTCTATTACTTTTCTTATGGGTGCACCAGACTGCCTGCAATAAATAACTCATAAGCAGGAAGGCTTAATTTACTTGGTTCAAGGAGTCTCAGCCCATCAGGACAGAGATGGTGAGGGTATCACATAGTAGCTCACTTCATGGTAGACAGGAAGTGGTAAGGAGTATGGTCCAAAAGGGCCAGTACAGATATGACCCCTAAGAGCATGTTGCCAGGGACCTCCTAATAGGTCCTGGGTACTGTACTTTCACCATCTCTTAATGGTCTGCTCAGATTTTGAATCCAACAGTTGATTATCAGATCAGAGCCCTCATGATCTGCTTGTCTCTGGACAAGGCCTCATATAGGCACCTCGACTAGATTAGGACAATATTATCTTTGTGTGAAAGCGTACTTGAGAATTAAATACTTGTAATTTACTTTGGCCCATCGGAGATTCAGCTTTTTGCTTTAAAATGTATCATTTTATCACTGACTTTGAGCAAAAGTAAAAATCAGCTTTGTGAAATCAATATCTTTTCTTGTATATGATTCAGGGTCTCATACAGTGTTAGGATACTAGTCTTTGCCATCACTCATATCCTCATTAATGCCTTTTGAAGTTGCTTTTTCATGTTCACCTCCTTCTATGGACTTTGAGATCCTTGAGGGCATGGATTCTGTGCCCTCTCCTTACCTTCCAGGATGCAGGAGTGGGGCTTGTTTCTGACATGTGCTCATTGGTTTTGCTACATAAAAGAAATAGTGGTGATTGCTTGTCCTAAGACAATCCAAGGAAATTCCATTATCTCATTCATTTTATGTTAGCGTATGCGTATTGTTGCTCCAATTTTGATGCCATTTTGCTCTATCTACTGGCCTGCCAACACTTGTCAGAAGCACTGATTAATTCTTTGTTTTGAGGATAACAGTAATAGGGCTGACAAACAAGCAGGGTGTGAGATGCAGGTTTTCCATATTTTCAGGATTTATTTATCTTTGTTTTTATGTATGAGTGTTTTGCTTGCATGTATGTAAGTATACAACATGCATGCAGTGCCTGTGGAAACGAATAGAAGGTGTCAGCTTCCCTGGAACTGTAGTGACAGATATATGTGAGCCACTCTGTGGGTACTAAATCCGGGCCCTGTTGCCAGAACAGGGAATGCTTTTAACTGTTGAGTCATATCTCTAACCCTTCCATATTTTATATGTGGATTGGGGAGGATGTTATTTAACTTTACTTTTGTTTCTTGTTTTTGAAAAATAGCACTTATTGCTTTGATGGGCTTGACAGTTGTGTGAGAGAGTACAGCAGGCTCTCACTCTAGCTTATACACTAATCTGACTTCTCTAACCAGACTACTTAGAAGTCTTGTCCTGTTGTCAACAACAGCTGATTGGGGCCCTCTTGTCAGACTTGGATGGAAGTTACAGAAGCCAAGGAGAAGGAGGTGCTGGTCTTTGTCATGTCAGTGGTTAACAACAGTAAGCAGGCCTTTGGGTTTCTGTTGCAAACACATTTACCTGTTGAGCCCAGTGATTGGACTTTAGTAATGCGGCCTCAGTAATGCCAAATTACTTCCTGAGAACAGCTGTACACGACAGTGTTCATCTTCCAGTTCATGAGGCCGAGAGCTTGTGTTCCCTCAGATGTGATGATGCCTGTGTGCACTGGCAACACTTATCCTGAAGGTCTGTGCTTTCCCGCTGCTTCTCTGTGAGAAGCTTCGGAATGCCTGTGTATGGGCCTAGTAGAATGGTGAGCACTCTTCAGTCCTTGGTGTTCTACTGAGACAAAGCAGGGAATGGAGTTTTCTGAACTAAAGAAGCCCATGTGCACCTTGAAAGGTTATTGTACTTGGAAATGGGGCCTTTCAGCAAGTTATGAGGGATAATGAGGGCATATGCATGAGTCATAAAGTGCTGTGCCAGTGCCTCATAAAAAGGGCACACAAAGGCACACTGCTGACGCACATGCACAGAGAGAAGACTATGTTGGGACACAGCAGGAGAACAGCCAGTCGCAGGCCAAGGAGGCTCTGTGGAAATCAAACCTGTGGATGTCTGATCCTTATCTTCCAGCCTCTAGAACTGTTGTTAGTTAGTTAGTCTGTAGTATTTGTGATAATAGCCCTGGATAGCTTTATATATGGGAACTCTGGATGATTCCTTTCCTTCCCTTTAAATCTCTTACTAGGTACCTAACCTCTGTGGTTATTTTGATTGTAGCACACACATTAAAGACTAGGGGTCAGGGGGATGTCATGGGAGGCTGTTTCTAACATGGACTGTATTGCCTGTTTTTGGATCACTTCCCCTCGGTGGGGCTGCCTTGCCTGGCCTTTCTGGGGGAAAAGGGAGAGGGGAAGGGAGAAGAAGGGTAGGAAAGAGTCTGGGAGAACAGGAGGGAGGAGGGACCCTTGGGATGTAAAGTAAATAAACTGAAATAAACTTTTTTAAAAGCTTGAAAGCTATTATTCATATAAAATATTTGTCTTTGGGGGTCTTGACTGCCTCACTCAAGATAATATTTTTCTAACTCCATTAATTTACTTAAGAATTACATAATTTCATTTTTCTAAACAGCTGGAAAACGTTCCATTGTGTAAATGTACCACATTTTCATTTTCGTTTCATCACTTCATGAACATCTAGACTGTTTCTAACTTCTAGCTATTAGGAATAGTGTAACAGCAAACACAAATAAGCAAGTATCTCTAGTAGACTATAGAGTCTTTTGGGATATGTCCAAGAGTTGTATAGCTGTATCTTGAGGTAGATTGATTTCGAGCTTCCCAAAGAACATGATCTACTTTTTTTTATACCACCCAGAACCACTTTCCTGGGGATGGGTGCCATCTACAGTGAGTTGGGCAATCCCATATCCAAGGCAATATGGTCGACTTTATCAGGCATTCTCTCAGTTATGATTTCCTGTTCCCTGATATTTCTAAGTTTCTGTCAAGTTTAAATCAACCAGCACATCCACAGTTTCAGCGTCTTTGCTAGGATCCAGAATCCATTAAAGTTATTGGATAAACCCTAAAAGCTAACATTAAATCATTTCTTCAACCTCCCAAAGAAAACAGGGGTTATTAAGATTATGTGTTAGTACTCAGATGAGCATTAAGCTGGTACATTGTTAGAAACTCTAATCCTGTATCCTTGACTTTCATGTTACCTAGCAACTGACACACATACTGCAGATGCTGAAGTAAAGCCATTAAGAACTTCTCCCGAAAGGATCATGCTGAGTGAGCTATCCCAGAAGCAGAAAGACACATGGTATATACTCACTCATACAGACATATAATATAGGATAAACCTACTAAATTCTGTACACCTAAAGAAACTAATCAAAAGGGAGGAATCTTGCTAAAATGCTCAATCCCTACCCAGAAAGGCAAAGAGGATGGACATCAGAACAAAGAGAAAACAGGTAACAAGTCAGGAGCCTACCACAGAGGGCCTCGGAAAGGCTCTGCCCTGCAGACTATCAAAGCAGATGCTGAGGCTTATGGCCAGCCCTTGGGCAGAGTACAGAGAATCTTATGAAAGAGGCAGGAAATAGTAAGATCTGGAGAGGACAGGAGCTCCACAAGGAGAGCAACAGAACCAAAAAATCTGAGCACAGGGGCCTTTCCTGAGACTCTTACTCCAACCAAGTACCATGCATGGAGATAACCTGGGATCCCTGCACAGATGTAGCCCATAGCAGTTCAGTGTCCAAGTGGGGTCCATAGTAATGGGAACAGGGACTGCCTCTGACATGAACTTTTTGGCCTGCTCTTTTATCACCTTCCCCTGAGGGGGGAGCAGCCTTACCAGGCCACAGAGGAAGAAAATGCAGCCACTCCTGATGAGACCTAATAGACTAGGATCAGAAGGAAGGAAAAGAAGACCTCCCCTATCAGTGGACTTGAGGAGGGACACAGATGCAGAAGGGGGAGGAAAAGAGGGGTTGGGAAGGAAGGAGCGAGGGAACTACATGGGCATATAAGGTGAATAATGTGTAATTAATAAAGAATTTAATAAAAAATTTAAAAAAGAAGTTCTTCCATGTCTCCCAAATAGTATATGAGAAGTGATAATGAAAACCATGGTGTCTTTCCTTACTATTTCTACTAATAACTTACCCTTTATGTTTATTAGCCTCTAAAATGGAATAGCTTTAAAAGATTAACATGAAAAATGGAGTAGTAGTGTTAAAATATTAAAGTCAAATCATTGGAGTTTTATCACTAGTCACATTTCTTGAGTAGACATTGCTCTATATGTGTATCTTGAACTGACTTGAACTTGATTGGGACTAGAAGATGGAACAGGTTTTATTTTAAAGAATTAGGTCACTTTTAAAGAATGAGGTCACTTCCTTGTAGCTGCCTTGGGACTTCTGGTTCTTTCCTTGGCACTTCTGCATCTTTCCTTTCCTTAAAGGATACAAAGGACCACAAGTATCCACAAAATGTATATAGCGACACCCGTATTTGTAGGTTTTAAGACTGTAGACCAGCAAATTTAAAATTGCTTGGGTCTGGCTAATTTTGGTGTGTGATCTTTTTATAATGCTTTTTAAATAATATAATGGAAAATTTTAAATGAAATGTGCTTTCTGCGATGGTGAATTTTCTTCTGTTAATGGACAGAAAAATAACAACTTAGCCCCAGTATCTCCTTTTATAAACTTGATACAAACTTGATGTAATAATATATTTGTATATATTATTACTTGATGTAATAATATATTTTTATATCAGGGATAATATATTTTTTAAATTCAAAGTATAAAATTGTACTCCAGTCTTAATAGATGTGTTATATATATTATGTTTATAATTACAAATATAACATATTTGTAACATATAGAAATAGAAAATAATTATTTTCATTTAATCTTACTGCTTAATTTTTATGTCAAATACAGTAGAGCTTCCTTATTGCAAATTAGTCTGACTTAAAACTTGTCTAAACTGCATGTAACCGTTAGCTGAAATGACTCCCCTTCCTTGACTCACTGTGTCATTTGCTGTATGTAACTGACACAGGGGAAGTGGATGGAAAAGGAAGGGGAAGTGACAGGAAAGTAGCAAGACAGAAACAACAAAGAGGGGATGAAGGTGGGCAGCTGTTCCAGTACAACGCAGAGTGGTAGAGCTTTGTCAGATGGCTGCTTCTGTCTTCCTATCATTTCTATAGGACTCACATTCCATTTTTCTCCTATCTAGTATTAATTTTGTTAATCACATTGGAGCCTGAAGTTAAGAACTGATGCTATGCACAGTTCATACAGAGGGAAAGCATACTCACCTAGATCCTGATATTTAAGCTGAACCAAAGAAGGTTTGGAGCAGATCAAGGCTTTCCTAAACGTCTATCTATATACCTGAGGTGGTCCATGGAGCATCTTACTTCCATTACATCTAACTTAGAAAAACAAGGTGTTTTGCTTAATTGAATTCATAGATAGTCTTAGTTTCATGGAGTTCACTATGAAAGACTGCTGTTCTTTTCTTCTTGCACAGCTTTGTTTCTTAAGCATCTCCCCCATAGGCAGTCAAGAACTCAGGTTCTGTTCCATGATCTGTAAGCCTCTTTGTTTTCAAACCTCATATTCTTGTCTATGTGAAAACTTTCTCCTTCATCTCTGGAGGACTCAAAGTAGCATCATTGTCCTGTGGAAAGATGCTCATTTGGGCTACCTCGTTGCTCATTCATCTCCTTTTATCTCCTAAGGACCATCACTCTCCAGCTGCCTTTGCTTTGGGGGGCATATAAAGCAGACAAGCAGGTTTTATATAAAAGCATGTCCAGGTGGCAATGGAGTGTTGGTCTCCAGCTGTGCAGCCATAGAACATTGAGCTAGGAAGGGCTAGAAGGATGCTGGAATGAAAACTGGAGAGCTGTGCGTTAATTTCCAGGGTTATGAATCTGGTACAATTGATGGTAATTTCAGCACGTGACCCAGAACTTGGAGATCTGAGAAGCTGTAATGCACAGGCTTTTACGTGGAAGGTTTGCTACGTTATGATGACAGTTGGCAATGTTTCACGTTTCTAAGATGTGGCCATAGACTATAAATGAAATACGGATTTTAATATATTAGCTTCTGGGCAGAGTGATTATAACTGTCAACTTGACCCAACCCAGAATCACCTGTCAAGAGGACCTTATGAAAAATTGGCCCATGCCCATGTCTGTATAGGATTGTTTTGATTTTTTGAGATTTTATATTTACTTTATGTGTTTTGAGTGCTTTGTTTTTACTTTTTAAAACTATAATATAATTATATCATCTTTCTCTTCCATTTCCTTCCTCCAAGCCCTCCCTTTTCTGCTCTCTTTCTGATTCATGGCCTCTCTTTTCATTAATTGCTTTTTTACATACATGCAAACATTTTAAATTCATAAATACAGCCTGCCCTGTCTCCCTAGTGCTATATAGTGCAAAAAACATTATATAAATGTTTTTTGTTTTGATTTAATTAATGTAGGAAGACCCTGTACATTGTGGGTGGCAGGATTTCATTCAAGTTGTTCTAACAGCATTAGAGAAAGCTAACTCACAGCAAGCAAGCACAAATCCTGTGTTTATTCTGTCTTAGTTCTTGACTGTGGATATGATACAATCAGCTGGTTTAAGTTCCTGCCTTGACTTCCCTGAAATAATGGAAGGCAAATAAGAGTTATACACCAAACATTCTTTCCTACCTTTCTCTTCATCAGGGTGTTTGTTACAGTAACACAAATCAAATTAGAACAGCTTCCCAAGCACTGCTATTCACTCTGGGGTGATGGAAGCCCTTGGTGTCTTTTCAAGAAGAGGGTGTCTACACGTGTGCTACTGGACCACGGCTGCAGGAATCCCCTGCCTTCCTTTGCTTCAGTCCTTCTACCACCAAGTCATCAGAGCTACCTTTCCTCAGGCTTATGCGGTTCACAGACATGCCTAACTGAAACATGGTCACAATGCTACTTGTTTATGATTTTCTGTAGAGGAACTCCCACTTAGAAAATGTGCTGATCAAATGGGTTCTAGGAATGAGTCTACAGTTTTTGAGCAAAACATCTGTCTTCCATTTGAATTGCACTCATTAGTGCATTTACTGCATGGTCTGTGTGTCTGATACTTTTCTTACTCTAGAGAAAAAAAAATCTATGTTTGTTTCAATTTTATCTCTCACTTTCCTATTTTCTGTGAGAAAATAAGACCCGCTCGACTAGAGGGAAGTCGTTTTCTAAAGGAAACAGGGAACTAATAAACATGGAATGTGTTTGAGACCACTGCCCGTCATGAAAAGAGAATATTTTCCAGACATATGGCTGTGCAATCACTGCTGTAGGTGACACTAGAACAGAGCTGTGGGTAAAGGGAGAGGTCCTAGACTTTGAATTCTGCTTGCTCCTCCTTGTCTTCTTTTGTAAAGCAAGGCCTATCATCCCATCAGAAAAATGAAACTGATATCTTATAGCAAGAGAGAGACAAACAAAAAATGAACAAAAAATGAAGCACCAACAGGCAAGATGGTCCCTGGGTACATGGGGCTGGGGCATTTCTGAGGAACTTGGTGAGCTTACATCAGTTTCTCATCTGTGAAATAGCCTGACATGTCTAGCGATTTTCTTCCTTTCTGTACCATAACTTATGCAAGACCATGAGGTTTTCTGGGGATCCTCACAGCTTGCAAGCAATGTATTGCTGTACCACAAGATTTTACAGGAAGAATGGTGCATATTTTCCTTCTTGGGAGGTAGTTTCTGTGTCGCCGGTGTCATCTGAATCCTTCCAGCAACAGTCCTCCTAACCATTAACAGGGAGCATTCATCCACATTTATTCATTCATTCACAATATATGTCTTGAATGCCGGTCACACAGCAGGCACCATATTGAGCCCTGGAGATAAGGGCTGTGAGTACAGATAGAAATCTCATTACAGCTTTGTTTCTAGTGGGGAGAGGTGACTGGCAGTACCAGAGCGTGAAGAGCAGGTGATTGTCAATTGAGATGCTAAGTGACTGTGGGGCAAGAGGGCTGTGCTTATTCTATAGGTTGGTTCAGACAGAGCAGAGAGGAAATGTGTGGTGAAAAGACTAAACTAAAGGAGGGGGATGGATCATTTGGATGAAGCAGAATGGCCTGGGGAGTTGTAGGAGCAAGGATGGAATAGCAGATTGTTCCGGGTGCATAACGATTTGACACATCAGAGTGAGAAAGGAAGGCACAGGAGGGTTATGACAGGTCTCTATGGCCCACACATTCAGAGTACTGACTGACTGGACTGAAAAAGGGGTTCAGTCAGGTCTCTTGTACTGGAGGCCCCTGGAATATTAATAATCCAGGAAAGAGATGGTATGGTGGCTGTAGTCACTTAAGCCTGATTGTTTGCTCTGCAGGCCTGAGAAGAGGCTGGGTTGATGGTAGTCATCAGTGCCATGGATGTATTGTGTGAGAACAAGTAATTGAAGATAACTACATAGATTTTGACTTAAATGACTTAAATATTTGTCCTAACATGGACTGTAATGTTTATGATATCATTTCCCTTTTCTTTTCGCATCTTCTACTTATAAAAGAAATAAACAATAAAACAGGGCTAGCTCAGTCAATGAAGTGCTTTCCATAAAAGCATGAGTGCCTGAGTCCAATGCTCAACACCCATATACATGTAAGACACCCTACAAATGTGTTGTTCCCCCTACACAGACCTAGACACATGCAGACACATGCACAAAGACAAAAGCATGAATGTGCAAAGCGTATGATCCCAAATGCTATATGTTCAGAATGGGTCTCCAGATGTATAGCTGTTGGGCTTGGTAATGTTGAGGACATGGCAACTTCTAATTGTGAGAGCCTGAAGAAGGGAAACAGTGTTCTTCTATGGGGAAGAGAGCCAAGGGTTGGTTTTGACACATTTCCTCTGAAATGCCCTTCAGATATCCAAGTGGGGGGGTGGGGTGGGACTATTGCATTTATAGTTGGCTGAGCAAGTTTGCTGTTCAGGAGACAAGCAGATTTGAGGATAGGCATTTAAGAATTGTAGTGTGCAATATCCCAGGGTCTTTATCCTTGAATCACTCATAGCATGGACTCTGTCATCCTGACATTCTTTGGTGACTTATCTGCCTATTTGCATTAAGGTCCTGGAAGCCAGAGACAACATCTTACTTGAAACTTTAATGTTTTGCTCATAGCAGCCTGGCCATGGAGTGAAACTGCACAGTTGTTTTCTATGTGGGTGTGAGCCACTGGGCTTAATTAGTGTCTTGCCAGGGAAAGCCATTTCTCTGAAAATCAAAAGGTTGCAGTTTAGAAGCTGTCAAAGAGAAAACAGGCTGTTAAATTTACAGCTTATAGTCAATGTTTAAGATTTTATTTCTAGGTATTTAATTCCTCCACTCAACTGCTTTTATCACTGTGTCTCTAGGAAATGCATGTTTCTTTTGATAGCTTGGTTCACTACACAGAAATAATTCAGGTGTCCATGACAGCATTTTTAAAAATAAAGATTTTATTTTATTTGTAATTATGCATACATGCATATCTATTAAACCACATGCATTTTGATGTGTGCCTGCACATGAATGAGCTTTCCCAGGAAGGCCAGAAGAAGATCTGCTAGAGCTGGAGTTATAAGCCTTTTTGACTGACCTGTCATAGGTGTTGTGAACCAAACGTGGGTCCTCTGCAGGATCAGAAAGTACTCTTACTGCTGAGCCATCTCTCCAGCCCAAGAGAAATTCTTTATCTCATTTCTGTATATTGACTTTTTGATGGAGATAGAACACCAGCGCGCTCAAACTAACAAACAAACAAAACCCTCCATTATTATGATTATTATGTGAACTAGGGAGTTTGGTGTGATTTTTATTTATTATGCTGCCCGTCTTTTCAATGTTGACATTCTTGTACTGAGAGTATAATGTAAGAGAGGCCTCAGTTATTTGTGGCTCTGTTTCTGAGATTTTACTTATGTACAGCGAATCCTGGGCGAAGAATATTAAATAAAAAATTAAAGAGTTCGACACCATTCATAGTTTCCTATTGTTGCAGCAGTGTCACAATTACTCCATTTTCTTATCATTCAATTATTAGTCCAGTTTTTCCACTTTATCTAAGCCCTGTTTGTTTGTTTAATCTATATGAGTGCTCTGTTTTCATGCCCAACAGAAAAGGGAATCAGATTCTACTACAGATGGTTATGAACCAACATGTGGTTGCTGGGAATTGAATCCAGGCTTTCTGGGAGAGTTGCCAGTGCTCCTAACCCCTGAGCCATCTTTCTAACCCTTCTGCTTTATTATTTTATCCCCGCTTTGTAATTTAAAGCTTAGCATAGCTCTGGATGTAGGTTTTAAAAAAACCTATAGTACGGATAGGTGCTTGAATGAAAAATTTGTAGGGATATAATGAAAAATGAGAAATAGGCACACATGTTTGTATAATTGGTCCCTAGTTAATGGCATTGCGGAGGTTATGGAAACTTCTGGAAGTGTGCTTTAGTTGGAGGAGGTAGTCACAGAGACAGGTTGCAAGACCTCACATCCTCACCAGCTTCCTGCTCACTCTTTCTGTTTCTTGAGTATGGTTGAGATGGGACTTGCTTGCTTCTTCTGCTTGCCAGAAGAAACAAGTGTGTCAAGAGTGGTTTCCCCAAGACTGAATGCTGGGTACTTTTCTCAATAGAATGAAACTTCTCAGATGTTTAACACTAACTATGCATCTTGTGGCCCCCAGGCTTATAGCTTTCCTAAGGACAGGTCAGAGAAGGAAGCAGTAGGCTTGGGCACTTACAAATAATTGCCAAACTCTTTTTGGTGAGTCCACTGATGACCACTTCTTCCATGTTGGTGAAAATGTATGCTAGGTAATGAAAATGTGGCAGCTTGTCTGACAGATGTTTGGTTTTGCCATAGGATGTTGGCAAACAATCTTTGAATCCCTGTGGAATGGTCTTAGCTTTTAGTTAAAGAGGACACTATCCCCTTGCATCAAGTGAACCTACATGCTGTCTTTTGTGTAACATCATAAAATAAAGGAAAGGTTCAAAATAATGCATAATTACTTACAAATTAAATAGGGAGATGAGACAGGAACCAGCAGTGGTTGATGTTCCAGAGGCCCAGGGTTCAATTCCCAGCACCTATATGCCAGCTTAGAGCTGTCTCTAACTCCAGTTCCAGGGGATCTGATGCCCTCTTCTGGCTCTAGTGGACACTGCATGCATTTGGCACACGCATGCAGGGGAAAAAACTGTACACATAAAATAATAAAATAAGATTTTATAAAATAAGTAGGAGCTATTGGATAGAGCTGCATAATCCAGAACTTCTGCACTCTGCATCATATTTAGTGACAGCAATGACTTTGTATAAGAAAATTACTTATTTTCTCTGTGTTTATCACATGAATTATTGTATCCTGTTTTCTGATGATAAAAATTTACATTTAAGTTGGATCACAACTAAACTGTGGCATTTATTTCTATATTCTTACTTGATAAGCCTGTTGCTTACAGAAAATTATTTTCTTACATTGCTCCATATCATGCTTATTATCAATATATTTTAGAGTCAACCTCATGATTCTAAAAGTAAAAGTTGGCTTCTTGTTCAACCAAGAACTAAACTGTTCTCTCATTTGGGGCCCATTCTTCAGTGATGCTGTCATTTGATGCTAAGAGCAGTTCTGTGGATTTTGGAATTACTTTGAGAGCCCATTCTTGAATCACAGAGCAATCTGTTCTTTTCAGGAACTCATCAGAAAAACAATTAGGTGCTACATAATATTTTTATAGGACAGGACAAAGGGTAGGGGTCATGGACTTTACTGTCAGGTTTTGTCTGGCAAGAGCAAATTTTGTTCAGGTTCTTTTTTTTTTCTTTTAAATGTAATTTATTTATTTTTATATTAATCCCAGGTTAGGTACTTTGCATCCCAGGCGTAGCCCCCTCCCTCATTCCCTCCCACTCTCCCCATCCCTCCCTTAGTTCCTCCCCGCCCCCTCCAAGTCCACCAATGGGAGAGGACCTCCTCCCCTTCCACCCGACCCCAGCTCATCTTGTTCAGGTTCTTGAGAAAGCTGGTGTGGTCATCTCTGCCAATTCCCACAGACAAGAATGGGCATGGAGAGCCAGATTTGAGGCAGCTCCTACAGTTTACCAAGAAAGTGATCATTCTAACCAACATTAAAATGCTGGTCAATTGATATTGATTTTGTATGTAGGCAACTAAAGGACCCTGTAGGTTCATGCCCCAGATCCTATTGGAAGATCCAACTGGAGCTTGGAGTTGACAGTTGTGACTGCATACACTGAAGCAATCCTGAAAGGTCCTTGAACTGCTGATCATTGCTGATGCTTAGAGGTTGAATAGTTGCTGTGGGTTATGGAAACTATGAAAGATAAAATGAGATCTTGGTAGTGTCCTGACTTCTCCACATTCTCAAACTGTTGAGGGTAAAGCTGACTAAGAATGGCGCCGAGTTTAAGGAAGGCCAAGAGCAAACTATTCGGACAGAGTCTGGGATCCTTGGGATGCACAGCCCTGGTAGATAGCTTTGCTCAGGACGTACAGAATGACATTCCGACACATTCTTCCTTGAGTGACAGAAGTGCTGACAATGTAAAATGAATTGGGAAAAAATAAAAAAGTGCTTCTTGTCTTCAGCAAGGTAACAAAGCAGATCACACGGAAGGTGCTCAGGGTTCAGCATTTGACACGTGATTCCCACTTGATGTTTACTGTGATCCTGTAGATGAGTTCCGACTAGAAGCATCTCTAAGAACCTTTTTGTCTAACCGAGGATTATTGGTTGGAGTTGTGTTACAACTCAGTCAACGCTTGGAAAAATTCTGTTTTCTTCTGAAGATATTGGGTAGTGGCAGCCATGGAGCATGGTAAGATAAGGCACGGGGAGGAAATGGCAGGAAACATCCTGGAGTACATGGTGGCATGAGAGGTAGAGAAAGCAAGGGTCTCTCTCCCACAGTGTGTGGAAATAGAGCTCCGTATCTGAGCCAAGAATCAAGTGGGGAGTGGGTGTGATGAAAAACTCTGGGGACCAGACCCCATGGCAAGTCAGTCTTGGTGAATAGACTCTTACAGTGCTCCTGGGGGTGCAAGTGGATGCATAGAATGTCTTTCAGAGACTTCATAACCTGGAAGCACCATCATCAACACTTCTGGCTAGCAATCAGTCCTCCACATAGAGAACATCTTCCTGGCCCTTTTGTATGTCTCCTGGTACAGTAATGTTTGCTGATGCCTGGCTTTTTATTGCCTAGTGCCTGGTGCATTTATATGGTCGAAGAAGAAGAAAACTGAGTTGGAAAAGGAGGGTATTTTACTTAATAATACTTCTGTATCTAGGGAACCTGAGATGAAATGGATTGTGGAGTTTCTCAGAAATCCGTAGTCTGCAATAACTGTAGTCCTCTTTCATTGTCCATTTCATGGTAGATTTGTTTGAAGGTATATATGTGCATATATGTTTTTGCTACACAAATGGTCACATTTGAAGGACTAACATTACTGATACTTGAATAATCTCATTTTAGTTATAAGTAATATTCTCTGATTTATTCTACCCTTAGACTTGAAGGATAGTAAGTGATTATTGCTTGGCGACATGTTTACATGTTCCTCTCCCATAGAGAGACATAGCTACTTTTCCAAGGCAGAGATGTGACTATAAGATAAAATTTATGGATATTTTTAATTTTCTAAATTAAATATAAGGTGTGAGCCAATTGTGAATTTTAAGTGAGATTAAATCAGTTCTTTATTGGCCACTGACCTGTCATGGTAAGTAGCAGAATACCCTGTCTTCTCCTTGTGGTCCATGCATGGTATGTAGCATACATATTTATTCCATTGCAATCACGTATTTTAGTTAAGGGTGGGTAGTGTGTCCTTTGCAGGGTGCTTTGAAATATAAAATGAAAATTATTTTCACTATTTTTACAAAAATTAAAACAGGAAACAGATGAAAAGTACCTTTTTCCCTGGCGATCAGTCTAGGATGCAGGCAGATAGACTTCCTTCAAGACAGTGAGAGAGGACTTCCCAGCTGACAAGCATATACTTGTAAAGGAGTAAGACATACCTAGCAATTGGTAATTAAGTGGGAAATAAGTTCCTTAAAGCCAAGAGGACTAATTTAGAACCTTGCAGAAGAAATTGGGAAAGTATCCTTCCTGTAGGCTTTCCCAAGCATCCTGCTCATTTAAATAGAACTTATTCTTTAAAGATCCCTTTGATATAAGGAGCAGTGAGTGATATGGCTCAGTAGGCAATGGGGCTTGTCACCAGGTCAGAAGACTTGGGTTCCATTCCTGGAAACCACATGATGGGAAGAGAGAACTGATTCCTGCCATTGTCCTCTGACCTGTACACAAGCACAGAGGCACATGCTATCCCCAAATACACCGTAGACAACAAACAAACATATGACTTAAAGGCTCTGTAGCAAATAGATTTCCAGCATTTTAGACATATATTGTGTTTAACATCATGCACACAGTGTTTTCAATAAGAGAAAATTTATCTTCTAGTATATAGAGTGATTCTGTGAAAGAAATGCACAGAACATAATCTGCTTTCCTCATTTCGTATTTAATGTAATTTGATTTTGTTAAAAATTTCTATCCTACTTCAATGAAAACATGTTTAAAAAATCTTGTATTTCATGAGGTCCCATTTATTTATTGTTGATCTTAGAGCTTGTGCTGTTGGTGTTCTGTTCAGGAAGTTGTCTCCTGTGCCAATGAGTTCAAGGCTCTTTCCACGTTTTGTTCTAAGAGGTTTAGTGTGTCTGGTTTTATATTGAGGTCTTTGATCAATTTGGACGTTAGTTTTATGCAGGGTGATAAGTATGCATCTATTTGCATTTTTCTACATGTAGATATCCAGTTAGACCAGTACCATTTGTTGAAGATGCTGCCTTCTAAAGAAACTAATCAAGAAGGAGAACTCTGGCTAAAATACTCAATCCCCATTCAGAAAGGCAAAGAAGATAGACATCGGAAGAAGGAAAAAACAGGGAACAGGACAAGAGCCTGCCACAGAGGGCCTCTGAAGGGCTCTACCCTGTAGGGTATCAAAGCAGATACTGAGACTTATGGCCAACCTTTGGGCAGAGTGCAGGGAATCTTATGAAAGAAGTGGAAAATAGTTACTCCTGGAGAGGACAGGAGCTCCACAAGGAGAGCAACAGAACCAAAAAATCTGGGCACGGGGGTCTTTTCTGAGACTGATACTCCAACCACGGACCATGTATGGAGATAACCTAGAACCCCTGCACAGACATAGCCCATGACAGTTCAGTGTCCAAGTGGGTTCCATAGTAATGGGAACAGGGAACTGTCTCTGACATGAACTGATAGGCCTGCTCTTTGTTCACCTCCCCCTGAGGGGGAAGCAGCCTTACCAGGCCACAGAGAGAGACAATACAGCCACTCCTGATGAGACCTGATAGACTAGGATCAGAAGGAAGGAGAGGAGGACCTCCCCTATCAGTGACTTGGGGAGGTGCATGTGTGGAGAAGGGGGAGGTAAGGTGGGCTGGGAGGGGATGAGGGAGGGGGATACAAAGTGAATAAAGTGTAATTAATAAAAATTAAAATTAAAATTAAAATTAAAAAATATTCTGGTATTATTAACAAAAATGAAACCTAACTGCTTTCTACCTATTTTTGGAGGAAAAAAATGGTGAAGCAAGTAACTGAATTACTTATAGAAATAAAGTTGAGACCCATGAGTCAGGAAATATTTAAAATATTTGATGGCAAATTTGGTATTAGAAAATGATACTTTTTCTCTTACATAAACAAAATGTAAATTAAGACTGTAAGTGGTTTTAATTCATTACAAATAGCCAAGGGTAGCTGACTTTTAAAACTTTTTTGATTTATAATTTCAAAAGTATTTTATATATAGTTCTTGTATATAAAAATGAAGATGTAGATCAGCAATACAGTTCAGCAGTTAAGGGTGCTTGCTGCCAAGGCAGATACCCTGAGTTTGAGTCTCAGAATCTGTTTAGCAGCAAGGTCATTTCAGATTTTAAATTTAGAATTTAGGGGCTGGAGAGATGGCTCAGAGGTTAAGAGCAATAGCTTTTCTTCCAAGGGTCCTTAGTTCAATTCCCAGCAACCACATGTGTGGCTCATAATCATCAGGGATCTGGTGCCCTCTTCTGGTGCCCAGGCACACATGAAAGCAGAATGCTGAATAAATAAATAAAAAGTTAAAAATTAGAATTTAAATCTATATATTTTAATTATAAACTTATTTCATTACATTGTTGTAAAACTAAGTTTGAAACAAAAGAATTCTTGAATGGTACCTTCTGTCAGTTCTATGCAGTATAGAATCTGCCGTGGTAGTATGGCCACGTGTGTAATGAGTTCATAGCATTTCAGTATAGTGGGAAGACAATGCCAATCATGGCATCACAGTCTTTGGATAGTAGTCCTTATTATCACATTGAGTAGAAACGTGTCTCATGAAAGGTAGTAACTCAGCTGAGAGGTGGCCGGGTGCATAAATAATGCTGGTGTAAGCAGGTATTTGTCAGGGGAAGTGTAGACAATAGCGGCCAGGCCTTGAGTATGATTTATTGGCATCTTTTCTGTTTTGTTTGAAATGTTTCTGCTCAGCTAATTAATCCATTTTAGAATAAGGTTTGCTTCCGAGTGCCCACACTGCCAAACCAGGCATACCTGAGAAAGATGAAGGCTTGAACGCACTGAGGATATTCAGAGCAAGCCACTGCTAGGGTTACAGTGCTGAAAACAGTGACACATGTAATTTGAGGTGGAACGGAATTGTCAAAATGATTTTGACCTTCGTCCTGAGAAGAGCCTGCAGAAAACAGGCTTATGCATTCTGACCTAGTTTTTCAAAATTTTACCATGTTATTTAACCATTCCTAATATAGTAGGGTAGAAAGGTCTCTTCCTCTTTGAAGAGGTCCAATCCATTGCTTTTTTTCCTTGCTGAAAAAGTGGGGATGGGAGTGGTATTCAGGGTGACAGTGAAAATAGTTCTGTTTAACCATGTTTGATTCGTGTCTGCAGGAAATTAGTCCACCTTGTATGTGGAAAGGGGAAGGACTTTAGGGCTCTGACATCATAAGAGCAGACCTTGCCACATACTTGCCCTTTGTTCTTTGAAGAAATACAAAGCTGCCTTGAGCCCTTGTCTTCTAATCTACCAACAGGCCAAGCATTTTAGTGAAGAATGCCAATTAGTTTACATTGCTTAAGTCTAGTAGGGTGGAATAAATAATCAGCTCATGCTTAACTTCCTCTCTGTGGTCTGTTCATTGGTCCCGTTTGCCTCAGTTGTCAAACTGAAATGTAGTCACTTAACTAAAATTACATGGGCTGTTTGTATGATTTTCTGCATAGTTTTTTTACATACTGGTCTTAACATGGGGTGGCAGCACATGCCTGTTAGCCCAGCACATAGGAGGCTGAAGGATTTCCATGGTCTCAAGGCCCATGTAAGTCCGTAGTTAGTTCCAAACTAGTTAAGGCAACATAGTAAGGTCCTGTTTCAAAGTGCAAGAATAAAACAAAGAAAAGTCAATTTAAATTTTCACAAAAGCATGGAGATCTTGATGCTTGGGCTAGAAAGACAGCACTGCTGAGTTTCTCTGTGTCTTTTATTTTCTAATGATACTACCAGAAAGCATTAAGAGATATTAGCTAAGTGCCCTGGAAGATACACGTTTTAGACTTGGGAGGTAGAGAGTATACAGTGAGAAGCTCTTACGTAGTTGAAGATTTTTGTGAAGAGTATGACTGGCCTCAGTGAGTCATGGGATTAGCAGATGTGTTTCATGTCATGTACTTGAGCTGGAATATGCTGCTCATCCCTCAGATGATGAATTCAAGCCCAGGGTGGTGTTTGTCATCATTTGATTTGACGAGCATAGCTGCCTTGTAGGCTTGTGGAAGGCGAGGAGGACCTTGCCTAACTCCTCTGAATCTACCAAATTGTGTAGATACCTGCTGATGATCACAAGTTATATTTGGTAAAAACTGGAGAGATGGCAGTGTGTGAAGGGAAGCACCTCCCCTGCCCCCTCTCTTCTCAAAGACTTTTTATGGGGGCAGATATGTCCCTGGACTAGTTCAGTGCTGTCGTAAGAGCTATCTGTGGTGATTCTTTAACAAAGCAGCTATTTTAAATCCTGTACTCAGCCCTATTAGAAGACAAAAATGAACTCCTGACTAAGGTTGACATTCTGACAGCAGGGCTTTTACTGTGACTCACATTTCTGAAGGTGGCATCAATGTTAAAGCAGGAGCTATTGTGCTTGTAACCTTAGCTCAGGAGGAAGCACTCTGTGGCTATCACGTAGAACAACCCAGTGTGCACATGTGACAATCTGGTTTGACATTTATTCGCAACTCAAAATCGTACTCGAATATGCAGCGCTGAACATTTACTTCCAACCTCATTTGCTTTTCTGTTGCTGTGATGAATATCATGGCCATAAGCAACTTGGAGAAGAAAAGGTTTATTTCATAGTGCACTTTATTATCAAAGGAAGCCAAGGCCAGAGATTCAAAGCATAAGCTTAAAGTACAAACAATGGAGCAATGCTGCTTATCTGGCTTGCTCGTAGGCTCACATTCAGCTACCGTTTTTTTTTTTTTTGAGAATATTATTCAATGTATTTTGATTATATTCATGTCCCTCGGTCACAAATTCTCCCATTTGTACCACCATCTACCTCTTCTTTCTCTCGTCTCTATGCCTCCCCCTCATCAAGTGTACTTTGTGTTTCACAATTACTGCTGTACTTTTGGTTGTGGGCTCCATCTCCCATCTTTTCCCACGATGCCAGCAGCTCCTCATCTAGGGTGGGTCTTAGTGTCTATCATGTCCTCTCCATGCTAGGATTTTGTTTGGTTTGAGATTGCACAGTTTATGTGTACGCTATCACAACTGCAGTGTGTTGCATGTGTGACTACCTTGTTATGTCTGAAAAATATGGTTTGCTTTATATTATCAACCACCTCTGGCTCTTTGTAGATCTGGCTAAGGGGAGGGAATTGGTACAGATGTCCTGTTAAGGGGTAAGCACTCTGAAGCCCTTTTCAGTCTGTGATAATTATCAATTGCAAGAATACTCTTGTCTGATAAAAGCTAAGAGATACACTGATCTATGGGCATAGCCTTGAGTCGTTAAGATTCATTTTAATTCTATGTTCATTTAGTAGAATAGTACTAGTAGGTTCCACCTTAGGGTTTTGATGCCCACCTATCTAGCCATTGGTTCCTGGCCTTATTGAAAGTGCCAGGAACGCGTCCTCTTCAGTCTCTATGGCTTCTGCTACTAGGAATAACTGCTTGAATCCCCCTCACACCCTCCCGTG
This sequence comes from Pachyuromys duprasi, assembly GCA_028658305.1. NCBI lineage: Eukaryota > Metazoa > Chordata > Mammalia > Rodentia > Muridae > Pachyuromys > Pachyuromys duprasi. Next base: position 10,872,776 of record CM053752.1, read on the forward strand.
GGCCTATCCTGGTTTAGGTGTCCAGCTTGTCACAGAGATCGCTCCGCCCTCAGGTTTTCTTTTCTCTTCAGGCCTCTGTCTTCTCGTTACCTGCCTCCCCAGGCCTGATCTCCTCCCCTCTTAACTCTCTGCATCTGCTCTCCTATTTTGTTCTGTCTTCTCAGCCACTACCTCTGTCTGTTCTATCTCCTCTTCCAAGTGAGGTTTATGCATCCTTCCTCGGATCCTCCTTCTTGTTATTTATGCCTCGTAGGATGCTTATCCTGTACTATATGGCTACAATTCTCTTATAAGTGAGTACATACCATGTGTACCTTTCTGAGTTTGAGTTACTTCACTCAGGATGATCTTTTCTAGTTCTACTCATTTGCCTGCAAATTTCATGATTTCTTTGTTTTTAATAGCTGAGTAGTATTCCATTGTGTCAATGTACCACAGTTTCTTTATCCATTCTTTGATTGAGGGACATCTGGGTTGTTTCCAGATTCTGGCTATTGTGAACAAAGCTGTTACGAACATAGTTGAATAAGTGTCCTTGTTGTATGGTGGAGCATCTTTTGGATATATACCCAGGAACAGTGTAGCTGGGTCTTGAGGTAAAGCTATTCCCAGTTTTCTGAGAAAGCGCCAGATTGATTTCCAAAGTGGTTGTACAAGTTTACACACCCACCAGCAATGGAAGAGTGTTCCTCTTTCTCCACATCGTTGCCAGCATGCGCTGTTGCTTGAGATGTCGATCTTAGCCATTCTGATGGATGTGAAATGGAATCTCAGAGTCATTTTTGATTTGCATTTCCCTGATGACTAAGGAAGTTGAGCATTTCTTTAAGTGCTTCTCAGCCATTTGAGACACCTAACTAGGACATCCTCCTAGTAGAGGGAAGGGAAGTCCAACCCACTCACAAAAACTGCAACCCCAAATTTACCCTGCCTACAAGATGTACAGGGACAAAGATAGAGCAGAGATTGAGGGAATACTCAACCAATGCCTCACCCAGCCAAAGACCTACCCTATGGGAGAGTGCCAACCCCTGATACTATGATTGATACTCTGCTAAGTTTGCAGATAGGAGCCTGACAGAATTGTTCTCTGAGAGACTCTACCTAGCAGAGCCTCAAAACAGATGCTGAGACTCACAGCCAAACATTGGACACTGCTTAGGGATCATATGGTAGATATATTTCCATTTTTCTGAGGAACCTCCACACTGATTTCCGTAGAGGTTATACCAACTTGCACTCCCATAAATGGTGCATAAGCATTCTCCTTTTCTCCACATCCATGCCAGCATGTGTCCTCATTTATTTTTCTTGATTGTGGTCATTCTGGGTGGGGTAAGGTGAAATCCTAATTTCCGTTTTCATGATGAGTAAGGATCTTGAACATTAAAAAAAAAGTTTCTCTGGCATTTGTGTTTATCTTTTGAGAATTCTCTGTTTATTTCCATTTTTTTAATTTGTTTCTTTGTTCTCTTGATATTTGAGTTTTTGTATATTCAAATATTAACCATCTGCTGAAGACTTTTTTTCCAATTCTGTAGTCTGCCTCTCCACTGAATGATCCTTTGCTGCACTGCTGCCGTTTAGTTTGTCATTTGTTGGTCTTAATTCTTGTGCTACTGGGGTCCTGTTTAAAATGTCCTTTTACTGTGCTATCAATTTTAAGTATATTCTAAACTTTCTAATCTGTCAGATTTAGGATATCAGTTCTATGGCAAGTTCCTTGATCCACTTGGAATTGAAGCTTCTGGGTCTGTACCCACTTGATTTTTCTATGCTTACAACTCAAGTAAGTGGTATCTTCAACAAAAGGGTCTTATTGTCAACTTCTTGAGGGTATCAAGCAACAGTGGCAATAGCCTTCGGGACCTCTGTTAGCCAACAACTCAAAAACTGGTAACCCGTTGCTGGTACTGAAAGTGTTTGTGTGTGTGTGGGGGGGGGTGTTTAGTGTATGGTTGGAGTGTTAGTATTAGTATTAGTCTCATTTAAATTTTAATATATGCATGAAAAGAAATTTTAGGAAGCTTCTTTGGTAGTAGGTTTCCATACATCTTTTCAAATGCCCGTTAATGTTAGTAATTGCTCCTCATGTTTTGTCCACTATCATGCCTCCTGGTCCCAACCCCATTTAACTCTCCCTTTTTCAATATACCCCATTATCCCTTTATAACACTGCTCTCTGTCTCATCTTTCTTGAAAGGTCCTCTTTCTTTTATGGCCATTACTGACCTCTTAAGTATTTGACATGAAGCATGCATATGTAAAAATAAAAAGCCAAAAAGATATGAATGTAAATGTACCATTTTTCTATCATCCACTCATCAGTTTATGGCATCTAGGTTCTTTATATTCCATGAATATTGTTCATAGAGCAACAGTGAACATGGATGAGCAAATAGCTCTTCACTAAATTATAGTCTTTCGGTATAGGTCCAAGAGTGCTATAGCTGCATCATATGTAAAAAAAGCTCTACATATATGTTCTTGATTTAGGTTACATAGCAGACATTTAATCAGTTTATTTGCAAAGTAGTAGTGGTAGGAAATATTTACAGAAGCCTTTCCTATCAACTCGTGGGCACAAAATTCTGCTTAGATTGGGAAGAGGACTCAGGCAGTAATGGAAACAAATGGCACTGTCAATTCTGGGTGGATTTTCTGCAAGCTGCCACAGATAAGTTAGGTATGAACTAGCTAGAGAGTGGTGTGGAGTTTTACACGTTGACTTTACAGTTTTATTTTTACTGTGAGTGAAATAACCTCCCCTCTCCCTTTAACACCTCCCTCCCTCCAACTTTATGTATCTCTTTTTCTACCCTAAAGATTATATGCTAACCAAGACGTCCAATGGATATGAGAAGTTGGGCTGTGTGTTTAAGCCTGTGTTTTCCACAGACATAAAGAGACAGGATCCAGATCCAGAATGCAAGAGGCTGACTTGTAACAGTTGGAGTACAGAGCATATGGTCATGATCCAGGGACTTGGTGTACAAACAACCTCTGAGAATGCTCGTATTTAAGGCTATCCCAAGAAAAGAATCCAGCTAAAGTCCCTAAAATGGGACAAAGAAATGTTAGAGAAGAAACAAAATTACATAAGATTGAAACAAACAAGGGGTGAAAGCATGCAAAAAAAAAAAATAAAGAGCCAATGGTAAGAAACACAAAGAGGGATGAAAGAATGGCTTTTTCCCTGTTGGCATTAGAAATTAGAATTTACTTCATAACCATATCTCAACAGAATTGTTGGAATGTGAAATGGCAGAAATAAGGACTAAGATATAGCTCCTTCAGGGAGGGTAGTAAGGTGGTAATAAGACTTAGGCTGATACAGTAACTTAGAAGAATAGGAAGAGGATTGATCATAGGCATGACCCTTGGAGAGGAGGTGGGGAGCTTTATGGGCAGCATTCCCAAGGCTCCAAGAGGAAAGTGCTTCTCCTTTTCCTGAGTCACATGGGGCAGATGAAGACCAAGGCACAATGCAGGGGTTTACATCATCTGGCTTCTAAAGAGCTTAAAGTGTTGAGGTGCATCACAAAATGATGGGAAGGTATTTGTGGATAGGAGACCCTTTGAGTCATGACTCATTAGGTCTAAATACCATGATTAGAAATGATGTTTCTGAGGTCATGTTGATGCCTTGTGTGATGGCTATTGTGTGTGTTGTGACCTTGACTACATCTGGAATGAATTAAAATACAAGTGGTTGGGCACACCTGTGCAGGATTTTTTTTTCTTCAATTATTTGCAGTGGGAAGACACCACTTTTAGTCCAGGTCTTTTGAGCTTGAAAGATGCACCTTTCTGGTCCACACATTCTGCTGACAGCTGATATAAAGGACGTGGAAGAAGGAAGCCTTCCCTCTTTGCCTGCTTGCTCTCATTCTCACTGGCAAATCATTCCTTCACTGGAATTAGAGCCTACTTCTTAGGGAGTCAGACACATGCTGAAGACCAGCTGAGATATCCAGTCTGAACAACTGAACAACTACTGGATTCTTGGACCTCCCATTGGTAGACAGCTATTGTTGAACTTCCTGGAACACAGCCTGTAAGCTGTTCTAATAAATCCCCCTAATATATATTTTATAAGTTTTGTTCTTCTAGAGAACCTTGATTAATCGAGAATTTGGTACCAAAAGTAGTTCTAGAGCAACAAAAGTATAAAAATGTGCAAAGGAACTTTAATTCAGAACATGGCTGCTCTGGCAAGAGATGACCTCCAATGACATTATAGGTCTGTGTGATCTGGCTGGAATAAAACATGCCTTTAATCCAGGAGACAGAGACAATCAGATCTGAGTTCAAGGGCAGCCTGTTATAGAGGTAGTTTCAGATAAAGAAAAGCTTAGGTCCAGGTATGGTGGTACACATCTTTAATCCCAAACAATGAAGGTAAAGTTAGTTTGTAGAAGAAAGCACCCATGTTTGAAAGTGATGCCTGATTCAGTGGCAGAAAATGTGATGAATCAGAGAAGATTTGATAGAATAAGCTATGCCTACCTATCAGAAGGAGAGGAAAGGGAATCTACTTAAACAGCAACATAGAGAATGGGAGAGAGAAGAGGCAGTTTTACCTGGAGAATTTTCCAGAGAGAGGTTGAATGAGAGAACAAGGTAGACAGACAAGGTGAAGACAGAACAAGCCAGAGAATGAGAATGAGCCAGAGATTAGAACAGATTGTTGGAGTTAGTTGGAGGCCAAGCAGAGCAAGTCAAGGGCCAAGAGAAAGGCCAGATTGAATAAGTCAGCTGGGAGAGGATTTTGAACCAGAACAGCTGAGTTGAACCAGCCAGCTAAGGGCTTAATAAGAAAAAGAAAGGGTGAGCTTATTAAGCAGTAAGTCTCAGAGGCAGAAAACATTCTAGGCATAGGTTAAATTGTATGCAGGCTAAAAGCTTCCAGAACTAGGCCTATGTTCACAGAAGGAGGCAGTAAGCCTCTGAGACAGGAATTGAAACAGGCAAATAAAAGTTTCCTTTATAAGAATGAATTCTTTTTTAAAGGATGTAGAATGGGTTTCTCAATTTGCCAACACCTATGGTTACTGAAGCCTTTCCTGTTACTGAAGCCTCTCCTAAAAGCTTCAGGGAGCCAGTGGTGTGAACTATTTTTACCAACTTTAGAAGACAAATGCACCTGATAATAGTGATTTACTAATTATGAGAGGCAATTGATTTGGTGACTCTGTGCATAAAACTTTTGACAAAAATAAGGAAAATGATGATGCTGGTTGGTTGCTCCTAGCATCTCTGCATAACTTGATAAAGGAAAAGAATACAGTCCATGATAAAACTAACCAACTTCTACCATCTCTGTATATAGTGAAGGGGTGAAGGACAACAATGAACTCAGTGATGAAACTGATTGATTCCCGATATGCAGAAGCCGTCTAAAGGTTTCTACCTGTGCCCTAGAAGAGAATCATCTCTCCAGCAGCCAGGGAGCTCAAACTGCTGAAAATCTAATAGAGGCCCTCACTCTAAAACTGGTGGTTTTACTAAGAAAATTCAACTCCTAACATCAGAGGGTGCTGGCAGTTAAAGGACATTAATTGGCAAAGAATTGGATCCTGTGAAGAATGGGATCCTTGGGATGGAGATGTATGGAAAGACCCCAGTGATGCTGAGAACTTTGAACTATCAGACTTTCAAGGGTTTGTTTCCCCTGAGGCGACAATTTCTCCACTCTCGGGAAAAGAAATATTGCCCTTTCCACCCTTAACTGCAAAACTAATCCCTCCATGTCTACTAAGACAGCAGTGAAGGAGGTGGCAGGGCAGACAATGTTGATGTTTCTCCAACTAACAGTTGAATATACCTATAACCAGACTAAAGACTAAACAAGCTGCTAAAGGGGACATAGAAAGTATAGTACATAAGAAGGTGTACCATATACTAAGAGCTTAGTACATTTGCTAATTCGTTCAAGCAGAAGTCTAGGGAAGAAGTATGTGGACAGAGCTCTCCAAGTGGGTGAAGGATGTGAAGATAATTGTATCCCATGTAAATGCCTGTCAAAAGGTGACTACAGCAGAGGAAGAGTTCGATAATCAGGCAGATAGGATGACCCATTCTGGAGACCGTCAGTCTCCTTATGTGTGGGCTTGACAACATGGACTGCCACTTACCAAGGCTGACCGGGCTACTGTGACTGCTTAGTGCCAAATCTGCCAACAGTAGAGAACAACACTGAGCTCTGGATATGATGCGATTCGTCGGGGTGACAAGCCAGTGACATGGTTGCAAGTTGACTATGTTGAATCATTTCCTCCATGGAAAAGATAGCACTCTGTCCTTACAGGAATAGATAATTATTCTGGTTCTGGATTTTTTTCCTGCATCTAATGCCAGACTTAACAATTACTGGATTCTTGAGCATTCCATTGGATGGCAGTCACTTTTGGACTGTAAGCCATCTAATAAATCCCCTTTCTATATTTATAATCTATAATATATATCTATATGGATGGATGGGTATATAGATGGATAGATGGATGATAGATGATAGATTGATTCATTATGTAAGTTTTGTTCCTCTGAAGAACCCTGACTAATACACCTTGGGCATATTAAATGTTAGTTATTTATTTCATTAGAAGTAATTTTGATTCTTTGGTCTTTGTAACTCTATTGAACTCCATCAGAGGTCATTTTTCTCAGTTTTTTTCCCTCATTGCATTGACATGCAATAATAAAGTCAACGGGCTTTATACCAGTGATCTAAATAGAATATTTATGAATAGCACTTTTTAGGAAAGTCCTAGAAAAAATTGTTCATCACCATTTTCCTAAAACATTTATAGTAACTTGATGAATAATGAATGGGAATTATTTAGAATAGCCATGCTACTCATATGCTCCTACATAACAGTCACATCAAGTCTGTTTCATATAAGGACTCATGTATTTTTAATATATAAAAGAGTTATTGAATAAAAGAATTTTATTCAATAGGCATAGAATCCCGGTGTCCTAAAGGACAGATATTTTGTATATAAAAGATACTTAGTCACTGCTTCTCTTCTTTGTAACTTGTATAATCAAATGATCATAAGAAACTAGATCATGAGCTAGACTTAACTATAACATATGTAAGTTGAGAACACATAAGATAGGAAAGTGGATGGTTTGGCTCTAGTAATATATAGTGGTTACATATCTCTTCTGTTCACACACACACATCCATTACAAAGATTTAATCAATGAAAAAAATTAAAATATATTTCGTTATAGTTTTACAGTGGTTAGATCAAATTTTTATGAATAAAAATAAGATGTAACATTCAGAAAAGGCTGTATGAGAGCATTTCTCAGTGGAAACTCCAGTTTTAGTCAGTATTTTAAATAGATACATCCTGACTCCCTTCACAAATTGCCATTGGCCATATGGTGACTGCAGACATTCCCCAAAATAAAACTGCCATATGTAGGTTTTAAAGTACTGACCTCATCCCTAGAGAGCCATATTTATCTAGAAGTGCAACACAAACCATATCAAGTAAAATTAAGCTTTGTTCTGTGCCTGGGAGGTTAAAATAAAATGCCTAATGAAAAACAACCAAAAAGCTAAAAATGCAAAGAAAATAAAGTTAGATGTCCACAGAAATTTAAAGTGTAGGCATCTGGTAGAATAGCTTCGCATTTTTTACTCTTGGTTGTATACAGTACAATCACATACCAAAGTAGATATGAGCTAGCTTGTGCTAAGCTATCAAAATGGGTTTAGTGGGAATGTTTAAGGGGTAATCAATAGGAATGTTCTCCACTGAGGTTCTACCAGTTTGTTTTGTGCTTTGAGCATTTAGATATATGGGCTTGTGTTTATGCATTGAAATGTGCCTTCCTTAAAGGCACAGAATTGTAAAAAATTGGAAGAAATGTATCTGTTGCTTTAGAGATGCTTTGTGTTCCTCGTCAATGTAAGGAGAATGGTGTCCAGATGTATACCTCCACAAGTAATAAGATTCTGTACTGATGGTCATTGTAAGGACACCCTATCCCTATGTGTGCATATGTGCAGAAATACACATGCATAAGTTTTCATATTCATATTTGCACATATGTGTACACTCATACAGAAGAAAAGGGTAGATTTTAAGACCCTCATTGGGAGTAAGCAAGCTCTGCTTCAAATGAGATTGTGCTTTTCCAACATATCAGTTTTCTTCCAAGATTAGTTTTAATCTGGGCACTGAAGGGTTATTCCATTTGCCTAAATTTAACAATGTTGAATGTTCTGTGAGAATGCCTTCCTTCCTGCCTGCCCTTTCATGTCATAGTGCTTACTTGTTCTGTGATGAACTGTTTCAAATGCAATGGTATGCATATGTCTCAAATCTTTTGTTATGATCCTGAAGACCGTAACTCTCCCTTGGCCAAGCACTCTGAGTGTGCCCTTATAGTAAAAAGGCCACTGAAATTTCTCACAATTCTTTGCATTGCTTTGACTCGACCTTGTGTTTTCCAAACCATGGAGCCTCACTTCTGTCTGTCTTTAGCTTTTTAAGTTAGAGTTTGACAGCATCTGTTTCTGAAACTAAAATTTTGGTGGGTAAATTATAAAAATTGTTTTACTCCCATGTAGAATCACAGTTTACAAGAATACTTAGAATGTATTCACATTGACAAGGCTCTCCCCCCTCATATGGTTATCTCTGTGCTTTTCAACTTTACAAAATCTTATGAGTTTTTAACCAGATAAGTCTAGTTCTATCTGTAGTAAAGACAATCAATTCTTTATGCTAAGAACAGCATCATTATAAAAATTAAAGCTAATGCACTAGCTTAATGATGTGAGAAAACTGCATTTCAATATTGACTGATCTGAAGCATTGCCCTCAAGCAAGGGCCTAGTTAACCAAGGGCTTCTGGCCATACATGTAGAAAAATGCAAATAGATCCATACTTATCACCCTTCATAAAGCTAAAGTACAAGTGAATCAAAGATCTCAACATAAAACCAGGCACACTAAGCCTGTTAGAAGAAAAAAAAGTGGGAACAGCCTTGAACTCATTGGCACAGGAGACAACTTCCTGGACCAACAGCATGGGCTCTAAGATCAACAATCAATAAATGGGACTTCAGGAACTGAAAAGCTTCTATAAAGCAAAGGACACTGTCATTAGAACAAAACAACAGCCTACATATTGGGAAAGGATCTTCACCAACCCTACATCTGACAGAGGGCTAATATCCAGAATATATAAAGAAGTTAAACAGCAACAAATCAAGTAATCCAATTAAAAAGTGGGGTGAAGAGCCAAACAGAATTCTCAATAGATGAATGTCAAATGGCAGAGAAACACTTAAAAGAAATGCTCAACGTCATTAGTCATCAAGGAAATGCAAATCAAAACGACCCTGAGATTTCACCTTACACCCATCAGAATGGCTAAAATAAAAAAACTCTAGTGACAACACATGCGGGAGAGGATATGGAGAAAGGGAACCCCCCCCCCCCGCATTGCTGGTGGAAATGTAAACTTCTACAACCACTTTGGAAATCAGTCTAGCACTTTCACACATAATTAGGAATAGTGCTATCTCAAGATCCAGCTATACTACTCCTAGACATATAGCAAAATCTGCTCAAGTATACAACAAGGACATTTGCTCAACCATGTTCGTAGCAGCTTTATTCGTAATAGCCAGAATCTGGAAACAACCCAGATGCCCCTCAGTTGAGTAATAGATACAGAAATTGTGGTATCTTTACACAATGGAATACTACTCAGCAATTAAAAACAAGGAAATAATGAAATTTGCAAGCAAATAGTGGGAACTAGAAAAGATCATCCTGAGTGAGGTATCCCAGAAGCAGAAAGACACACATGGTATATACTCACTTATAAGTGGATATTATACATATAATATAGGATAAACCTACTAAAATCTGTACACCTAAAGAAGGTAAGCAAGGAGGACCCTGGATGAGATGATCAATCCTTACTCAGAAAGGCAAACGGGACGTACATAGGAAGAGAGAAAAAACAGGGAACAGGACAGGAGCTTACCACAGAGGGCCTCTGAAAGACTCTACCCAGCAGGGAATCAAAGCAGATGTTGAGGCTCATAGCCAAACTTTGGGCATAGTGCCGGGAATCTTATGAAAAAAAGGGAGATGAAAGACCTGGAGGGCACAGGAACAACACAGGGAGAGCAACAGAACCAAAAATTCTGGGCCCAGGGGTCTTTTCTGACTCCGACCAAGGACCATTCATGGAGATAACCTAGAACCCCTGCACAGATGTAGCCCATGGCAGCTCAGTGTCCAAGTGGGTTCCCTAGTAATGGGAACAGGGACTGCCTCTGAAATGAACTCAGTGGCTGGCTCTATGATCACCTCCCGAGGGGGGAGCAGCCATACCAGGCCACAGAGGAAGACAATGCAGCCAGTCCTGATGAGACCTGATAGGCTAGGGTCAGATGGAAGGGGAGGAGGACCTCCCCTATCAGTGGACTGAGGAAGGGACAAGGGAGGGGAAGAGGAAGGGATGGAGTGACTGAGAGGGGACTAGGGAGGGAGCTACAGCTGGGACACAAAGTGAATAAATTATAATTAATAATAAAATAAAATAAATCTTTGGAGAGGAGATACAATAAGTGTGGAGGGGGTTCACATCAGATGGCAGAGATCTTATCTTTAAGAAAGAAAGTATTCTACTGTTAAAAATAATTGCCAGCAACTATTGAGCAGCAATTTTTTGGTGGTGCAGGAGGTGAAAGGGGGTGGGAGAGTGCAGAGCAGGGAAAAAAATCTACCACGTCTGAATTAGCTCTACCACCAGGAAAGACATTAAATTTGCTTTCCAGTCTGTGCCACTATAAACTTGATGGTAATTTTAATTTTGTGTGTAACATTTATTATGTGAACAATGACAGATAAACGCATTTGACCCAAATGTGCATGTCCCCCAATCCCAGGCCTGGCACCAGACTTCTAGCTCATGCACTAGCTTCTCTTGGTGATTTTGCTCAGAACCAAGCCTGTATGTGATACCAAACCTACTGCTAGGCACAACTAGGCAGCCTGAGGCAGCTTAGACTTTCACATCAGATACACAAACGAGGAAAGAAATCCATATGTCCAGATCACATCACAAAAGCAGAAATACTGTAAAAAGACAAGACAGTATGACTCTCCCTTCCCAGCTCACTAGTCCTATAAAAATGCTACCTTCTGAGAATTATCTAGATGATCTCTGGGATACAGAATTTAAAAGGATGACCATACCTTTGGTCAAAGAATTTAAAGAAGACATGAATAAATAACTTAAAAAGAATATCAAATTCCTGAGTTTAATTAGTGAGTTTATACCTATTAATAATAACTTCAGAGCATAAAAATGTGCATATATTGCATTAAGGGAGAAAAATTAAAGCACTTCCCCTTTGGAGTACTTTTACTATTAGCAAATCCAGATTTGAACTCCCTACTTCTCTCCCTGTGCCTTTCACTGCCTGTAATCTGTCTTTATAAATCTGAATCTGTACGTGCCTGAATTCTGTCTGGTGAATCTGCCCCCTATATGTGTCTGTGTCCTTGTGTGTCTGCATGTCCTTAGCAAAAGCCATTTCCTCTGTATTTATTTAACAGAGTTTTACAATGGATTGAAAGTTTATTGACTGAAGCTGACACAAGAATCAAACAGATGCTATCAAGTAATATCCAAATGCCACTTATGGTGGACATATGTTATATAAGATTGCTGCTTAATCTTTGTTGCTTTCAATAAATGATTGCTACAGTGCATATGTGTGCATGTATACACACACAGAAACACACATTTTGTGGAAGAATATGTAACTTAAGATTACTGTAATGCTATACATTGGCTTAGTTTGTAAAAATTGATTACTTGGGAAATCCAAGACAAGGAAAGTTCATTGTTCTGTTGTTCTCTTAAAGGCAGGTACTCTCAGTACATAGTAGGAGAGCGGTCAAGTCTTATATAACCTCAGGGTATGTTGTTAACTGTGGCTGTGCGGGTCAGCAAAATTTCCAGTATCTTTGAATGTAGAGAGATTTTCATAGTAATGGATCACTACAAAAATGCAGTTCAGTAAAGAGATACAAACACTGAACAGAATTCAAGATGAAATGAAGATCTAATTGAAAAAAAAAACTGAGTAAAGTTCAGAAAACTCAGGGGAAAACTTACAAGTAAAATGAATTAATTAGAAAATAGAATGTCAGGACTTCAATATAAAGTAGGGGAATTGGACTAGTCAGTCAGAGAATATGAAACATATTTTTGAGAGCATAAGAAAGGAATATGTAGGAAAGGAAAGATACCATGAAAAACAGGTTAAAAGAGAAACTTCATAATTAAGTGATTATATATGAAGTGGTCGTTAACAGGTATTGGAAAACAATTCTATCTCATACACATTCTCTTCAGGAGGCCATGGAAACCTTTCTTAAGTAGAACACATACCAGGACACAAAATGAGTGTTTACATTTTAAAAGAGGAAGAAGAAAAAGAAAACTAACCCCTCTAATAAAATTTAAAAATCCCCAGCAAACTAATCTTCACTAATTATGTAAGCTCACAGAGACAACACAATACTAAATGATGAATGTTTAAAGAGGAAATAAAAAAGAAAAAAATTAAATCCTATAATTACATAAAGATTGGAAACAACAAAAATATGGGATACATTAAATGCAGTACAAAGAGGGAAACGTTAGTGCTAATTACCTGTACTTAAAAAAGAAATAGTACAAATAAAGAACTTGATACATCTCAAGAACTTTTGAAAACAAGAACAATCCAAATCCACCTCCAGTAGACATGAAGGAATAATAAAAATCAGAGCATAAATTAATTAAATAGAAACAAAGGAAACAATACAAAGAATCAACAAATATGGGAGCTGCTTCTTGAAGAAGACAAGATTGAATGACTGTAGGCCCAACTAACCAAAAGGAAGAGAGAACCCAAAATAAGAGGATCAGAAATGAACCTCAAGTTCTGGTAATACGTCACCTCTAAACCAGTTGTTGGCCAAACGCCCCACAGAAACCAAACAACCCAGGTTATAGCTGACTGTAAGGCCCTGTTGCTGAAGGCAACATGTACATAACTCTGGACACAGAGAAGTTGAACCAGGGCCTATACAGAGCCTTCATTCCTACCTACTAGTGTTCCTCACCCTGGGAGGTACTTTTAATTCTACCAAAGGAGAAAGATGAGCATCGATCCAGCTCCAGATCCCTTGATCTACAATGGTGACCTGTCTGCAGGATGTAACAGGGCAATAGTGGCACAGAATTTTTGGGAGGAACCAACCATAACATGATTGTGTTTAAGGCCCCTATGAGATGGAATTCATGTTTGATACTGCTTGAGTGGCCAAGAAGCTGAGATCAGATAGGTGAGGGACCTGGGGATAAACCAAATACAACTGTTCTGCTGAAGGAACAGAGACATAAAATACTCATGCTCAGAGATCAGTGTCTTGCTTAGACATCATCAGAGAAGCCTTCTGCAGATTCAGAGACCCACAGATGGACAGCATGCACAAGGTGACAGACCTTGAAACACTCAGTCCTAAATGAGATGTCATCATCAGATTCCTCCCCTCAGGACTCAGGGAATCCTGAAGAAGTGTGGGGTGGATGGTAAGAACTAGAGGGGATGGAAGACACCAAGGAAACAAGTCCTTCTAAACACACCAGGACCAGTGCACATACGAATTTACAAGACTGTGGCAGGATGCACAGAGCCTTCCGCGGTCTGCACCAGATAGGGTACCTGTGCTGAGAGGGATGGTGAACACAAGTTTCTATCCCTAACCCAGAAGCTATCTTCAATTGATAATTGCTCTCAAAGAAAAATTTGCTTTCTCCAGTGGAGTCTCAGTGGGTATCCCGTGCCCAGCAGTAGATGGTCAAAACAGAATTAACTCAGCGGCACATTTGGGGATTCATTGCCTCATAATGCTTTGCCAGGACGTTTTTTTTTAACCCTTTATGGATTCTTTGTGCAGATATTATGGTTTCCATTTTTTGTTTTTATAGGATTTCTGTGTGTGCAAACATGTGTCTGTCCATTTATATGTGTTTTTTTGTATGTCTTCTCCAGAAGTTATCACCCTCATTGTATGTTCACTGAGAAAAGCAACCAAGCTAATGGACAGAACAATGACTTCAAAACAGTGATTATGAATATATTTAAGGAACTCTAAGGGGATATGAAAAAATGCGCAAATGAGGGATGAGAAAACACAAATGGATGAACAGTTGGATGAAATAATGAAACTAATAAAGAGAATCTCTGAAGAAAAGCCAAAATGAAATAAAACTCAGAATGAAAGTCTCAGGAAGTTAAACAAGGATCTCAGAGGAAAATATCACCAAATGATTAGATCAAGTAGAAAAGAAATTAGATTTGGAAGACAAGGTAGTGGAAAGTTAAATATAAAAAGAAAAGGGAGAAAACCCATAAACAACCAGAAACAGAACATAAGGAGATATATATGACACTATATGAAGCTCAGACTTATGAATCATAGACACACAAGGAGAAGAAACCCATGGAAACCCAGGTAAAGAAACTGAAAAAGAAAAAAACTTTCAACAAAACCATAGAAGAAAAATCCTCAAATCTAACAAAAGAGATGTTTATAAAGGTACAAGAGGCACACAGAATGCCAAATAGAATGGGCCAAAAAGGAAACACTGTACATCACATAGTAAGCAAAACATTAAACATACAGAGCAAAGAATGAATATTAAGATCAGAGAGGAAGAAAGATCTTGTTACATACAAAGGCAGACTGAACAGAATAACACCTGTCTTTTCAGTGGAATCTGTGAAAGCCGGAGGAAGTGTGTGGGCTAGATATATGTCAACTTGACAGAAACTATAGTCAACCAAGTGGAAGAAACCTCAACTGAGAAAATGCCCATGTAAGATCATGTTAGAGGCAAGCTTGTAAAGCATTTTCTTAATTAGTAATTGATGGGGGATGACTCAGCCTATTGTCGGTGGTGGCAGCCTTGGGCAGGTGTCCTGAGTTCCATAGGAAAGCAGACTGAGTAAGTAATGGTGGGGGAGAACAGTTACATGTTATCTAAAGACATCAATGCTGTCTGAATTGTATCAACAAATTTGGTAGAACTGATTCCTTATAGGATCTAGCACAAATATTATGAGTTTATCATTTGTTCTTATTTTATAGTTTATTAGCAGTTTGTTTAGAAGTATTGTGTTAAGTATAAAATAAATGTAGTTATTTTTATTTGTTTTCAGTAGTTATTGGAATTGAACTTAGGGCATCACTCTGCCCTATGTGAGGTGATCACTCTGCCAATAAGCTGGAGCTTAAATGTTTTGTTTGTCTGTTTGTTTTTGTTTTTTGAGACAGAGTTTCTCTGTGTAGCCTTGGCTGTCCTGGACTGGATTTATAGACCAGGCTGGCCTCAAACTCACAGAGATCTGCCTGCCTTTGCATCCAAAGTGCTGGGATTACACAGGTGCACCACCACATCAATCTTTAATTTTTTTAATATATTGAGATCAGATCTTGATTCCCACAGCTTTATATTTTACTTGTTCTTCATACTCATGAAATTATTATATTTATTTTTGTGGAACTCTAAAAGTGCAGTTGTTTATTTGCCGACAGAGAAGGGAAATACTGATTTTTTTCATCTTATTTTTGACACAGAGTCTGCTATGTAATCCAGGTTGTCCTCAAACTCACTGTTACCCTGTCTTGGATTTACATTTGTAGGCTACTGAACTAGCTAACCCTTAGCAATTCACTGAAGATATTTAGTCTTTCAAGTTGTATTCAGTCCTAGTGGGATTGTTCTAGAAAACTAAAACAGGAAGCAATTTTATATGATTTGGGTTAGGGTGGTATATATGTCACATGTACATCTTAAGTTTAGTTACCAACACAAAGACAGACTCACCGACTGACAGACTCATACACATATGCATGTATGCATACATGCACACACACACACACACACTCACCTGTCCTTGCAATAGAAGGTATGTGGAGTTCCACAGAAAGCAGGTCCATCACATAGATACTGGATAACTGAGGTGGATTCAACCGTCCTTTCCCCTGACTGGAGAGACCACACTGTTCAACATTGCCACAGCTGTACACTGTTCAACATTGCCACGGCTGTACACTGTTCAACATAAGTGTAAGTCAATTACAGTCTTATTTTATAACGTGAAATATCATTTTTTAAAAATTAGACAGGTTAAAAAATATTTTTATTTTATTACTAAGAATGATAGTTTGTGGAAATAGATTCAAAATGCTAGCAGGTTGAAAATACCTGTTTTTCCATTTAAAGATTGCTTTACCTAGAAGTTAAAAGGTCTAGTCTTTTAAGAAAATTACATATTTAAAAATGATACTTTCTTTGCTCATGAATGGTTTTCTGAGCAGTAGTTCTCAATGTATCTTTTCCCCCATGGCTGTTAAAAAATTCTGAAGTTTTACATGTGAAAATTACTGGGATGGAAAATAAATTTATGCCCATTTCTTTTTTTTAGTTGCTCTTGACTAAGAAGGTATATTTTAAATTTTAGAAAGAATTCTTGGTAGTAATAATATAAGCTTTCAGGAAAATAGTATTTCAGTAGTGGTAAGCCATGTCATTATCTGCTCTCCCAAGTAGAAAAAAAGCATATACTTTAGCAACCTGAAATAATAATGTATAGATGAACACAGAGATTGCACTTGGACCCTCATTTATAGCGACTCACTTGCAAGCATGCCCGTATAGACAACTGGCCCATTACGGCATCTTGGCAAATTGATTGCTTTGCAGGATTTCAAAATGTATTGGCATAAATGCCAGACTGTGAAGGCATGATTGCACCACATGGGTTGGATTGATCAATAGCAGCATCGTATTATTCCACATAGAATGTGTGCCAGCTACCAGCTTGTAATGACAAACATCATCTGCTCCTGTTGAGGAGGAGAGTAGCGTGGGTACGCTCAAGACTTAGCGGTGCCTGTAATCGACTACACATTGTTTAGCAGCTTGGAATGTGCTCAGGTCTCTCATCCATAGTTCTCAGCAACAGTATCTGCCTGGAGGTTTTGTCTTTTTGTTTCGTTTCTCTTCCTTTCTTTCTTTCTTCGTCATATTTATCAGGCAAAGAGTTACTGACTGTGGTCTCTATGCCCGATCCTGAACTAAGTTCAGGAATAAGCAAAATGATAAAACAGTGGCAAAATCTGAACCAAACACCCATAAAATTCAGTGTGGATAAGGGATAAGGAACATAACCTTAAAAAAAAAGGATTCTTGAACTAAGGGTCAAGCTGTGTCTGTGTCTGTGTGCATGTGTGTATCTGTGTGTGTATTGTACATATGTGTTTATTTGTGTATACATGTGTGTGTGAACACATAAAAGCATATATATGAACATATATATAAACACATATATATGAGCACATATATAACATGCATTCACACATGAACACACATTCATATAAACATATGTATAAACACACATATGTGTTTATACATATGTATGTGTTTATATGTGTTCATATGTTTATATGAATGTTTGTTCATGTGTGTATGAACACGTTATATATGTGTGTGATTATGTGTGTATTATGTGTCTGTATATAACTGTGAATGTGTCAGTGTGTGTGTTTCTGTGTCTTTGTGAGTATATGCCATGCCTGTAACTGCCCATATAGGCCAGAAGAGTGTGGCAGATTCTGGGGAGCTGCTTATGGTGGTGGCAACTGAGCTCAGGGTCTATAGAAGAAGAGCAAGTGTTCTTAACCACTGTGCCATCTTCCAGCCCTCCAACAGTTTTAATAAATTACTTTTTCATAACTTACAGGTCTCACTACTCGGCTCTCTGAACGTTGAAGGTTTCATATTTTGGAGAATTTCTCTGTTGTTTTTAAGGTGATGTATTTGATGCCATAAAATCATTCCTAATGCTGTCTCGATCTCTTACTGACTATTTTTAGTTCAGTTCCTTTACTTCTGATGCTGGTTATAACATGTCTTCTCTCACGTTTTTCTGTGTGTTGGTCTCCAGGGGTTGCTGTAACAAATTCGCCAGAAGTTGCTGGCTTAAAAAGCATATCACAACCTGCCAGGGACTGCTGTCAAGAAACTAACGTCTAATCAGGGAGTTAGGACCAGAGCTGTCTGGGCAATGCTGCTCCTGAGTGCATGCTTTACTGACATGCTGTGCAGCTGCTATTCCAAGACAGCGCAGGGTTCAGAGCAGGGACAGAGAAACAATGAAAAACACAGTGTTTATCAGGATCACCAGATAAGCTCAGGATACAGAAGATGTCAAGGCCAGTGGGAGCTGTTTGCATAATGCCCTTGAGCCCACTAAGCTTCATTGCCTAGGGAAGGGGAGGAAACATTATGTCCATGTCATTTCTTGGGGGAGTAGAGACATTCCTTTTAAGGGGGTAAACAAAGTCTAAGGGAACAAGGTCCACACAGAGGGAAACGGTAGAAATGTCTATTATACACAGGCTACAGAAGTTGAAATTTTGATCTGGCAAGACAGCTCACTGGGTAAAAGCCTGACACAATGGCTTGGCCTGCCAACTTGTCTTTCATCTCCATAACCTACTGGTAGAAGGAAAGAAACAACTACTACCAACAGTTTTCCGACCTCCCCATGCCTGCCATGGCATATAGGGCCACACGTATGGACAAACACACATGCATGCATACATGCATACACACATACATATATACATAAAATTCAAGTTATTTTCAGAAGTAGAAATTTGTTGGCTCACAATTCTGGTGAATACAAGTTGCAAATCACTTTGGTTGGGTTGAAATGAAGGCATCATTAGGCCTGTTCTTCCTCCACAGGCTGAGGGAGCCAGCCTGTTCCTTGATTTTCCCACTTTGATGGTAGCCAGTGTTCTGTAGCCCATTTCTATCTAGGTCTGTTTGTTCCCCAACTCCCACCAACCCCTGTCTTGAGCATCCCACCTTCTGGTAGCTCTCCACTACAAACAGGACAGGTAATCTAGAATAATCTCATCTTGTCCCCACCTGCATGTACTTTTTGGCCATTTGAAGGCAGAGCTCAGTACCAGGATAGTTTCAGAGGGATCCTTATTCAGCCTCCACAGTCTGGCTTGAATCTTAACAGATTCATTAATCTTTTACAACCAGCTTCTGGTTTTGCTCTTTTGTGGGGTTTGCTATTATTTTTATTTTTAACCTAATTGAAATTACATTGAGAGATCTGTTTCAAGACATTAAAGGATAGCTGTTTTTTGTTTTTGTTTTTATTCCCTGAATAGTATGCACAGCTCTTTTCTGGTTCACATGTCAGGTTTTAGAGATCTGCATCTGTATTCAAGGGACATAGTAAAGAAATTGCTGAAATGGCTGCTCTGTTGGGGGAAGGTGAAAATATCCAGAGCCATCTGGAATCGTCCAGAGCAGAGTAAAACACACACACACACATGCGTACATGCACACAAAACAAATAATCATACTGGACATGACCAGGGCTATCTGTGAAGGTAGTGATAGAGGCTGGGGCCAAGGGGGTAGGGGTCAGGTGGGTAATGGAGATAGCAAAATATAGAGAATAGGTGAGAGTAGATGGGACAGGGCCCAGTGGGTATAAAGAGAGTGGGGATCTGAGGCAAGAAGGGTAAGGAGGCGATTGTGTAAACTTTGAAATGTATAACAAGTTCTTGGGAGGAGAGACCTAGAGAGCAAGGAGGCCAGCACTGGCTTTTATATGCTGATAGGTTCAACAGCTGTATGGCAATGTAGAGTCAGTATGTCCCTTTTGCCAGAGACAAGGGAGATGACCCTGTTTGGCAGGACAGAAAACAGATTTCGCACGTTCCTGGAGAGTGCCGGCAGTTAGATAAATGTTTCTGTGGTCCTGTTTGAGTTCATTTCTGGATAGATGGACTTCCTGAGACCTGCCAGCACCCAAGTTGGACAGCTTATAACCACCTGAAATTCCAGATCCAGGGAATGGTTCTGACATACTTCTCACACACTCACACACATGATACATATACACATAAAGAAAAATCAAAATAACTCTTAAACAAACAAACAAACAAAAATATTTCCCAAAGTTATCCCCCAAAGCAAACAGTTTGTTGATAGAATTGTTGATCTCTTCTTCTTGCCTGTTTCTACCCTGAAGAGAAACTGTTCCTCCTGGCAGTTATGTCAGACACTGTCTCATACATTTTGATAATGCTGATACATACATGAACACTTAGGATTTGTATGTTCTCCTGAAAAACTGATTTTCTTTACACGCTGTAATTACCTGTCTTTTGAAACCTGTGATTTTTAGTTTTTGTCAGATATAACACATTTCACTGTTGATCTTGGCTGTAGGGTGCTTTTCAGTTGGCTGAAAAGAATAGTTATATGTTCAAGTTGTGTTAGGAGCTAAGTATGTACACTAAAGACCCAGAGTTTGGTTCCCCAGCATCCCCTACATCAGAATTATTTCACACAAGCCTGTAATTCCAGCTGCTTGGAAGGCTGTTCCAAGAGAATCATGAATTCAAGATTGTCCCTAGCCTTAGCTAGTCCTTGGCCCTTCCTGGCTCCATGAAACCTGTCTCAGAACCACCACTGTTACAACAGACAAGATAGAAGTTTTCTTGGGCCATTTTAAAGATTATATCCAGGTCATAATAGAGCTGAACTTGAGCCATTGTTAAGGGAAGTCCGTCTGAGGTTTTGGATGGGTTTTGTTTTTGTTTTTGTTTTTGTTTTTTGTTTTTTGGTTTCTTTTTTTTTGCTTTGCTTTTCAGTTTAAAACCTTGTAAAAGCTTAATGCAAGAACATGATTGCTTTTCACCAGCCCTAGATAAGTCCTGGAATGATTTCTCTAATTCTCTCAATTCCTTCCTCACTAGTGCGGTTTCTTTTCACTCATGCGCTGATCAATACCTAACCAGTTCCTTAAGAGGGACCTAACATTGTACCCCAGATTCTCCATCCTTCTCTGAATCTCCCTCTTTTCCAGTCCTCTGTTCTCTCCACCCTGCATGGCATCCACTTCTATATTCGGAGGTACCTTTCCAACTCACTACTGCCAGATCTGTCTGCTTTCTCTCACCCTGCTTATCCTATTTGTTTTCTCTGAAATACTAAACTAGGACAATAGTAGGGCTCATATCACTTGCTTCTCAAGACTCAGGGCTCACTTCCTATGATGATCCATTGCTCAGTGGCAAACTCCTTCTCATGGATTTTTAGTGCTGGCTTCCTAGTGCTTTCATTTGGAGAAGTAAAACTGATAAACCCTTATTCCATCTTATCTTCAAATATAAGCCAAAAGCTGAGGTTTTAGCCACTACAAACGGGGTCCTAGTATGTTTTCCAGCACTCAGCAATCAACAGGCTGCATCTGTAGGAAGGGCCGCTGCTATGACCGTCTCTTTTATCTACACCACGGCATGCATGTCAAACCTGGGCACCAGAAAAGTGTTTTTCAGTAATGCAGTCTGAGATGTTTAAAATGAAGGAACAGAGAGCAAAGCCTGGTGATTCCCTGGTCTCTTCATTATAGCTAAGTACATTCCCTTTGTTTGCTGGGTTTGGTTTTCCTGCAGAAACTTCTGCCTTTCAAGATACAATTAAGCATAAAGTTCTTAAATATACAAATGGTATTTAATGACCAAAGCAAAAATAAATATACTATGGAATAGAGGTTGGCACTTTAGGTTTTTACTTAGGAACATTCAGCCTACTTTTTAAATGAGCTGCCATTTTATGGGGCTTTGGGTGACCATCGGCCCTCCTCTGGGCTGACTTGTAATGTGTTAACATTGAGAGACAGAAGTATGTCACGTTTTGTCATTTTAATCACATGTTTGGTGCGTCAGGATAGTCTTGGCCCAGAAGCACTCAGTTCTAATTAATGCTCCGGCTCTACATCCCACAATAACATTTATTGTGGAATTAGTGTGCTTGAGCTTTTCTGTTACCTCAGCTTCTGTGATATGAAGATTAATGATGGTTTTCATGCTGCCAGTCATGCTCCCATTAAAGACTAGGCTTATGGCTTTAATAAAAAATTTCTTGGAGATCCAAGATGGCTGCCACGAGGGAACACTGTGTCTGAGGAGTAGGAGAGCAGAAACAACGCAGCGACCAGGAGACTGAACTCTGGGACCTAAAACGCCAGCATTGTGAGTGCCAGGTGAGCGGAACTCCTACGGTGAGAAAATCAAGTGGGAAAACCCTAGGGACACCCAGTTATTACCTGGAGAAATTTCCTGGTGACCAGCAGCGCACAGCTCTGATCTGAACGAGCAGCCCCGCTGGGTGCCCGCACCCGCCATTATAGCATTATAGACTGGATCGCACAGTCTCGAGGGCAGTCTGAGGAGGAACTGGGTACCGTTTTCACTGAACTGCACCCTGTGAGCTCACGCTGCACCCGGGTTCTGCTTCAACCCGCGGGTGTGCTGCAGGCTCAGACCGATCATCTGAACCACCCCAGACTGAGTGGATTGGGGGACCGTTTTGACCAGTCTGCACACTGCAGGGGCGCGAGCCGAACGCTTCCGCCAGCAAAAACTCAGTCAGTGTGTGAGTCCGCCAGCGGGTCTGGGAAGAAACCGAGTTCTGCCTCAACCCACGGGTGTGCGGCGGTCGCGAACCAATCGCCGGAACCACCACAGACTGAGTGGATTGGGGGACCGTTTTGACCAGTCCGCACACTGCGGGGGCGCGAGCCAAACGCTTCCACCAGCAAAAACTCCGCCGGCGGATCTGGGAAGAACCCAAGTTCTGTCTCAACCCATGGCTGAGAGGATCCTGGGACCATCTTGACCAGACCACACACTGAGGGCGAAAGCTGCACGCATCCGCCAGCAAAAACCCCAGTTCGGGTGTCTGTCCACTGGCCAGACAGAGAAGGCCTCGGGCACCATTTCAGACAGCCCTGCATACAGTGGATGCACACCAACCCAAACCCACTGTGTGTGCCCCAAATATCATCTCAGACCATGGTGCACAGACCCTGGCACAGAAGGAGGCACCAAATCTCCATTCCAGGGGACAGCCCTTAGCAGCAAGCCCAGGGCG
>CM053752.1:10896360-10922454 GCA_028658305.1 Pachyuromys duprasi
GGCAGATATTAAGACTAACAACCAAGCCTTCGTCAGAGGGCGGGAAATAATAATAAAAATAGGAGAAGTTAATAAGACTTGTGGAGAACAAGAGCTCCACAAAGACCAAACTGAGCAGGGCACAGGGGTCTTATATGAGACAGTTTCTCCAACCAAGGACCATGTATGGATATGTCCTAGAACCCAAGCTCAGAAGTGGCCCATGGTAGCTCGGTGTCCAACTGAAGACCCTAGTAAGGGGAACAGGGTTTCAGTCACAAACTCGATGGCTGGCTCTTTGACTCTCCCACATACATGCCAGGGAGTAATAGCCTGGCTAGATCCCAGGGGAGGACATTGTAGCCAGCCCTGAGGAAACAAGATGAACTGAGGTCGGATGGAAAGGGAGGAGATCCTCCCCTGTAGGTGGACTTGGAGTGGGCGGGGAAGAGATGAGGGAGGGATGGGGAGAGTGGGAGGGAAAGAGGGAGGGGGTTACGCTGGGGATGCAAAGTACCTAATCTCTGATTGATATAAAAATAAATAAAAATTATATTATTCAAAAAAAGAAAAAAAACAGAAAAAAAAAACAAAAAAGAAGTTGGTTTAATACTGTCTCCATTTAGCAGAATAATAGCAGAGTCTCACCTAGGGCCTGTGATCTTTATAACCATAGATTCTTGGCCCAATAATGACAGCAGGTGTGCATCTCATCTTGTGGAGTGTGACTTAAGTCTAATCAGAAATTGGCTGTTTACTCCCAAGACATTCATACTGTATTGCACTAGTGGGCATGGCTTGCCGGGCTAGTCATTAATGGGGCTTACAGGGTCCACAGCCGGGTAAGACTGGTGATAACTCATCTCCTCTGGTACTGTGCTTAGCACCTTCAAGCATTATGAAGGTAGCCAGTAGAGATGAAACTTCCAGCTCAGCTTCATCACCTTGTCTCTTTGATTAAAGTTTGTGGTGTCTTCAGCATTAGAGTCTTAGTGTCAAACTTTATAGGGTAACCAAGAGTATTAGCAAATTTTGTAGTGTTTGTGGGTCAGTGGAACTTCACTGGCAAAAAATTCCAAGAGAAGTAACCCATTCTTGAAACTGGATTTTTATTTGTTAGTCTGTAGTGTCTATTAGGGACACTTGCCCTGTTGCAAGGGTAACTCCATTCTAAGTCTTTTTACTGACATGTAGTGATATATTTAGGAAGCTTCTACAGTAGTAGTTTTCAATCTGATTTTTAGTGTTTTTTTTATCCCTCGCACTTATTACCCCCACTATTCTCCTCCTTCCCCCATCAATAGATACAATCACTGTGAAGACTCCTGCATGTCCCAGGTGAGATTTTGATAAACAATAAGAGACACTTGGAATATTTCAGGCAGAATCATTGCCAGTGAATATGAATATGCCTGCCTTTCATTATGTAGTTATTCTTTTCTGTTCTCTTGCACACCAGATGTCACAACTGAGGCGATCAACAACCCTGGGAAGCCACAACACACATCTGACAGCTGCAGGACTGACTGATTCACTGATGATAGCAGAGAAAACATTTGCCACAACTGGGCACAGAGTGTGTGCACTTTAAAGAGCCTGGCTACAGTGTGTGTGGGGGAATCTTGCCCAACATTTTCTATTTTAGTAGGAACTGTTCTGTGATAGCTCTTTCATGAGTTCCACACTCTACTTTGTTATGTGTTCCTTCTAAACATAGCACATGGCAGAATACACATGCAAATGTTGGCCTTGGCAAGATTTTAGATAGGAATAACAATGATATTTTGTACTTTTCAAAATCGATACTGGTTTTTTATTTAATTGTGGGACATTTGGAACATCACCACTATCCTGATGCTCTTTCCTATTTTATAAGAGCTATTACATTTAATTATTTTCTTCTTGGCCATTAAATATAAATGCTATTTCCATGCTAAGGATTACTTATTTATTATATGCAAATATGTGCATGCATATGTCTGTGTGAGTTTATGTGCACCACATGTGTACAGGGGCTTTTGGAGGTCAGAGAGAGTCAGATGCCTAAGTATGGTACTGGAGTCACAGGGAGCTGTGAGCCTCCTTATGTGAGTGGCAAGGACTGAGGTGCTCTGCAAGACAGCAGTATGCTTAACTTATGAGCCATTTCTCTAGCTTCTAGTCCTTGCTTCATCTTGTGTTCTGATTGGTGATACTGTAACACAAACCAGTAAACAAAGAACAATTAGAAGGGAGATTTCTTGGCTTTTCTTCCAGTCTTACACACACACACACACACACACACACACATATATATATATATATACACATACATACTATACATATATGTATTGATTATGTATGAGCATACATGTACCCATGGGTGTGCATGTCAGGGAAATGTAAGGGAAGCTACATCCATGAGGTCTCGCCAATATGACAGCCAAAACAAGACCTGAACAAGGATAGCACCAACAGACTTGCTAATATGGAAAGTGGAAATCCCAGGAGTCCTCACCTCTAGACAAAGAAGTATAGGCATCTAAGGAATGCTGAGAACAGAAGAAATAATCTTCCCCAGAGAAGAACATGCCAACTGTTTACATATTATCAAACAGTCAGCCCTGAATATACATGTGTGTATACACACACATATATACATACACATGTAACATCATATGGATGAAGTATATTATATTTATATATTTGGGAAAACACACAGGCATACACACTATACTACACACACTAAAGTTAAAGTGATCTTGAATTTGAGAGGGAGCAAAAATCAGGGCTACTTGGGAGGACTTGAAGAAAGGAACAGGAAAGGAGAGAAATGACATAATTATGACATAATTCATAAAATAATAAAAAATCATGAAAAAATAAAACACAGCAAATAAAACACAAATACAACAGAAAGAAAAGCATAACAACGCAATGTCAAGTGGGGTTTCAACTGTGCATTCAATCAGGACAGTGTATATATTGGCACACACAACTGTCAAGAGTCAGTCTCACCCTAGGGCAAGGTCAGAGGTCAACTGCATAGATGCCTTCAAGAAGGAAACTTGTTTGGAGACCTTTAAAACTTGGCTCAGCAATTTCCCAAAAGCAAAAGTCACATTAGTTATTGCCATCTTTCATGGGGAACTTTCAATTAGACAGTCATGAATTTTTGAGTGTTATTCAGACAGTACAAACGTTTTCAAATATAAAGACTAAATTGTTTCATCAAACTGACAACTGAGGCCATTGAAAACTTAAAAAATAACCATGTGAGGGAAGATTGCAAAAGTCCAACACTGTAAGGAAACTGAAACTCGCAGACTGCATGCGATGTAGCAAGCCAAATGACTCCACCTAAAAAACTTCTGACTCAGAGCACATTTTTGATGAAGGAAATAATTAAGATATGGCTATTTACCTTAAATTAAAAGACAGAGAATGCCCATTATTCCTGCCTTCTTGAATTTTATCACCAAAGAAAAAAAGCCTACTATTATGAGGATCTTTGAAACAACTTGCAGCAGAAGCTGGAGAGAGCTAGAAACAATTTTAAACCAGCATTGTCAAATAATGTAGGTGGCAAAGAAAAATGTTACAGAAAGAGCCATGTTAAAATGAGAAGAATAAATGACAGACTAAACTTTAAGTTATAGGATGTCACATGTGGGTTTCACACAGAGCAGTACACTGCAGAGAACTTCACGGAGCACAATTAGGCCAGAGATTGCCTGTTTCTCTTGCTATGTTGTCATGAAGAACTCTTCTGAGCAATTCTCTTTTTGTGCTAAGGAAAGTGAAAAAAGAGTCAAAACCACTCCCTTCTGCTGGAACTAAAACATTAGTCCTGAAGATTTAGTCTCCATTGCTAACTTAATCTTAGAAACATGCATTGTGTATCATACTCAACGGCATTCCAAGCTAAAATGCTATCAACAATACAATCTGATTGTTTTCCTTTTCTATGTCAAGACAGAAAACAAATAAACAAAAACCACCTTAAAATTACATTTGCATTTGTTAACTGCTTTTTAGGAAGAAGAGCTCCTATATGACACCAGCATCCAGGGCTGCCCTGGCTCTCACAACTGTTATGCATTAAAAACAACACATACCTGCTGGAAGGGCAGCCAGTGCTCTTAACTGCTGCACTGATCACTGCAGCCCCCGGAAAGTGAAATTAAATGTGTGTAAATGTCTGTTGGTATAATGTTCTTTTGAAATGTATACATTCAAATTCTGCTTTCTCCCCCCCCCCCATTTCAATTCGGATATTGTATTGTGATACTTATTCTAAGCATCCTGTCTCTGTGTAAACAGGCCAAAATAAAGCAACTAGACACAAAGTTGAACAATGGGAGGAGCCAGAGGGCAGAAAATGAGTAGGAGGAGAAATGGCAAGGAGGGCTTGAAGGAAGAGCTGGAGGAGAGAGATTTTGGACCAATGAGGAGAGAAGGACTAGACCTAATATATCCCTAAAAGCAAGTAAATTGTGGGAAATCTAAATGTTAGGAAACTATGAGGGCTTGGAGGTTTAGGAGGGAGTAACTATTGCCCAGCATTGTGTTCTAGGTTAACTAAAATCCCAGTCTCTGTGTGGTGATTTGGTTATACAGCTATTTAGGATTAACAGCAAGCATTACCAGAAGATATATCAATAGTAAATATTAATTGACACTTACAACAGATGTCCTTATCCTCCCTAAAACCAACCGCCCATCAGCCCCTGCTCCCAAATCTCCTTGATGATTCATCCCTGGTCTCCCCAGCATTCTACAAAGACGCCAGCATTTCATCCTGGCCTCTGCATGCTCTCAACTCTCCACAGGGAATGCTGTTCCACTGCACCTCTTAGAGCCACTGCCTCAACTCCTCCTTAGTGAGTGAGGCCTCCGCAGAACAGCTGAAGTTCTTAGTGAAGCCTCCACAGATCATCTGAGGTACAGCTACTCTCTCCTCTGACTGCTTTACAATCTGCTCCCTGTTTTATTTTCCTCTACAGCACTTACCACATTATAAAACATTATACAGCTTCTTTTTTAGGTTGCTTACTCTATGTCTCTGTGAGAACTTAACTTTCCAGAAGATAAATCACCACCAGAAGAAAAACTACATACTGCATACTAGATACTGAAGATGAAAGGGCCTTATTCATTAAACATTGCTGTACCCATGCGGACATAAACACACACACATGCTTGCGCACACTATCAATTACATCTAAGCAAGATACACTTATTATAACTTTTCAGAAAAAATAGAAACAATAGACTAAGATTCTTTTAATGGTTCTGAACTGACAGTAAACTTACTGTGTTCTGAGATACTATGTTTTGAACGCTTTCCTGGGGAAACCTGAGCAAACAGCTATTTGCTCCTGATAGGGCACCAACTACAAACCAAATAACTTGGTGAATCAATGAATTTACTAGACTCACTTACTTGGGCACAAATAAAATATTAATTATAGTAATATCTATGACTCACAGACAGCTGCATCAGCAAAGAGCACCCTCTCCCAGTATGAGTGACTGGTCACCAAAGGCATCCCTAGACTTCTCTGTGTGACATATAGGCAGCTCAGCTGTTTGGAGAGTCGCCTATTCCCAGATTTTGCTACTGCTTACATAACTATACAGAAAAGTCTTGTGAATCCTTTAAGTTTCAGGTACTTCCTAAGACTGTAAAGTTTGTTTACTTCATGAGTCTTAGGGAACTTCCCTCTAGAAATAAGTTTTATTTCAGAGGGAATTGCTACATATCACTCCACCCCATTTAAAAAAATTATTTATTAATTACACTTTATTCACTTTGTATCCCCCATGTAGTGCCCTCCCTCCTCCCTCCCAACTCCTCCCTTCCTCTCCCTTCTTCACACATGCCCCTCCCCAACTCCACTGATAGGGGAGGTCTTCTTTTCCTTCCTTCTGATCCTAGTCTATGAGGCCTCATCAGGAGTGGCTGCATTGTCTTACTCTGTAGCCTGGTAAGGCTGCAACCCCTCAGGGGAAGGTGATCAAAGAGCAGGCCAATCAGTTCATGTCAGAGACAGTCCCTGTTCCAATTACTATGCAACCTACTTGGACACCGAACTGCCATGGGCTACATCTGTGCAGGAGTTTTAGGTTATCTCCATGCATGGTTACTGGTTGGAGTATCAGTCTCAGGGAAGACCCCTGTGCTCAGATTTTTTTGGTTCTTTTTCTCTCTTTGTGGACCTTCTGTCCTCTCCAGATCTTACTATTTCCCACTTCTTTCATAAGATTCCCTGTATTCTGCCCAAAGATTGGCCATAAGTCTTAGCATCTGCTTTGATAGTCTACAGGGCAGAGCCTTTCAGAGGACCTCTGTGGCAGGCTCCTAACTTGTTCCCTGTTTTCTTCTTCTTTTGATGTCCATCCTCTTTGCCTTTCTGGCTGAGAATTGAACATTCTAGCCAGAGTCCTCCCTCTTGATTAGTTTCTTTAGGTATACAGATTTTAGTAAGTTTATCCTATATTATATGTCTATATGGGTAAGTATATATCGTGCTCCTGGGATAGCTCACTCAGGATGATCTTTTCCAGTTCCCACTATTTACCTGCAAATTTCATGATTTCCTTGTTTTTTTATTGCTGAGTAGTATTCCATTGTGTAGATGTACCACAATTTCTGTATCCATTCCTCAGTTAAGGGGCATCTGGGTTGTTTCCAACTTCTGGCTATTACAAATAAAGTTCCTACAAACATGGCTGAGCAAATGTCCTTATTGTGTACTTGAGCCTCTTCTGGTTATATGCCTAGGAGTGGTATAGCTGGATCTTGAGGAAGCACTATTCCTAGTTGTCTGAGAAAGCGCCAGATTGATTTCCAGAGTGGTTGTACAAGTTTACATTCCCACCAGCAGTGGAGGAGGGTTTCCCTTTCTCCACATCCTCTCCAGCATGTGTTGTCACTTGAGTTTTTGATCTTAGCCATTTTGATGGCTGTAAGGTGAAATCTCTCAGGGTTGTTTTGATTTGCATTTCCCTGATGACTAATGACGTTGAGCATTTCTTTAAGTGTTTCTCTTCCATTCGATATTACTCTATTGAGAATTCTCTGTTTAGCTCTGTTCACTATTTTTTAATTGGATTACTTGATTTGTTGCTTTTTAATTTGTTTAGTTCTTTATATATACTGGATATTAGCCCTCTGCCAGATATAGGGTTGGTGAAGATCTTTTCCCAATCTGTAGGCACTCATTTTGTTCTGAGGACAGTGTCTTTTGCTTTACAGAAGCTTTTCAGTTTCATGAGATCCCATTTATTGATTGTTGATCTTAGAGCCTGTGCTGTTAGTGTTCTGTTCAGGAAGTTGTCTCCTGTGCCAATGAGTTCACCCCATTCTTTATGACAACTCCTTGATGTTCCCTAAGACTTGGAGGGGTGACATAAATGTCTATTTTCTCTATCTATGGCTGAGTATCAGGGAACACTACAACACAGAGATAGTAACTTAGACTAAGGTTTCAGGTACTTGACTAGTCATGGGCCTCTGCAGTATGACAGCATTTGCAAAAGCAAGTTCCTTTCATGACTGAGCCTGGGATCATAGTGATACATGGGTATAAGCACAAATATTCAAAGGCAACTCGACAAGGCTCATCATTTTCATTTATCAGAACATTAGCACAGAGACCTGTGACCTTCTCAGTCATGAGCTTTTGCCCTGAATTACAATGAGATCTGAGTTCTTCCTGTAGAACGGACCATTAGTCCAGTTAGAAAACAGTGGCTCGAACCTATCTTACCTAGCTAGGTTTGTAGTATAGTATGTGGGGTTTGTAGCAGAGCAGGATTGTTGACAACAATCCTGGCCCCTGAAGTCTAAATGCTGCCTGCTAGCATTAGGAAAGCCAGCCAGTAAGGAGGGAAAGTTCAGCTTACCATGAGCCAAAGTCATTTTGTCATGTCATCTAGCCAAAGTCTGTGCTATCATCATCAGTAGGGCCTTACTATCTAGTTCCTGCATGCAACCAGCAACAGTTGCAATAGCCTTTATAGTTTGTGAGGCCTTGGTGGCCATCTTAACCAACAATTTGTAGGGAGTTAGTCTGCTTCTGGCACTTGTATTTTTACCCAACAATCTTAAGGATCCTGAGAGTATCCTTCCCCACTCAAAAGTATGGTTCCTTCATCTGAACTCCTTCCTTAACTGCTGTCTTTAATGTTATTTCAGATTTTTTTCAAATCTGTTAGACACTCAAGGTTGGTAAGACAAAGAATTCTTTTCACAAAGCATGGCCAAGATCTGTGAAGATGATCATTCAGAGTAAGCACCAGTTGGTCTTGGGTAGCTAAGGGGATACTAAAATAGGGGTATTAGCAAGGTCCAATAACATAATAAGATCTCATCACTTCTATAAGATTCTTTTGGTGAAAGAGCAATGCTGGCTACAGTGGCCTGAGTAGGGGACATCAGCCCATCTATCCCTCTGCAATCCACAGACATTTTTCCATGAGCCATCGGGCTTCCGCATGCTCTCATGTTACTGGTGCCATGAGACTACTGTGCCTCTCTTCTGCCCTAATGATCTTGCTGGAGCAAGCATGGGCTGCTTGGCTTAGCTGGGGCCCAAAGTCCCTCCTTAGCCTGCTGTGCAGTTGCTGAAACCGACTCCTGGGATCTGACAGGCTCTAAGCCAATAATGTTGCCTTGCCTTTCTATTGGCCACATGTGGCTCATTGAAGGGCCCCAGGCTGGGTGAAAACCTCTTCTCTCAGTATACGTCTTACAGAACAAAATGTACAATGCGTGTTCTTGGGGGATAAGTGCAAATCCTATGGGAAATTTACTCTTGTTAACCTACACTGTGCTAGCATTTTCATTTTCTGTGAATTGCAACTTAAGGTCTGAAATATAGAAACTCACTGCATAGCATTTGGCTTTCTAATAATGTTTTATCTAGAAACCGTGATAGCTGAACACAAATGTTGCTACATTTTCCTTGTGTAGCCTAGACAAGTATCTTTGTCTATGTTTCCCTTTTCCCATTCCTTCTTGCTTTCAGTAGCCTAATTATGTAATAGTGTAAACTGTTCTTATCTGCCAGCAATTCTTAGAGCTCTAAAGGGCTACTTTAATATCACAGGGCTCAGTAAAGCCACCAAAGCTTTATGCTAGTCCTGAGGTCTATGCTAAATCAAACTGAGACCTAATTCTATCATCAACAGAATCCAGTGAAGGTGAGAGAACCAGGCATCAAAGACTGCTTCTCTTATACATAGTTTTCTTAGTAACATCTGTCTTTCACCTCAGCTGGTGATGACCAAATGTCTCCAATGGTTCATATGAACCAGTGTACCAGACTGATGGTCATTATAATTGCCTGAGTTTATGCAGCCTTTGTCTCACGGAGCTTTGGGTAGTTTCTCTGCTTCTACAGAATCCTGACTGATCTCCCATCCTACTGTGTCCTGTAGCCTTATGAGTCAAGCTGTGACTGACTCCTTCATTATCTGGTGAAAATCATTGTGCAATTAGTACAGGTGATTACTATTCTATGATTATCACAGTTTTTTGTACTAAGGTATTATCAAGGTCTGTGGTGGTTATTTTGGTTGTCAACCTGACAAGATCTAGAATTACCTATTAGGACTCTCAGTGAGAAACTGTCTAGATTAGATGGCCTGTGGGCATGCCTGTAAGAGATTCATCAGTGAACTGGTGCCTTACCTATCTTCACCTGCTTACTGTGGATAGCACAACTTCCTAGGCAGAGCACCCTGAACTGTATCATGAAGAAAAGCAGAACACAATTATGCATACAATCATTTTCTCCCTCCCTCCACCTGTGGATGCGACTGTTTAATGTTCCTGTCACCTTGACTTTTGGGCAATGATGGAATTTAATCTGAAATTATGAGACAAATAAACAATTTCTTCCATGGTAGCCCTTGTCGAGTATTTTACCATGGGAACAGGAAACAATACTAAGAGAAGGCTTCTGTCTGCATGTTGAATTGTGGATTTTTCGCTTCCTGCCTATTACAGGTCAGACCTGTAACATATCACTTTAGTATGCTCTATTGTTCCTCATCATCTGACTCCTTCCAGACGTCCCATGCTTTTAGTCCAGGATGCGATGTTGCTGTTTTTTGTTTTTGTTTTTCGCGAATATCGAGCTTGTGTTCTCTCTTTTTTCTGTCCTTTCTGCTGTAAGAAAAGGTCTTCAACCACTCATGTTCTTTTCTCCATTTTACCCACCAAATCAGGAGAAGGCATGAAGGAAGACAGGCCCATATCTCTTTTCTGTTGTAAATCCTACCTCAAAAGTTCCCATTGGAAAGTCAGCCAAGCTTCAGTGATACAAACAAACATGATACAAATGTGGGTAAATAATTATTCCCACAAACATGCTAATTTTAATTTCCCCACTAACATTATGGCAATTCTATTTTTTCTTGAAAAATGTCACATTTAAAATTCCAAAATTATGGTCACTGACGGCTTATCATGATCAATAGCAAAATGAATAGAATGACAAAATATTATGAAAAGAGCCTATCTTTCATTTACATTATAAGTATGCTATGACTGTGCAATCTTTTGTATTTGTGTAGGGAAAGAACATGCATGCATGCATGTGGTGCAGGTACACATGTGTACTGTGGAGGTCAGGCTTATCCTTGTTCCTCAGGAGCCTTCTCAAGTCAGGGTCTCCTATTCAGACTTGAGGCTTGCTGGTTAGTCTAGACAGGCTAGTCACTTGTCCCATCACTCCAGCATTGGGATTACAAGAATGTGCCACCATGCTTGTCTTTTTCACTTGGGTTTTGGTGATGGTTCTTGGGTCCTCAGTATGACAGACTATCTCTCCAGACTCCAAACTGTATGCTCTTAAGCAAACACTAAATACTGTGTGAAAACTAACAGCACTATCAAAAATAAAATCATAAAATTCACATAAGCAGTTACTATTCCCAGACAAATGCATAAGAGAATTTACTATTTCCCTTTGTTTAAGAAGCCCAGTTTTCATCTAGTAAGGAAACAGGGCTTAGAGCTAATTGTCTAAGAGTTCCCTCCAGGACTGAAATATTCCATCCTGCAGGAAGTTCCTTAAAGAGGGAGGTGAACAACTAAAAAGAGCTCAGGAAGTCCCTGAAACTTACCAGATGCACTAGGCCCCTCCCTCTCAGAGTAAGCAATAAAGATGAGAGTCACTCTTAGGCAGGAGATCTGAACTGCAAACTCTCTCAGAGAAGCCAAGCTGCAAAGAAGACACCGAGACCAGACCAGCTGCCTAGAAACCAGCTGAGCTACCTGGAAGAGCTACCTCAAGAGCCAACTGAGGCACTTGGAAGAAATATTCTCCAACCTGTTGAGCTACCTGTAGGCTGTGCAGTGTGCATCAGGCTCACAGCTTTTCTGAGCTGTTACCCATGCTGGGGTGGGCTTTGGTGACACAGCTGTATTTGAGGCATTTCTGCCCTGGAAGTAACCCCTCTCTCATATTCCTGTGATTAACTCCAGTAAAACTTATTAGTTCACCAAGGTGGACTTCGGTGGGATCTGTACTTTCTCTGTCGTGGGTTCTCTATCTGGGGTGAGTAGACATGTACACTGCATCTCCTCAGGAAAAGTTTGTCACACAACAGAACAAGCAGACAAGAAAGTGTGTTCGAGATATGACAGAAAGCTACAGCCATAAAATCTCAATGCTATGCTGGCTAAGCAAAACCCAAAGGATAATAATTTCGGATGACATGCCTAGGTGGATGGAGGAAATCTCACGGGGCCCCATTCCTAGTGGAAGACCTACAGACAATGAATGGCTGGAGAGACAGGGAGTAGTTTTCCTCAGGGATGAGTCAGCTAAATGATTACTCAACACCAACTGATCAGTTCAAAAAGATACACATAGAATCAGAAGGCTGCATTTATATTTAGACACATACACATATATGTATGTATGTTCCTATGCATATTTAGGAAAAAGAGGTCATAACATGTCCTCCAAATAAAAAATTCTTTTAAGAAGGAAAGCTCTTAAAATTCAGAAACAAATGGGAAACAGGAGTAGACGTATGGGTGGGGTTTGGTGGATGAGAGGGAATGATATTTTCTTTTAAAAATTTTTATTGGTTCTTTGTGAATTTTACACCATGTGCCCTAATCCCACTCATCGTTCCAGCCTCTCATATTGGCCCTCTACTCTTGCAACCTCCCCAACAAAACAAACAAACAAACAAAAAACCTCATTGTGTCCCACACTTCTTTGCAAATGTCCACTGCAATGAGTCATTGGTGTGGCTTGGGGCTCCTGGCTTCTGCTGCCATCAATACTGAAGTCTCCCTGGAACTCCTCTCAAATACCCTGTTGCCAAGAGGATGTCCTGTTGTCATGGAGATGAGATCCTACAGCTTTGGCCCTTCACACATCCAGCAGTTCATGGATAGAGTAGATGTTGGAGTGGACCAACTCAGAGCTATGGGTCTGGATCTGGAAGGTATCTGAACTGGTTAGCCTATCAGCTCTCTTGTACCCCCACATCACCAGGTCAAGCTCGCCAACACTGCCCTGGCTAGCTCACCCAATGCTGTAGCCAGCAAGTGGCAGAACCAACTTTCCTGCTCTTATACGCTCAGGTCCAGCCCACCCACGCCTAAGCCATTGGTGCCAGCTCTGCTGTGCTGTCCAGGTGAGGTGCAGGGCCCGCTCTCCTGAGTGATCTAGCAGGCAATGGGCTGGGCCAGCTCTCCTGCTCTCCAGCCCTAGGGACAGGCTCACCACTTACTTGCTCGTCTTAGTGGTGCCCGGGGTCTCTGAGCGTCTGGGGTCATCTCAGGAGTGCCATATGCTCCGGTGGTGCAGTGTGGCACTGGGCAGGTGTTGTCTCATGTATGGTCTGCCGATCTGGGCCTGTGTTGTGCCGCACTGGTGGTCAACTTAGGCTTGCTCCCCACCTGGGCCCTGTGGTCCCAGGCGGCTGGCCATCTCAGGCTCACTCCCCTGATACAATTATATTTCAATGAGGAAAAAAAATAGTTACAAATTATGAAGTTTCTTTCCTAATCTACATTATGAGGTTGTTGAAAAATCTACCAAAGAATATTTATTTTAAAATTATCTTAATTATCATTTGTATCGTCATACATGTGCGGAAACGTAATGCAAACCACTGTGGTGGTTTGAAGGAGATTGGCCACCATAGGTTCTTATGTTTGAACACTTGGTCCCCAGTTGGTAGAGCCATTGGGAAGAATTAGGAGGGGTGGCCCCTTGTTGGAGAAGGTACATCACTGTGGGCAGGCTCTGAGGATTCAAAAGTCCACGTCAGACCCAGGCAGGCTCATATCTCCCTGCTTCCAAACTATCAATCAGATGTAAGCTTCATTCCTGCTCAGTGCCATACCTGGCTGTATACTGCCACACTCCCCGCCATTGATGGCTATGCCCACCTGACATGTACCATTCTCATCTGGGGACAGGAAGGCAGTGTGGTGGGGAGGTGAGAAGGGTGCATGGGATTCCAAAGGCAGGACGAGCAGCTCACGTTTCTTTGCTTTGATGTTCCTCCCATCCCTTCCTTGCTCACGTCCCTCCCATTTTTGAAAGCTCATAAGAACTTTGATTTAATCATGTGCTCTAAAATGCAATGCTCCTGTGTTTGGGTCACAAACACAGATTCTTTGTGATTCTGTGTAACAGTTAATTACCAATCTCAAATTTCACTAATATCCCTTTCCACACCCAGAGAAGATGCAGGTTTTCTGTGTAGATATTCAAAGACACATACTCTCAAATCAGAGGGGCCAAAATAATAAAAGTCTATATACTGAATAAAGATTTTCATGGTTTGTAAATATTCTCACTTCCCATTGAGTTTGTAACAAGAAAATATTACAAAAACTAAAGACACCAACAATTTAAGAATTAAGACTATAAAAAAGAAAATAACATCCATCAAACAGTGAACCTAACAGGAAAAGAAATCAGGAGAATTCCCACAATAATCACAGGTGAAGAAGGTCTGATCACAGCAGTTGAACAGGAGAACTGGGCACAAAGGAATCGCCTCCCATCAAGACGAGGGTCTAACCCTGCACTGATGTGGATAACTCCCTGAAGATTTCCAACCGGCTTCTCATTAGGCTGAACCTCAGAGAAGGCTACAGGCTAACCAGTGTACAGAAAGAATTAGCAAAAGGAAATGCCAATACTGAGACATTTTCAAATTGTGGTGACTCTGTGCTACAGGAGAGACGATAATGGCCAGAGACTCTATGATCAGCTGACAGGCCAGCCTGGGGACAGGAGGGCAGATGCATGGGATTCCAAGGGCAGGAGGAGCAGATGTGGGCATATAGGAAAGCTCTGTATCCAGGCATTCTGTTGCAGCAATCTTCCTGTAGCCACAGTGATGAAAACGGTCACCACCAGCTGCCTCTAAAGCTTGAGATACCATTATATGAGGCTCAGAAAACACGTGAATAGGAGGTACTCAAGGTCTGTCATCTATAACGGAAAATCAGTACAGAGCTTTAAAAGTAGAAAAGAACCAACAATAAATGCTATTGATTTAACAAATAAAGATATTGATGCTGAAAGAAATGTCAATTAAGCAGTAAAAGTAAATGCCCCTGGAAAGTAGAACTTGAAGCTGGGGAAATCATTTGAAATGAGTGGCAGGGTAGCTCCTTTCAACAGTAAAACCACAGTAGCTTGACCTGTATGACTGTAACGAAAACAAAAGCATAAATAGTCACAAAACAAACCTGTGATTACACAGACACACTTAGACAAGCTTGCTGCCTTACACTTTGGTAGAAAAATTCTCAAGTTCCCAACCTACCTGAATAATACTTTAGCATCAAAATAAGTAGCTAGCCCTACATAATTTGAGCTGGTAATACAGCTATAATAAACAACAGCTCACATGCCGGCCTTCTGGCCTTTTGGCTAGCATGTATAAAGAAACACTGCATTTCTATATTCTATATGAATCATTCTGAGAAGCTCTAGTTATATCAGCTTTTCAGATTTAGAAATTACATGAACTCTGAAATTACTCACACCTGAGTTAATCATTTATGTATTGCTGTGTAGCAGTTTTCTCCAAAATTAAAATGTTCTATCTTGGAGGTAAATGCCTTAAAACATAAAGTGTGAAAAGGGTAATAACACAAGATGTTTTAAGTAGTGTGTGTGTGTGTGTGTGTGTGTGTGTGTGTGAGAGAGAGAGAGAGAGAGAGAGAGAGAGAGAGAGAGAGAGAGAGAGAGAGAGAGAGAGAGAGAGATTCTTTCCTGCAGGCAAGCTTCTTAAATTTAGGAAGTACCTGAAACTGACAAAATTCACTAGGCCCCTTCCTCTCCATTAGTAGATTATCAGTAAAGAGAAGAAAGTCACCCTCATGTAGCTCAAGATGCTTAGAAAAAACTCAAACAAGCTGAACCGCCTGGAAAAAGCAAAGACAAGCCAAACTGTATATAAGAAAATGAAAAGAACCAGATGAACTGCCTGAAAGAGGCTCAGACCAACTGAGTCACCTGGGAAGAACACTTTCCAACCTATTGAGCTATCTGCAGGCTGTGTAGTGCATTCCAGGTTCCCAGCTTTCCTGAGCTGCCAGGAAAAATCAGGCTTTGGTGACATAGCTGTCACCAATTCCATTCTTGTAAGTAACCCCTCACCCACATTCCTATAAGCAACCCCAATAAAACTTTTTGGTTTGCTGAATTTGACCTCTGGTGGCATCCGTACTTCAGAGTCTGTAATCATCTCCCTGTCTCAGTGAGTAGATATCTGTTCTTGTCACCTCAGAAACTGTGTCACACAACACATACGGAGAATTTACTAAGTGACAAACAGGAACAATTCTATGCCATCAGAACGACTTTAAGAAGTATCTATCCCCTTTTCCCTGCCAAGAGCAAATGACCACATACTATAACCAGTGTCCTCATTACTACAACAAACTTTCCTCCTGAAGTCACTGGTGGTACCGTTCATGGCTAGGGTCTGGTACATACCATCCTGTACCTATGGGCCGCCTCTATCTACAACCTGGCATTAGAAGAAAACAGAGGATGAATCCTGAATTCTATCTTTCATGTTATCCTATAACATCTTGAGACAGCTGTGTGAGTCTTATTGGAAAATGATTCTCACTTTCTAACTAGATTTTAAGCCCAATTTTTTAAGTCTATTAGAAAATAGCCAATTAGTAGGTTAGGGGCTGATTCTGTAAAAATTAAGGTAAGAGAAATGCTTTGCCATAACAATTTTATTTGGCTGGATTTTATACTAATCGCTAAAATAGTATGAGAGCTTAAGTTTATTATATGCAAAATACATCCATTTTACTGGGGATTTGTGCATCGAAGCCTTACTTTGTTACTCACATAGCTAACTTATGTAATCTTTACTTATTGTGATAAAGTTGTATTTTCTTACAAACAGAACCTGTACAATATAATCCAGTAATCTTCTTCATTCATTTTCTGGATAAAATGAAAGAACAGACCAAAAGGACATTTCAGCCCTTTATTCTATCTTGTTTTCAGTTTCCTAGGTTAGCATATTAGCAGTACGCCAGAGTAATATGGATTTTTCCTTTATATTATTTCAGTAGAAAGGTAATTTTTGTCAGTTGTAAATCAGTTCAAGGGGACTTGGAAAAGTCAGTTAAATAAATAAAAAAATACAGTATGACTACAATCCTTTAACAACTGAAACAATTTGAAAAATAACAAAGAGGCAATACTTGAAAGAACCTCCCAAACATTTAGATTCCTATCTTCTAAAAACTCAGCAAAATCTTACTATAACTAAACAGAAAACAAAATTGGCAATGGGAAGTTGACCAGAGACATCTGGTTACAGGAAACAGAAATGGAAGGAAGCTGTCCTGGCTGCATTTCTCATACCACTGACATTTTCTCTGTGCCCACTGTGCGTGGTTAACCTGGGCCAGCGAAGAACAGTATGAATGAAAAGTCCTGCTCTGAGGACTAAAATGTGTTACCGAGCAGGGTCAAGGTGAGTGAGGCAGCAACCTTTAATTTCAAGCATAAAGGATATACCCTTTCTCCTACCTGGATCTTTACAGGACTCCCACTCACCCGTGCCTGCAGAGCTACTGCCTCCTCTCTTGAGTGGCTAGCTGGCTGGTCTCCTGCTATTTTCTCTTTTCTGTAATAACCCTTTTAAGTTGTCATGCACAGAGAAACTAGATGGGCTCTTTAAAAATCTCAAGAAGAACCCAATTCGCTATTACAAACTTTAAACCAGCCAACACTGCGTATAGTGCACAGAATCCCCTGCCCCACCCCATTTTCCCAGTCACCCCTTGCTCACCCTCAACACTTCATTCTGTTTTTTTTTTTTTTCTCCCTCTAACCTTAAATACTCCACTGTTGTCCTTCCTGCCTGGGCAGACTGACTTCTTTGTCATGACTGTAGTTGCCTCCTTATCACTTTATGCCTGAACTTAAATGTTCTGTCAATCCATCGGCACATAAACTGAGTTTTAAGAATGGGCAAGACTTTTTTTCTACTCAGTTGTGTAACAAATTCATCAGCAAGCGATGAAGTTTGACTCTGTCCAGGTCTCTCTCTCTCTTATGCCACATGAAATAAAAAAAAAATCACAGTATAGCTGATTGGAGTCTAGGAAATGTCATATTAGGGGACATTAAGTATGCCTCAGGCACTTGTAAGACGTTATCAGCCAATCCTATGGTTAGCTACAACACACTTCTTAGCTGTTAAGAATGGTTATAAACTGCCTGTAGAGATGCAATATTCTGGAAATATCTCTTACATTGTAAGAGACTGCAACTTTTGATGGACCTCACAGCTAAAGTAAATAATATACCTTGAGGTCACTTAAGACAGCAATCCTACCGTGTACCTACCCTGTTTGTTTAACCTGCCTTTAAGAAAACACTGTAACAGTCAACCTCAGTTGCCTTGGACTTCCCAGGTAATCAGCCTTTACATCTTTAAATTATGTTCTCCACCATGCCTGACCCAGAAAAATGAATGTGTCATTTGCTAAAAGCAGTAAATACAGACATTGAAAGCAACCTTTTAAAATTAATATCCACTTTCAAATTTGAATACAACATTGGATAGTGATTGATAAACAATGGTGTTTGCAATACTGTTTGTTATCTGGGTCAGCGGAGCTCTGTTGGGGTCAGTGACTTAATTCCTTATATGGCTGTGATAAAGATTTCAATAAAGTGTCCTCATTCCTTTCATATATGGTGCTTTCTGTGCTGTTCAATGAAGACAGAGAACAAAGCCCTTTGCACACACACAGTTACACAACAGACACATAACAGTCACTGGCACACATAACACATTGCTAAGAAAGCATTTAGGTGTGAGGTCTCAAATCCAAGCTGTGATGCCTATTAACATATCAAAGCAGATGTTGTCCACCAGGTTCTCCCAGTGTCTTTTGGTCCCTACCTGTTGCAGAGTCCTGACTGGCATAGCCAACTCCCTACCCTAAACTTCTCCAGCCCAGGGGCTGGGTTTCCCTTCCCTCAGTAGCTCTTTCCTATATAATCCAGCCACTTTAGCCATGTGGTCCTTTTGGCCTCTTGGTCTCCTGGCTCTCCCCTCTCTGCTTCCCACTTCTCACATGGGGCAGCTCAGTCTGCTGGTCATATCTACTTTGGACTCTCCCAGATGTCTCTGACTCTGGCTATGCTCTCCATCATCTTTACAATAAAACTCCTGCCCCATACCTAGGAGCAGTCATGTCTTCCTTTTATTCCCTCTCCCTCTTTTTTACATCCATTGAGCAGGTACAGACTCAGACTCATACAACAAACAGTTGATATAAGACACAGGGAGCTGAAGCAGAGAAGTTAAATCTGAGCTTGCTCTTGGTTAAATGAGTCCAAGAGGAGTGCTCTTATATTTTTTCTTAATGTGACACTGATGCATTATTAGATTTAATTAATTATTAATAATTGGATAAACAATTGTTTCTTAATAATTATTAACAAATTAATTTATTATTAATTATTTTTAATGTGTTGAAACCAACAAATAAGCTGGCTGTATTATCTTACATATGTAATACCAACATTATTGGTTTTAAGGCAGGAGAGTTTCCATGCATTCTTGGCCTTTCTGGGCTATAGAGTGATATTCTAAGGAAAAGAGAAAAAGAGCGGTTTTTAGGTGTTGGCAAATGGCAGCTTTATCCTTTTAGCTTCAGTGATTTTTTTTTTAATGAAGTGAAGGTATTGAGTAGAAAAAATGAATGTGGATTATGAATGTCCACAGCTGCTGTCAAGAGTAGTCTATTTCTATTCCTAAAGTCAGAGTTATTTTATTGTCAACTCTCACCTCAAGCCAGCTGTCAACAGAACATACAGAAAGTTCTAAATAAAATGTATTCACAGCAAGTTGATTCTTCAGGACAGAGGCACAACATGACAGAGCAAATGGAAACAGGCCATGGCCAGCAGCAGGGACCATAGAAATGAGAAGGGATACATACCAGCTCCAAAGAGCAGTGCAC
The DNA here is from genome assembly GCA_028658305.1 of Pachyuromys duprasi. Lineage (NCBI taxonomy): Eukaryota > Metazoa > Chordata > Mammalia > Rodentia > Muridae > Pachyuromys > Pachyuromys duprasi. The sequence continues at coordinate 10,915,835 of CM053752.1, forward strand.
ACTCTTGGGATCTGAACATCAGTGTGGAGATTAACAAACTCTTTCTAGAGGACACATGCTTAGAGACCAAATTCCATCCTTGAAACAGCCTTCAATAACTAATTATACTCTTAAAATTCCTCTGAACAGGAGTTGGGGGGGTACCCTTAAAGAAGAAAAAGAAGAAGAAAAGGAAGAAAAAGAGCATCTGCAAAGAAATCTAGACGAGCAGGCTACTAATCCATGCAGGAAGATAAAGGTAAAGGTGTATGCGTAACAGACTTCATGCGCTTTCTAGTCTTCTGGCACTTGGAATTTCTCAAGAAGGAGAAGTTGAATTATTTCATATTTAATTATATATATTTTAATCTGTCCACTCACCCGGAAATTCATCAGAACCAATGAAGATGTTCTAGCAAAAGGCACTGTTCACTTTCTCCCTGCTATGGATGACCTATCATTAGACTGTGTGACTCTGAGGAACAGCTTAATAACATTTGGAATCCTGAAATTCTATCAGCACAGGAAACATAACCACAAACCTGAACAACTCACTTACCGAGCTGTTCGGAAGTCCTGAGAAGGAGCTAAGAACTCTGACTTAAGGAAAGCTTAAGAAAAGGGAGCCACAATACAACTCTTGTACTTTAGTCTCAGGGATCACAATGGAGGGAGGAAGAGGAGATGGAAAGATTGTAAAAACCAGAGGAATAAAGAGCTTACTGTGAGACTGTGTCTCCTCGGAATGTCAGAAGTTACTCCCTTAAAGTCTTACCAAGGTGACGGGATATGAGCTCAAATATGGCTTGGACAAGGACAACAGGAATAGACATGCTAACATGGAGGTGGGTGTAGAGTCTGGGAGGCCTCACACTACACAAAGAGCTACCAACAATTAAGGAATGCTGAAATCAGGAGAGATAGTCTTCCCCAGGGAAAAGCACACCAATTGGCTATTCCATACCAAATAGTCAGCCCTGAAAACATACCATTAACTTTATACATACTGAGCAAGTGTTACTTATATATTTAGGAGTGTGCGTATATAATATTCCTCAATGAAAAAAGAGGGAGGGGAAAATTATGTAATTTAGTGCCAAAATACAAAAGAATTTAAGGACATATTCCATACTATACCTTCCCAGGTGAATTTGCAAGAGTCTGGGTGTCAGCTGGCCTTCAAGGGAGCAGGCTATTGTAGATGCTCTGACTAGAATATTTCCAAGGTTATGGTGAGAGTGTGGCCAAGTGTGAGCGAAAGTACCCCAAGATCTCCAGAAACAACTGCACACACACAGCCGTGGAAGTAAGGGCACCATGTCCCTGGATACAGAGGCTGAGCAGGTGCCTCTCCAACGGTGTTTTCACTTTTCCCTAAGACCAGCTGCATTTCTTGCCTTTGTCCTATTCTAACTGGCTACAGTGTTTTTAAAAAGTCCACAAAGAACTGCCCAGACTGGTTTGCTTTTAGCACAACCTGGACAAGTGTGCAACACATATACAGGAAAGGGGAAGTGATGGGAACACCATGGTGACTCCCCTGGGCACCCGTTCTGCTGTGAGCCTTCATGTGCTAGCTGCAGACCCTGTGCCTTCCTTCACAACAATATGCAAGCCAAGGAGAGCTCAAGGGCCTCACAAGCTTAGTATAAAGAAACATCAGCTAGCACACCAAGAATGATGCTCATCTCCTTGGCTGTTAGTGTTAGAGTTCTACTTGTAGACAAGGGCTCCTGCTTTTTTTCCCCATTCGCTTTGCCTGTCAAGAACAGTAGAGAGTAGTTCACCCAATTCCAATCAGTAGCCTGGGATGTAGTGAATGTTTTTTCTTATTTTATTCTCCTTTAGTGTTCTCTGTCTTTACCACCACCTGGCTATACTTCTTTGGCCATGTTCCTTGACTCTATAACATTTGCTTTTCTATTTCTTATTTTTTTTTAATACCAGGAGAGTTTTTGCCAATAAATACAAGACTGGAACAGATCCAGAAATATTTCACTTAAAATTAAATTAATTAAATGTGATTAACAAATATAAATGACTCATTCAAACAAAAAGCTGACTTGGCATCACTATAGATCAGGTTATAATGCAAAGATCTCAACAGTGTGTTCAAAACTGTAAGAATTTTTTGACTGCAATAATTCTTGAGATGCATGTAATTTTACTATTGGTTGAATATATTAAGCAATTTTCTGTCTTCTTGGGAAAAAATCCTATCTTCCACTGTCTGAGATGGACTGATTCTCTGTTTATATAAGCATAGCAAAGTGTAGATTATAATTCTTTAGAAGAATCAGGATATTAACAACCCCCTGCAAAGCAGGGTGCACATCTCTACCATCTGTCTTCCTCATCACAGGCAGACATACCCATACAGAAGCCTGCATGCCTTTGGGGTAGGTGTGGCTCATTTACTGAGTGTCATAAATAAAATAACTCAGGTGGAAAATAACTAATATTATAAGTAGCGTTCAGCATACATCACGTTCTGCATTGTCCTTTCCCCTTTGTTTTTGAGACATCGGAGACAGTTCATGTTTGTGAGATGGAATACAACTCTATCACAGCGGGAAAGCCAGGACTCTATTCCCCTGCTCTTTTTCTTTTCTGAATAGATGAAAATATTCTACTCAGATGCATTCTTGAAATTATTAAGTAATCAGATATCAGAAAACTGGTTCTTCTCGGAGTTAAATGTCATGTCTAAAGTTCAGAGAAACAAGTCCTCTGTTCAGTGGAGTTAATGATGAGAAAATACAGTCTAGGATAAAATCAAGCAGCTTCTCAGGTAAGTCAGATCTTCAGACAGATCCAATAAAGTTCAGGAAAATCATTAGTTATATATTCTGAAAGCTTATATTTCATTAACTTGAAAAATTAAATGTGTACATATCAAAAACTTTATGATATTCAAGTCAGTTCATCCAAGAGACACATGGATAGTTCAACATATTCAAGTAAATAAATGACGTATCACACAAATAGACTCAAGAACAGAAATCACATGATAGTTTCTCTGTAAACTGTTCAGACGGAAAAGTATAGAAAATACTTGACGTATCTGCATAGGCAAAATCTTTCTGGGTACTAGTTGCTCAAAAGCAAATGAAAAAAAGACCTATAGTAGACAAATGGGACATGATGATATTAAAAAGCTTCTACACAGCAAAGGAAACTGAGAAAACACACAGAATTGGAGAGAAACATTGCTAGTTGCAAATCCAGCATCTGGCATATATGATGAACTAAGAAAACTAAGCAAACAAAAAGCAACCAATCATTAAATGGAATACTGAAATGAACAAAAAGTCTATACACAGAAAAAGAGGCTCAACTTCACTAGCTAGAGGAATGCATTTGTTGACATCACAACTGGAATGGCAATGATCAAGAAAACCCTTGCATACAGCTGGGAAAAATGGGGTTTCTCTGAAATTTATGATATGACCCAATTACACCACTCCTCTAAAACTATAAGTCAGTACATGACACAGATACTTCACAGCAATGTTTACTGTGTAGCACTGTGCACAACAGCTAAGTCATGGAACCATCCCAGATGTCCACCAACAAAGAAATGGATAAAGAAAACATCATATACTCAATGGAATTTGTTCAGCCATAAGAATAATGAGATTATAATGTTTGAGAGAAAATGGATACAATCAGCGATTATCATATTAAGTGAATTAAGTGAGTCTTGGAAAGACAGATATCACATCATTTTTCCATTTGCGAGTCCTAAATTTTATATAGGTACATAAAATCAAATATATACAGCTGAAATGAAAGCAGAGACAAAGCTGTCTGGAAAACAAGGGGATATAATCAGGAAATGTATGTAGTGGACCTTGGGAAAGAATGAGCTCCAACAGCATCGTTACACAATTGCATCAAAATCTCTGTGTGACTCCGCATAATAAATAAAGTTTAAAATATTAGCTTACCCTCTTAAAAATACCAGGTTGCATAATTACAAATTAAATGAGACATACAGTAACAATAATATACCAAACACGAAACTACCTCAAGATTACAAGTGGTGGGTTCTTAACAGTAGTAAAACATACTCAAAAATAGAATCCTCTGCATTCAATTGTGACAAATCATCGAGAGAGCTCCCTTTTGCCTTCCCTTTGAAATACTCCCTTCACAGTCTTTTTCAAGAGAAAGCCAACAGGAATACGTACATGATGGTGTTGATGCCCGAGAGCTGCTGGAACATCTGTAAACCACATCCCACAACTAACGCTCGGCGAGTTGGGGGGTAGCTCAGCATTCTGCAGATTATAGGTCCAGCTGTTTTTACAAAAGAAGAAGAAGAAGAAAAAAGAAAGACCCAGCCATTACTTTTAGCTCTCATTGCAAATCTCTGTGAAATTCACACCATTGGGCATTTAAACTTTTACAGAAATTTTGGAACAATGTACAACTTCTAAAGCCAGCAGTATTTTTGAGTTGTAATTTCAAAAGTAACAGCAGAGAATTCTGATGATAGCAAGTCATGGGTACTGTTTAGACTCACGTAGCTGAATCTGTCACATACTATTTTTCCTTGAATTCTTTCCAGTTACAATCACTAATCATGCCTTTCGATTTTCTACTTTCTCCACAATTAAATACGACTTGAAATGCATCCACATGGGACCATTTACAAAGTAACTGGCAAAAAAAACAACCACACGAAATGGCATTTATTACAAAAAAACCCTCATTATTCTATTGACATCAAGGAATTTAGGCTTGATGTATCCTGCCTACGGATACACTGAGTATTATTGAAATGTAATAAAAGAAAAAGAATGTTTATTGTGCATATATACACACATGTATGCAAGTGTTTAAAAAGAGCTGGTTCTGAAGAAGCATTCAGTGATCATGTTAACATAGGAAGCAGAGGCTTGTGTGATGCCGCAACTGGTAAAGGCACTTGTCGCCAAGCCATGTTCCATCCTAGGGACCCACATGACAAAAGGAAAGAAATAATGCCTGCAAGTCACCCTCTGACCTCCACATGTACACGATGCCACACACGAGTATGCATACCCTTGTGCAGGCACACACACATACACCACACACACACACACACACACACTCATAAATAAGTAAATGCAATAAATACAGGCAAAGTTTCAAACAGCCTAGAGCAGATGTGGACAGCTGTGGTATGACCGAGGCCTCGCAAGGTGACTGGCCTATGTTGGAACACAGCTTCTACTCTCAGAAGGGCTCGCCTCAGCATGCCAGCTGAACATTGATGCGTGCTGAATATGGTCTCCTTGCTGGGCCAGAGACTACTCGTAGGATCCAGAACATGACTGCTATTACAGGAGCTGGCCTGGTCTTCCCAGGATGCTAACTGCATAATTAATGTGCTTTCCCAGAAGGTCCTGCTCCATCACTAAACCCTCAGATACGCCAGGGGAATGAAAAATCTAAGTAAATCGCATCATTTCGGTTGTTTTCTGAGAGTCACACATTTCGTTTGCAGAAATGGCAAGAGATGGGTGTTGTCTCCATAATAAATGTTATTGTAGGATGTAGAGCCAGAGCATTAATTAGAACTGAGCGCTACGGGCCCAAGACTATCCTGACGCACCAAAAATATGATTAAAATTACAAAATGTGACATACTTCTGTCTCTCAATGTTAACACAGCACAAATCAGCCCAGAGGAGGGCTGATGGTCACCCAAAGCCCAATAAAATGGCAGCTCATTTAAAAAGTAGGCTGAATGTAAGCCATATACAAAACTGACATAGATTCACTCAAGCTATAGGACAATTAATTCTATCAGAGAGGTTGTGAAACAAGCAAAGATCAGGTATCTTACTGGGACAGTGTTAAAATACATATATGGATCACTGCCTGATGGATGGTGTGCTTCTGTGCAAATATAAATCTCTCTAAGTGACCTGCAAAAGAGGGTATGCACACAGCTTTACATAAATACCTATATTTCCTCTAAAGTCAAAACATTTACTTAAAATGTTACTTACCCTAAAATGTCAATTACCCTAAATTTCAGTAATAAATTTTAAATGACAACCAAAGCAAATTATACAAACTTTATCTTTGCTTTACACAGATCAAAGACTATCTTCTCCTTGTTTAAGAAATTCATAGAAATATTCAAAATACTGTCACTACTTCCACTATCACATTGTATTATAAACTGATGGGCACATATGGTAACAGGGAAAATACTATAGGAAATTAGGATCAAAGTCTGCCTTGACTTAATATGAAGAAATTGGCTAACACATATTTCTTTTCTAGCTCTTTAGAAAGAAATCTAGATTTTCTAGTTTTCTCTTAGACTGGCCAAAACAATAAGCAATGCTAGTTTCCTTATTCTACCATATTTTTTTATCAATAAATTTTGATTGAACAGTTGCACATATGATTATGCCTAAACAAAATTAAGAATTTTTTTTTATTAAATTTATTTATTTTTATCTCAATCACAGGTTAGGTACTTTGAATCCCAGGCGTAGCCCCCTCCCTCATTCCCTCCTACCCTCCCACTCCCTCCCTCATCTCCCTCCTCCCCGCCCCCTCCAAGTCCACCAACAGGGGAGGACCTCCTCCCCTTCCATCCAACCCCAGCTTATCCTGTCTCCTCAGGGCTGGCTGCA
>CM053752.1:10922954-11030278 GCA_028658305.1 Pachyuromys duprasi
GGAAATTTCTCCAGGTAATAACTGGGTGTCCCTAGGGTTTTCCCACTTGATTTTCTCACCGTAGGAGTTCCGCTCACCTGGCACTCACAATGCTGGCGTTTTAGGTCCCAGAGTTCAGTCTCCTGGTCGCTGCGTTGTTTCTGCTCTCCTACTCCTCAGACACAGTGTTCTCTCGTGGCAGCCATCTTGGATCTCCCTTGAGTTTTCAAGAGTCAACTTTTAAAGCCCACTTCTGAAGCCCTCTTTTTGTATTTTTAGTAAATTCTGTACCAAATTAATGAACTATGCACTGTGTTCTAAATCATAACACTTTGCAGATTTTCTGTGAGTAATTGAGACTACTTCCTATCGAATCAACTTAGACTTTGACCTTATTTTCCACCTTAATTTGCTAATTGGACTAAAGTTATCCCTATGGCCTTTTACTGCTGTCTCTTTTTCTTATTATACATTTTTTGAAGTATGATAATTTAGCTTTGTTCACTTTGAGGAAAGGAAATGATCATTTTGTGAATAAATGTCTCCTGAAATAGGCTAAGCTTTTATATGACACTCAATGGGAAATGCGATAAAGTTTGTAAGACACTGATCTCAGATCAATGAGTTCTTTGAGTGTAAATGAAAATTCCCTGTGCCATTTACATCATTCATACTGCAGCCAAAATTGCATGTACTATATACATATATATATATATATATATATATATATATATATATATATATATGTTACTACATTGGTCATTTTTTTTTTTGTTGTTTGTTGAGGTAAATGAGGATGCCTTGTTTGGCATATGTGAGCAGTAAGGGTAATAAAAATTTCTACCTATGAAAAATTAAACCAACGTTAGACAGTTTTTTCCTAGATCTCATTGGGGTTATATAAATGTGATTGAATTTTAAACACACTTGGCAAAGCTTTAAAACACCCTGACATCTGCCAAGGAGCATAACAGAGGTATAGCAGAAGCTAACTCACTACAAGCAATGTGAGTGTTGTGTGCTAAGTACACTACACTGTGCTAGAGAATAAGCACTTTGGGGGGAGGACGCTAAAAACAGCTCTTTCCTTTATATGCACACGTTCTCTCTTTCCTCCTCTTCTTTCCCTCTTCTGTCTCTCTTTCATCTTTCATTTCATTGCACAAAGATGAGGTTCTTACTGTCTAAATGATGTAAATGTATAATGTCACTCAATTTGCACATTAAATCTATTCTTGCAAAGAGAATAACTGAGAGAGATGTGACAGTGTGGGTGGCTCTGGTTCGTGATCACACGCCCCAGATAGAGCAGTGGAGATGGGGTGCTTTCCTGTGATGTCCCACTTCTGTCTGTGTCTCTTAACAGTCTGAGTATCATGCTGCGTTGGGCAGGGTTCCTCAATTGAAAAACAGTGGTGTGTCAGACAAAATGGCCCCCAAAACAAACCAGTTGTTTGCCTGGTGCCCATGTGCAGGGACAGTCATCTGCAGAGATGAAGAAAGAGGCTGGCTGCTGTAGAGCTGTGCATGTTCCTCCAAATGAACACACAGGCTGGGCTCTTTGTTATTTGTGGCAAAAGAGAGACATTTTCCAGACTGAGTATGCTGTCCTCTCTGTAAATATGCCTCACCATCGCCCCTCCCCCGCTCTGAAGACTTTTAACATAAATGTTTGTAAAGCTCACCTAATGTTTTCAAAATAATGTCAGTTTTTCATGAGTTCTTTCTGATTGGTAATTTGATAATGTGCATCCAAAGTCTTTAAAAAAAGTATTCAATGCATCATGTCTAGTTCTAGATATTTATCCAAGGGTATGGTATACAAATAAATGAACAAAATGCAGATACATATGAAAACAAAGACCAATCTAATCTATTAAAATGATAGTTTTATAATGTCTTCTCAAGATAACAGTGTTAGTACAACTTAGTCATTATTAATGCTTATTGTAATTAATAACACACAATGCTTATCGGGGGTTTATTGTGTGCCAGACATGTATTACTATAGAATAACAAAAACTGATTAGATTTGTACTTCTATACAAAATGTCAGTATATATCGCATATACATGTATTCAACTATGTGTGTATGCAGTTTGTTATATACACATATTCACTAGAAAATTCTACAATATTTCAAAATACAAGTGATGATTATAGGTAGAGGGAGAAATTGTTTTTAAAATATTTTGTAGTTTTCATTTCTGCAAAATGAAGATACTATTTAATCAGTTAAATATCAATTCTCTAACTGTGCTGTTTGCCACATGTGGCAGTTTTAATTACAATGAATACCCCTATTGGTGGACTTAGAGAAGGTCATGGGAGGAGATGGGGAAGGGAGAGAGGGTGGGATTGGGAGGGAATGAGGGAGGGGGCTACAGCTGGGATGCAAAGCGAATAAAATGTAATTAATGTAAAAAATAAAAATTTAATTTAAAAATAGTTGAATTAAATAAAAGTCTCAGCCACAGTTCTACTTCTCAAGAGTTGCATGTGGCAGATCCTTTAAGACCAGGCAGAGAGAGATTTCCATCTACACACGTAGCTCTGCTGCGCAGCACTTGACTGGAATCTCAAATCCTCAGCAGTTCCCTGTGGGAACACTCAACATCTTCATCAAACATCTGCTTGGAATATATCTGTTTCTTCCTTCCTTGCTTGAGGCAGGCCATGGGAATTGCCTGATCCTTTTAAGGGAGTGGAGTGAGACTAAGAAATTGGGAGGTCATTTGAGCTGAACTGCCACACCATCTATGCAGGCTGACAAGGGTACCCCCACATTCTTCTAAAGTCATTGACTAACCAATTCAGTTTGGGGGTACCAGCTCATCTTTCTTAAGTAACGAGAATGATGAAAGCCCCAGAAAGATGAACCAGAAGTCATAGTATGTCTCTTACTCCAGAGGTTTCCCTTATCAGAAGCTTCTAACTAGCGTGATTCTTAAGCCTATGTGAGGACTGTTATTTTCATGTAGACATCATGTTTCCTTATGGGAGATACTAGTACAGTTTAGTCCCATTTTAAGGTCACCAGACAAGTAGAACCACCACCTGCCAGAGCTCGGCTCTGCTGGCTGTGGCTTCAGCTACTTTCGAGGTGATCTGAGTGGCCTTCAGTGTCATTATAGGAAACTTTTTTGCCAGCTTCCTGGTAGCTACAAGTATGACAGTTCCTGTGACTCTTCCCTATTTTCATCTTCATTTTGGATTTTTTTTCTCCTCCCTCCCTGTTTTTCATATCTTCTGCTCTCACGCCCTCTATAATTCTTTTTTCTTTCTGCTTCATTTGCTAATCTTCACAAAGCTTCATTTATCTGAGACATTATCTGGAAAGCTACCTCTGCAAAGAGCCAATGCTGAGCTGATATTGCTTTAGGAATTTCTCTTTCACTGTAACAGGGATGTACATTGCAAAGACCCATGAAGCATGGGTTTCATTTTAGTTTTCTTTCTAAATTCATGGTTGGGATTTTTACTGTCTTGTATATTTGAACCAGTTTTAAAATGCCAAAAATTCAAGACATATTAATGACACCAGAGAACAAACTCTTTTCATACGTAAATTGTTTCCCATTTTAATATTCTTTTCTGGTATTGGGTATACCTGTCCTTAAAACTTCAGGAATGACTGTGGGTGACAGAAAAAAAAAAAAGAAGGAAAATACTGATGTCTGCTTTTACTCATCACCTTCCTAAGTGGGTTGTTTTTGATTGGATTAATTATGTGGGAAACCAATGTTCAGTGAATTAGAATTATGCAAAATAAAAATTCATTTTAACATAGGCATACTCTTAATTGACATTTTGAACGTTTTCAAATCCCTGCTCAGTTTGCTGTTTCTATGTGCCTAGTCCAAGTGTTAATGATAGTTTAGCAGAAGACTTGGATTGCTGTGTTTCATGAATGTTTGTAAAGGCAATTTTGCCCTACACATTTACAGTGATGCTCTAACTTCTTACTACATGGTCTAAGGTGTTCTAAAGTAGCTAATGCGGTTTATACTATTTTTTCTGTATTTAGGATACTTATATATTGGTTACTTGTAACATTTAGTTTACTGCTCAATAAAAACATTGCATTTGTTTTATCAATTCCATTCAAAATTAAAACAATATTTTCAGTTATTCACAGAATCTGAAAATAATATTTGATGGGCTTTAAATAAATATATAAAATGTCATTTGTAATTTGAAAATGAAAACTTAAAACTAGATCACACACACACACTCTCACACACAAACACCAGGAAAAAACATAATCCTTATTATACAAAAAGTCAGGTCTTCCTGTTAATCTTTATTTTTACTTTTAAATTAAACATAGATTTATTTTAAAAATTGTAACTTTAAACATTTCTTTTAAATGGACATAAATAAAGCGTTATTTGCAGATTCCCCCATCTTCTGCTCTAAGCATGTGTTTTGTTTGTTTGTTTGTTTCTCAAGACAGAGTTTCCCTGTGTGTAGCCTTAGCTGTCCTGGACTTGCTTTGTAGTCTAGGCTGGCCTGGAAGTCACAGCAATCTTCCTGCCTCTGCCTCCCCAGTGCTGGGATTAAAGGAGTGCATTACAACACTGGCTTACATTACCATGTTTCATGAAACTCCGATGAACTGGCAGTCCTTGGGGGCAGTAACACCACTCATGAAACAGCCCCTCCCTCTGTCCCTGGCATGGAACATGTCACAAGAGTGAGAAGAGATAGTCTTGTCTTTTTGCAGAATGAGCCAGAGTGGTTTGCCTTATTACTTCCAGGTGGGGTGCCTTTAACTTTCACTATAATTACATATTGTATGGTGAAAAAAGTGACTTGCAAACTTTTGAGGTCAGTAATTAATAGATTTTTCTGTTATCATTGAGACCAAAAAAAAAAAAATGATGTCTGAATAACAGACTTTGATTAACCTGCTAAGGAGCCCATGTCCTTTTGGTCTTTTGAGGCAGATTTTCTCTGTGTCCTAGAACTCACTTTGTAGACCAGGCTGGCCTCGAACTCACAGAGATCCGCCTGCCTCTGCTTCCCCAAGTGCTGGGATTAAAGGCGTGTGCCATCACACCTGGCTGGCAAAGTCACTTAATCAGGAACAGACTGTACTCTTATGGTGTGCACAAATACTGAAAAAGAACTAGACACAGTGAATAGTGATGACTGAGCCACTTATAAAGATACACACTAATGTAAAGAATGTGAAAATTCGGGGAAATATGGACAAGGTTGTAGATTAGTGTCCATCCCGAGTAAGCTTTAGGAGTGGGGCCTGGGGAATGTGCTTAGAGCCCACCCCCCACTCCTAAGTCAGACAAATTCTCAACCTCTCTCAGTCTGCAGCTCTCCAACATGTAAATCTGAAGTGATGATGTTATCTAGGGCTTCTGTCGGTCATTTTCTGAAGAAGTGAAGAGTTGAGGAACAAGTTAGAGATGTTAATACCTGTTCTCAAAACAAACTGCAAGTCTCCCACCTGCTCCCATTAACCAGCCAGGCCTAGCCTTTTGGCATTGCAATACAGCATTGTTATCAGCAAAGTGTATACTCAAGAATTGGGCAACTGTTTTGTTGTTGTTGTTTAAATCACATACTATATCATGGTTTTGCACTAGGCCACCCCCATAGCTGTCCTTGGATACATGCAGCCATGAGCCTTAGGTTAGACATAGCTGGAAACTACTCATGCTTCAATTTAGGAGACTTGAGCAGGAGAGAGTTTTATATGTAAAGGCTTGGCAATAGGCAGTGATGAGCAAGAGGAGAGTCTGTGTGTTGTGAGATCAGGGCTGAAGTTGGAGTCAAGCACTGTGATCGGCAGACAGGCTATGCCTGTGTTCATCACAGAACCAGTGAAGCTCTCTCTGTCTGGGGTGGGTAATCACTGGCAAAGATTTCTCAGCCACAACCATCAAAAAGTATCTTAAAGTTAGACCAGAAAAGAAGTATGTTTGAACTTTTGAGAATTCTTAATAACTTGGGTGTTTTATATTGTTAAAATATGAAAACTTTCATCTCATTTTGAAATATCTGTAATCCTACTTCTCCTAGATTGGAATATATATATATATATATATATATATATATATAATGTACTTTATTACATATCACAGTATTAAAGTTACAAATAGCATTCCACTATAGAATGTCTACTTATTATCTATGTAGTACTTTTGTATATATCAACCATAATTTGTGTGTAACAATCAGTCCTGTAATGCAGGCTTTTCAGTGTCTATATTGGTTTTTTATTGTTGCTATAAAATGCCATCAATTTTTATATCATAGTCCTATATATCAGAAACCTGGCAGAGGTTTCACTAAACAAAACTTTATTATCCTGGCAGTACCACATTCCAGCCTGGATATGGGGGAATCCATTTCTTTACCTTAACCTCAATAGGCTCATGCCTACCCCATACCCTGTCTTTTGAGTTAGCAGTTATTGTCTTCATAGCCATGTGCCGTCTGCTTACTTTCTTTTTTCCTCTTGAACATGGGCAACCATGTGATTTCATTAGGCCCATCTGGATAATTCAGGTTTCTGTCTCAGCACTGTGCCATCTGGTTAGCAGCCTTGATTCTGCCTAAAACGTTAATTCCTTTCTTAACCACACAAAGTAACATCATTCTATTTAGGTGATGGGAACATGGAAACTCGTGGGAAAACAGTATTGTAGCTGTGTTTTGTTGCTGACATCCAAAAATAACACCATAACAATGGCAAAGCTCTCATGATTTTCTGTTTACATCAGTCTCTAATTACATCTCAATCTCTTCAAGTTAAAACAGATGGCCAACTTTTACCTGTAAACTGATACATAGAGATATAGATAGATAGATAGATAGATAGATAGATAGATAGATAGATAGATAGATAGATAGATAGATGTAGAGATATATCCGTACATTATTTATTCATCACATATAACTTATATTCTTAATAACTATTTGATTTAGAATGACTTAATCATTTGTTTCTGAGTTATTCTATAGACCATAAGATGTTGCACCCTGTCACTAATTGTAAAGACCTTCCTAAATTCTTTTGATAAAATCATGGACTGGTTTCTCCCTTAAGCTGAATGGGCAGCAGGCCATAGGCATTCAAGGCAGCCTGCCCAGGTGACACTGCTTCCTGCATGACCTCATAATTTTCCATGGCATACCGCTAAGATAGTACCATCAGGCTTTTGATTGTTTTTTTTCCCACTTACTAGATAAGCCCACAAGTATTTCTAAGCATTGTACTGCGCAAAAAGGTAGGGGTAAAAGAAAGAAGCAGGAGCAAGCTGACCTTAAGGACCCTAAAATTAGAATAAAGTGGATAGTTGATCATATCTGTCCAAACAGTCACCCCACTCCACCCTATTCTACCCTGTGTTTCTCACAAACAAAGCCAGAAGAGGATGTCAAGCAGTGGCAAGCATAACCATATGTTCCTTCGCTCCAGGTCAGGGCTCTTTTATCTTCACACAAGCGATGCTGTCATTTCTCTGCCTTTGTGATAAGAAGAAAAAAGTTTTTTAAAGGATTTCAGAAAAATACAACAATGAACTCACAACAGAACAATGTTACTTTCCCAAAGAATTGTAATAATCATCTCAGGCATTAGAATTGGTTGTCAAAATAGAAGTAGCTGCAAAGAAAAGAATACTGGGTCTTATGAAACACCCCTACCAAGAGCCATGTGTGTTGGCACGTGTCTATAAGCTCAACACTGGAGAGGCTGAGGCAACAGCATTTAGTGAGAGCTCTAGGCCAGCCATAAATGCATGAGCTTCAAAATAACATGGCCTAGTGTGACTGCGTCAAAATGAATAAGGAAATGACCCTGGGCTGGAGGTCAGTTAAGCTAGAGCACACCTCAGAAAGCTGAGAGCAGAAGACCACTGCCTTGTAGTTCAAGGCCATTGTGAACTAAATTAATTCAGAGCTAGGCTAGACCACAGAATGAAACCTTATCTCAAAATACCAAGAGGAGCTAACTAAATAAATAAGCATATATATATATATATATATATATATATATTCCACTCCTTCTCAGTATATAATACTTCCTCAGTGAACATTGACCGTGGTAAGATGGAGGGAATTGAGGACTCTCCTCCCCTCTGTGTTCAGTCTAAAAAAAGGACCCTCTTCGTAAAGCCTACTCCAGGTATATCTTTGCTGACACGGGTTTCCTTAGCTTTAATCCTCTAGAAATGGAAATTGAAAATGAAAATACTCTTTATACAGAAAACAAAGAGGTTAAGACAGAGCATGTAGGAGCATGTGTTGTTGTGACGCTCATGTGGATTGGAGTGAATCAAGCACAGTTCTGGGGCTTTTTCATTTAAACATCAAAGAACACAGCACTGTCAGTGTGCCCACACCAAACAGGCAGTCTAATTTACTGTTTAATAATGCATGGACATGCCAAGCTTCTCTTTGCAGTTCCTCTCCCCAGGGCTGTTCCAGCTCAGCTAGTTCCCAGGCTATTAAAAATTGATCTGCTTTCTTTCTCTGATATTCAGGGAAAGAGAAGTAAAATTGATTTTATTTTAGTAGTTCTAAACTATTTTAGTAGTGCAGAAGTCTTCACTGATTTTAAACTCTCCGCATTTCTAACAAACTTTAAGGGTGCTTAAGTAAGAAACTGCTTAAGAAAGGTAATGAAGTGAGATTTGGAAAAGGAGTCAAAGTGGAGATGAGTCTTGCTCAAGTGCTTCTTGGATGAGTTAGTAAACGAAGGAGGAGGTTACATAGCTGTGTTCAGCTTCCCAGCCAGGACCATGCTGGTTTATTGGAATCACCAAGTATGTGTCGGTGGTGAGATAGGATTAATGACTGTCTTCATGTTCAGATACCACTTTGCCTTCTCTTTTGGGTTCTAGTTTGGGGGGCCTGGTGGTCTCCCTCTGTGGAATATAAGTCCACCCCCGCATTTTTTTTATCTTTTCCACTGTGTTTGGTACCTAATAGTCCCTGAAAATGCTTGTAACATCATTAATACTACTATGTGTTAATTTGCTATTTCATATTTCAGAAAATACTAAAGTTGACTAAAGGCAAACATATGCGTATCAGTTCCTAGTGTTTATTTGTTTTTTAAATTTATAGCTATTTTAATTTTTATTAATTAATAATTATTCGTGTATTTTATTGAATTTAAATATTTATTAATTTATTGATTAATTTTATCGATTAATTGAAGTTTATTCACTTTGTAGCCCCCTGAAGCTCCCTCCATCCTCCCTTCTCAATCCCACCCTCCGTCCGCTCTCTCCATCCATGGCCCCCCGCAAGTCCACTGATAGGGGAGGCCTTCCTCTCCTTCCTTCGAGTGTTTATTTTATGTTTCGTTTACATAAAATAATAGTAGATTTAGATCAGTGCTGGAGGCTGATGGTGCCTGAGTATGTGGCATGTTCTAATATATAAAATTTTACTATTTCATAGAAAAATTTTAAGCAGTATGTAACCACTGTAGAAAATTAGTCACTGAGAGAATTAAAAAGGCATGCCTAAATAGAAAATGAACACTTACCATTTTGTTTTTTATTTTGTTTTGTTTTGCTTTTTGAATAGATGAGCTCTACATTTTTTTTTCTTTTCACACCACCCTCTGCACACTATTGATCTGCTCTCTTAGTTTGTGAGTCCTTGGAAATTTTGAGTCATAACTTGTATATGCTAAAAAATTATAGTTTTGCATGATCATATTTTTGTGAACAATGCTCTAAAATGTTACCTTTTATGGAATAAAAATATTCTGAAAGACTTTTACTCACAACCAAACTTTGAGGCCATGACAGCCAAATATCCTTCTTTTTATAGTCTTTTGCTACAAGCAGTGCTTTTCCTGAAGCAAATGTCATGGCCTGCCCTTTGCTCAACCTCTAAAGACTCCTGGGAGGGATTTTTAATAGACTGTCACCTTCATCCCTCTAATCTTCCCTAATGAGTTGTTAGATGGACCCAAGTGGAAGATAAAAGACACAATAAAGGATGAAGGGAAATATAGTTTCTGTAACTATATTTTATCCTAACTGTAACTGTTAGGATAAAAAACTTTCACAACTTATTTATAGTCATGTTTAAAGTCCTGTTTTGGGGACTGGGCAAATGGCTGTTAGTAAAGTGCTGGCCCTGAAAACATGAAGACGGGTGGGGAGTAGTCTTGAACTCATTGGCACAGGAGACAACTTCCTATACAGAACACAAACAGCACAGGCTCTAAGATCAACAATCAATAAATGGGACATCATTAAACTGAAAAGCTTCTGTAAAGCAAAGGACACTCATCAGAACAAAATGACAGCCTACAGACTAGGAAAGGATCTTCACCAACCCTATTTCAGACAGAGGGCTAATATCCAGAATATATAAAGAATTCAAGAAGTTAAAAAGTAACAAATCAAGTTTGGGGTACAAAGCTAAACAGAGAATTCTCAATACAGGCATATCAAATGGCAGAAAAGCACTTAAAGAAATGCTCAACATCCTTAGTCAGCAAGGAAATGCAAATTAAAACGACCCAGAGACTTCACCCTTCACCCATCAGAATGGCTATGGTAAAAAACTCAAGTGACAACACATGCTGGAGAGGTTGTGGAGAAAGGGGGACCCTGCTCCATTGCTAGTAGGAATGTAAACTTGTATAACCACTTTGGAAATCAATCTGGTGCTTTCTCAGACAATTGGGAATAGCACTTCCTCAAGATCTACCTGTACCTCTCCTAGGCATATACCAAAATATGTTCAAGTACACAACAAGGACATTTGCTCAACCATGTTCATAGCGGCTTGATTCATAATAGCCAGAAACAACCCATTTCTCAATGGAGGAATGGATAGAGAAAATGTGGTACCTTTACACAATGGAATACTACTCAGCAATTAAAAACAAGGAAATCATGAAATTTGCAGGCAAATGGTGAGAACAAGAAAAGATTATCATAAGTGAGGTATCCCAGAAGCAAAAAGACACACACGGTATATACTCACTTATAAATGGATACTAGACCTATGATATAGGATAAACATATTAAAATCTGTGCACCTAAAAAGCTAAGCAAGAAGGATGACCCTGGGTAAGATGATCAATCCTCACTCAGAAATACTAAAGAGATGAAAATTGGAAGAAGGAGAAAACAGGAAACAGGACAGGAGCCTACCACAGAGGGCCTCTGAAATATTCTACCCAGCAGTGTATCAAAGTAGATAGTGAGACTCACAGCCAAACTTTGGGGAGAATGCAGGGAATCATAGGAAAGAAGGGGGAGATAGTAACATGGAGAGGACAGAGTAACATAACCAAAAAAATCTGCGCCCAGGGGTCTTTTCTGAGACTGAAACTCCAACCAAGGGCCATTGATGGAACCCCTGCTCAGATGTAGCCCATGGCAGCTTAGTATCCAAGTGGGTTCCCTAGTAAGGGGAACAGGGGCTGTAACTGATATGAATTTAATGGCTGGCTCTTTGATACCTCCTCTCCTGAGGTGGGAGCAACTTTGCCAGACCACAGAGGAGGATAGTGCAGTCAGTACTGATGAGACCTGATATAAGCTAGGTCTTAAGATGGAAGGGGAGGAGGTCCTCCCCTATCAGTGGACTTGGAGAGGAGGGAGAAAGGGTGGGATTGGGAGAGAATGAGGGAGGGGGCTACGGCTGGGATACAAAGTAAATAACCTGTGATTAATATAAAAAATAAAAATTATAAAAAATAAAAGTAAATATACATACCCATCTTAAAAAATTTAATTAAAAATGTAGATTTTTTAGAAGAAAATTTGAGTAAAAATGTAAACAACGTTGTTTCTGTGGGTCCATACATATTACAATATGTACATTTTTATGCCACACAATGAACATATGTGTGTATTTTTACTTAACTATGTAGGTATACCTGTAGATATAGGGAGTTCAATGATGTGATAATATTAGTAGGAGTTTATGCAAAGCTCCACATTGATAACAAAGTGTATAGTAATGATGTACAAAATTTATGTGTCAATTGTACTTCAGAAAACTGAAAATATACACATTGCCCGCCTAAAAATAAAACATAAAAAAAGAATCAAAGCAAGGAGAAGCACTCTGGGTAAGATGATCAATTCTCACACAGAAAAGCAAATGGGATAAACATAGGAAGAAAAAGAAAACAGGGACCAGGACAGGAGCCTACCACAGAAGGCTTCTGAAAGACTCTACACAACAGGGTATTAACACAGATGCTGAGACTCATAGTCAAACTTTAGGCAGAGTGCAGGGAATGTTATGAAAGAAGAGGGAAATGAAAGACCTGGAGGGGACAGGAGCTCCACAAGAAGAGCAACATAACCAAAATATCTGGGCCCAGGAGCCTTTTCTGAGACTGATACTCCAACCAAGGATCATGCATGGAGATAACCTAGAACTCCTACACAGATATAACCCATTGCAGTTCAGTGTCCAAGTGGGTTCCCTAGTAATGGGAACAGGGGCTGTCTCTGACATGAACTCAGTAGCTGGCTCTTTGATCACCTCCCCCTGAGGGGTGGGGCAGCTTTACCAGGCCACAGAGGAAGACAATGCAGCTAGTCCTGATGAGACCTGATAGGCTAGGGTCAGATGGAAGGGGAGGAAGACTTCCTCTATAAGTAGACTAGGGAAGGGGCTTGGGAGGAGAAGAAAGAAGAAGGGCGGGATTAGAAAGGGACAAAAGAGGGGGCTACAACTGGGATACAGGAGTCAGTGATGGCGGCAAGCAGAAGGAGTGCTCTTTGGAGGAGTCTCTCAGGAAAGGATTGTGTGGCTGGAGATTCCAGTGCATATCAGAGGTGGTGGCTTAGACCTGGTGAGGTCTGATAAATAGTTATTATATAGCTACACCTCTGAGGATCTGACAAAGAAAACCATGAGCCAGTCAATCTCCACAGGATATTAAATGACCAGAAAGTAAACAGAGGGTAAAGAGGGGAAGAAAGGAAAATGGTGCCTTTCTTATTAGTTTACTCTCCACAACCTCAGGCTCTGCGGAATACAGGACTTGAAGGCAAACAGCCTAGCCTCTGGATTCCAGGGGATGTGAGAGAATTAAAGCCCTGCACTTTGTTATAATATGTGGGAAACTGAAACTTGATAGGCAAAGGGCATGCCCTCTCATTTGACATAATTAGTATGCACATGCTCCAGTTTTCTTGGACAGTTAAGAAAACATGTATGCCATAACCATACCCTGGGCATTCCCATCGCTCCTTGGCAGCATGCCATCTGCTTTAACAATCCTGTTGGTTTTACTGAGTAAGTCATACCCGTATTGTGTGTGGATTTTAGCTTCTTTCCAAGGACTGAAATATGTACCTGAGAAGAAAGCAGGACAAGAATCTCTCGGGTTCTCAACATTTAGCCCTGGATCATCATGATGTCCCACAGAATTGTCTCACCTTCATCCCCTCGCCTCTCCAAAGAATAGGGCTCTGTTTTTAATACAGTTCCCTTTTAATATTTGTATTTTATTGATTTACGGTTAAATTCCATAATTACAGTAACAAATGAGTTTGGAGATGTCACCCATAGCTGTATTGACGTAGCTTGACAGCTGGGAGATGGAAGCGGAAGTGAAGTCCCAAATGTCCAGTATCCAATAGAAGAATGCTTTATGGAAAAAAATTAATAGATGATTCTAGCAAATTGGTAAATTGAAGATCAGATTAGAGACTTTCTGCATTGTTCTTAATGAGAGATAAAGGAGGCTCAGGCTGATGAGGCAGGTAATAGTTCTCCCTGTGATCTACAGAGGCAGAATGTCAATTGGAGCTGCTAAGACAGAGGGACTTCCTGTTGAGAGCATCAGGGAACTGTAGAGGGCTCTCAAACTTTGTCACATTTTTTTCCCTTGATTTGGCCTAAAGACTAATAAAACTATATTTTGGAATATGTTGTGACATATTAAATGTTTATTAATTACTTGTTCTAAGGGTTGCCATGATTTGGGTATAATGGCTTGGCTTAAGGTTAGTATGATGGACATTAACTCAGAACTCAGGCCTGATCTGATATAGGCACAATCTTAATTTGTAGTTTTCTAACTTTTATCTTTGCCTTTGTATCTTGCATCTGTATTTTAGCACAGAGTACATAACATATCTTTCAAAGTCTTGAGTTTTAAAACAACTTCTTATATCTTCATTAAAACATTTTCCTCTTAAAGTTTTTGATTTATTTTTCATAGATGTCCCTCCTATTTTATTTCAACAAAAAATATTTTTTTCAGTTAAGAGAATTAATCTCTATCTTTCTTTTGCTCTTGCTCTTTTTTCTCTCTCTCTCTCATTGCTGTTGTTGATGTATTTGGTTTTGGTGTTCATTTGCTTTTGAGATAGCATCTTATTTTATAGTCCAAGCTATCTTCTCAAATGTTGGGATTATCATCATGGCATTTTAAACTGTGCTATCAGTATGAGTACTCTTACATATGACATATAATAGACTGACTTTTTGAAGGAGCTATTAAAAGAGCCCAACAAATGAAACTTGGATGTGAATTTTCTAAGATTTATAGTTGATTAGCTACTCTCTAATTTGGTCTTCTCATTCACCAGACCACATTTCAGACCAAACATAGCCCATGCAATTGAGGAAGCAGGCCAGCAGCAGTACTGACAGGTAGAAGCTGTCTATAATGCTGGGACAACCAAGTTTGGTGCCATGTTAACATATTTGTGACAATTTTTTTGCAGTTAATTTGGCCAACTTAAGACAACTCTCAGTGCCAGGAAGAGCATGTCCCATATGTCTTTGACTGATGACAGCAATATTTTCATGTTGCTGCTTGGTGTTGGCCTTTGGACTGGACTGCTGGTATCCTGACTACTGAGTTGATAATCCCCTAAAGACCCATTGACTCTAATCAACAGGAAGTAGATAAAAAAGTAGCACTTTTCCCTAATAATCCCTTTCCTAAGGTCATGGGGGTGGGGGTTGGAAGGGTGTAAAGGTGTTTAAGAACCCTAAATGAAGTAGGTTTGGGGGAAATCTAAGCCTACAATATTCCCATTTAAAATTGAAGCGATGTCTTACTGTGTGAAGGCTTCTATATATCTCCACTCCTCAGAGTCCACCCACGGATGTTGTCAGCTGGCCGAAGTCACACCCCTTGTTGAAAGAGCAAAACATCATCTACCCTCTCACAAGCTAACCTCCAGCAAAACATCACATGCCCAGAAGCTGAGTCTTCAAAGAAACCAGAAACTTTCACTTCAGAATACCTCCCCTGTTCTATCTTCCTAAACGAAGAACATTCTTAATGCTTTGTCCTAGCTTTAAGTGTAGGCCTAGACCCTTAAAAGTTTAGAAGGTAATAAGCTGAGTGAGTGGAAGCCAGTCAAATAATGGCGACTAACTTAAGAATAAAGTTACGTTGTTTTCAGCAGTGTGGATACAACTAGGGTCAGGTCAATCATATTAAACAAATTGAAGCCAGTTTCCTAGAAACAAAATACTGCGTGTTTCCTTTCATTCTTGTTTCTAGATAAATGTGTCATGTCATAATACTCAGATAACAAAATCATGTGTGTGTGTATGTGACATGAAAGAAGTAGAACTGCACAGAATTGCAGAGAACTAATGGGAAGGTTTCTGAGAAAGAGCAGGAGTGGGCCTGAGGAGTTTACCCAGAGTTCACTGCTTCCTTGTATGAGAATGTCCTGAGAGGTGCCAATATGGTATACAGTGAAAGTATACTAGTGCAAATAAAAAATAACCTTGTAAAAGCTGTCTTGAGTCTTAATTCATGAAAATATTAACACTTATACATATTTAAACCTTACTTATGACCTGTGTTTCATGGAGAGGACAGTTGAGTCTTGTTTTGTTTTTTAATTAGCCAGCCAGTCTGCATATTTTTATTGGTGAGCGGAAGTCATTTGAATTTAGCATGTATTTGGGAGACTCTTTGAGTTTTGTAAAGCTTCAAGCTCTTTTACCAGATGGCTAGATTACCCTTCGTACATCCTTCTACACTACCAACACTAACGGCTTCTACTTCACTGTGTTGCGCATACCAGACTCTGTGTTATCTCTCCTTTACTCATCTGTTCCTCCTGTGACATTATTTTTCTTTTCTCTGCTCCTATGATCAGAACTTTCCTTTTGCCTGCTTTGTTCTTTGGTGTCTTACTGACATTAATCTCCAGGTCCCGATTGATTTCCTTACTTGTCTGCTTGTTTGCGGCCCTTGGTCTTTTTTGTCAAGTTTGAGTATTAACCTGGCTTTCTATCCGTTTCAGGATCTTTGAAGTCAGTTTGTGAGGTGTTAGGGATTGTGGAGGATTAAAGTTGCCAATAACACTCTAGATGAGATGGCTGCTCCTCCTCCCCTGCCTCATCCCCACCTAGCTGGAGCTACACTCAGCCAGGCACTCTTTGTACTTCATAGGTGTCCTACTGCTACTCTTGTAGATTTCTGATGTTCATCCTTTTTTCTTTGTTGAAATGGGGTCTTTCTTGATGCTTCTCTTTTAGGAAGTCAGACAAAAGCAGTTTCTAGCCCGTCACCTTACCCAGAAGTCCTCCAGAGCAGTCTGCTAATAGAGCAAGTGTCTTTTTGAGATTTCTCTTCCAGTTCCATTTGTGTTTTTCATTGTGTGTAAAACAGAGTCCAATCATAACTGCTCTCAGGGGTACCGGTGGGGGACTGCGAGGGATCTGGGCAGCCACTGTTTATATTCCCTTTACATTCAGCCCACACTAGATACGAGGGTTCTAGATGAAGCATCTCCGTCCTTTGCGAGTGTCAGTTGATCTGCCTTCACTGCCGCTCCAGACGACCATGCTTGCTAGAAAAACCCTATGATCCTTCCTGGCTGCACAACCATTAAATTTCATGGATAGGCAAGGTACATTACACATTAAACGTTCTTTATCCCACATAGTAAAATAAAATGATTTGTTTCCATTTTATCATCTAATACCAACCTATGGGTCCCTTGATGGCATCAATACACAATCCATAAATAAATGTTCAGCAAATGAACATTAATCTTACCCAGACAATATACCACAATGATGACACTGGAATTTGGGTTTTTTGAATCCAGGGCAGTGTCTAGTTATACGTTGCCACTAAAGTTGTAAGAACACCATATTTCTCACCTATATAACGTCTTATTTTAAGGGAACCCAAAAAGCTTAGTTTAATACTACTCTCCTTTGCATTCCTTATACTAACTCTGCTAATTTTGCCAGTTTTCAATCAAAATTTGAAACATCAAAATAGTCTTATTTCGTGTTCCATAACTCCTTTTTGGAGAATGATTATGTTCAATGTGTCAGTTTGATGCTAGAACACTGAGAGAACCCTGGCATTGAGTACCATAGCAGGTACCAAGTCACTTTTTTTTTTTTGAAAATATTTTATTTTTTTTACAATTATTCATTATATAATCCAGATTGAAGCCCTCTCCCTCAACTCCTCCCAGTCCCACCCTCCCTCCCTTTTTCTCTTATCCCCTTCTCATAGTCCACTGAAAGGGAGAGTTCTCCTCCTTTGACATCTGCCCCTAGTTTATCAAGTCTCATCAAGACTGCCTGGATCCTCCTCCTCTGTGGCCTGGCAAGGTCCATCGCCCGGGGCAAGTGATAAAAGGGCAGGCAACCAAGTTCATGACAGAGGCAGCCCCTGTTCCTCTTTCTTGGGGATCCACATGCAGACTGTAGCTGCCTATTGGCTACATCTGAGCAGGGTGTCTAGGTCCTCCCCATGCGTGGTCCTTGGTTGGTGCATCAGTCTCTGCGGGCCCCAGGGGCTCAGATTTCTTAACTTTGTTGGTCTCCTTGTGGGGCTCCCATCCCCTTCATATCTTATCCACACCCCCTCTTCTTCCATAAGACTCCCTGCCCTCTGCCCAAAGTTTGGCTGTGAATCTCAGCATCTGCTTTTATCCCCTGTTGGGTGGAGCTCTTCAGAGGACTCTCTGTTGTAGGCTCCCATTGTGTTCCCTCTCTTCCACCTCTTTTGGTGTCTGTCCTGTTTGCCCTGTTTGCCATTCTGAATGAGATTTAAGCATCCTCCCTAGGGTTCTCCTTGTTGTTTAGCTTCTTTAGGACTATAGATTTTAGTATGTTTATTCTATATTATACTGCTAATATCTGCTTATAAGTGAATATATACCATGTGCATCTTTCTTTTTCTGGGTTACATACATTTGCCTGCAATTTTCATGATTTTCTTGTTTTTAATAGCTGAGTAGTATTCCATTGTGTAAATGTGCCACAATTTTTGTATCTATTACTCCTTTGAGGGAAATCTAGGTTGTTTCCAGATTCTGGGTGTTGCAAATAAAGCTGCTATGAACATGTTGGTATCAAGTCATTTCAAAACTACGTATTTGAATTTTTCTGAATAGTTCTGCCCTGTTACGTTGGGTGCTCATGTTCTTCCGGAGATGACACAAGTACCCTTACTGTCCAGTAGAACTTGAAAATTGTTCTTAAAAAACGTAAAAAAGCACTGTTTGGATGGAATGCGTCCCTTTCACAGATTTTTTCATCACATTGTTCTTTGAAAACATTCACAATTTGCATGATAGGAGTTATTCCACTGGGAATTTGTGGTTTTGTAACAGCTGTCATCGTTTAGAATCTTCAAATGGTTTGTGTAATTGTTAGTGTGATCAGTAAAATATATCTTTCATGTTCCACAGTAATTTATAAATTGGATTGCTATTTTTAAAAATAAAAATACTCTGTCGCGATGAATGAACTGTGATGCTGTTAATATTTCATCTAAGTGCCTCATCATCATTAATTCAAAAACTAGTAAACAAGCCATTGATGGATCAAAGAGACACATTTAAGGAACTTTTATTTTTGAAATATTATGTAAGTATTGGTAAATATCTAGAAGCTACAGATATATTTTTACTAAGAAAATAACCAGGTTGATTTTACTACTCTTTAAACACCCACTGTCAAGTTTATGATGCCTCAAAGCTAGGCAAAGCCACAGTTCAGAATGCACAGCTGGTGTTTGAATTCTTCTGATAGGAAAACATCCCATGAGAAAATTATTGTCTTACAGAATTCATCTTAAACAAGAAAAATAGATCATGCTAGAAACTTGACCACCCAGAAGAATACAATATCCCAGAAAACAGTGAACCATTCTCTTGTGTGTAGGGCCAGGGCCTCATCTTGTACAAAGCACATGCTGACACACCCTTCTCCTGCAACTTGTTTACAAAGATCCTTCAGGTGTTCCACCACCACCGTGGTCATATTATATTCACTCTCTTTATTCATCGTCTTAGAGATCATCCTTGCTGGTACATCATCTTGGAGGCACTCAGCCTTCTCTCTCTGGAATAACTGTGCCTGAGAATGTTACTCCATTATGATTCTTTAAAGGGTTTACATAAATTCTTTTTGATAATGCTGCTAGTATACTACGTCTTTTTTTTTCAGGTGGCTGCATCTTTCTGTCTGATTATTAGTTTTCTTGAATAATTACCAACAGCAATCATTTTCTTCTTTGCTTGCAGGTACTACAGCGCAACCATCCTGCAGATGTCTGGAGTAGAAGATGACAGACTTGCAATATGGCTGGCTTCGGTTACAGCTTTCACCAATTTCATTTTCACACTAGTGGGAGTCTGGCTTGTTGAGAAAGTGGGTCGCAGGAAGCTTACGTTTGGTAGTTTGGCAGGTAGGTGCCTGGATGTAGAATCCTGCTTTAAAATACCTTCTAGCAGTGACAGTGACTCTCTCAAAAGAGAACAGCAGCTTCTGAGAGTGAATTTTGAGCCAAAGAGCACAGAACTAAAATGATTGACAGGAAGCAAATAAATAAAGGTAAGATCCTTTAACTAGTTCTGGGAGAAGTGACTAGAAGCAAGACTGTGACAGGAAATGCATTAGCTGTAAGGAAACATTTACTGGAGATGTATTTCTGTCAAAGGTTGGAGAGCTGCCCAGAGAAGGAGAAGTGAAGAGCATAGCCACAGTTTTCTTTTGCCTTGTTTGAAATGCTTATCATGTATGATATTATTTTACAACATTATATTTTTGATTTTGGAATACTGTGGAAACAAATATTAGAATCTTCCTTCACAAAGCAAGAAAAGACTTTTTGAAACAGGCCAAAATTATAGGGCAAAACCAGATGGGTAAAATGTGTTTGATGTGATAGCAAAATAAGGAAAACCACGAATGTCTTTTGTATTAAGTTTTTGCCTACTGTTTCTCTGTAAAGGATTCTGTAAAGACACCCACCTTTAACATTGTTGTTACATGATTATATCAGGTATTTTCTATTTTTTTCAAATACATAAACACATTTGGCTGTCTTCCCGTAGCAACCTTATATTTGAAGTAAAATATGTGTTTTATACTCAAACATAAAGATTTTAGCATAGCATTTATAAAAGTCTATTAAAACAAAATTGTATCTAAAACAAAATTTCATCTCACAAAACTGCTTTAGCACTTAATACAGTTTTTGGTGAGAAAATACATTCTGATTTTCAAACTCAGTTACTGGGAGTTCAATTCTTTCATTCTTTTTCCTCAGCTAATCTACTTACAAATACCTTTATAAACCTGCCCAGAGTTGTGTCTCTTTATGATATCACACCTAATCAAGTTGAAAACCATGATAAACCCATCACAAATAACTTGGATAGTTTTTTAAAGTAATTTCTTTAAAATTACTGAAAAATATTTAATCCTAGTCAAAGAAACTTCTAATGCAAAAAAAATATGGACTATGCACTCCATAAGTATTTTCAGTAAGGAACATTTTATAGTTTTCAGATATTTTAGTATTATACTTGTTTAAAGAAATAAAACTCTTTTTTTTTAATAAACTAGGAAACAATTTCTTCTTACCATTAATAGTGGAAGGACTCTATCTAAATAAAGATATTGGTGCTAAGTCTTAGGAAAGTACAAACACCATAGCTTTTTCACCATATATTTTGTGGTGTAATATTCATGAAAACATCTCTGATAGTATATATCCCTCAGCATAGACACAACTATGTATTTGAAAGGGTGGTTTCTTGGACCCTGTCTGAACCACAAAAATAAGGTCTGCAGCAACTTCCCCTGGTAGAATTAAGGCACATTTCTGAGAGCTGGGAAAGAAAAATTACTTCTACTGTGTAATTACTCATGAGCCAAACCCTGTACCAATTAATTTATGTAACTTATTATACCAAATTTTTTTTCAGAATGATATTTGTCCAACATATTGTACTTTCCATAGAGAATATCTTTATTAGGAGAGTTTTACCAAAATTCCAAAATGAACCAGTGTACTTGGTTAAGAGAAATGTTTATTGTAATGGGGCCCCAGACCTTAGCACAACCTACTCCATGATGGAAGTGCCACTCAGGCTGTAAAACTCAGCACGTAGACAGCATCACCTGCCAAAACTAAAACAAAGACCTAATCCATCAAAGTCTATAGTTCTGGGAAAGTCTCAAAATGTATTAACCATGCTTTTAGACTTCTATAGTTCTGATTCTGACTAACTGTTTTTGTTAACTGAGAACATAGTTGTTGTGTTTAAGAGCTTACCCTTAGAAAGGCTCAGGACTACACTGCAGTCCTGAATACCCAGTATAGTCACTGGGTGACTAATAAAGACTTTTTATTGGCTTAAACCCATGTCTGAACAGTCCTCTCTGAATCACACATTTCTCTTAAAAAGTGAGGAACATCTGGGGGAAAAGGGGCATCTCTGGGACAACCTAGAGACCTGTGTTCAAGGGGGTAGGCTCCTGGGAGGATATGGGGATGACTCTAGCTGAGTCTTCTGGCAGCAGGGAATATGGAGACTGAAGTGCCCACCTCCAGTACCTAGGCAGGACTTCCAGTGGAAGGAGGAGGACACCGACCCACTTATAAAACCTTAAAACCAAAATTTACCCTGCCAAGAAGGTGTGCAGGGGAAAAAATGGAGCAGAGATTGAGGGAAGGGCCAAACAATGACTGGGTCAACTTGAGGCCCAGCCTGTTGGAGAAAGCCAACTCCTGACACTATTAATGATACTCTGCTGTGCTTGCAGACAGGAGACTAGCATAACTGTCCTCTCAGAGGCTCCACTCAGCAGTGGATCAAAAGAGATACAGAGACACACAACCAAACATTAGGTGGAGATCGGGGAGTCTTGTGGAAGAGTTTGGGGAAGGGTAGAGAGACCTGAAGGGGCTAAGAACTCCAAGAGGATGAGAGTTGACTAACCAAGGACCATACGGGCTCACACAGAGACTGAACTACCAAACAAAGAACTTTCATTGACTGGACCTAGGTCCTCTACACAAATGTAGAGGACTTGGTTTTCATGAGGGTCTCCTAGCACTTAGAGAGGGGACTGTCTCTGACATGGACTCTGTTTCCTGCTTTTGTATCACTTTCCCCTACCTGGGCTGCCTTGTTGGGCCTCATTGAAAGAGGATGTGCTTCATCCTGATCATATTTGATGTGCTGGGGTGGGTTGTTGGGGGAGCGCTCCTCTTTTCTGAGGAGAAGGGGAGAGGAGAAAGGGGAAGAGGGTGGGAGGATGGGACCAGGAGGACAGGGATGGCTTTGATAGGGATGTAAAGTGAAGAGATATTGTTTTTTAAAGTAAAGA
Source organism: Pachyuromys duprasi (assembly GCA_028658305.1). Classification (NCBI taxonomy): domain Eukaryota; kingdom Metazoa; phylum Chordata; class Mammalia; order Rodentia; family Muridae; genus Pachyuromys; species Pachyuromys duprasi. The sequence goes on from CM053752.1 coordinate 10,945,530, forward strand.
GCATAACAAAACCTTCTGTCCTAAGACATTGTACATGAGCTTCAAATTCTACAACAGCGATGAATCTGTTGACAAAAGTTATACTAATGCTGAGTACTAACAAGTTCTGATGACATGGATGATTCAGGTAGTTTCATGATATAACAAAATGAAGCAGACAAAAGGACTAGGCGATTTTCAGATTTAGAGCATGAACAGAACGGTTTGAGGAGCTCCAGTTCTCTGGAGCTTATTCTGGTCTGAGGTTTTTATTCTTGTTTGGGCAACGTAGTCCCATGTGGAGCTCTGGCACCCAGAGCCCATCTTGTGAAAGTATGACTGAGGTCAGGGTGCATCTGGGAGTTCCCCCAGTTGGAAGTCAAGATCTACAAATTTTCCTCATACAGTTAATATGAAGGTATAACACTGGCTTTTAAATTTTTTACTTCCTTCAGAATTGGGTTAAGATAAAAATCAGTGGGGCTTCCAGTAGCTGCTGGTCCAGAACCACTAGTCTTTGGGTTTCAGGGTGCCCAGGACAGTGGGGTTCAGACTGTCCCAGGTGTTGTATAAACTCTAGCCATTGAGAGAGAGGTCACTGTGTCCAGGAAGACCCTGTGTGCACTTTTCACATTAGCAAGTTTTAAAGACAGACACTTCAGGTACCCTGCTCCCTTGGCAGACTCCCCCATGGGGGATAACTGCATATCCTGCTCCAAGCCTTGAAATTTGAGAGTCCCTCTCCTTCTTCTGATCCTCTTTGCCTTTCTGGATGGGGATTGAACATTTCAGCCAGAGTCCTCCCTCTTGATTAGTTTCTTTAGGTGTACAGATTTTAGTATGTTCATCCTATAGTATATGTCTATATGAGTGAGTATATACAGTGTGTGTCTTTCTGCTTCTGGGATAACTCACTCAGGATGATCTTTCAAGTTCCCACCATTTACCTTCAAATTTCATGATTTCCTTGTTTTTTATTGCTGAGTAATATTCCATTGTGTAGATGTACCACAATTTCTGTGTCCATTCCTCAGTTGAGGGGCATTTGGGTTGTTTCCAGCTTCTAGCCATTACAAATAAATCTTCTGCAAACATGGTTGTGCAAATGTCCTCATTGTGTGCTTGAGCCTCTTGGATATATGCCTAGGAGTAGTATAGCTGGATCTTGAGGAAGTGCTTTTCCTAGTTGTTTGAGAAAGCACCAGATTGATTTCCAAAGTGGTTGTACAAGTTTACATTTCCACCAGCAATGGAGGAGGGTCCCCCTTTCTCCACATCCTCTCCAGCATGTGTTGTCACTTGAATTTTTGATCTTAGTCATTCTGGTGGGTGTAAGGTGAAATCTCAGGGTCATTTTGATTTGCATTTCCCTGATGACTAAGGATGTTGAGCATTTCTTTAAGTGTTTCTCTGCCATTTGATATTCCTCTATCTAGAATTCTCTGTTTAGCTCTGTTCCCCATTTTTTAATTGGATTACTTGATTTGTTGCTTGATTAGTTCTTTATATATAGTGGATATTAGCCCTCTGTCAGATATAGGGTTGGTGAAGATTCTTTCCCAATCTGTAGGGAGTCATTTTGTTCTGACAACAGTGTCCTATGCTTTACAGAAGCTTTTCAGTTTTATGAGGTCCCAGTTGTTGATTGGTGATCTTAGAGGCTGTGCTGTTGGTGTTCTGTTCAGGTAGTTGTCTCCTATGCCATTGAGTTCCAGGATCTTCCCCACTTTTTCTTCTAACAAATTTAGTGTGTCTAGTTTTATATTGAGGTCTTTGATCCACTTGGACTTTAGTTTTGTGCAGGGTGATAAGTATGGATCTATTTGCATTTTTCTACATGTAGCCATCCAGTTAGACCAGCACCATTTGTTGAAGATACTGTCTTTCTTCCATTGTATGGTTTTGGCATCTTTGTCAAAGATCAGGTGTCCATAAGTGTGTGGGTTTATTTCAGTGTCTTCTATTTGATTCCATTGATTCACCATTCTGTTTCTATGCCAGTACCATGCAGTTTTTGTTTTTGTCTTGATCAAAAATACCCAACATTGCAAAATCCATTCTGCCTAGGCAATACTTCTTGAGACAGAGATGTGTGTATATTTTAAATATATTTATTTAAATGTTACATTGAAAATGTGCCGACCCTACTGTCACAGAGCTAAGAGGATAGGAATACATGAAAAATTCTAATAAATGTATGATAAATTTTCATGGCCACTGATTGTTTGACAAGTTTCAAAAGGAGGGTACCATCTTTCTTTCTCAACTTAAAGAATCAAAGTTTCCTAATGAAACTCTACTCAATTCATAGCAATGAACTATGAAAAAAACTGGAGAACACAGCCATGTGCTTATGTTCTTTAGTTGAAAATTAACAGGAGAAGTCATTTTGTATGTGGCATTCCCTTTTTAATAGGCAGTAAATTTCACTTGCTTTTAAATAATCAGTCTAGTACTTTTTTGACTAATTCAAATCCTACTTAATCAAATGTCATTGGGAGAATTTCTTAGCTCTGATAGGAACGCTAGACATACATATCTTTCCTTTTGTGCTTCTATTATGTTAGTTACTTGACAATGAGGGTTATTTTCATTGATTTTTTTGAGAGTTATCAGCAATTTTAGATTTTCTTGGGTTTGTTTTTGGATGCTTGATGTTTCATTCTTAGAAAACCATTACCAATTTACTCGGGTTCAGAAATGGATTTGCTTTGAATTCTGCTTTTTTGAGCTTCACAATGGGTGTGGGCTAGGGAATTTTTCTGACCATTACTTTGCATGATAAATCATTTTTTACTCGAGGGGAAATATTTCCTCAAGGGTAGTCTTATTCAGAGCTCTGATGTCAAACCAAGTCTGTGTTGAAATGATGTTGTCGATGCTCCTCAATAAGAAGCATATTTTTTATTTTAGGTACCACAGCAGCACTTATGATTCTTGCTCTGGGATTTCTGCTCTCTGCCCAGGTTTCACCACGAGTCACTTTAAAACCAATGGCTCCTTCGGGTCAAAACGCCACCTGCACAGGTTATAGGTGAGACTTTACTATGTTTCCTCTTCTTATTTTTTTAACATTTCTAAAAACATTTCTAAAACTCAGATGAATAGGAGATTCCTGAGTTTGCAGACTTGTGTCTGAAGGGATTGTGATAGGAAAATTTTTTTCAGGAAACATCAGTATGAAAACCATAATTTTCAAAGGCAAAATGTAAAAGAAAAAAAAACACTGAAGAAAAATGAGGTGTTTGACACAATCTTGGTGATGTTTCTCTAAAACCTAAGATTGGGGACTAATACTACATCAGTAACAGAGCAAAATTAGTTTCACTCATTGCCTGCTGGCATTGATATTGTAGGCAAAATAAATAACTTCTATCAACTATTAGACTTGCCCTAGTGCATATGCTCACTGGACATGAGTTTTTCACTGAAGTTCATCACTAGCACTCCTTGCTTCAAATGTAGCAAGATGTTCCCCCAGCATGGTTGCTCTTCCAGAGGGAACAGGAGGAGGAAGCGAATGGGAAAGAAAGCAGAGTTTCACGGGTATAATCTAGAACCATTGCTCAGATGTAGCCCATGGCAGCTCAGTATCCAAGTGGGTTCCCAAGTAAGGGGAACAGGGACTGTCTCTGACCTGAACTTAGTGGCTAGCTCTTTGAGCTCCTCCCCTAGATGGGGGTACAGCCTTGCCAAGCCACAGAGGAGGATAATGCAGCCAGTTTGGATGAGACCAGATAAGCTAGGGTCAGATGGAAGGGGAGGAGGACCTTTCCTATCTGTGGGCTTGGAGAAGGGCATAGGATGAGATGAGGGAGGGAGGGAATGATTGGTAGGGGAGGAGGGACGGGGCTACAGCTGGGATACAAAGTGAATAAACTGTAATTAATATACAAAATAAAATTGTAATTAAAAAAAAGAAAGAAGGAAAACAGAATGTCCAAGTTTGGCTTTAGAGCTTCGGAAGTCTAATGGTGTGAACATTGTGTGAGAATGAATGGACTGCCAGGTGGACTGAAGAAAGCACAGGTGAGTTAGTGAAAGAATGATTGGACCGCTTTGAGAATGCAGACTTTTCTTAAGGAATGTTTTCCTAAACCCTGGCTGATTGGTTATTTGTAGCATAGCCTTAATATGCACACACGCTAGTACCTAAAGATCTTTAGACACAGCTGTTCCATAAGGCACACAGTTCCAGATCCTCAAGGCACCCGTGAACTATGGTCTTTATCTATACATTCTTGATACATTTGAAGGCATCTATGGGATACCTACGGAGTGAGGACTATGAGGTTGCAGTAAAGATGAACTAACATGTAGAAAATGCCTAAAACAGTGCTTACATGTATAACATGTAAGTGTTAAAGCTTCTGATAAAATTATTAAAACCAGTAACAGAAGAGAAAATTGGAATAGTGGGGATCAGAGGAAGCTCACTTTGGGGATGGGGTGTGTGAACTGAGCCATGGAAAGGCAAGTGGAGTAAGCCCATCAAGAATAGCTGCAGACATGAAAACCATGCAGGTCGCCAGGAACTAGGTAAAAAGAAAAGACTAACCATGGGCCAGTGAGAGTACAGTAGATTAAAATGAGGCCATGAAAAGGCCAGATTGTCCAAAATGGCAGAGCGTTTTGTTCTTCATCCTGAGAACATGAACATGCATGCAATGGAGAGATTTTAACCAGAGGAGTGACTTCCCTGAAATTTTCATGCTATACCATCTCTCTGGATGTGTAGGTCCACAAACACTATGCATTCATAGAGGAAGGCCAACTGTTACAGATTTCTGTGTGTGAGAGATGCCTGAACTATGCTGATAATATTGGAGATTTAGAAGATGAGATAGATTCTTGACATAATCAAAGAAAAGTCAATAGGAATTAAAAGTAAGTAACAGATTAACCAAGAGCTAAAAGAGAAAGGAGTCTTCTGAGAAGCTGAAGTGTCTGTATGAGGAGCCAGGGAGAAGGTCAGGTAAAAGGTACTGTGCACATCAAGAATGCAGTAACTGGATGAGGAAAGATGATACGTAGTTGCAGACACAGTGAACTGTAGGAATATGCTGTGTAGGCATATGGGAATGCAGGTGTGTGGTAGCAGAGGGATTTTGAGTACATAGTATCAATTACAAGTGAACTTCAAAGATATGGATATGGTGATACCTGTTTCGCAGAACTTTACTGAGACCTTGGCTACCTTTGTAATTCCACTGTAGTTTACTGGGACAGTACTTCCCATCCTTTGTGTTCTAGACACAGCATCGAGTCACAGATACCCAAGGTGGACTAAGTGTTTAATGTAACCTAACTTAAACCTCTCTTCATTTAAGGAAATAAACGTCCATGTACATCATATCCCCTTCCCAAGGCACTCTGGATGACTGCTTATTCTTTAGGCTTCTCTTATGTAGGTCCCATGTGGGGTCCTCTTATAACACAACACTACTTGCAGGCATTGCTTTTTCTAGGTACCTTCAGACTCTGTCTTCTTGCTTTAAAGCAGGAAGACAACTTGTCTAGGTGGTCAGTGAAGACTACCTAGAGAGTTGGATAATTCTAAACCAGGGATAGCTGGCACATTACCTTTTCAAGATATTTCTTACTACACTTGATGCCCTATGTCAGTCAAATTTGAGCAGTGGAGTATACCTTCAGCCCTCTGCACTCTTCTCTTTGCTGTTTCTCAGTGGGGACCCTTGTCTGGAATCATCGCTGGAAGTGTTTAAAGCCACAGGGGAGAGGGGCAGAATTTATAAACATTCCACATTAGGTTTCCAGGTTTTTCTTTCAATGCTAACTTCCTATCATGCTTCCCTCTTCTTTAACACCACCAAGTGTTAGATCAGTTCTCTACCTGTGGCTATAGAAGACATCTTTACTCGTTTCCTCTCAAATCACCCAGGATTCAATTTTAGCTTTGAGAGTAGTCGGCAGTATGCCTTGAATTAGTGATCATAAAACTGCAGTAGAATGTGTATGTGTTGGCTAATATCTGCAAGCGCATTTGAGATTAAAATGAGCATAAATGATAGTTGGAAAAAATATAAGAATGCAAAGATGTTTAATGTGGTTCTTTCTGTACAGTGATTTCACTCTGTCTTCTTCTGTAAATGACGTTCTCAGACATATAAGCTAAGAAACAGTGATTTCACCTGCTCACTCCCCCTGTGGCAGTGTTGGGAAGCAGTGTTCCCTTCATTCTCTATTCCTCTCAGTGGTCACTTCAAAAGATAATAATTCTATACTTACTACACTCTTATCCTTTCTGGCTATGTATGATCATCCTACATTGTTGACGTGGCATTATGTACTGTGAGGTTCAATCACAAATTTTATGCAGCATACATCACATGAGCCATCGCCATTCTCCATCTCTTTACAGAGTGGTGTTTTCAAATACATAATCATTTTCCACAGATCACAAAGGAAACCAACATATTAAATTGGTTGCCTAGCATATGTGCTGCAATGCAAGGAATCAAACATGCCACATACATCTAGGCAAGTTCCCTGCCACTGAGCTATATCATTAGCCCTACCCTGATTCTTTCTCTCTCTTTCTTTCTTTCCTTCTTTGTTTTTCCTTCCTTATTTCTTCCTTCCTTCCTTTCCTTCCTTTCCTTCCTTCCTTGCTTCCTAATTTTATTTTGAGCTAAATTTTGTCAGGATGCCTAGGTCAGCGTCAAACTAGCAGGACTTACCTAAGCCTCTGGATTCATAGGCCTGCATTTCTAATAACCAGTTTAAAATCCTTTAATAAACTTGCTATATAATGACATTAATACCCCATTTTTAGCATATGAAAAGACAGAGGTAGATGCAGCCCCAACATTATAGTTCTCACATCTTAGTGAAATGTCAGTGCTATTTGGAGGTTTCTATATTTACTGTAATGGGATGTGATGATACTAGATTGCTGTTGCTGACAGGGGTTTATTGCCTACATTCATAATTGAAGGGAATGCTTCATTTTAATAAAAGGTTAATGAAATAGAGATTTCTTTCATCAAGTTTGTGGGTCCCATGTGAAAGATATAGCTTACAGCAGTGAGCTTGATCTAATTCTTCTAAGGTAGATGGGGCTTTCTCAGAGCAACACCGCAGAGAAGGCCTAGGAGACTTTGATGTTGCTAGGGAACAAGGTGCCAGTCTGCAGACGAGGCAGAAGGAAATGAAGGGCCTTGAGTATCAAGTCAAGACTTGGGTGGGGAAGGAGGAAGGCATTCAGCAGCATCACTCAGGAATTATCCTTACCTTTGATCCTTACCTTTGTTGAAGGGTTTCTGCCTGACTTTGGGTGTGAGTTAGGAGAAGTCTGGCAGCCCCAGGGAGACAAAACCAAATCTGAAGTTTATTTATGTGGGTGAGTGTGAGGACAGTATATCTTTGGAGATGTTCAGAGTAGGCTGCTTAAATGTTAAGTGCAGAGATTTAGAGGGAGACATGTGGCTAGTTCATAAGGGCTGCATGTCCAAGCTACGGAGCAAGGAAGAGGTATAGGCCAAATTTTTAAGCATGCTTTGATTTTCAAATAATATTAATTTCTGTGAATTAGAAACTTAACTTTGCAGGAATCATTCCACATTATGTATAGATATTTTTGTCAAATTATTCTCACATAGTCTTAGGAGGAAAATACTATACTATTTGATTGTATGGGAGGAATACAAAAGCTTGGGGAGAGTTTATATGACTTGCTGAGGCAACATAGCTCCTGTGCTCTGCCAGTGCCCTTCTTTAGTCAAATGGCCTTTCTCTGACTACCTGACAAGTCTACTGAAGCTCTAAGAATTATAGAGAGATGCTTAAATCACCCACCCACGAAGCACAGAAGGAGCATCTATCTACAAACCTAACTATAAACACTAGGACTTTATCAAGGCTCTCCCTTGAAAATGGTGCCAAATGGTGCCAAATGATGATGGTCATTAAACCATAATGATCTGGCTACAGAATGTGCCACTTAATTGAGCTAATATGCAAAGTCTTTCAGGATATTTAGTAGCAAAGTTCATTTTGAACCAGAGATGAGATTCTGGTCTCATGCACAGAATAAACAAATTTAAGTCACTTCCAACACTTTCCTGTCTTAACAATGTTGATTTGGGGGCAGGGGAAATCCTAATTCCAGGAGAAGCTGCCATGAAACAAATCGGTACCTTAGACCTTCGTCAGAATTTGAAATGGCTGCCTTTATATTCCCAGATTTTTGTTTCTATCTTTTTTAAAAGAAATTTATGTGTATGAGTATTTTGCCTTCATGTATTTACATGTACCATGTGTTTGTCTGATGACCATGGTATCCACAAGAGGCCATCCCCAGGAATTGGAACTGTGGATGGTTGCAATTGGAAGGCAGGAACCGAACCTGAGTCCTCTGCAAGAGCAGGAAATGCTTTTAATCACTGAGCTTTCTTTAACCAACCCCATCGTTTGTTTTTAATCAAAGAAGTGTTCTATGTCTGGGGCACAGACGCAAAGCTGGCAGCGTATCCCAGGTACTGCTCTCGTTCTCAGACACCGCTACACAGTGTCTCTCTACGCTGGGCCAGCCTTCCTCCAGACTGTGTGATCTCTTCATTCCTAAAAAGATATCTGCTTTAGATCTGACCCCAAGAGTGTGGCGGACACTGTGGAGTTCCTCTTAACTCAGACGTTCTCTGTGTGGAATTAGCGAGTGTGGCAGGATGATCTGACCCTCAATTGTCCCTGGCAATGTCCACCATGGTTCTGTCATCAGTATCCTCTGTGAGGCCCGTGAACACCTTTATTCTCCTCTACAGCATGTCAATGAATCTATAAAACATCGAGACAATAGATTTTACACACGAGCTCTGTAATCATTTCATATTTTCACTGTGCAGGGCTCATGTGGGCTTTAGTTAGATTTATAATACATGTTTAGTGAGCTTTTGAAATTGAAACTAACTTCCCTTTCAAATTATACATCTGTGGAAATGCATATTGTCTCTACTGATATATGCTGATCAATTTTGTGTTGTACCACATTGGGAAAATGCACAAATGAATAAATAAATTATCAGGTGTCTTAGTCAGTGTTCTATTCCTGTGAAGAGACACCATGACCACAACAAATCTTATAATTTAATTGGGACTTGCTCGTATTTTTAGAGGTTTAGTCCATTTTCATTATGGCAGGGAGCATGGTGGCATACAAGCAGAAGTAGCTGAGAGTTCTGAATCTGGATGCACAGGAAGGAGGAAAAGAGAGGGCCTAGGACTGGCTGGGGCTTTTGACACCAAAGCCCGCCCCAGTGGCTCTCTCTGGGCCTCCATGCAAGGACACCCCTGATGCATGCCTGGCCTTGACAGCTTTCCCTGACTTGTAGAGAAAGATTCATAACCCCTTTCTTGTATCCTTGACTCTAAAGCAAGAACCACATGGCTGAAGCTGCCAAATGTTGCTGCTTACTGGGTCTGGAACATGGCCCCTCATTCAATTACATTTTCACCAGCTTTCTGTCGTTGATTGTTTCCTCCACCACTTAAGCTGTTTTAGCTTAGTGGGCTCTTGCTGTGAGGTCACCATTCTCTTTATTCCATTTATCAACAGGCTTTTCTTTAAACTTTTTATCTCTTTGAGCACTGGACATAGCACTATTATACTTCCTGTTGTTCCCTTTCCCCTCGAGCTGTACATTTCACATTTTTCCTTGCTCAGCTTGCTTCTTTTCATCATGATCTAAGTAAGAGAGACCACTAGTAACTCTACAACAGAGTCAATACTGGTCATCTTGAAATCTCCTCTGCCAAGACCATTAATCCAAAATTCTTCAATTTGGCCTCAGGCAGATGTTTCTGGTGAAGAGTAAAAGACAACCACATTCTCCACCAAAATATCACAACAACAGTCTCTAGGCCTCTTACTAATATTCTCCTTCTTGAGCTAAGGCATCAAAACCCTACATTGCTCGTAGCACCACTGTCTTCCACACTCCTACAAGTATGGCCCATACTTAAAGCATTCAACTGCTTTTCTAAACCAATGTCCTAAAATCCACATTCTGCCAACAAGCTACATGGTCAGGCCTGTCAAAGCAATATCCTACGCCCTGATACCAAATTCTGTGTTAGTCAGTGTTTTGTTGCTGTGAAGAGACACCATGTCCACAGCAAATCTTACAAATGAAAGAATTTAATGGGAGTAGCTTACAGTTTCAGAGGAATAATTCATTATCACCATGGCAGGAAACATGGAGGCACACTGGCAGAAGTAGCTAAGAGATCTACATCTAAATCCACAGGCAGCAGGAAAAGAGAGACACTGGAACTGGCAGGGTTTTTGAAATCCCAAAGCCCACCCCCAGTGACACATCTTGTCCAACAAGGTCACACGTACTAATCCCTCTGACATTCAAATACATGAGCCTATAGGGGCCATTTCCATTAATCTACCGTAGCATGCATGGATAGTGCTACTGGGCATCATTTATTGCATTGTTTTCTTTGATATAACATTAATGTGTTTGCCTTGCTATGTTTTATTATAATCAGTGAGGAACCTAAGCATCATGAATTAATATTCCTCTCCATTATAGGTGAAATTCTCGTAGGATCTAAGTGTCCCTTCCTTCATGTAAACAGACAGTGCTGTGGCTCAATTCAACCACAGATGGAACCCAAGAGGACTTTGCTTTGTACTTTTTAAAAGTAGATTTCATTGCTCTCCAAAAGCTGAGTTATTTTGCTTAGTACCTAATGGCTGGAAAAATAAAACAATGAAATTGAAAGCCCTACTTTAAAAAGCCATTACTCCAATTATATGCTAAAATAATAACTTTTTCTATTCTATTACTTACTTACTAAGTTATCCATTGAGTCCTAGGATGTTCTGGTAGCTTCCCAAAGCTGAGTCAAGAATTGATTTGAGTTAACTAGGACAACGCAGAGAGGGGCAGAAATGAGGGGGAGATTGAGTATGATTAGCATTGCATGGTTTTTGTTTGCTTTAGGGTTGGGAGTGCTGTTGTTGTTGATAATGATGTTGAGACAGCGACTCCCTATATAGCCCAGGCTCCCCTAAAACCTGTCATCCTACTGCCTCAGGCTTCAGGACACTGAACTTACAATTGCTATAGCTCCTGGCTTTGCATTGTGTTTTCAAGGAAAATGTGGAAAGGTACGGGAACCCAAAGTTCTTCAGTGGTAGAATTGAAGTAACACATGCAAATAGCCGGGATTAACCAAGCAATAGTAACAGAAGCAGACCTGGTGGTGTGGCTCCTTAGTGGGACACATCCCCAGCATGTGTGAGAGGTCTTAGAGTGGAACCCCAGTACTGCAAAAGCACAAAGCAAAGCTGCCAACAACTTTAATAAAAAAAATTGAGAGGCTATTACAAAAGCAAAAATTATGAATGCCTTGGAATCCCTCATAGGGTAGAGGCCCAGTAGCTTGGGATCTAGCATTGGGAAGGATAAGGCATTGAAAGACAAAACTGAATGAATTCCAGGAAAAAAACGGGGAAATGCACAGAGAAATGGAAATGAAGATAACATAAACCCTTAGTTTCTAAGACGTCAACTTGGTAGTGCATCCTGTCTGGGATAAACTAGAGTGACAGGAATGATAGAGGAGGGGCAGCTTAACCACATGCTCTGCAGGGAAGTCTTGGAGAAAAGGTTTACTCAGCAGGCACAAGCAGTGAGCAGAGCCTGTGGGGACAGCCAGGAGTACCTGGGAACGCAGATTTCCAAAGCCAGGATCAGGCACCTTCAGTGAGCTGACACTGCACAGTTAGAAGCAGTGTCGGGCACAGTGCTTTTGATACTCTGAAGAGGTGAGCAGATGGACTCTTGGACAGCTTTGCCACAGTAGTGGAACTCAAGAGTCCCCTGGTTTTTATAGCACATTTATTATTTGTTCTGCTTAAAACAAGAAGGACAAGTAACTTGTTCCAACAATCCTTTACTACTTTCACAGTTTAGTTCCCTCTATAGTCATTAGAGACCAAAAAAAACCACAACAATAACAAAAAAACCAAACAAGCAAACAAAGAAAACAACCAAATAAACAACAAAAAATGTTTCCAGGTGAAAAGAAATATGTCTATCTAAAATATTTAACCTCCATCTTTGTAAGAGTCATTAAAATCTCTTCATTTGCCACTTCCTGAACCTCAACAAGCAGCCAAACCACTGTCTCATTCTTTGGTTTCAAATGAAAGATGAAGAAAAAGAAAATGATTCATGCCTGTGCTTGGAAACCATTCACAGTATAGTTAACATGGAGCCAGACACTCTACCTGGGGCCTTTATGATTCTCCTTTTACCAAGGAGAATACATACACATTTACATACACGCATATATATTTTGCATATGTATCTCATTGATGTGTTGAGATAGTGGTACCCACTTAGTGATGTCAAATAGGAAGGAAACCGGTGTGCTTGCTAAATGCCCCATTTACTGGAATTGTGGAGACTTGGCAGTTTCCACTTACAGTCAGTGTATGCAGAGACTTGTACATGATACTGACATTAACTGTGTACAGGTGTTATGCCAGCTGTGGAGGGAAAAATAGAGACACATGACTAGAGCCACTCGTCGTCAGTTTTATTTTTAAATTTTTATTTGAGTATTGAACCCAAATGAAAGTCTCATAGTTTTCAAAAAGATGTAGCATTTCAGAATGTAATTAGAAAAGGGCCAAATTATTTTTAAGCGTTTGTAAAATTACTATGATCAGTTACGAATGGGACCCTTCCAGGCCCCATTTACAGTATCGTTGACCTTGAACCAGTCACTCTACCAAGAGCATCTACACGTTTGCAGATAGGGGAGGACCAGTGTGAACTTGCATCCATGAACAAAATACTCAATGGTGAAACTGTGTGCAGTGGATGAGGACAGAGAATGGCATGGGAAAATCAGTTCAGGGGCCAGGCACAACTCAAGAATAATGTTTCTACCAACAGGATTAACTACCAATGTGGCCGCTAAATGTATCTATTGTGAGGAGGGAGAGGAGGCAGCCCAGTACTCCAACGTGGCCTCCTTCATAAAGCTTCCAGACACAGCCTGAGATGCATGGCTGTTGTTGTGCTCTCAGCCTACGCTGAAGCTGCACACACTTATTCAGAGTGACTGCCACACTGCCTGACGCCCAGGCTCATTAAATACCCAATGAGGACGAAAAGAGTCCCTTCAACTGACAGCAGACTTACAGTGATCATTACTCTGCTGCAGCCCACAGACCAGAAGCTGTCAGTGTGCAGTGGTCCTAGGGACGACAGTGGAGTTTGCACTTTTAACACAGAGCCTTAGTATGTAGATCAGTTTCCAGTAACTGATTTCTTCCTAATAAATTTTTATTTTAAGAAAATACACTGCCCAACTCTTAGAAGGAAGGAAAAAGCAAGGTATATCTATAGACAGAATGAGTGCTTGCTTGACACAGCTACACATAAAACCTCACGAGGCAATGTGAGGTGGCAGTGTGTCTCACATGCCTGCCGGTAAGTACATTCATGTCTATGTGTTGATATGAAGTTTTTCCAGTCATGATAAATTTGAGAGAAATACCATATTCTCACAAATGTAGTGATCATCATAGACAGATACAGTTTAATCAATGTACAATATGCTACCTTCAGTGCAAACACCAGGAACTGCTGTTTGCTGCTGGTGATGCAGGTTATTCTTTATAGAAAGGACAGAGAGGAAAGGCAGAAGGATGATTTAAGAGACTAAAGTGGCCAACAAAGCCGAGCAAAGCAATCACTCTTTGTGGATTGGGGAAGAATTCAGAGGGTGAGTTTTGCCCGGAGTCTGTCTGTAGTTACCCAGTAGAGAGCTTATACACAGAGAGATTCTACTAAGAACATTTCCTCACTCAGCCCTCCTTGTGAGAGGCGCTGTGCAGAGGAGAACCCCCAGATGCAGAGTCTGTACTTAGCAAGGTCAGGCAGCTCAGACACAGCCAGGCTGGGATTCACATTTGTGTAAGATGTTTGTGTAGGCTAAGCAATGTGGAGGAAATGAACTGAAGGTAAACTCAGCCTGAAAGCAGAGACATACCCTCCCCAACGTGTGCAATGCCAGACTCACTTTAAGATAGGTGTCTGGCCTTGCCCTGCCCAGCAGAACTGCATTAGCACTTCTTCCTGCTGTAGGGAGACCAAAGCCAGGAGCCTAGCAACAAGTCCCTAATGAAGGCTGTCTGAGTCCGCATCACATTAGAAAATAAGTTTCAAAATGATAATCTAGACTGGGGAAGACTGAGGGGAAGTTCGAGAGTCTGGCGGGTTGCTGATCCCCAGGCTCTGTGAAGTAGATCTGAGAAGCACTAGGCAGACTGACAAGATGAACTGGGCCGACCCAACCAGAGCTAGGAGTTGGTGTTTACAGTACAGGCAGGGAACACTGTGGCCGGTTTTAATGAGAACAGAAACCTGGTCTGGTGACAGTATGGGCAGAGTGGAATGCAGCCATGTAAATAAAGGTGGCATTTCCTGCAGTCATAGAAAGGTACATTAGAGAGTGTGAGGGCAGGAGAACAGCACACAGCAATGCAAGACTGAAAGCAGGGAAACAGTGTCCAGGAACACTTCCCTTGAGAGCATCTCTAAGAAACTCAAGCTAGGCATGGTGCCGCACACCTTTAATCCCAGCACTCAGGAAGGCAGAGGCAGGTAGACCACTGTGAGTTCGAGGCCAGACTAGTCTATAAAGTGAATCCAGGACAGCCAAGGCTACACAGAGAAACCCTGTCTCAAAAAAAAAATACTCAATATTTTTAGGATTTTTAGGAAATTATATAGCATATAAAAATAAGTAACATTAGTAGAGAACCATGCTCCAGGTTTACTGTTACAGACGCCGGACATCTTTAGAAGGCAATGTAGAGGAACGGGATGTTTTCCTTTATGACATTAGTACCTGTGGCCCTAGCTTTCACAAGTCTGCATTTTTTTAAAATGAGTTCCTTCTTACACATTGGGAGGGAGGAAGTCTCTGAGTGCCGTGCTGTGGCAGGGAAATAAGACTGGAATCCTGGAGTTTAAGCCTGGCCCTGCAGAGGTCCCCCAGGAAGTCCGGGCCCCTGCTTCTTCTTGTATAATATATTCTAAGTCATCTGCTCCAGGCTGGCGGTATTTGAGGAGTGAGGCATAAAGTGGGAGAATTTGGAGGAGTGGAAAAGGGAGGCAGTGGTCGCTGTACCCTGTGAGGCCTAAGGTCATGGTTAGGGCCGAGGGAGCCCATCGTACCCATCCATGCAAGGCATCCTAATGCCTGCATCCCAGCAGCCAGTTTTCTGAGCTGAGATCTTGTTAGGGAAGCAGGTTTAAGACCAGGCACTGATCATGCTGCATCTCACTGGTTTAATGAGACACATTTAAGAAACTGTCCGTTTTCTATAGAGTCAAAGTCATCGACTTCTGAGTAGAAATTAAGAATGTTCTAAATTAGCCCATGTCAATGCTTTAAAGATTTTTCTGAGGTGTAAATCATTGAGCTACACTCTGCCTTTATTGGGTTACTTAATGACAACACATCACCTTTTGTCTCCCCTGCATGCTAGCCATGAAACTGGGGCCTTTATTTTTCTTCTTTAGCTGGGAACGTTTGGATTTCTTAGAACCAGATTTGTTCTAAATATATGAATCCCTATTTACCCTTCTCCCTGTTTCTAAAAAAAAAAAATCTTAGAGGTTTTTAAGGTAAATCTCCTCTCTCCAGCTAGTGATAAAAGCCCATTTGCTTCTCCTAAGTATCACATGGCTGCTTGTTTCCTAGTCTCACTGTTTTCTCTGAGTTCTCCCTCAGTTCCCAATGCGCCCCTCAGTTGACCAGCTCTGCCCTGTGTCCCCGAGCTCCCCACACTAGTGCATGGTCTCAGTCTGCATTTGATTCTCCAGCTCTTCCCAGACTGAGCATGGTCTCAGGGGTTCCACGGTCTCCCCAAGTCCAAGGCGGCGAGTTTTCCATCACACAGATCTAACATAAAATCTCTCTAAATAGTGCTATTACCTCTTGCCATGATATTTTAAGGCTATAATTTAAAGCAAGCCCCCCCCCCATTTCTGTCTCTGTGTCTCTGTCATTCCTTTCATTCAGCAACGCTCTTACGAAGCACAGTCCTTTTATAAATTCCCAACTAATTAATTTCCTTTTAAACATACACAGTTTCTTGGACTGGTGAGATGGCACAGTGGGTAAAAATTTGATAGCTTGTGTTTGATCCCCAGATACCATGTAGAAGGAGAAAACTGTTGTACTTTAATCCCTTATATGCACACATGAACACACATAACAGTTAAAAGAAATTGTACATTTTCTTAGTGTTGGGCCACAACTATAGTTTTTGCACTTGAGATCAACATTTGAGCAGATGCTTATGTAAACCTGTAAGTGAGAGCACTGTGAAACCACTGACCTGGACCTCTCCACGATTGGAAAAGTTCATCTGGGGATATTCAAACTGCCAAGGCTAACTCTTGGGGTATGGTGGGAGGGAGTCTATGAGCTGGAACAGCCTGGGAGTTGGAGCAGTGGGAGGGCCTTTGATGTCCAGAGCAGCCTGGGAACTACTTGGGGACTTTGATCTGTCCTTACAGGTTTGTTTGAATTTGAATTAGTAGGGAACCAGACACCTTTTACCACACGTAGTTGACTGTAGTAGGGGACAGATTGGGAAGTATGGCTGTTCATGACAAACAGAAACCCCCTTCACAAGGTGTCTGATGAATACTGAGCATAGCTTCTGTTTATCTGCTAGCAATCATTCTGTTTACCCACAGTCCGGCCTGTGCTCAGCCCAGACTGTCATTTATGGCATCGTCAGCGGCACCACCATTCTAGGACCTGTTTTGTACCTAACAGCACCTGCTCCCACAATTTAAGGACTAAGGGATTTAGAGTTAAATTATGCATTGTCTCAGTTAGATTATGCATGGGTCCTCATGTGCTCTTGGTATGTAACATTTAACGTCTAGAAGTTGGAGCTTACCCCTGGTCATAGTATTGGACAGGCAAGCAGGTTCAATATTAGCTTTTCACACATAAAAAGCATGTGTTTGGCAAACTCCTACAGGCATTGACTTTGCGTTTCAGTGATAGATTGTATCTATAGGATACCTTTAGGGAAGAATGGCTCTTTCTAACTATGCTATTTGTTAATGGTATTTGTTAAAGCCACAGTTGTGTGGTATGTTTTGGTGAAAGGTCATTTGGCCCATCTCCATGGTATGTAATGTTTACAGCTAACGTCAGAATGTCAAATGTGTGTTGGGCATGTTGTGGTATTGAGAATATTTTTTTCCATGAAACAGTGTATATGATTGGAAAGCAAAGAAATCTAGGTCAAGCATGATGGCATGCTGGGGAACTTTTTTTTCACCTCTAGAGGCCTGAAAGCTCCATGGTGAGGCAATACCAGTTCCGCCAGCGGCCTGCTCATGGGAAAGTAAGGAAACCTGTGCTTTTTGCTATGTGGCTTCCTTCCATTGAGAGAACCCTGGGGGATCCATGCGGAGTATCAGGAAGATAGCTTTCCACACTTTTATTACTTTTATTTAAAATATAGGACACAGCTAAGCCTCTACAATACCATGGGTTGTGTTCTGAGAGAACACAGCCATTGCAACAGCCATGGTGAAGGCCAGAGGGGG
This sequence comes from Pachyuromys duprasi, assembly GCA_028658305.1. Taxonomy (NCBI): domain Eukaryota; kingdom Metazoa; phylum Chordata; class Mammalia; order Rodentia; family Muridae; genus Pachyuromys; species Pachyuromys duprasi. The sequence continues at coordinate 10,963,142 of CM053752.1, forward strand.
AGGAAACGCAAAGCTCTTGTCCTCAGACACAGGGAGCTCCTTGTCTTCAGAGCCTGCAGGAAAAATACTTGAGGACAGGGCTGGCTTTGCTCCTGTCAGAGTTTAAAGCTGATAAAGTTCACGATTAAGACCTTCAGTTTTCCCTGTGTAGTAAGATGTGTCTCAAAGGTAACCAACACCAGCAAAAACCAGACCTTCAGTAAGTTCTTACAGATTGCCCCAGTGTTCTATGTCTAGGACTGAAGTCTCATTCAAAAAGAGGGAAAAATTGACAGCAGGACTCTAACATGGAAATAAATCTAACTTGTAAACAATGCAGGTGTGTAATGAACCAAAGGGCCATTTCAGCTTAAAGGGCTGAGAAATACCGTCCTGCATGTCTTTGGAGTTTTTGCATGTCTAGTGGACATCTCTCTCTCTGATGGCCTGTTTTTCCCAATACTCCGTAGGATAATTACTTGTCCAGAGTGATAATTATTTGTTTTGTGATGACTGGTCTTTTAACAACAACAACAACAAAAACCTTCTCCATAATCTCTTTTTTCTCTGTCTGGTAAATCTCTCCTATGACTCAGTTCAAATATTGCCTCTGAACTTATTTCCAGCCCTTGAATCCTCCTCTGCCTTTAGGTAGGAAGCACCTTTCTTTTGTTGTGACTATTAGTCATGCCATCTATTTCTCATCCTTACTTTTTATCTGCCACAAATCAAGAGTTTTTAGCTACTAATCTGTAATATGGCCAGTGCTGCATTTGCCTGAGCTGTACATGGGGCTGTAGAACTAATCTCATTCTGCATCCATGCTGTAGGCTTAGGTTGGAAGACTGTGCCCACTTCAGACTGGCTGTTCAATGATACAATAATGTTAAAAAAAAAGAAAAGCAGTGACTGATCGAATGTTCCTCTGTGATCTGGTCATAGATGCAGCTAGGTAAGATTAGCACTTCTTCCTGCACCTGTTATTTTAGTTAGAATTAGTGACAGTTGGAACTCAGTATGTTAATATTAAATGTATAATTGTCCACTGAAAAATTAGCAATGGCTGGATTTGGGATATTTATACTTTTGTTAAAGTTCGACTTCAAACATTCTCTTTCATTGTCTGACTATATATAATATAATTTATATATATATATATACACATAAATCAAACATATATTTATACATATATACAGAGAGGACATTTTCATTTTTAATACAGATGGAGCATGAATCAGAAAGACACTTCTAAGAAATAAATGCTTCATTATAACCCAAAACTAGTCCAGGCTGGATCCAGATGGATCAGTCTGTAATAAATATCAGTAATTTAGGCAGGTATTTTTTTTCTTTTTACTGCAGGTCTATGGGACTTGCTGTATGCCCCCCCCCTGCCACATAGTAGCTTACAAAGTTGCTACACTCTGCATAGAGAGATGAAAGTGACCCTCCAGCTATGACCTGGATCTGGTCATGTCGCTTGCCCTGGCCAAAGCTAATAAAACAGTGTGAGCTGTGGAGCCAGCAGCTGGAATTGATATGTAACAAGCACCAGTTGACCAGGCCAACATGACTTTTAACTCTTCCTGTTTCAGTTACTGTAACGAGTGCATGCTGGATCCAGACTGCGGCTTCTGCTACAAGATGAACAGTTCAGCTGTCATGGATTCTTCCTGTGTTCCAGTAAATAAAGCTTCTACAAACGAGGCAGCGTGGGGCAGGTATGTCATGCCCTGCTTACCATGAGAATGTCATCCAGTTTCAAAACGAGCCTGTTCTATTAGCTTGTACTCATCGTACGAGAAATGGGATGTGTGGTGTTCTATTGAATATATATAAGACAGTTTGATTGTAGTAACTCCTACTTCATTCTCCTACGCTCCTTTCCCTCCTGCTGGTTATCCCTGCCCTTCTTCTACTTTCCCTAATACTAATAGTCTCTTCTACTTTCATCTTTAAAAAAAATCAAGATTTTAGTCCTGCAAGATAGCCTAGCAGCTAAAGGTGCTTTCTAAGGCTGAGCTGAGTCCCCAAGACACACATGATAGAAGAAGATAGATATGCAAGGGATCCTGTGGCTTCCACACACGCACACACAAGCATGCAAACACACACACACACCACTCAGAAATAGAGAGAGAACATGTTCTTAAAGAAACTAAAAATCCAGATTCACTTTACGAGAGAAGTCACGTTATTAGTCAGTGAGACTGGTTTTCAGCCTGCAGAGTGTGTATGGTACAACAGGCCCTTTTCATGCACCTCTGGGAAAAGGTTTTGCAGCATGTCCTGGTGATTCAGAAATACTGCATGTTTCAAAATACAGAAGAAAGCACTCAGATCCCATGTGCATGGCAAATACTCTTAGTATTAAACAGCTTGACCCAGCAGGGCCACCAGGCTTTGGATGTTTAGTTGAATCGGGTGTTTACTTGAATCACCAGGGCAGTTTCTCCCACTCCGGAATGTAATTTCCAAACTGTAATTTTCTTAACCCAAGTGCAAGACAGTTCTAAAGTCAAAATAAGTTAGCATCACTTTAAATTATTTTGCGGAGCTTTTTTCCCCTGCAGTTTTTGTGGCTCAATGAAATTATCCAGAATCAGAATAAACATTGCTCACCATCAGTGTGTATCCTGCCTGAAAGCTATCAGCATCTCTGTTTGGGACAGAACACATTGCTTTATCATGAACACACTCAGCCAAACCCCTTGCATCTCCAAAGAATGATTAAATCAATGATGGGTCTTAAACTGGAGACATCTGTAGAGCCACATTGGAAGGAAAAACCAGGAAGCCCAGTAAAAGTGTTTGTCTCACAAGCCTGATGAGTTAGGCTTGATCATATAAAGGTGGATGGAGAAACCGATGTCACAGACTTGACCTCTGACCATGATAGGCAAGCATTGTCACCCTACTCCCACCTCGGGTGCAAATAATAATAGTAATAATTATATATATATTATATATATATATATATATATATATATAATTTGAAAAATGAGTATGGGGATGGAGAGATGGTTCAGTTATTAAGAGCAGGTACTGCCCTGGCAGAGGACCTGAGCTCATTTCCTATAACTCTACCTTCAGGGAATCTATAGCTCTTCCTCTGACCTCCAAGTGCCCTGCCTTTGTGGGCACAAAGTCTACACTCAAATATAGACATACATGTACATAAAAATAAAATCTTAGAAAAAGAGTAACAGCCAAATTGTCAGAACACAGAAAACATGGCATTTCCATGGAAAGCAACTCTTTTCTGGTCTGTGACTGTGTCTCTCTGTGTACTTTGCTGGCTGATCTCCAAATCCTCCTGCCTCAGACTTTAGGTGTTAGTTAGCGTCATAGGCATGAGCTACAGTGTTTAGAGGAAAGCAACTTCTGATCGATATGGGAGGATAGGCCAGAGGAATGAGCCATAACACTCGATGAAAGTGAAAAAACAACAAGGCATGAAAGATGGGCAAATAAAATCTAAATGACCAGCATTACCAAAACAGAGACTTTAACATAATAAGCTTAAAAGAAATAAAGGCTATATTTTCTACTATACTCAATGTTGTACACTTAAGAGGCATATCATAAATGTGAATGTCTATATGTTGGATTATGTCATAATCCAGCAAAGTTTGCATATACACAATACTTAAGAAACTAACATTCAAGGTAAACGTATAAAACGTGGTATGAAAATTGTATGTGTGTGATCTGTTTGAAAGATAAGCTACTAAATGAAGTGGCAATGCAATCAAGCTAACAAAGATTGGAGCGGGGGAATTTACAAAAACATGGTTTTGAGAAATCACAGAAAACTGAGAAAAATTAAACATCTACTTAAACCCATCCACAATAAACCATTTAGACACACTGATTAAAGACAAGAGTATTTAGACTGAAAATTTAAAGATATATTTTGTACACCATTTGCAAACAACAACCACAGAAATGTTGGAAATTGTGTGGAAAAAATTATGTGCTAAGTCAAGAAAACAAAGATATCAGAAATCAGAGAATTTGGGAATCTTACCAAATTTAATACAAGAGTTAGTCAACCTGAGAAGTTCATTCATTTTGAACCAACATGGAACACCTGCAAAAATGTGTTATGTTTAATAAAAAAAGTAAATTTAACAAGTGCATTAATATATACCCAAATAAGCTATAAGTAAATTCAGATACTATCATTCAGACATGTCTTCTGGCCAAGGGAGATATTTATCACCTTTTCTAAATTAGTTGAGAAACTAAAAACAAAAGTTCAAATTGAGAACAGATCATAGAAGCTGGACAGGAGGCTCAATGGTTAAGAGTGCTTGCTGCTTTTGCAGGGGATCAAAGTTCAGGTCCAATCCTGGCAGCTCACGATGCCTTTAACTCTAGCCTCAGGGATCTGATAACATCTTGTGGCCTCTGTGGGCACCTGCACACATGTGACACACACACATGTGTGAATGTAAATAAAACAATATATAAACCTTAAAAAATCAAATGAGGGAAAATAAAATTTAAAGTTCACAGCTACACAGACTTGCAAGAAGTAGAAACAGAACACAGAGTAATTTTGCACAGGAAGGTGCAAAACTCAAGAGCAGCCAGTCCTTAGAAAGGTTTGTACAGATGGAGAAAACTCTAAGATGGCAATTCTGGCCAGGAAAAGAGAAAAGGCATAAGCAATATTTAAAATGAAAACACATGCAAGAGACAACAGGACTTATGACAGTTATAGGAGTTGGGTGAATAGTGCATTTGAAGGTCCATAAAAAGTTTTCAAGAAAAAGTAGAACTTTCTAGCACAAGCTCAGAACATCTTTGAAGTGCCATTTCTATTTGGCAAGTGAAATTTCTGATTGAAAAGGTAAGTCCACCTTGTTTGGAGCAGCTGCCGCTATGCACTGGAAACATTCTCAGTTAAGAAAGTGATAGTGTCTTTACGTGGTGCTAGGACAACTGGTCCTCATCAGGTCCTGCCCCCATCTGTAGACTGAGAGTAGCGGCTGTATTGAGCAATGTGGTTCTTTAAAGGGTTTCTAAGCAATGTAAGGTTATATCAATGTAGACATGTCCTGTACAGTGTGTGTGTAACATATAGCATTATCTAACTGATCAATGCATTAGAATAGTTCTCATTTATTCCATGTGTCTCTTCATCCTCCTCCATACCTCCCAGCTCTCTGTCTACACAAAACCATAAATAATCCATTCTGGAATTTCAATGCTAACTAAAAATACCATTAATGAGGGATGCTTTCTTAGCTTGCTGTTTCAGTATTTGTTTCCTATAACACAGCACTTTAGCTCTGTAATTAGAAGCACTAGAATAGCTGGTAGAGTCCCTCTTTGGCAGTTCATTGTTCACAGCATTCATTCAGCTGAGATATTTTTCTCACTGCCAAGCTTTGATACAGCGTGAAGCCTGTTGGCTCTGCTTCCCACCACTTGCCTGAACAAAATGTACTCAGGCTACACCTCTCCGCAGTGCACTGATGCCCTTAACGACTTTCCTCTTCCTCTGCCTTCTGCCTGGGGTTAACCATTTCTTCCTTTATCACTGCTCAAATTTTAATAATCATTTTGTTCAAATAAGACGTTTGTCAGTTTTTGCTTTGCATTCTGTTAGAGTAGGCTACTAAACAGAGCATATGTGTACCACTAACCTTGTGGTAGCATAGCAACAAGAGAACAGTTATGGCCACAACAAATCACTGATAGTTATGAGGCATGGCTTGACACCACTTGACACTTGACAGTGTGTTGCATCCTGGTCCAGGAACTTCCAGGAAAAAAAAAAAGGCTGTTTCCACAGATGCAACTCTCATGGACCTTAGAGCAAAGCTCATCTCACACTAATATGGTAGCCTCCCTCCATAAAATAAATGAAGCACAGCCCCTCTCTCTGACAGCTGATCCAGAGTGAATTCAAGCCTAGCAAGAAGGGAGCATCCTCCAAACTCAGATTTCAGTGTCCGGATGAGGTGCCCCACCGAGCATCATCTGAAGTCTGGGATAACTTGGCTAGTGACTTCATGGTCCCATGGCAGCGCTCTGTGCTCAGATGTGTCTTCTTGCCTAGACACCAAGTCCCAGGCTGTGTCCCATCCCATTGAACATGCTCAATTTGCTTTGGGCAATAGTGAAATACCTGAGAGGGTTTGCAGTAAGTCAGAATTTCAAAGGAGAGAATTCAGGGTTCTAATGATTTCATCCCAGATACCTTCTTGTAAATGTTTCCAAAAGAGAAAAAGTGTGAAAGAAAACATGACAATCAGACAGTTTTGATTAACACAATCTGGTTACCTTGGACTTTAAAAGGATAAACAATGTTCCAATGAAAATGAATCATGTAGTCTAGAGTGCATAAAGCCAAACTACAAGAAAACACTTAAGAAGCCAATGGAAGTTGCCCAACAATTTCGTTAGAGCATCCCCTGGTATGCCAGGCAGTCCATGTGTCTGCAGTGATGGTATAAAACCATGCACGCAGTACAGAACTGGCTGAGCAGAAAAGCAAAGGCTTTCCTTTCATGGCCTTTTTATGGAATCTTTTCAAAATATACATCCATTATGAATTCTGAAAAAGAAGTAGATTAATGAAACATAGTCTATATAGATGTGTATTATTAGATATGATAGATTCCTATTACTCAATTACGGGATAGAAAAACCTCCAGCTCTATTCCTGATGACAACATAATTCATAGTTAAATATTGCTAGCTTATACTTTACAGGGAAGTAAAGTATCTGATATAGAGTATCTTGATCCACTTAAAATTATAATCATATTGACTGCTTGGACATGAGTCATAATGCCAGATTATTTTTATATCACTAGTACTTAATGTTATCACCTATGTATAATTTCAGAAATCACATATCTTGGGTTATTATTTTTAAAGTCCAAGAACCTAAGAGTCCTTTGATTGTAACAGTTAACTAAAACATTTCAGAATAATTTTTCTGTGTGTATTTATGTAATGTCCTAGTTCATATTGTTGTGCCAGTAAATTCTTTATGTTTTATTCAAGTAGTAATATTCATACTGCAAAAATTACATTTTTTTGCTAAAATTCACATTTTCAGACAGCCCATCCACATTTTTGTAAACATTTCCAAATGTCTTCCTCAGTTTGTATTTCCTTTGAAATGTAGTCTATGAGTTATTTCTCACTGAGGAAGATTTAGAGTCTGTAAGTCTGTTTATGGCACCGTGATGAATCATGGCTCATCCAGGACTGGTTCAGCAAAGCAACAGGAGATGATGCTAGTGCAAAGGCGACAGTGGGGACAGTGGCTAGCAGTGACAGATCCGGCCTGGAGCGCACTCTCCAAGGCCTGCTAGGAAATTGCATTTTTTTTTTATTAGTGCATCTCCATAGATGTGGGCTTCAAAGTGGCAGTGGTTGTAGGCGAGTGACTCCGTGGGGTGCCTGGATCAGGATGTGCTGAGATCACATGGTGAGACACAGTAGAAAGACACTCAACAGAAGAAAGTCGCTGGCACCACCTTGGCAATTAACACCTGGGCCGGAAGAGTCAGCTAGAAATTAACCACGCTTGTTGTCATTCCGTCTACCACAGCTCTCTCCACTTCCTGGCAAGTGTAGTGATTTTATTAGTGCTAAAAACAGCTGCTGCTGCTCCCTGGGAGATGATTTTTTTTTTTTTTTTGATTCAGCCTCGTCCATGTGACTTACTCTGGCCAAGTAAAGGAAAGGGGAACCAATCTGTGTCATTTCTGTGCCAAAGTTTTAAAATCAAGTTTTCAGCCAGAAATTTCTAAAACTGTCTTTTCATTCTGCTGTGAAGTTGGCCATGTCCCCATATAACAGGTGCTGCATGAGCTGTGGTTGCAGAGTAAAAAGAGAGGTTGGAGTCATATGTGGCCTCGGGCAGACCTGCTCCAGGCGCTGGTTTGAGTAAATCACAGTGGAATCTGAGACTCCTGTCGCATAGATATCATCTGCCCTTGGGTGGCTGATAAAGACACACTGAATTCCGCTGCTGTTTAAAGTAGGATATGCTGGATTCCACTATGGAAACAATAACCCTAAGTTACAAAAGCAAGCCAATTTTTAAAAGAAATCAAGAACAGCAAAGGAAGTATGAGTAGTTGTAGAAAGATTTGCTGAATAATTTTGAAGATGTTGCCAGTAGTCATAAATATGGGGCACATGCTGCAGGTGGTGGGATATTGGAACAGCTTTTAATTAGAGAGTAAAAGAAATGGATCATGATTAGAAGGCAGAGTCCCGATGGACAAACAAAGAATTCTCTGAAGAGCATGTACCATCCAGGACAAGGCATTTGGAAGTTTTTAATACAAGGGCTATAGCAGGGTAGTGCCTACATTTTAAACTGGTAGATTGGATATTACAACCCAATTTAAACTTTGATTACAACTGAATAGTGACTCATACTTTGTAATATAGCTTTTCCTGAAATCAATTTTTGACATAATGTACATGCCACCAATGTCATCAGTTCAAACACATTAATAATAAACACCCAGTCACCAAAATGTGTCACTTTAAGGAAGAAGTCAAAGCACGTCCCTTTTGGTGTCATTTAACCAGCAGTGACCCAGATGTGAATTCTCTACTTTGCTCTCCTTCTGTCTTCCATCTCTTTCTGACTGTTGTATGAGTTTGAATCTGTGCTCGCATTAAGGCTGTCTTAGGAGTCTGCCCTGTTTGTGTCCCTCTGCATCTGTCTATCTGTCTCTAGGAAAAAAGTGTCACTATTTCTTGTATTAAGTAGCATAGAAAGTATCACATGGAAAAGGAATGAGGAGTGCTTTATAGAAATCTGAATGGAGTTTTAGGCAGGGCTAAGTCACTATCTCCATCTGACCCCAGCTGACCAAGGCAACAAAACAGTCTTACACACATCATTGTTTATCAAACGATATCCAAATGTCATATTCAAAATTTATGGTGGATGAGGCTGCTTTCAACCCATTTGCTGTTTGCAGCGAATGGTATACATGTAAACACACAGGTATTATTCTGCATCAAGCATATGGAAGAGTACATAAAGATCACAGTGATGCATTAGCTTAGGTTGTGCACATTGATTACATGGAAACCCAAGACAAGTAACATTAGCTATTACATTGTTCTCTTAAAGGTAGCTTAAACAAACAGGCTAAATACACAGTAGAATAGCAATCTTCAGTGACATTGAAGTATATGTTTTTTTTATTTTTTATTTTTATTAATTACAATTTATTCACTTTGTATCCCCCCTGTAGCTCCCTCCCTCTTCCCCTCCCAGACCCTCTCCCCCTTCTCTACCCATGCCCCTCCCCCAGTCCAGTGATAGGGGAGGTCCTCCTCCCCTTCCCTCTGATCCTACTCTATCAGGTCTCTTCCTATTCTATCAGGTCTCATCAGGAATGGCTGCATTGTCTTCCTCTGTGGCCTGGGAAGGCTGCTCCCCCCTCAGGGGGAGGTGATCAAAGAGTAGGCCAATCAGTTCATGTCAGAGACAGCCCCTGTTCCCATTACTATGAAACCCACTTGGACATTGAACTGCCATGGGCTACAGCTGTACAGAGGTTCTAGGTTATCTCCGTGAATGGTACTTGTTTGGAGTATCAATCTCAGAAAAGACCCCTGTGCCCAGGTTTTGTTGTTTTTCTTGTGGAGCTCCTGTCCTCTCCAGGTCTTACTATTTCCCCTACTTCTTTCATGAGATTCCCTGCACTCTGCCCAAAGGTTGGCCATAAGTCTCAGCATCTGCTTTGATAGTCTGCAGGGCAGAGCTTTTCAGAGGCCCTCTGTGGTAGGCTCCTGTCCTGTTCCCTGTTTTGCCCCTCTTCTGATGTCTTTCCTCTTTGCCTTTCTGAATGGGGATTGAGCATCTTAGCCAGAGTTCTCCTTCTTAATTAGTTTCTTTAGGTGTATAGATTTTAGTATGCTTATCCTATATTTGTGAGATCCAGACTGAGTCCCACCCAGTTTTTTAAAATGAGGGATCATATTGCATTGCTGCAAAAGTATATTTAAAGGGCAATAATTTCAGGGAGGGAACCATAATATTACAGTGCATGGTTAAAGTTACTGCTCTGAGATAAAGACATTATGATGGGATTTCCCAACAGACAAAGTCATTTGGGGGAAAAATGCATGAAAGTATGTGAGTTCTAGAATTCAGCTTTGTCTTTTAGGAAGTATAATTGCTAGATTTCTTGAAAGATAAAGGTTTATGATAAGCTAGAGGGCAGAATATTTTATATACTGCACAGTGATTAAATTTCATGAAACTGTGTTGCTAACTTCAGAAATATTTTTAAATAATGTTCAATTTCTTGATCACATTGACATAAGTGAGTAAAGTATGTTACAAATTCTAAAAATCATCAATTTCTTTTATATATTTCTAAGGCTCATGAGAACAACAGATATTAGTCTTAATTAAAACTATATTGAAAACTTAAAACTGAGCTGTTGTGCATGAGGCATGAAGGTAAAAGGTCCCATATTGATAAGTACATCCATCAAAATTTGTAGAGCATATTGGATGAGATCCTGCTGTTTATAAGGTACTATTGGTTCCTTTGTGTACAACTGAAAACTGTGACTGACATTAGAAAATTGCCTTTTTTGCTTTAGCATAATCTTTGAGAGGTACTTGGCTGTGCAGACCTTTGTTACTTTCTGGTTATCTGGCTAAGAAAATAGAATAAGTTATATTCGGAAGTGTATGATCAATTAGTGAAGTCAACATTTAATAACTCAGTAAATCCTGGCAGTGTTTTCTACAGCTGTCCTACCAAACAAATTGTCCTTTGGGTGACACTTACCTGGATAAACACTATGCAATTATTTAAAATGTGCTTAAGAACTTTGTTATATGCTGAGATCAGACAGCAGAACTTTTATAAAGACTTGGGAGGAGTCAACCTAGACAGACAAATGTGCTAAAGGATGAAAACATGTTGGCAATGCTGGAGGTGTGCTCTGGATGTGTCAGAGTGCTGGGTCTTAGTAACACTGGGCAATAGACACGTCCCCAGGCCAGATTGATTAAGTGTTGTTAGCACACATTAACTACACATAATATGGCTCCTGTAATGACATTTTCATCCATGTACGGGATGTATTTGTGCATATTCAAACCCACCCTTTTTGTTCCCTTCTGTTCCCACTAACTACTTTCCTCTTCCCAATTAGCTCCACTTCTACTTCTGGGCTTTGTGAGCTTTTTATTGTTGCTGTTTTCTTGTATTAATTTGTGTGATGCAGTGTGACGTACAGGAGCATGGGTGAAGGCTTATTGAAGGAGGGTGTCACCTTACAGGTGGTTACCGAACTGAAGAAAGAGACTCTTTCTCTCCCGCTGTATTAGTTACTTCACTGTTGCTGCGATAACATACCATAATCAAAATCATGTTAAGGAAGAATGAGTTATTTTGGCTTACGGTTTCAGAGGACCAGAGTCCATAATGGGGAGAAGGCATAAGATTACAGCAGGAACAAGAAGCTAGCTGACCATATTTTCATATTCACACAGCAAGCAGAACAAGGAGACAGGAAGTAGGGTGAGCTCTTGTCTTCATGGTGTGGCCAAACTCAGTATTAAACTCCTTCCTATATCACTGTTACTCTTGTTGTTTGTTATTCTTCTGAGGACCTGGCTGAGAACTTCAAAGTCAGACACCTAGACTAAGACTCTAGCAACAAATGCATGAAAAGGTTTCCAATTCAAATGTGTGATGCATACATACATAACACTAGGCAGCCATGTTGTAACTGGAAAAACAGAACTGAGGACACACACCATCGCTCCTGAGACTTCTGAGAATAGGCTCCTGGGTGCTGTTATGGAGGACAAAAACAAGTATTTAGTTTATGCACTGAGTTCTGTGTGTGCTTGCTAGGATGGGGGTTATATGGCCACTTAGATTACATCTCAGTCTTAACAATGCCCACCTGTTGGGCACCTTCCTCGCTACAACATGGAATATTATTTTCTAATACAGAGTATAAAGGTGCCCCTATCTCTCCTTTCACCCCTGACAAGGTGACTTAGGTACTCTGTGCATATTTAATCTCTTTTTAAACACAAACCAGAAACCATTTGGTATTGCTGCTCAGTTAAGCCTGAGGAATCTCACTACTTGTTTTGCTTGGAGCTAAGAGAAAGGTGCATTCTGGGCCACCACAGCATGGTGGGGTGAGAAGAGTTCATAAAAGAGTTCTTGAAAGGACAGAGCAACAGAGGAAAAAGGAAAGAAATCAAGATTTAATCGGCTTTTGCCCAAACCAGCATTGATTCCTCAGGTGAGTCCACGAAGAACAGAATAATCACTAAAGCATGACAAACTGGCCCTAAGATGAGAATATTATCTACGGCGGAGAGGATCTACCCGGAAGTAGATCACCTCCTAAGAACCAGATACATCCTTGAGTGAAGACAGTGACTAACAAATGTAACAACTTATGAGACTGCCTTGCTAGAGTTTGAGTCAAAGCCATGATGAGCAGAGCCTCGACTTGACCAGTATTCATTAGTTATGCCCCACTCATATCCAGTTCTTCCTGTTTAGAACAAAAGTGTCTATTAGGACATCTAAAACAAACTGGGCATCACTAGTTTCCTTTATCTGTTTATCTTCTCTATGCGTGTTGACTTGATGACCTGCCTCTACTTTATGCCATGCCTTGGTTCTTTCATTGGAATATTGGGTCAGGTGGCTGAAACTTGCCCTGGGGCTCTGAGAACAGGGCCTTTCCCCCTAAAACTCAGAAAGTGAGAATCAAAAGGCCATTTCTAGAGAAGTTCCAGGTTTGTTTATCTTAGATAGGCTTTTAGGAAATAGTGTCGCTCAGAGATGAGTTTTTCTGTAGTGTGGTGTGTGATTAAGGGTCCTTTGCAGTAGACAGAACTTACTTCTAATGTGCCTACAAAGCCCTAGGATCAAAAGCTTTGAAATTTTCTTAGACTTAGCATTTGTTATCTGTATACGCTAAATCATATTGCATATATATTTAAAGTACTAAAAAAGGCTAAAGATAAAGAAGTGATATTTTTAAAAATTTTATTGTCTGTATGAAAGCTAAATTTTACTACCTACCCTGTACAAGTCATGTGTCTACATGTAGTTCTGTGCGTCTCATGGAGAGGGTGAGTAGTCCGGTTGCTCTCCCTGTGACCCTGTAGATGTTTCCCCTTCTATACGGCAGCATCACATTTCAGCTGAGACCAGTGTCTACACTACATGAGGAGTCAATGCTGCTTAAGCTCTCCTTCACAATCTGCCATGGGCTACATCTGTACAGAGGTTCATCTGGACAGAAGTGCACTGAATTTGTTTCCTTCCTGCCTTTCTTGCCTCCTTCCCCCTCCAACACTTCCAACGTCTCCCCCTGCCCCAGAAATGCCCCCCTGAATTAATGACTTTATCCTTTGTACTTCTCTTTCAAGTCAGTGTTGCCCTGATATGCATGTTTAGGTCTGGCCATTTAGGGTTGAGGTCTGATCCCTGAGGGAGGATGGATTTTATCAATTTGACACAAACCACGGTTATCTGGGTAAAGGGGACTTCGATTGAGAAATTGCTTTTATTGAATTACCTGTAGGCAAGTCTTTGGGGCACTTTCTTGATTCCTGCATCATGTGGGAGGGCTCAGGCCACTGTGGCAGGCAGGGGTACTGGGGGTTACAAGTAAGCAAGCTGAGCATATCATGGGAGCAAGCCAAGAAAGCAGCATTCCTTCGTAGTGTTTGCTTCAGTTCCTGTCTCCTTGAATCCCTCTGTTGGCTTTTCACAGTGATGGAAATGTAACCTGTGAGATGAATTAAACCATTCCTCTCCAAGCTGTGGTCCGTGTTTTATTAACAGCAACAGAAAAGGTACCTGGAACAGTCCTTCTTCAGCTGAATTGTTGGCAAAGATTCTCTCCCAGTCTGTGTGCTTCCTCTTCCCTCTGTTGGCTGTTTCCGTCAATGTATGGAATCTTTTTCAGTTTTATGAGGTCCCATTTGGCAGTGTGGGGGACTAATCTCTGAGCAAATGGAGTCCTATTCAGAAAGTCTTTTCAAGCTCTATATCTTGTAGACAATGTAAGGTTCTGATTGCCTAAATCAGCAAGTGTGGACTAGAGACCTGCTCATGCTATGCATTGACTATGGCTTGGAGCAGTAAGATAACCCTTTCTACTGTTCTGTCCTCCATCCCACACTGCAGATGTACTATACCCAAAGTTTGGCAGGTCATTAAGATCCATACTCTCTGCCTCAGATGCCCTACACAGACACACAAAAACACACACCAGAAATATATATATAATATATATAATATATAATATATAATATAATATAATATAATATAATATAATATAATATAATATAATATAATATAATATATATGTTTACTTGGTATGGGTAAACTCGAGAGAGAAATATTGTTTTTTACCACTTTGTCTATAACAGAAGCCAAAGGATAGGCTTATTAAAATTACCTGAGAGGGCTCAGGACTTTCTGAAATCTCCACCTGTAAGTCCCTCTTTATCATAAACAGAATGCAAGTAGGAGCCAGTTAGAAAACATCCTCTCAGCACCAGATAACCACACCTCAGAACTCACACTTTAAGAAAGTTTTATTATTTTATTTCATGTGTGTGGCATTTTTTCTGCATGAGTGTCTGTACACCAGTGAATGTCAGAAAAAGGAGTAGGATTCCCAGGAACTGGAGTTATAGACAGTTGTGAGCTGCCATGTGGGTCCTAGAAAACAAATTCAGTTTCTCTGGAGGATGAGTGAGTGCTCTTAACTGCTGAGCCATCTCTCCAGTCCCTAGAACTCACCTTTTTATTACCCCCATGTCAGCTACTTTTGGAATGGCTGGCACAAAGTGATTCCAATTTAACTGAAAGAGTTTCCTTCTTCACACCTCCTACCCGCCCCCCCAATACTGCCACACCCCCAATGCCCCCCCGTCTCTGAGCAGTGTTCTCTAAAGATGTCACTGTTTTACCTCTGTGATTGCGTTTGTTTTGTCATCCTTCATAGCCAAGATGAGGCCATTCCTGATCGGTTCAATTCCATATCTGGGGGTAGGAATATCAGACAGGAAAACACTAAAATTTCTTGACCAATCCAGAAGGGCTTAGGGCTGATTTTACTTGGAAGTTTGTACATAAACTTTGAATAATATTGAGTTTGAGTTGGAAATAGTGCCCATTGTTTGTGCTCTTGGCAGACTGCTTTCTCTCCAGGGATGTTTACACCTTTTCTTTGACAGGTTATATGGTAGATGCTTTTTCTTCCCTTCTCTTTAAAGGTCAGCTTTAAGGTTAGTCTCATTGGGTACTTGTTAAATATATTTGCTCCCTAAGTAAAAGAGGAAGGCTTTTATTTATTTTGCAGCAGAATATCAATAAACAATAGTTATAATTCAAATCTTTCTAAGAGAATTACAGAAGAACAAAGACAGAAACCTATGAATTGCCTGGTTATTGTTGATGTTTGTAAACTGTAGGCTCTGGGAGATTGGGGCTCAATCTTCTGAGTTGTTACAGTGGCGCTGCTTGAAATAAAGCACAGGGTGATTGATACCCGTAACCTCAGCATGGGGGAGCCTAGGCAGGAAGTTCAGGATTTCAGGGTCATTCTTGGCTACATGAGATCCTGTTTCACAAAACAATTAAGAAAATGTGGAGTCGTCTGGAATGTAAAGTGTTAGAGTACCTCTAATCATTGTCTATAGTGCAGTCACACGCATGTGTATAAAAACTAGACATAAACATTTCTAACTATGAGGAAATGGGGGTTGTGACACCAGCCTCAGAAAGTATTTCTAAACTTTTCATTCTGCAAGGGTTGAGTCCTGCAGGATCAACAGACACATAAGAAAATCCTTTGTTCTGTGCACAGAACGTTCTCACTTAGAGGGGAGTGTAGGACCTTTAATGTTTTTAAACATCTTATAATATTTGGCAAACAATGTTAAGGACCATAAATAGATATTTCCAGGGCCCAAATGCACCTCATATCTATGGCCATTTTGTTTAACCAGGGCTAGAGGGTGCTTGTTAACCAGGGCTAGAGGGTGCTTGTCAAAAAGGGTTTCTCAACAAACAGAAATTCAGATGCATCCTGATTCTGCTAAATGCTGAAAAAAAATTAACAGGACACATAAAACATTTACTTTTTTCTCTTTTTGCCCAGTCTTTTGAGAGAGAGACTTGCTATATAACCCTGTCTGGCTTTGAATTTGGAGCAAACTCTCCTGTCTCTGACTCCTGAGTGCTGAGATCATAAGTGTAGCTACCATTGAGCTTAAACATTTATCTTTTAATTATCTATTTTGCAGACTTCTTTAGAAGTAGATCAACAGCTTATTTGGTTTACAGCTATTCTCATTAAGCACAAATCTCTTATAATTTGTATTCTTTATAAACCTCTCACATTAGTCTCAAACATCTGTGACTCATCTAGATTGCTTATATAATCCTTAGATTGCTGTAAACTGAAGCTCTAACTGAAATGAAATAGCATATATGTACTGTCAGTGTCTTTTAAATTACCGGTTTTTCCCTTTATGTTTGGCTTGGGGAACAAAAAAGGAAAATCATATAAGAGGCTGACTATAATTTAAAATTCTGATATGATTTAATAACAATTTACCTTAACCCTTTAGAATTTTACTCTATAGCTAATTATAATGTGTAGTTTCAGATAAAGTTATGTCTGTATGTCAGACATAATAACATAATAATAGTTTATAGATGGTAGCGCTGTGTAATCCTTTAAGACATAACCCAGGAGTTCCTGTTGTTGCTTCCACATCTTTTTATGTAATGCTG
Source organism: Pachyuromys duprasi (assembly GCA_028658305.1). Classification (NCBI taxonomy): domain Eukaryota; kingdom Metazoa; phylum Chordata; class Mammalia; order Rodentia; family Muridae; genus Pachyuromys; species Pachyuromys duprasi. Next base: position 10,979,935 of record CM053752.1, read on the forward strand.
CCTAATCCATGGAGATTTTTACATGTATCTGAAAATAATGGGACAAAAATTCCAGTGCCCTTTTCATCACGTAGCATGCTTCAGAGACTTACTGGCACAGCACCATACCACATGTTAGCACACACTGGCTTGTGGCATTACTTTACATCTACAATGAGAGTATTCTCTCACACAAACCTAATTATTGTCTAAAGGGTTAAGTCACATAGCATTGTCTTTTGTGAACAATGCTCCTTTTTGTCTTAATAATTTTATTATGTTCACACACACACACAAATGTCAAGCTAGATATTAAAATATTTAATCTCGAGCTGGCTAGATGACTCAGAGGGTAAAAGTGTTTGTCATAAAAGCCTGGAAATCTAACTCTGACTTCCAAAAACTACGTGAAAGTAGGTGAATAAAACCAATTTCACCAAATTTTCCAGTGCCCACACTCCACATAGATACACACACATATACGCAGACTTATTATTATTATTGTTTTAATATAATTCCATAATTTTATTTACAGCAGACATATGTTATCTATTAACAATGAATAAAGGTTGAACAACAACTCTATTGTCCTAAGTGAAAAAATATCCCATCATAACACTGCCAAAAATGTATATATTTAAGGTACAGAAATAATATAAAAGGTATCTCTCCATGTAGGGCCTCTCCTTTAAAAACAATTGTACATTTTTGTCTCTTAAATTAATATTTTAAGCTTAGCTGCTGTATTGATCAGAGTTCTCAAGAAAAACAAACTGATTAGGATGAATACATGTGAAAAGAAGATTTACTACAGTGGCTTACATTACAGTCTGAGTACTCCAAATGGCTGCCTTCATGCTGGTGAGGCTGAGGACTGGGCAGTGCCCAGTGCCCTCTGCTGGTTGCTCACAGTGCTCCAAGCATGGGGGATTCCTGGGGAGCCATTGCTCTTCAGGTCACACTGGAAGGCCACAGTTGATGAACTCACATAAAGGTACAGATGAGGTAGAGAAACAACTCATTGGTATGACAAGAAGGGAAAGGGTAAAAAACAAAAAGCTTTTCCCTCAGACCTCCTTGCATCTCTGTTGATGCCAGAAGTTGCTGACACCTCCAGAGGCCGTCTGGAGGCACTCCAGTTAATGTAATCAAGAAAATTCCTCACAGGTGTGTCCAGGCCCAATCAAGCTGTCAACAAGATTAAGCGTCAGAGCCAGCAAAAGTCAATTTAGAACAATTTTGTGCATTTGGCAAAACACTTCGACAATTTTAACACCTTTTAAATGTAAGATGTTTGTCATCTCTTGTCTTTTTTAATTAAATTTTTATTTTTTATATTAATTACAGTTTATTCACTTTGTACCCCAGCTGGAGCTCCCTCTCTCGTTCCCTTCCAATCTCACCCTCCCTTCCTCATCTCCTCCCATGCCCCTCTCCAAGTCCACTGAAAGAGGAGGTCCTCCTCCCCTTCCACACCTCCTGAGCTGAGACCATTAGTATCTCTTGTCTTGATAAGGCCTCGCTGCGTAGGTCATAGGTCTTTGCCCTATCACCCACAGAGGAATGTAAATGCTACCCAGTTTCTGAGTGCTAATCTTTGATAAAAATATACATCTGAGACTTTTTATGTATCATGGATTGTACATGTAAGACTATCACTGGAAATAAGACAGTAGCAATAATCTAATAAGATAATTTTAATATGCATTATTTAGAAATATTTTATTTCTATATGTATTAATGTGAGTAGATCTCAGTTATAGCAAATCTGTCCCCAAATGACACTGTAATACTTTCAGACTAGCTCATGCTCCAGAATAGATTTCAAAATTCTTGATACATCTCTGAGTGCTACCAGAGAAAGCATGGAAATCCTGTCTGATTGTCTAAGGTGCTGTAAAGAGAACAGTTATTATGCTCTAACGTGTTCAAATTCTTCAGCAAGTTCTTGGAGGGGATATACCCAGGCGGGCAGCTATGGCATTATGGAAGCAGTAGACTTTTTCCTAGCAGGTGGCAGTGTTCCCAAAGGTTTTATTCCTGTAAATAAGGGACCATCTCCCAGTTGAAACTACCCTAACTATTGAGAAAGCTGCCTGGGGATCATTTTCATGGCTTGAATGAATCCAGGTCTTCTCCTAAAACTTAAAATTGTGCGTAAGTCACCAGCAAGCGTTGACCCTCTGTTTACAAAAGCACTCTACTTGTACAGTCTTGCTTTGATTAGCATTTCTATTTCCAGACCAAGTCTTCCCTCTACTTCTGTAGTGTGGTTTTGCAGGAAAAAACATCTTGTTTCTTTTTAAAGTTCAGGGATCCAGTTTGCACAAATTTTAAAAGATACATCCAAGATGTGAATCCTTAGGCATTGAAGAGACATTACCATACTGGGAAAGAAAGGATTTAAAGAGATACTGGAGATGGTGTTCCCTTGCCTTGTTCAAACACCTCTAACTGGTGAGTGTGTCCTCCTTGCCTCCCAAGCGTGGAAATCAGGAACTGTGCACCTTGGCCAACCCCAAAGTTGCCTTCACTTGCAAGGTCAAGCTCTGTCATGTATCCTTCCAAACTTGTCTCTGGTCTGTGCTACAGGTGTGACAGCCTTCTAAGAATGAATTTCCTTCTTGCAAGGAACTCAACTGGCTGAGTGGAAAGTCAGGATTCCCCGCCCCCCAAGAGACAAAGCTGCCCTCCTGGCCACAGCATAGCACAGGTCATTGATGGTCTTAGGGGAATCTCTCACTCCCCACCCCGGCAGGACCCAACTGCTACAAGGCACAAAACAAGTCCCCCATAACAGCTGTAGCATCCTCAATCTAATACAGAAAATGAAGTGACTATGTAAAAATCAGGTTTATAAAATCAGTATAGAATCAAATCTATGAAGGGAGAGTCAAATTCAAATCATATTTTATGCCCCCCTTCTTCCATAAGACTCCCTTCTTTCTGTCCACAGAAACCACAAAAGGTGACCAACAAAGCCAAAAAATATCAGGGCCCAGAGAGGACTATAGAGACTTATGCACCAACCAAAGACCACACATAGAGAGTACATAAACCCCCTGCTCAGATGTAGCCCATAGACAGGTCAGTCTCCATGTGGGTTCCCTAATAGACAGTCTCTGACATGAACTTGGTTGCCTGCTCCTTGATCACTTCTCCCTGGTGGGGCGACCTACCCAGCTCATAGAGGAAAAGGATTCAGGCAGTCCTGATGAGACCTGATAGGCTAGGGTCAGATAGTAGGGGAGGAGGACCTCCCCTATCAGTGGATTAGGGAAGGGATAGGGGAAGAAGAAGGAGGAAGGAAAGAAGGGAGGGGGTTACAACTGGGATACAAAAAATATATAAATAATAATAACAATAATGAAATCTTAAACTATAAAAAAAATTGTATTTTATGACCCAGCAAAACAAGTGAAGCCCATCTAGTAGTATTTAAACCTTCATTAACTCACTGTTTCCACATTCACATTTTTAAATAATTTATTTATTTTTATATTAATCACAGGTTATATACTTTGTATCCCAGCCATAGCTCCCTCCCTAATTCCATCCCACTCTCCCCATCGCTCCCTCATCTCCTCCCTACCCCCCCCTCCAAGTCCACTGATAGGGGAGGACCTCCTCCCCTTCCATCTGACCCTAGCTTATGAGATCTCTTCAGGGCTGGCTGCAATGTCCTCTTCTGGGGTCTAGCAAGGCTGCTCCTCCCTCCGGGGGGCGGGGGCGTCAAAGAGCCAGCCATTGAGTTCATGATAGAAATAGTCCCAGTTCCCCTTACTAGGGTGCCCAGTTGGATACTGAGCTACCATGGGCTATATCCGAGTAGGGGTTCTAGGTTATATTCATACATGGTCCTTGGTTGGAGAAACAGTCTCATAAAAGACCCCTGTGCCCTGATCTATTTGGTCTTTGTGGAGCTCTTGTCCTCTCCAAGTCTTACTAACCCCCTCTGCCCCCCTCTTTCATATGATTCCCTGCACTCTGCTGAAGGTTTGGTTGTAAGTGTTAATATCTGCTTTGATACACTGCTAGGTAGAGTCTTTCAGAGGCCCTCTGTAGTAGGCTCCTGTCCTGTTGCTTGTTTTTCTCCTACATTCAATGTCCATCCCATTTGTCTATCTAAGTGAGGATTGATCATCTTACTCCAGGTCCTCTTTCTTGTTTATCTTCTTTAGGTGTATAGATTTCAGTATGTTTATCCTATCTTATAGGTCTATATAAGTGAGTACATACCATGTGTTTTTTTCTGCTTTGGGGATACCTCACTCAGGTTGATCATTTCCAGGTCCCACCATTTGCCTGAGAATTTCATAATTTCCTCATTTTTGATTGCGGAGTAGTATTCCATTGTGTAAAAGTACCATAAGTTCTGTATCCATTCCTCAACTGAGGGATATCTGGGTTGTTTCCAGGTTCTGGCTATTACGAATAAAGCTGCTACGAACATGGTTGAGCAAATGTCCTTGTTGTGTACTTGAACATCTTTTGCATATATGCCTAAGAGTGGTATAGCTGGGTCTTGAGGAATCATTATTCCTAATTGTCTAAGAAAGCACCAAATTGTTTTCCAAAGTGGTTGTACAAGTTTCCATTCCTACCAGCAATGGAGGAGGGTTCCCCTTTCTTCACAACCTCTCCAGCATGTGTTGTCCCTTGAGTTTTTGATCTTAGCCATTCTGGTGGGTGTCAGGTGAAATCTCAGGGCTACATTCACATTTTAATCCTGCTTAACAACCAGCAAGCTCAGATTCAGCATCTCACTGGAATACATTTCCCTCAGGATTGACAGAGAGAAAATCCTTGACAAGAAGTGAAGGTGGCAGACCACAGCAACCAGGAAGTAAAAAATCTGGATAAAAATGCATACACAAGGTAGCCAGCCTGACAACTCAATGATGTTCCTAGTAATCTAGACTCACCCAGATAGGGTCAGAGCGAGGGTTTTCTCTGTGCTGTGTTAGATAAGGATCAATGGGAGTGACACAGAAATAAAGGAAGGCAGACAGGCATCTCCAAAAGCAAAATTATTCTTTAATCAGAGCAACTGGAGTGCATGTGGTATGAAGGTTTGACGTCTTACAGGATTAGAAGGGGAGAGCTTTAGGGATGGAAGATTCCATCTGTAGGCCACTTCCTCTGAGTCTGGAAGTGATAGACACCAGCAGCTTTGCTCTGTGGATTTCATCGGAAGCTTCCACGGGTGCTGTCAGTCAAGTCAGCTTTCCCTGCCAGAGTTTCTCAGCTCACCTGCAGCTTGTAAGTCATTAGGCAACCTCCTTTAAGGGTCAGAACTCAGTCCACCCTTGAGGCATGTAGGCTGCTAACCCTTCACTCTGTAGTCTGTCAAATCCTTATAAAGATCAGTCCTTAATGGGCCTGTTGATGTTACTGTCAAATTCTCAGCCTCCATTAAGTTAATGATCATACACATCACCTAATAAGAAAAATAGCACATAAGCATAATTACATTAGGACCAGAGAGTTGGCTCAGCAGGTGAAAATCAAGACCTGAGTTTTATCTCCCTAAAACCCATGTTTTTGCTGTTGTTGTTTTGTTGTTTTTGTTTGTTTTATAAAGCCAGCTACAGTGCCACATGTTTGTAATTTTAGCACTCTTAAAACAAGATGAGAGGCAGAGGCAGGAGAGTTACTGGCAAGCTTGAGATAGCACAGAGTATGTAGTATAGCAGAAACAAGTGAGATTTTTGCCTCAACAAGAGGTGGAGAGAGAAAATCCACCCATTTATCCTCTCTGACTACCACACATGTGCCATATTATGCAAACTCCCACACAAATACATCCAATAAAGATAAAATAAGATGCAAATAAAAATAATGTTAATAAAAATATAAGCTTAGCATGTAAGAGATCATTGTCACCAAAAATTATTTCAAGTACCAAGATTTAATTATGATTAGATGTAACTGAATTACAACACATGCTGTCCAAGAATGTGGGGGAACTCATGCCCCCTCTGGGATCAGGGCTTTATGGCTTTAGGAAGTTTCCAGGGAAGATTCTAATTGTCCTCTGTTATTGTAGGGTCCCTGCCTCACAACTGATTTTAAGGTAATGTGCTTCTTGAAAGAGGGAATTTCTCACAGATTTTCAAAGAAGTGCACTTTCTTGTCCTTTAAGTTCTAGACCAAAAGAGTGATCAGCTTACTTTATTTGTGCCACAGTTCTGAGAAGAATAGAGCCATTTATATTTGATAGTTATTTTTTCTCCATCAAAGCATTCATAACTATTGAGATTGTGAAATCTGGAAATACCCAACACACACTGGATTATTTTCTTCTAGTGAGATGATAATTCATGTCTAATGTATTGGGAGCTGGAGACATTGCTCAGCTGTTAAGAGCAACGGTTGTTTTTAAAGAGGACCCACAGTCAGTAACATCAGTTCCAGGGGATCTGATGCCATCTTCTGGCATACAGGGACATTACATGCACGTGCTGCACAGATGCTCATACTGGCAAAACATCCATACACATAAAGTAAAAATAAGTAATTTTCACCTCCCAGTATCTTTTCAATTATTACTTCCAGATACCATGTTCTTTCTTTCATATACCTAACTAGAGATTCACATGGTTTATACCCAAATTATATTTCTTGCATTGCACTGTGGTTATTTGTATATATTTTCTTTTGCCTCTAACTATGCCCAAGCTGGAATGTTTCAAGACAAATTGAGGATAATGTTATTCTCTCTGCTAGGCATTCTGAATAACACATGGAAATATCTCTGTAATATGAATATCAATGGAAGAATTGTGATAGGGATACCGAATGTTCCAGTCCTACGTTTTGTTTTGTTTTTAACAAAGAACCGGTGCGATTTTCCTCCTCTATGGTCTGTTTCAGTTGGTGCAGGTGAAATGTATTTGAAGAGTACGTGCTGCAGATTGCACTAGTCGCTGGTGTGCACTAGGCCACGACTGCATCCGGCAAGGCTCTCCAGCCTTTTCTTCTGTTGTTTTCTTTCTAGTATTAAACATGCAAGATTCATTGTGTTTCTCTCAAAAAGCGTAGCACCAACAACAGCTGAGGCACTTCCTGGAGTCTTCTGACTGCTTTGTGTCTGAACACCTCTGCCACCCAGAATTTTCCTCCAGGCATTCATTCATGTTTCCCCCCTTTTAATGATCCAGGATGGTGCTTTATGTAATGAAGAACTGCTAAAGGCCCTGAGTGTTTCTGTTGTTTGCTTGGTTGGGTTTCTTTTTTTCGTTTTTTCTTGAAGAACAAATTATTTTTAATTTACTTTATTTGGAAAACTATTATTGTTATTATTATTATTTTAAGACAAAGTCTCAAACTGCAGACAAGTACTTTATCTTGTACTTGCAACAATCCCTCCATGTTGGCCTCTTGAGTTCTACGGTTACTTTACGAGCCACCACACCCAGCTAGGGTAGGTTTCTATAAACAAGGAAATTATTCAGTGGAATAAGTGACTAAGTGGGAGCAGGGCTGATGCAAGTCTGCACCTCCCATGGGTTCCTGTTACCAAGCCTCTACTAGAGATATCATTTGTTAGCTCCATTTAACTCTGCTTGTTAAGATTTAATTTTTAACCATGTGGTGTGTATCTGTATGCGAACATTACTACAGTAACCAAGATGTCAACAGCCATTGCATCCCCCAGAACTGGAGTTAAGAGGTAGTTGTGAGCCCCCGGTTATGTTCACTGGGAGCCAACTCAGGCCACCCAGAAAAGCAACAAGCATTCTTAAAAGCTGAGTTTTCCATGCATCACCTAATTTAAATCTTATCACACACACACACACACACACACACACACACAAATCAGCACAATAGAATGTTGTTGGATAATTTCCATTTTTTGAAGATGTCAATGTGGATAGCTCAGAACTGATACTGTGGTCTATATTCAGAAAGCTCAGATGATCCATCCCTACTGAATCTAAATTCGTAAAGCGACCCGGACTGTGGGGACTGTGGGCCATGGTGTGGGGTAGCTTTTAAGCATGCTCTTCAATATAAAATGGAAACCCCACTTTTAAATTGCTTCTCTAGTGCCTACATTCTTGTAGTTAATGCTGCAAATTACACCTTTCAAGTCACTGCTTTAAAATTTAAATCAAATGGAAGTCATATTGGGATTGCAAAGCACAGAGGCAGAATTTTAAAATCTCCCTGAAGTGCCTTCATATGCTACCACCACAATAAAAACAGACAGCTATGAAGAAATGGAACTTATTTGAATCTTGATACAAACAAACTGAAATGTCTTTTTCAAAGGAACCAGAAAAAAAAATCTGAACCCTGAGCATAAAGAAGTTATCTGATGCTCTTCCAACGCCTTTTTGTGTTTTACTGCCAGATGCAGTGACTGTGTTCTTACTAGTACAGTTCCTTGCAAAGGAGAAGCTTAACATCGTTACAAAAAATAGGGTGCCTTGGCTTTCCCTAGAAATGTTGCTGGAGAGCTAAGTGAGTGGGGCTGGAGAGGAAGCAAAGTTTGCCTTTTATCAGTCGTTGAAAGTTTTTGTGACTGCATTGTGCGGGTTACCCACCTCTCTCTGCTTTTGGACATACTGGAAGATACTTGGAATAGAAGCTTTACAGTATGTAAAAATGAATGCAGGCCTGTATCCATGACAGAAAAATGTTTAAAAGACGTCTGAAAAGTCAAAGAAGCAAAACAAATGCAAAGAAACTGTTGCATCCATCTCCCATCTCGACCAGCAAGGAAAGACAGGACACACGAGCTCTTCTTCAAACAGTTTATTCAGGAGCCTTGAACAATCTTCTGCCCCGAAGAGAGCCCATCCCAGGAATAAGTACCCCTGAGCCAGCCAACCCCGGGTAGCCACGTAGGAAGTGCGGATAGGTACACGCAAGAGAAGGCAGATCATCAGACACAGCACAGCCAAATAAGGAGTTGTTTATCACAAGAGCACTCGCCGCCTGTCGGGGTGGCAGAAGGCAGAAACCGGAGCTGTCTTTAAGGTGCACACACGCAGCTCTCCACAAGAAACACAATTAATCTAGAAGAAATGTCTCAACGGGAAGAAAGGGCAGTGCTGTAGAACGAAGGTTTGAGCGGCCTCCTGAGGTCCTGTGTGGAAGCTAGCCCTCAGTGTGAGCGTATTTGTGAAATGACTGTTTATGATCAACCAGGAAAGTACTGGGAAGGAGACGGGAGCTCTCCAGAAGTGTGTGTGGAGGGACCTTAACTGGCTACATCTAGTAGGAGATGCTGTATGGGAATTGAGAGCAGGCAGAGCCAGCAGCTCCCTGTGGGGATTTGGTGTGTTATTTGAGGTCATAGGCCTTTTGGAGAAAGTGGAAAGGGAATGTAGCTATAGTGGCTGGAACAGGAAGAAAAGAATGAGAGTAATTATGGTTAATAGTGACACCACTGGGTGATTTTTTTTTAAGAAGACCAATAAGAAGTATGATAAAGAGATGATGAAAATGGAAAAGAACCCTACTACAGCAGTGTTGGGGGAAGAGACTATTAGGGGTGGTCATACTGGAGTAAGAAGCTCAGTGTGGCAACTGTCTCAGCCTTGGAGGAAGAATTGCAGGATGGAGTCCCTAGAATGCATCAGGTCTTGTAGAATCCTGAGGGAATAAGAGATGAGCGTTTAAAATGTAGAAGGAGGCAGGGCCTAAAGCTCCTTCAAGGTTGGCCTCACAGGGCAAATGTGAGAAGTGGTGAGCTCTAGAGCTTCTAATGGCAGAGTCTGATACTAGTTCATTCTGCTATCTGAGACCCCACGGCAGGCCCTTGAAAGTCTCAGGACATTGTGGGTTATGCCTCCAGGGTAACCGTAGAGGCCTGCCAACCAAGACTGTCACAACCGTAGTCCAGAGGCAAGGGGACCAGTTCTGTGCCACCAAGCCTAATGACCTGTATAGAAGGCATCTTGACACTTAGGAGAGCTACCACAGTGCCTTGAAACTCCAAGTGCCTTCACTCTTGGACAGAGAAAACCAGGTTCCTGTAAGATCAGTGAGAGCTAATGGTAGGCCCAGGAAAGAGCCTGTGTTGGGAGGTCAGATGCGGTGTTATGTCAAAAGTCAAATGTAACAGCTCTTCCCCTTGTCGCCTCAAGGACTCATAGAAGGGCTTAGCTATGATAAACCGACAAACTAAGATGGTGAGAAACTCTTCCCTGCCCAAGAAGGATCTCTGCAGCCAGATCTCCATAATTAAAGTGAGATCCCCGCAGTGGCCACAATGGCTCCTTGTGCTTACGGTTGGTATGAGTCACAGGAACCGATCCTGCTATAGGGAGATTCCGACTTTGAAGGAGCGACTTGAAATCCACATGGGGCCAGTTCTTTGAAGTGTTAGAACAGAGCTTTGATCTGAAGCGGGTTTCTCTGAGCTACTGATAAATAAATTATCCATATACTGAAGGAGGATGCTCTGGTACATGGGGTGGAGGGAGAAGGTCTTTATCAAGGGCCTATTCAAAAAGAGGAGTTTTATAGTGGTGTGCTGTGACCTGGACTTACTGTCTGCGCTGTCTTCTAGGGTGCTTTGCTCTTCTCAGACACGCTGTATTTTTAATATTTCCCCCACTTGTAAGTTTGTGTTCAGTGCTCACTGAAGCCTCCTCACACTAACACATGTCCCCTGAGGTAGAAATTCTCAGGATGGAGGTAGAAACGTGAGGATGTGCATAAATATCCACATCTAGACACGCAGCTATGTCTGTTGCTCCTTCTGCTGTGTCTTGTCCTAACTTCATACCACCGCAAGCACTTTCTCTTCTGTCCCTCTGTTGGTGCGTGGGTATTTCTTCTTGCACACACTTTTCATTGAGTTCATTGTACTTTTGCTTTGAAAAAAATGCAGCCCATTGCAAAGCCGTCCAAGAACTTCTGGCCTCCCTGGCCTGATCAGTAACCATCACATCTCTAACACCTGTCAGCAGCCCCTTCAAGCTTTGCTGTTTCTATGATATGCCACGTTTATACTCACTTGATGTTCCCTCCTGTAGAATGGCCTTCCAAGCTTCACATGGGTCTAGAGCAGTGGTTCTCAACCTTCCTAATGCTGTAAGCTTTAATACCGTTCCTCATGCCGTAACCCAGCCGTAAAGTTATTTTCATTGCTACTTCATACCTGTAATTTTGCTACTGTTATGAATAGTATCTAAGTATCTGAAATTCAAGGTTGTGATCCATGTAAAGGGGTCATTCGACCCTCAAAAGGGTTGTGACCCACAGGTTGAGAACTGCTGGTCTAGTGCCTTTTGCTGTCAGGAAAGTCTGTGCAGTCTACAAGTCTCAGTGCACAGTAAAAATGCAGAGCCCTCAAAAGCTATTTAGAATGTCAAAAAAACAAAGAAAGTCCATTTCGTTCTTCTAAGTACAAGGGTCCATGGAGCAACACTGCTTACACTGTTACGCTGGCCCTGTCTCCCTGACCAGCTAAAGCCCGTTAGGCTTTCTCTAGCATATTACCTCCAGAATACAAACTTTCCGCAAATGGGACTCCTGTAGTGTTTACTGCTATAGTGTGGGAATGATGTTGGATCAACAGTTACTCTGCTTTAAAGAGAAGTCCAGTATTTTCAATATTGAAATTTACTTTGAGGACAAAAACGTTCTAGAATGACTTGCATTGTCTATAAGTCCAGAAAATTCTAAGCAGCCTTAAGTATGTACATATTTAATTTTAAAAAAGCAAACATTCAAAATTATTAATGGTTAGATTAGAAGCAAGGAAAATATCCTTCCTGTTACATGTATGGAGGTAGATTGATGTTTGAAGGCCAAAACTGGACTTAAATTATTTTTATCTTTGCTTGATCCATTGTATTAATTTGTGTAAGTATTTGATGATGTTGCTTACATGAAAAGAGCAATTGTTACTGCATAGAGTCCCAAGAACATGTTTTTGCAGGTAGCTGTGAAGAATGATTTTTATTTTATTATGGGCAGAGCTTATAACTCAGCATATGGGTGTCATGGGTTTTCTTATCTTGAAAATGCTGGTGATACTGAACTTTGTCACTGGGGTGCCCACCAGATGCCAAATGTTACCACACTCTTCTTTCAACGATAGGCTGGCCAGGAATGACTTTTTTAAGTCCCACATATCAGAAGAAATGTGTTTTTAAATTCTCAATTTTAGGGGGCTTTCGTGTATTTAGGTGAATTCAAAATGTCATCAGAAAGTATTTTTGAAATAATCGTGAGTGCATATATTTCCCATAAGCAAAACTTTAGTTTAAGTAATTTATTATTTGTTTGGCTTAACGTATATATATATTTTTAAATTACAGTTACATTAATCAATTGAGATCTACACAACAATGCTATTGTTTAAAGGTAGTAGTAAACTGGCAGATCTGTTTCTTACTACAAATCTCCCTTTCAAATTTAAGTTGTAAAGCATATAATGATTTTAATAATATTTTCCTTAGTCTTTTAAAAGTTTCTTACATGTGTACAATGTATCTTAATCATGCCATCCCCTACTCCCTGCCTCCAACTCCCCAGGACAACCCCAACATATCTCCCTCCAAATTTTATGGCCCCTGTTTTAAAAGTAATTTATTTATTTTTTATATTAATCACAGGTTATGTACATTGTATCCCAGCTGTAGCCCCCTCCCTCAATCCCTCCCACTCTTCCCATCCCTCACTCATCTCCTCCCTGCCCCTTTCCAAGTCCACTGATAGGGGAGGACCTCCTCCCCTTCCATCTGACCCTAGCTTATTGTGTCTCTTCAGGGCTGGCTGCAATGTCCTCTTCTGGGGTCTAGCTAGGCTGCTCCTCCCTTGGGGGAGGGGGGGAAGTCGAAGAGCTAGCCATTGAGTTCATGACAGAAATAGTCCCTGTTCCCCTTACTAGGGTGCCCAGTTGGATACTGAGCTACCATGGGCCATATCTGAGCAGGGGTTCTAGGTTATATCCATACATGGTCCTTGGTTGGAGAAACAGTCTCGCAAAAGACCCCTGTGCCCTGATCTATTTGGTCTTTGTGGAGCTCTTGTCCTCTCCAAGTCTTACTAACTCCCCCTTTTTTCATATGATTCCCTGGACATGCTGAAATCTATACACCTAGGGAAGATAAGCAAGAAGGAGGACCCAGGGTGGGATGATCAATCCTCGCTTAGATGGACAAACGAGATGGACATTGAATGTAGGAGAAAACAAGCAACAGGACAGGAGCCTACCACAGAGGGCCTCCAAAAGACTCTAACTAACAATGTGTCAAAACAGATATTAAGACTCAGAACCAAGCCATCAGCAGAGTGTAGGGAATCTTATGGCCCCTTTTAAAATGCTTTATTAGGTTTTTTTTTTTAACCCACTGCATTTACTTACTGCTACCCCAGTGCATGAGGATATGAGGCTCTCTGCTGAGGCAGGGGCGACCTCCCAGTGACAGCAGAGAGAATAGTCTCCTGGGCGGAAGTGGAAAAAATTAAGGTCACACAGGCTCCAGAAGACAAGCACTACATATTCTATATCAACTGAGGGTCCTAGTTTCAAGTGGTCTGTGGGTGTGGGTGTGTGGGTGTGTGTGGGTGTGGGTGTGTGTGGTGTATGTGTGTGTGGTGTTTAAACTGGAGTACATGGGAAGCCAAGAAGCTAGAATCAGGGTAGTAGGAGTTGCAGGGGAGGGTTGTGTTAAGGGAGGAAGGGTAGCAGAATATAGATGGAATGAAAGGAGAAATGGCAATACAGTCCAGGCAAAAAGGTTAACATGGGTAGTGGAGGGATGGTGATAGGCAGAGAGAGGAACAAGCGCAGGGCTAGCCAAAATGAAGTGTGTGGGAAGGAGCTGTACAGGAGCCTGTGATCTTGTAACCAAGTCAGATTGCACTGATCAGGAAGTAGAACATATGGGATACAAAAACTAGAGGCACGGATACTGGAGGTTAAAGGATTAAGTGGGGATGGGAGTAGAGGAGTGTGGGAAAGAAGGAGGAGGGTTAACCAAAAATAAGGCTATACAAAGACACATTATAAAAAGCTCGTAAGCCAATTAACAATTAAATTTAACAACAAAAACAGGAGTTTGAGCAGAAGTACCCTGCATGAGTGAACAAACCTGCTCCCTTAATAGGTGGATTATTATAATGATTTTAAAAATTCTTTTCTGGCTGTTTTCAATTTCATGATGATGTGATGAGAAAAGTATGAAGACTATTAAAAAAAGCTTTGGTATTACAGCTACGACTAATCCTGTCTCAGATTACAAAATGCAAATGGGTTCTGGTGACTATCATGAACTTTTGTCTTTCTAAGCTCATCCCAACATTCTGCCTACTTCTAGTTCTTAATAATATGTCCACTTCCCCAGCCCACTCTACCCCCACCCTTTCTTTTTCTTTTTCTTTTTGGTTTTCATTTTGATAGAGCTCAAACAACAATTGCTTTTAATTGTGATTGTTAAATTTTCAAATTAGTAGCCTTTAACAATAGCAAAATTTCCCCTCTCTGCCATCACTAAACTCTACTCATTGAGGTAAATCTCTAACTTTTTTGCTGTAATCCACCAGTAAGTTTTCTGGCTGTGTGCATTAGCTAGATGAATGATAAAACGTTACAGTTACAAACGTCTTTGAAGGTGGATGACTCCAAGGTTAGCCAATATGCCTGTGTTAGTTTGCCTCACTAGATGTGATAAAACATTCTGACCAAAAGCATCGTAGGAAGAAAAGGGTTCGGTTGCCTTGTGTTTCCATATCGAAGCCTGCCACTGAGGGAAGTCAAGGCAGTATAACTCAAGGCCAGGTTCTGAAGGCAAGAACTTATACAAAGGCCATAAAGGATTGTTGCTTATCAGCTTGCTCCACACAGTTCTCTCAGCTTGACCTGTCTATAGAACCCAGGGTTACCTTCCCGGGAACGGCATGGGCCACAATGGGCTAGGTCCTCCCACACCAACCACCAATCAGGAAACTACCTCATTCGCTTACCCACAGGCCAATCTACTAAGGACCTCTTCTCCGATGAGATTCCCTCTTCTGAGATAAGTACAGCCTGTGCCGAGAAAAACAAAACCAAAACCAAAATATCATCACAATTGAAACCCTGTTGCATTAACACACAAACACATCACTATTAAGCCATAACCCCCTTTTTTGGATCCCCCAAACTTCATACTTCTTATTCTAAGAGGGAAGGACAAAGACACAATTACAATCAAGTGAAAGAACTCTATTAGTCAGACCTCATGACTGTTCAATACCGACCTGGAGGAAACTGCAGAAGGATACCGTTGACAACAACTTAAAGGCTGACCCCTACAGCCCTCAGTGAATATCATTAGTCTTTTCAACCCAAACAGCTTCTCTGTTGACACAGAAGAGACATGTGAACCAAACTGTGAACAGTTGTTGCTGAGTGTCTCTGTTATGCATATTGCCACAGTGTAACATAATTATATTATGTACTTAGGCTTGCCTCTGTCTTATAAGAATGAGACCCAAAAGGAGGAAGGCTGTCTTCATGCCCTGTGAGAAACTGACAGAAATGGTTAGCTACCTCAAAAGACATTAGGTATTGGATTCTCTCCTCATGCTGTCAAATCATCATCTCTACAATATTTCCATATTGCTGTTATTTGTATAAAAAAGAAAACCTCATTCTTCAGGAGAATTACTATAATTTAAATAAAAATAATACTGAGCTAATACTAAAACATAGCATTATAGTTATAGCTCAGGATATACAGACCAAAATTAATTCAGTGTATGCTGGAAATGTTAGTACTTCACAATGTACTTAAAGGTAACTATACCATTGTTTCTCATCATTGAAGATACAGGGGAATCTGGATGCTGGCCTCAATTGCCTGGAAGAGATAAAACATGTTTATAGCAGCAGAATTTGTGCAGGTAGTAAAGGGAGTTATTTCCACTATCTAGTGTTTATTATTTATACCCTAGGCAAGACTTTTTGGTTTTTAAATATTATCATAAAGCACCCTCTTTTACTGTCAAAATATTTATTAATCATTCATATTTTTGAATAATTCTCTACCCAGTTACAAAACACATTTTAAAAAGTGAGGTTTTTAATTGAAAAAAGTAGGTATGTGTCCATATATATTCTGATCATGCTTTTACCTTTGCCTATTTACACCCAGATACTCCTTACTTACCCAACTCCAGGCCTTTTCATTTTCTCTTTCTTTAAAAAAAATAAACAAAAACAGCAACAAAACAAAAGAGAACACACCAAAACCGAAACCAAAATACACAAGAAAAAGATCATTAAGACATAAAATGCCCAAACAAAGCAATATGAGACAAAAGAAAAAGAACACACGCAAATATCATTGCATTCATTTTGTGTTGGCCATCAACTCCTGGGCTCACAGCTCTCCCTGAGGTGTGGGAAACACTCAATGAGACTCCACTGGAGAAAACTAATTTTTGTTTTGCAAGCAGATATTAAATATAATGGAAGATTTGGTTTCTTTAACAACTCAGTTATGTTATGTAAATGTTTTGTTTTAATCCCAAGTGTGAGGATTTAGTTGGGCTGTAGTTTGTCCACAACTGTTAATTGTCTCGTGCAGGGTGTGGCTTTTGCCTGCTGGTAAAGGCCTTCCATATGCTGCACAGAGAGGGGTGTGGTTTAGGGCTCTGAAAATATAAATATGAGAGCCCAGAGAAAGGGAGGGTGTGGCATTCTGTCTTCATGCGTGGCATGTAGCAATTTAGAGAGACCCCAGACAGATGGTATAGAAGTTTAGAGCAGACAGACAGAAATGCTTTGGGGCACAGCAGCTTGGAGAAGACTACTGGCTGCATTTGTGGATGACAGATATTGGCATATGCCCCAAAGACCCATTGACCCTGAACAGCCAGAAGTAAAGGGGTCTGCATCCCTTCTCTCCACTAACCTTCTGTCTCCTACATAGTGTTGGGAGGTGGGAAGGGAGGGAGAGGCCTAAACACTCAAAATAGAGTTTTAAAAACAAGCACCACAAGATAACGTCCTGATTAGGGGTGTGAATCCATGTCCACTTCTCCCTCTTAGTGCTAGAAACTAGTCCTGCTTGAACATGTTGAAGCCCTGTGTGTACCATCACAGTCCCTGTGACTTTATATGCACATCAATCCTGTTGTGTGAGTCGTCCATCACCTCTTGATCCTATAATCTTTCTGCACCTTCCACATAGCTCCTTTAGCTCTCAGGGAAGGGGTTTTGTTGCAGGATATTTGATCACATTGTGAACCCCAAGATTGTGTAGTAGAAAAACCTGTTTCTAGTTGTGGTGTGGCTTAGCCCTAACATACACCTTTAATCCCAAAGCTTTCTGTTTATTATAAGCAGAAAGTAGAGGTGTGGCTCAACGCTAGCACATACCTTTAATAGAAGAGCTTTCAGTAAACAGGATTAAATAAAGTCAACCATAGGTCAAGAGGCCAATTGACAGGGAGTGAACATAGGAAAAAACATATAGAGTGAGAGAAAGTCCAGAGGATGGATAGAGAGATGCACAGGAAGTAGAAATGAGGGACATTCAGTTTGAAGGGTTTTTAAGACAGCATGGGATGTTGGCTAAGTAGGAAGGTCAGCTAGGTGCTTTCTCTGTCTGTTTGAGCTGGCTGACTTTCACCCAAGCATTTGACTTCTGAGTCTCTATTGGTAAAATAGAATATTTGAGATTTTGTTTAAAAACAACAGGATTTGGTGAAGACATCACACTTAAGATTGAGTGCTCTGAAGTTTATCACTCTTCACATTTTCTAGTTGTGTGTCAACTCCCATCTGCTACAGGAAGCTTCTCTGAATGAGATGGCTGAATGAGGCAGTGGCCTCAGGCACTGATCTGTGAGTATGGCAGAATGTCATCAGGAGACATTTTATTGCTGTGTTCCTTTAACAGAACAATAGTATTTGGTTTTCTACTAGGGCCTGTCAGACTCAGGTACTTGACCTACGAAGTTTCCTCCGATACCAAGAATACTAGTCAGTAGAGCTGAAAGGTCCAGTTAGGCACTGACATTGGCTTTGCCTTGTTCAGTAAGATATTCAAGTTATGTCTTTGGTAATAGAGCCTTGTAGAAAGTAAGCCACACTGCACCCACAGTCAGGAGGCAGAGATCGATGCTACTATGCTGTACGCTTTTATTCAGTTCAAGTTTCCAGCCTGGGGGATGGTGACGCACATAACCAGAGTAGGCCTTTCTTCCTTAGTTAAAATCTTTCTGGAAATATTCTCTTAGAGCACAACCAGAAGTAGGCTTCCATGGCAACTCTATATCCCAGTCAGGCTGACAATGAAGATCAACCATTATAGGTAGATTTTGATAGAGCTGTTACACTATTTAGAGAAACTGAGGTAAGTCATCTCAGTTTGTTTCACTCTAAAGAGTCGATGAGGTGTTTCAGAAGTTTCTACGAATCAGGAAGAAAAAAGGTGATTGCAATTAAAATGTTTAACAATGACTCTCCTGTATTTAACCTTTAGTAAAGTGAGGCAGGAATGTGACCATGCCTTACAGTTGATGGCTTCATGATACTGACTTTCCATATGCTCATCACTTAGAAAATTCCTTATTAGTAACTAATGGTGCTATTTATATTTGAAATAATCTCTGAGAGTTTCTAGACGTATTTTCGAGCATTTAAGTAACTTTGGGGGTGGGAGGTAATTCTTTACTGACATGACATCAAGAAAATTATTATGTAGATTCATGTTTTAATGCATTGTTAGAAACTGCCAAGTAATGCCCTATTATTGCATTGAAATGAGTGCTCTCCTTGTAGTACATCAGCCACCTCAAATGAATTTTCTAGTTATCAAAATCATTATGTGATATTTCCAGCTCACATAAGCATCCTTTCTGTTCTAATTATGGACTTGAGTTTAGGATCAAAATTGATCCTGAGTCAGCAGAGTGTGTGGAGGCCAGAGGCCCCGGTCTGCTGACAGGCTCTCACTCTATCCCTCACACTCCAAGAAGGATTTTGCTCCACTCACTTTAACTAATGACGTCAATGCATTATTTCCTGTTGATGTAAAAAGGATGCTAACTTGAGAGATGAGACAGTTTTCATCCCATTCCTGTTTTCATTTGAATTCCGCAAAAGAAAAGCACTCAGGAAAGAGGTCTGCAGACATACCTGAACCAGAGGGATCATTATGTTGACAGAAAAAGGTGTAGAGTGGGGTTCAAATGGACCTGCTGTGTAATTTGGAAACATCACTATATTTCTTTTAAAAAAAATGTTTTATACACAAAAGGAGAGCCATGATTTTATAGCTTCGAATTATAGGTAAAAAATTTCACACATATTAGACTTTTTAATGTAACTCATCTGTAGAAATAACAGCCAGTTCCATCAAGTGAAGATTCAATTCAATCACAGATGCTTCTGTTGGGAACAGCCTTACTGAGGAAGCCATAAAGCACATTTGACAAAAAACAGCTGTAGAATGGGATTAAAAACAGAAATTTATAACTCCCAAACTATTTCATTGTTTGCATCAAGTCAGCCTACAGTGATAAATTAGCCTGCATTCATCCCAAACACCTGCAGAGAAAGATGAGCTAGGGGGTCCCATGCAGGCCCTGTTTGCATTGGAAGGAAACAGAACCAGGTGCTACTGAGGATTGATATCCT
Source organism: Pachyuromys duprasi (assembly GCA_028658305.1). Lineage (NCBI taxonomy): Eukaryota > Metazoa > Chordata > Mammalia > Rodentia > Muridae > Pachyuromys > Pachyuromys duprasi. Next base: position 10,999,514 of record CM053752.1, read on the forward strand.
TAAGATTCAAGATTGAAGATGTTACAAAGATGCTATGAACATAGCTGAGCAAATGTCCTTGTTAAATGGTGGGGTATCTTTTGTGTAAATACCAGCAGTGGTATAGCTGGATCTTGAGGTAGCACTATTCCCAATTTTCTGAGAAAGTGCCAGATTGATTTCCAAAGTGGCTATACAAGTTTGCACTCCCACCAGCAATGGAGGAGGGTTCCCCTTTCTCCACAACCTCTGCGGCATGTGTTGTCATTTGAGGTTTTGGTGTTAGCCATTCTGGTCAGAGTCGTTTTGATTTGCATTTCCCTGATGACTAAGGATGTTGAGCATTTCTTTAAGAGTTTCTCTGCCATTCAATATTTCTCTGTTGAGAATTCTATCAAATCTCATTCAGAATTCTCTTTAGCTCTGTACCCCATTTTTAATTGGATTATTTGGTTTGGTGGTGTCTAATTTCTTGAGTTCTTTATATATTCTGGATATTAGCCCTCTATCAGATGTAGAGTTGGTGAAGATCTTTTTTAGTCTGTAGGCTCTGTTGACAGTGTCCTTTGCTTTACAGAAGCTTCTCAGTTTCATGAGGTCCCATTTATTAATTGTTGATCTTGGAGGCTGTGCTGTTGGTGTTTTCTTCTGGTAGTTGTCTCCTATGACAATGAGTTCAAGGCTCTTCCCCACTTTTTCTTATAACAGATTTAGTGTGTTTGGCTTTATGTTGAGGTCTAGATGTTCCTCAAAGGAGGAATGGATACAGAAAGTGTGGCACATGTACACAATGGAATACTACTCAGCTATCAAAAACAAGGAAATTATGAAATTTGCAGGCAAATGGATGGAACTAGAAAAGATCATCCTTAAGTGAGGTAACCCAGACACAGAAAGACACCCATGATATACACTCACTTATAAGTGGATACTAGACATATAAGAGAGGATAACAATACTAAAATCTACAAACCTAAAGAAGCTAAACAACAAGGAGGACCATAGGATGAATGCTTAAATCTTATTCAGAATGGCAAACAGGATAGACACCAGAAGTGGTGGAAGAAAAGGAACAGGATGGGAGTCTACTATAGAGGGTCCTCTGAAAGGCTCCACCCAACAGGGGATGGAATCAGATGCTGAGACTCACAGCCCAAACTTTGGGTAGAGTACAAGGAGTCTTGTAGAAGAAGGGGGAGGAGGGCAGAAGGACACGGAGGGAACAGGAGTACTAACAAAGCTTAAAAAAAATAAACTGACCTCAGAGTGTCCTTCAGAGACTGAGGCACCAACCAAGGACCATGCATGGGGAGGACCTAGACCCACTTCTCACATGTAGCCCATAGGCATCTCAGTCTCCATGTGAGTTCCCAAGTAAGGGGAGCAGGAGCTGCCTCTATGATGAACTCGATTGCCTGCTCTTTGATCACTCGCCCCTGGCAATGGGCCTTGCCAGGCCACAGAGAAAGAGGATCCAGGCAGTGCTAATAAACACTATGGCAATGGGCATAAGCTATGGGCAAATAGCAGAGGAAGAGAACTCCCCCTTTCAGTGGACTAGGGGAAGGTGATAGGAGGGAAGAAAGAAGAGGGTGGGGCTGGGAGGGGTTGAGGGAGGGGCTACAGTCCAGATGTACAATGATGCACAATGAATAAATTGTAAAAATTTTTTAAATTTTTAAAAAGATAATGCAGATGAACTGTGCAAAGCTTATAGGCTGGGATGTTGTAGGTGGAGTTTAGTATTTATTATAAATATATCTTTTAGTAAAGCTGCTGTTAATCCTAAACCAGCTGTATACCCAAATCACTACACAGAGTCTGGGATTTATTTGATTAATCTAGATCACAATGCTGGGCAATAGTTTCTCCAAGCCCTCATAGTTTCCTAACATTTAGAGATTCAACCATTATACTTGCTTTTTGTGAAATCTTAGGTCTGGTTCATTTCTCCACGTCCTTCCAAGACCTCTCCTCCAGCCTCTGCTCTCCCAGCTTCTCCCAGGTTTGTACTTTCTCCTCTCCTCCCCCTCCTTCCTGTCCTCTGGCTCCTCCCCTCTCCCACCTACTCCTTTCTTTCCATTGCTCAACATTGTGGCTGGTTGTTTTATTTTGGCATGTTTACACGAAGTTGAGAAAGGGGATGCTTAGAATGCGTATCACAATGCAGTGTCTGGACTGAAACCAGAGAGTAGGGGAGAGAAATCAGCATTTGAATGAACAAGGGTAAGGTGTGTACACTATACCAACAGTCGGAGAACATCACTCCTTATGCTGCCAACACCATTTCAGTTAAGCAAGAATGAATTGCTGTCTCCTCAGAAGCTCCCAGTACAGTGGAGGAAAGTGGCCCAGGACTGGCTTAATGTGAACTCATGAAACTATCTTTATTTACCTGAAAAACATCTAAGCTATGAATGTGCCATGTGTACCATCTAAGCTGTGTGTGCAATGTGGCCTGCAAAGCGTGAAGAAAGAAGATGGAAGGCAACAGACATTGTATCCTTAGTGGAGAAAAAAAATGAAAAAAAAATATATATATATGTTGTAAAATTCCCAAATAGCCCAGAGTTGTGATAGCTCCACTAAGAGCATGAGGCTTTGTGGAAAACCCTCAGGTCTCTGAACTGGATATAGAGAGCGATGGTATACGTTGATACTCAGAGTCTCCTGTCACAGCACACCATGTGGGGGCCACTCAAACTCTGCTCCAGAGAAATAATACTAGCCCTGATAAAGTGTGTTATTTCATTTATTTTTGTGTTGTTTGGGCTTTAAATTATTTGAATTCTTAAACTATTATTGACTGTCAATGAATTGTTAAATCAATGACAACTAATATATTTAACCCTAAATTCACTATCTTCATCTGTTTATTCATTCATTTTTTTTTGCCAAATAAATATATGCTGACAAGCATCATATATTGTCCAAGATATCAGAACAGCAGTGAGTGGCAAACAGCGTGGCTGCAGCAAAACCACATTAAGCAGTATCTGGAGGGGCTCAGGCAAACTCAAATCACCAAAGCTCCCAGAAAATGTGTATACATCAGTTTAGGGGTTTAGTTTTGAGCTTAAGGATATGATAATGAAGCTGGTAAAGGTTCAACATACTACTGTTATCAGGAAAGTAGACTAGCTCAGAAGCCAGATCCAGGGTATATGTAATGTGTACCTTTGTCTCAGCTAGAGAATGGGATGCCTCCCAGCCAGAAGTTCTCTCGAGTCCCAGGAGCTGGCAGGGATGGTGCATCAGAGGCCCCTGCCCCTGTGCTGGAGCCAGCAGAGGGGTGCTGCTGCAGGAGACTGGCTTGGACTAAGCCTGTGCTCTGGGATTCTAAGCAAGCCAGTCAAACCCCTGGGACCTGGTTTTAATTATTGTAAAGTGATTGTGCCAGATGTAGTGTCTAATTTATCTATCTCTGAGGCAGATTGCTGGTCTTATTTGATGACCGCTTTCTAATTAAACCTACTGTATCTCACATGACTCATACATCTCATAACATCTAAGTGAACTTGAGGTTGTTATTTGAGGGAAGACCCAGGGGATTTAACTCAGGCTTCTATGTACAGTCTGCATCACAGAAATAAATCTTCAGCCCCACAGTTTTTTAAATTAAATCTGTAGCCACCTCGATTGAAATTGGTCAGGACTTCTTTTCGCTTTCTTTGTATGGTTGGCTGATCATGGCTAGAATTGAAAAGAGAGGGCAATTAAAGAAAGAGAACCAGAAGCTGACAAAAAGAAGTAGGTTGATTTTCCCAAGTAGCAATGGATTCTGACTGATTCTCAAAGACACTCCAGAACATATGAGTAATGAGGTACAACAAAATGGGGGTAATTAGGATGCCTCCAAGGAGTCAGCATGAGAAAGGCATCTCAGTGCTTTAATGCCACTTCAGGGGTAGAAGTTTTTGACAACTGCCATACCCACCCAGGAGCTTTTAGAGAGTCAAAGTTATGGTGAGTTATATGATAATGAGCTATATGATAATCCATGTCTATAACATTATACCTGAGCCTGAGGGGCATTGTATCTTCCTGAAAGGGACCATGACCCTGTGAAACTCCCTATTCTGGTTGGAATGGAGGCTCTGGGTCCTGCGTAGTAGGAATTGTTTGAAATCATCTCTGTATCAAAAGGAGGAGTTTAAGCCTGAAGCCACCATATTCTAAAAGAAACAAACTCTATGTTAAAAATATAAGTTCTAAGCAGAAGTAACACAAGCATTCTGGGGTTGCTATAACCAGCGACCCCAGAAAGGTTAAATGAAAATTATATATTGAGCATGGATCAAAATACAAAAGATAACTTTAAAAAAGAATCCAGTGATTGAATAGACTATAACAGCTTGAAGTTGCAATCATGGACACCACTTGTGCAAAAAAACAATGAAGACAATAAGACACAAAGAATGGTTATAGCTACTACTAGATTTGTGAATAGGGCTTTTCTCTGTCTTTAAGCATTAAAGAAACCTTTTTCTTCACACCTTGTGTGTCCTATAGGACTTGGTTTTCTCCTTCTTGGTAACTGAGTAAATGGAAGAAAATGGAGGTAGTATGAACCTCCTGAACGTCATTATACGATGAGGTTGATATGATGAGTAACTTTACCTCATTCTCTGCCTTACCAATTGGAACCAGAAATATTGTACCAATTATCACTGCATCTTCCTTGGCATTAGATACTGTTCCCATTTGACCACCTATATTCTGTACATTTTTTTATATTTAGAGTGTAGAAACTACTGATGTAAATCACTGATAGTGTAATTTTTATATAAAGCTAAATTAAATGGGGGGAGATTTTAGCTCTCGTTCTGTAATGCTTTGAATCTTACCCATGTCATTGATTTAATTGCTTAGAAATTCTAAAGCTGTGCTTTTTCCTAGAAAGGAAAGTAGTTAAGAAAAGATGGTCGTTTTTGCTCCAGTTTGTCTTTATGCAACAATCCTCTGTAAGAAAAGTATAAAACAAAGTGTAAGGTGGACAGATGAGGCAGTAGGAAATCCCTCTGCTTTCCCTAACATGGCAAGCATGTCAACAGTGAGGGGCTCATTCTGTGGACTCACCTGTACACCTGTGATCAGAGCGCAAAAACTGCACAGCTGATATTAACATAAGGGATTCTGGGTTTTGTTTGTTGTTTGTTTGTTTTAGGTATTTACTTTTGTTTTTGTTTACATATTAGGGTAATAAATAGTGACTAGAGTTAATGTGCAGTGATGATTCACTTCCATAGCAGTAACTTTTCCTGGTTTCTTTGATGGGATACTCAAAAGTTAGGATTGCTTCTGCAAACTACAGGAGGCTGGGGAGATGCTTCTGTGGTTACAAGCCATCATATTTACTTTTTTGACTCTGTGTCAAAGCACCATGACCAAAAAAACTTACCAAAAACCAAGTAAACATACAAACAAAAACATTTATTAGTATCGGGCTTACAGTTCCAGAGGGTGAGTCCGCTACCATGTGGTGGGAAGCATGGCAGCAGATGCACAGCCATGGTGCTGGAGCAGTAGCTGGGCACTCACAGGCAAGAAGCAGAGAGAAAGACAGGGACACTGGGAAAGGGTGTGGGCTAAAAGCCCACCCACAGTGACACACCTCCTCTAACAAGGCCAAACCTCCTAATCCTTTCCAGATAGACTTACCCACTAAGGACCAAGTATTCAAACTCATGAAGCTTAAGGGAGCCGTTCTCATTCAAACTGCCAGGAGAGCACTCGCTCCTCTCACAGAGACCCAAGTTAGGTTCCAATCGCCTACATTAGGAGGCTGAGGTCTGCCTGTAATTCCAGATCTGCGGTGCTGTGGGGGAGGCTGCCACACCATCTTCTGTTCTCTACAGGCACTGACAGCATCTGAGTTCACACAACAGCTGACATCACACATACATAAATACACATAAAAATTAAAAATAAAATAAATATCAAAGATATGTATATTATCAGTATCTTTTGATTGCTTGGCATTCTGCTTATTTTTTCTCACGTAAGAATGATGTCCTTTCCTGGGAGACACTCTGTGCTCTCCTAGGCTCAACCCATTACCACTTTCAAAGTGTGTGTCATCTCATCAGATATTCCCACAGGTAAAAGAATCTTAACAGCTACACCCTCTATCTTTGAGGTTATAGCTTGGTGATCTTTTGTCTAGACATCACAGTCCTGAGGCAGGAATAGATAAAGCAGGCTTCCTCCATGGTCTACAGTAGTCAGCAAAGAAAGGATCTGCAGGCAGTCCAGCAGAACAGGAGGTGTGGCATGCAGGCCTCAGCAAGTCAGTGATGGCTGGTTACAGCTTAGCAGCAGACATCTTGGCCGCCGGACCTAGATGAAATCCTCTGCACCAGAAACAAAACTCGAAAATCACTTCATCCCTTAGTGAATGCACTCCTTTCATTTTCCAAGGTGGGATTCAGGAACTTTTCCTTTTTGGGGAAGGGAGCAAAATTCTATGGCTTTCATTAACTGAAAATGTGAAATGAATGCTTTTTAAATACATGCTTTGTTTCTTTTCTGCCTCCTTCTGTACAGCACATGATAAAGTTAAATGTATTTGTTGGGGGGAGTAGAAGAACGGTGGAGGAAGTTCGTCCTGTAAGGGAGGTGCAAGAGTGTGTTCTCAAGGGTAACTGTCACTGACGCAGTTGTGTATTTGCACTTCTTAGTTCCTCTCCTGACTTCTTTGGTTTAAACCTGTCTAGTCCAATGGGGGAGACAATTGTTCCACCTTCAGAGAGAGTTATTAATTTGTAACTGTGGTGTTGAAGGCATGTGGGCTCAGACTGGAGCCGGGAACGATCCTTGAGTTATTTGGTCTGCATCAGGCTTCAGTCTGCTCATTCTGCTTCTGAATATTCATTCTCACATGGCCGGAATGAGGTGTCCCTTTTTCTTAATCAATCTATCTAGTTTTCTTACAAAATAGTGAGCTTCATAATGACATTTTCCTGTGTGAGTATCTTATTGTAGAGGGCTCCTCATCAACTTTGTGTCCTGTTCTGATAGGCCTGTGCTCATTGTGCCCCACAGTCCCTCTATGCAACTTATCTTTTCTGATTTTGCTTCAGGAGGCATGGGCAGGAGCCTCAGCGCAGCATAGCTTCTGCTCTGCCCATGGCTGCCTGCCTGTCCTCTTTAGGAGCATCCAGTGCTGCTCACAGTGGCCAGAGCTGACTGCAGAGCAGGGGCACGCTGCCCTGCGGTGTTCAGAATTCACATCTTGGTTCTGCAGTCGAAATGTCTAGTGTCTGTGCTGTGAAGGTCAAGAGTGATATCACATCCCTAGTCATTGGCTGTCAGCATGGTGCTGAGTGTGTGTCCACCTGGTCAGTGTCTCAGGGCTTTCCTGACTTCCACTCAAGGGTGACAAGGAGTGACAGGGTCTCTCTACCCTGTGCAGCCTGCTGTGAAAAGCTGTGCTGATGGGCACACAGACCCCATTAAAATATACAGACTTTGGGCAAAGCACTGTGGTAAGAAAAATAGTGAACAGGGGTTTTCAGGATACGTTCATTATTTGTGAGCACCCACAACACATACACACAGGCTTGTCTCCCTGAAGCCTTTTTCTGTTTTGTTTTGTTTTCTGTTTTTTTTCTTCTTCTTTCTCTTGGTTTCATTTTATTATTTTCTTACAGGTAGAATAACTCAAAAGATGTCTCTGACGGAAAGTTAATTGATTTGGGGATTTTATCAGGAGATGTCAACTGCTGCTTTCTGCTCATAAGCCTGCAAATATACACATATATACATGTGTGTGTATCTCATCCATTGCTCAGTGACCACAGAGAGCTCTGATGACAAGATGTCAATATTTTTTTACAAGAAAATAAAATCGCTTTTCTTTTGGGAGAGAGTTATTAATTGGTGTGTGTGTGTGTGTGTGTGTGTGAAATCTCTATCAATTTGTGCTTTCCTTAGAGCCCCACTTCCTACCCTGCCTCAGTTCTCTGGAGACTGTGTCTTGGTGCTGAGTCAGCTTAGTTCTTCCCCATCAATCTTCTCAGCCTTCCCTTCTAGCCTGTCTATATTCCTTTGTGTGAACCACCTACTTGCCTCTGGGTGAGGATCCAGGACACCCTGGTTCTTCTCCAAAGTCCCTCTCAGCCTTTGTTTCTATCCCAAGTCCATTTCTCTGTGTCACTCACAGAAGCGCTCCCTACCAACACAAGAACCCTCACTTGGGATCCAGAAGACAGCAGCAGCTAAAGAATGGAGCACCCACCACCACAGTCAAGACCAAGTCACACATCGAGACCAAGAAACCCCAATCAAAAACACAAATATCGGCAGCCAAGACAATATGCCAGGCCCTGAGAAATGCAATGTAGCTGAAACAGACAAGGACTTCACAACAGCCTTTATGATTATTGTTTAAAAATTTTAAATCCCAATCATACAAATTTACCAATAAAGACTCAGGAGCCAGATGTTGGGGTGAAGACCTACTGGCTCAGAGAGGCAGAGAAAGCACTCAGCTGGTCTTCCTACTCAGCTCACATCCCAGAAGGAAAAAGCCCCAAACCGAAAGCCCTTCTTCTCCATGCTGTCCTAAATACCCCTCTCTCAATGTCCCTCCTTTCTGTTTAATCCCTGTCAGCTGGTTTATTGCTCCCCGTTTTGACCTAGGGTTAATTTTTACTTAGTCATGTGTACAGAAAGCTGTTGGATAAAGGTGTGTGTTAGGGCTGAGCCGCACTATAACTGCCTGTTTACAATAAACAAAAAGTTCTTGGATTAAAGATGTGCACTCTACAACTGGAAACAGGTTTTTACAGTTCACAATCTCAGTGTTTACAAAGGGATCAAATATCCTGAAAGGACCTTAAAGAAGATAATGAATAAATCCCTTAATGAAGTCTGTGAAAACACAAACAGTGGAATTTCAAAACATGAACATTTATGTGAAAGTAAAATTAGAATCATCAAAAAAAGCTCAAACAAAAATAAAACTGGAAATAAAGAAAAATCTTAAGATGTCAAATAAAAACCTCAGAGGTAAGCCTTACCAACAGAATGCAAAAAATGGAAGAGAGATTTTCACTTCTTGAAGACAAGGTAGAAGAACTGGATACCTCAGTCAAAGAAAATGTTAAATTAAAAAAAAAAGCAAACAACAACAAAAAACAACCCTCAAAATACTCAAGCTAACTAAAACAATCCTGAATAATAAAATACCTGATAGAGGAATCATCATCCTAGATTTTAAGTTGTACTGCAAAGCTACAATAATAAACACAGAATGGGACTGGCATAAAAATAGACTCATGGATAAATGGGATTGAATTAAAGACCCAGATAAAAATGCAAATATTTACGGACACTTCATTTTTCACAAAGCCAAAAGGACATACTGAAGAAAAGACAGTATCTCAAACAAATGGTGCTAGTCAGATTGGACGGCTGCATGTCAACTACTCCAAATGGATTCATGCTACCATCTCACACAAAACTCAAATTTAAATGATCAAGAACCAACATAAGACCATATACCATGAATCTGACAGTGAGAAATAGGCTTGAAACCACTGACAGAGACTTAAAAAAGAATTTTTTTTCTAAATGCCTATAGCACAGACACTAGGAACAGCAGTTAATAAGCACAACCTTATGAAACTGAAAGCTTCTGTGAGACAAAGAGCACCGGCATTCAGGCAAGGCGGCAGCCTGCTTAATGGGAAAAGATCTTTACTAATTGCACATCTAATAAATGGTTAGTGTATAATATATGTAAAAAACAAAAACAGCAAACATCAAGAAAACAAACAATCCAATTACAAATAGGGCACAGGAAAAAGCAGAGTTTTAAAAAGATGAAATAGAAGTAGTTGAAAAACACTTAAAGAGATGCTCAATAGCCTTAGAGATCAGGGGAATGCAAATTAAACTACATTGAGACTTCACTTTACCCCAGTCAGAAGGCCAAGATTAAAAAAAAAAAAAAAGTGACAACTCATCCTGACTGAGATGCAATGAAGAGGCCATTTATTCATTGCTGGTGGGAGTGCATTTACTTTGGAAATCTGTGTGGCAGTTCCTCAGGAACCTGGGAATTTGATTTACCTCAAGATCAAGCTATATCACTCTGGGGTATATGCCCAACAGACTCTAGAAGCACGGTACATTTACACAATAGAATATTGTGTAATATCCTACTCTTTGAAATTATGAAATTCATAGTTAAATGGAGGGAACTAGAAAAAAAATCAATCTGAGAGAGGTAATCCAGACCTCAAACCTCAAATATTGTATGTTTTCTTTTGTATAGAGATCGCAGCTTTAAGTCTTTGATAGGCATGCTGTAATCAAAATAGCCAGTCACTGAGGCTAGGTACCTAGTAAGGGACTGGGTGGGGGGAGGGTCTTTCAAGGAAAGGCAAATAGAATGTATTCTAGAAGAGGAGGATTAAGTAGGGAGGGGAATGGGAGAGAAGGATGAAAGAGGAAGTGTGGGAAAGCACAAGTGACACTAAAGACCTTTTGAAAAACTGGAGCCAGCTAGAAGCTTCACCCCTACTGGTTAGCACTCATGGTTCTGGAAGGGACTCTGCACACTACAAGAGGTGTCACCCAGCTACAACAGTGACCTGCCTATTATATACACTGGCGCAAAAATGGCACAAATATTAGAGGGGGAAACAACAACTTTTTGTTGGACTTAATGGTCACCCTATGAAATGGAGCCCAAATGTGACACCACTAAGGTTTCCAAGAACATACAAATATGTCAGTCACCAGGCTAGGGAAAATCCTACTATTCTGCAAAAAGAACCAATAAAAGCAGTGACTCCTAATTACCTACAGCTATACCCATTGATCAATGTCTCACCCAGGCCACATCAGAGAAGCTTCTTCTTATGGTACATGAGAAATAACACAGAAATCCACAGCTGGACAAATAGAAAAGAGTGGGAGACTTTGGAAAACTAAGTTCTAAATTGGATTTTTTTTTTCCAAATCAAATCCTTCCCTTCATGGCTCACAAAGTTATATGGAAGAGGAAGCAAAAAAAATATTTAAGAGCCAGAAGTGATGGATAACTCTAAGGAAAGACTGTCTTCCAGGTATAACAGGGTTCATTCACATAGGACCTCAGAGATTGACAGACTGAACAAGCCGTGTACCTATTCAAGCCAGACACAGTTCAGGTGCTGAGAGGAGGCTGCTGGACACTCCTATTCAAGAAGGCATCTGTAACTGATACCTATGGGCAAATGGAAAATTGGTTTTCTCCAATAGAGTCTCGTTGAGTATGCCAACCACACCTCGGGGTAGGCACCATACCTAGGATTAGTTGATCAACACAGAATAACTTTGTGGACTTTTATTTCATTTTGCTTTGTTTTGTTTTTTTTGTTGTTGTTATTTTTGTTGTTGTTGTTGTTGTGTGTGTGTGTGTGTGTTATTGGTTGTGGTTGTTTGAATGAGAATGGCCCCCATCATTGGCTCACACATTTGAATGCTTGATGCCCAGTTAGTGGAACTGTTCGGGAGGAATTAGAGGTGTGGCCTTGTTGGAGGAGGTATGTCATAGAATGTACTTTGAGGTTTCAAAAGCTCATGCCATAGCAAGTCCCTACCCCCTCTTCCTGCTTCTTCAAATCAGAATATGAAGCTCTCAGCTACAGATCCAGCAGCATCCCTGTCTGCTTTCTGCCATGGTGATTCTTTCCTTTTGTAAGAGTTGCCTTGATCATGGTATCTCTTCACAGTAATAAAACAGTAACTAAGACAGAAGTTGGTACCAGGCATGGGTTATTGCTGTGACAGGTCTGACCATGCTATTGTGTGGAGAAATATGGAAAACTTTGGGGCTTCGAACTAGAAAAGTAATTGAAAGCTTTAAGCAGGACTTGATGGGCCATCCTAGTAGAAACTTGGAAGACATTAATGCTGAGGGTGATTTGGAATATATAGGCAAATATATATATATATATTCTTTCTGAGGGGAAGAATATTATCAAGTAGCCTATAGACCATTCTTATGATATTTTGGCAAAGAATGTGGCTGCCTTTTACCCTTGGCTGAAAAAAATCTGTCTGAGGCTAAATTGAAGAATCTTGAATTCATGCTATTGACAGTGGAGATATTAAGACAGGCTAGTATGAACTTTGTCACATGGCTATTAGTGTTCATTTTTTAACTTTTTTTATTGATTCTCCATGAATTTCACATCACATACCCCAATCCCACTCGCCTTCCTTTATATCTGCCCTGTTCCTTTGCAACCTCCCCCAAAAGGAAACAAAAAAATAAATAAAATCAAACAAACAAACAAACAAAAATCTCTCCATGGAAGCTATGTGTTATGGTGGGTTTGCCCAGACAGATTTACTTGCAAATTCTCAGACTGAATATCCTCTCTAAGGCTTTGCCCACGTTTTACAGATGAAAGAACTCTGCATCTGGAAGCAGGGTCGTAATCTGACGGTGCATCTCCGTGAAGGCAAAGCCAAAATAAGCTGAGTCGGGACATGAAGCCATGGAGGAGGGCCATCATCCATGGGCTCTGGGACAGGGGAACTGTTTCTAAAGCCAAAGTGATGTTCTCCTCGAACCTGGGAAGCTAGGGGTTTGTTTAGGGAGCCTATGCATAGTGACAGCATGCTTAGTTTAAGGGTATAACTTTAAATGAAAATATATTGGGCATATTTGGAGGGGATGCTCTTAGCTCAGAGTCATGGAGTGAGCATGTGGAAGATTGAACTGATAGACAAAGGTGCCTCTGAGCATGCTCAGCTTGCACCATTCAGTATCAGATGAAAGTAAAGGAGGCTCTGAAGGAGGGTGAATACAGCAGCGTGCTCCTGAAGATGCTTGCCCTCTTTGTCGTGCCTAACTGCCTAGACCACAGCCTTTCCACCACAGTGTACAGATGCAGGAAACCCTGGAGGGTTGCTCTGTCTAATGCAGCTCCAAGTTAGAAGTCAGGTCTCACTTATGCCAGCTGAGTAAAAAACGTTGCATGGCTGGACCACTCCAAAAATGAATTAAGTTCTCATTGAACTCATTTGCGCTTGTCCTATATGTTGCATTCTCAATATAATGTGTTCATTTGCATATGTTCATGACACAAGATCTCAGCTTCCTAAGAAATTTTTTTACCTGTTTTTCTTCAGACATCGAATTTCCAAATTCATCCAGTGTAGTCACATTTAATTTCTACAGCTATACCCTGAAATGTTAAATTAATACCTGTTTTACAGGTGTGAAAATGAAACCAAGTTCAAAAGAGAAGACATTCACTGGGCTTACAGTTTCTGCCCCACCCCGTACTCCTGGACAGCACTCCTGGGCCTGGTTTTGTATCTTGTTTTCTTTGCACCTGGTAAGCCATGGGTTATTTTTGATGGGTGTTGTCCCCTCTTGGAAGAGGCAGGCTACTGTATTTCATTCCATGGTGATTTTTACTGTAGATTTAATTATTTACTTCTCAGGAATGGGACCAATGCCCTGGACAGTGAACTCTGAAATCTATCCTCTCTGGGCCAGAAGTACAGGAAATGCATGCTCAGCCGGAATAAACTGGATTTTCAATGTTCTGGTTTCATTGACCTTTTTACACACAGCAGAGTATCTTACATACTATGGTAAGAGCATTTTTTTTCCAATGTACTTTTGTTGCTATTTTCAATACTCTATCCTTAGATACCCTGTAATTCTTTTTTAATTTATTATTATTATTTTTTGCAATTTATTTACTTTGTATCCAGGCCAGAAACCCCTCCCTCATCTCTTCCCAATCCCACCCTCACTCCTTCTTTTTCTCTTATGCACCTCCCCTAGGGATAGGGGAGGTCCTACTCCTCTACTATCTAACCCTAGCCTATCGGGACTCATCAGGACTGGCTACATCGTCTATCTCTGTAGCCTGTCAAAGTAGCCTCCACCCTGGGGAAGGTGATCAAAGAGCCAGAGGGTACAGGAGTTCAACAAGGAGACCAACAGAGCCTAAAATATCTGGGTCCAGGGTAGCCAATAGAGACTGTTGCTCCAACCAAGGATCATGCATGGAGTGGAGAGGACCTAGAACCCCTGCACAGATGTCACCCATAGGCAGCTCATTCTCCATGTGGGTTCCCTAGTAAGGGGAGCAGGGGCTGTCTCTGACATGGACTCAGAGGCTGGCTCTTTGATTACCCTACAACTTGTAACAGAGACTGTGTCCTTATATTTTAGCTCTTGATGAATATCCCTGCACAGCTTTCACCATCTCCAGGGGTTCTGGGAAGTATGTTCTCTTTTCCTCAGCTTCTTGTCTCCAAGTACATTCACAGTTCTTCTAACCCTGAACAACCCCCCATACCTGCAAGGATGGAAATCCTCACAGCCCAGCTGTCAGTTTACCCGGGAAGCAAACAGAAAATGGTAAGATGATGAAGACAGGGCTGATGAGATGTCCCGTAGAGTCAGTGTAAGCCTGAGGGGAACTTACCCATACCAGCCATCGAATTATCTGTCCCAGCCAAGACACACGTTCTGTCACCTTGAAGCCCAGCACTTATTACTTCCAGACCCAGAGACATGACAAAGTCCTCCAAGTGAAGATTTGTTAAGGAAAACAGTGGTGGGTAATGGCTCATTACAGAAGTCCTTTGTAAAGCTACCTCAAACCTGCATTTAGTAAAGTGAAAAGATCCTTTTCTCGATTTTTGTCCTCGTTGACCCTCCCCCCCTCCACAAAGTTGCCTTGTTTACATGATCTTTTAAGTTGTGGTGATTTTTTTTAAGTTGTGATTGTTTTTAAAGATGAAATGTAAAGTCATTGTACTTATGTCTCCCTTAGCCCATGTGGTGTATATGAAATGCATGGTCCCCTGTGATGCCTCCTTACCTGACCTCATCCTATCCCATGCTCTGGGCATGCTTACTATCTGCCCCCACATGTGCCATGTACCAGAAAGCCATAGCAAGCCAGGCTTGTGCTTCATTCAGCACTGTGCTCTGACTCTTGCCAGGAGAGTGGGAGGGCAGGCATCATGTTCCCCCGTGTTAGAATGACAACTGTGATGAAGTATACAAATCTGTTTCCTCTGTCTTCGGGACCTTCTGACATTGCATTGCATTAGCTATGACGAATCCAGTGGTTCGTCATCTTCTCATTAACCACTTGGAACATCCAGAACAGTAGTTCTCAACCTGCGCTTTGTGACCATCAGAAAACACGTTCCCAACAGTCTTATGAACTCCCAACCACAAACTTTCATTGCTACTTCATAACTGCAATTTTGCTACTGGGCAGTATCTCAGTTCCTGAGACCATCAGAAATGTGCATTTTCCAATGGTTTCAACACACAGGTTGAGAACGGCAGATCTAGAATAGAAACATTTGATTTCTTGGGAAGGAAATGATAAGCTGTTGGTATATTTGGTATATTCAGTTTTGCTCCTCTTAATAACTCATAAACTTGTTTTCACAGCATGATGATAGATATTACTCATCATTGATGATTCTTAAGAAGGCTTAATTACTTGAAGGCCTTTATATGTAATAACAGCCCAGGAAGAATTTTATATAGAGACTTGCATAATAAAATCCAGGCAGTAGAACTTTAGCTAGCAGAGTGCTTTTCAGGGATGAGGTGAAGTAGGAGGCATCAGAGGGGATGAGATTATTCTCAGTGGTTTTGCATAGCATGCATTTACGTGTACCACATGGACTTATAGAGATATGAGAACAAATCTGTACTGTCAGAAACAGCCTAGGCAGCAGAACATGGTTTAGATAGGGCCTGAGTGCTTCTGTCGGAAGTGTGCAGGGAGACGCTATGCTTCCCTGCTGCTAATACACTGCTCTCTTATTTTTATTAACAGTGGGGATATGTGACCAGTCTGTTTCGACTTTTGGGCTCTGTGTCTGAGAAGACCTAATTATAGCCCTTGGTATAGACAGGTATTTTATGGGCCCCCTCTGTTACAGAACTGTAACTCAGTGCCTTTCGTTCTAAAACAGTGGCTCTCAACTTTTCCTAATGCCGCAACCCTTTAATACTGTTTCTCATGTTATGCTGACCCCATCCACAAAATTATTTTTGTTGCTACTTCATAACTGTAATTTTGCTAGTTATTAATTGTAATATAAATATCTGATATGGAGGATATCTGATATGTGACCCCTGCGAAGGGCCATTTGACCCACAAAGGGATTGCAACCCACCAGTTGAGAAACACTGTTTTAAAACATTGCAGCACCAACACTCAGATTCCAGTGCCACCAGTGGGTGACCACCACCCTTGCCCCGTCAGTCCATGGTAAGGATTCCTGCAGAACACGGGGCTTCCTGCCTTCTTCTTTTCCTCCTCCTTTTTCTCTTCCCCCTCCTTTTCCTGCTCTTCCTTTTTCTTCTTGTTTTCGTTGGTTGGTTGGTTTTGTTGTTCTTGTTGTTTGGGTTTTGGTTTGGTTTGGTTTGGTTTCGGTTTTTACCTTTTTCTTCTGTTTGTTTTTTTTTTCTAATCATTTCACATTTTTTATTTGTTTCTTTTTTTTCTTTTCTTTTTTCTTTTTTTTCTTTCTTCTGTTTTTATAGCCAAAATTCTTAAAATTTCTAGGGCTGGCCTTTCAGTAACACCCTTGTCATGAAAGCACCCAGTTCATAAGTTGTGCTATTATTACTTGATCTTGAACAGCAACCTACCACCAGTCATTTGCTGGAACTGAGGGAAATTATCATGTTTGATTATTTGTTTCGTTTACCAAGTGTATGTGGGCACACACGCCACAGTACATGTGAGGTCAGAGGACCTTGGGGACCTGCCTCTCCCCACCTGTGCCTGTGTTCCAAGGATCCAACTGAGATCCACACCTTTAAGGAGAGTGATGACAAGAAATTGAAATGCCAAATTCTGATGTGCACATAGCACATTGTTTCTATTTTTCATGATATGGCAAAACAGGGATTTTCCACCCCTCCCCTACACAGATCAGGAAACCAAGGTCAAGAGGACTTTACCAACTTGCACAAGATTCTGGGTACACTGTTTGTTGTTTGCTGTTTACACTCATACTTCCCACAGCCTACAGCAGAATTTCTTACTCTGCTGGACATTCCAGATGACCTACTGTTATATCCTTATTATTTTTTGACCATATGCCATTTAAAACTTTAGTTAGTATGTTTAATGTGAGCAAAACTAAAATGATTTTGAGGTCTGGCATTTATAAATAAAGTTGAATTTTATATCATCTCCTTAGAAAATATATGGGTTTAATTACTCAGCCTACCAAAAACTATATCTTCAGTTATCTTTTCCACGTCGTGTCAGTATCTCATAATAAGTCTCTTACAACTCCTTGCTGTGCTGAGCAGATTCCTCAGGGCAGTGTGTTCAATAGCATTCTCCCTCTGTGCTCACCCTCCAGTCTCCCCATGATGTATTTCTAGGAACCTCGTAGAGACGTTTTCTTAAGACCTTCTTTCCTTTGGTGTGCTACTTCGCCAGAGAAGATGACTTTTGTGCTCATCTCTTTAACTTCTATGCTTGTGCTGTTGACTGGAAGCACAGATAAGCTAGGCGGGGCGGGCCCTCCGGGAGACGACTTCCCTGGCAGGCGCCTCTCCACCATTGCTCCGGTGCCTGTTTCCAATCGGGGCTATATTATCGATGGACTCACACACTCTCGCTCTTTAAAATATTTCTTCTACTAAAACTGGAAATTATATTCTAAAGGATAAACCATCCAGGAAATATGTAGGGAACCACAGATGCCACCATGTGTCATTCATTTAGGTTTGTTGTACTGACTCTGAGGACCAGCAGGTGGTATTCCTGCCCCTGTGGCCTCTCTCACTGCACACACAGGTGTAATCCTACAGCAGAGCAAGATCCTCCGGTCTCATAAAGCTTCCTCTCTGCTGACAATTTGATATACTTGCAGTGTATCAGTTTATGATACATACTGTGAAGGCAGAAATGCTTCGTCGGGATCTAAGAACAAAGATGCCTGGTGGGGGACAGTTGCGACAGAAGTGGCAGAGAATGGGTCTTCAATTACAAGCATCAGGGAAGTGTGCATCTGTCAGCTGTGTTGCTTTAAGATCTACTTATTGTTATTTTCTGTATATGAGCACTTGCCTGCATGTATGTCTGTGCACTCCATGTGTGCCTGGTGCCCGCAGAAGTCCAAGTGAATGAACTAGAGATTGGCTACCGAGAAAGAAATGTAAGGGAAAGGTCAGGTTGACCGCCAGTCATGAGCATAAGAAACAGGAGGAAGAGAATTGCCCTGAGCTCTGTCAAGTCATTAACTCAGCAGCAGCATCTGAGTAGAAGAGACAGACCTGTACGTGTGTGTGGTAACAGGACTCCTTGGTTATTACACTAATGAAAATATTGAGAAAACAGTGGGGAGAGAGCAATTTCGCTCAGCCTGAGATCTGAAGGCAACCTCAGAAGAGAAGAGCTGACGTTTGAGCCTGCCCTGTTATTTTCCTATGGCATGGTTTGAGTCTTGAAATATTAATTGCATTATATTCACAGGACTGAAACAACCAGGTGAGTCAGGTTGGCTGACATCGTTTGGTTGCATTTCGAATTATAGTTATGTTCGAGTAAAATTCAAGACTCTCCCGTTTAAACCCGCACAGGGCTGTTAACTGTGTTCCTTTCCCGCTGCAGGAGCGTTCTTCCTCTACGCTGGATTTGCAGCTGTGGGACTGCTTTTTGTCTATGGCTGCCTTCCTGAAACGAAGGGGAAAAAGTTAGAGGAAATTGAGTCGCTCTTTGACAACAGGCTATGTACGTGTGGCACCTCGGACTCTGACGAAGGGAGGTACATTGAATACATCCGGGTGAAGGGAAGTAACTACCACCTCTCTGACAACGATGCTTCTGACGTGGAGTAATTTTCACCTGAGGACATTTCCGTTACTGAGTTGAATGTGAGGAGAAGGCCAGCATTTGGTCATCACCCTGCTCGCAAGCTGAGTCTCCCCACGGTCCTTTCAAATGACTCCATATTCCAGAAGACTTGTTGAGGAGAAAAATACAACCATGGTGATGTTTATTTTCATACACAGAAATGCTAAAAAAAAAAAAACACACACAGATTTTTCTTAAGCAAATGTGTATAACCCCTTCCTGAGACAGTCTAAACCTTACTGCTGTACCCAGTTATGTCAGTGGGACCCCTTTCTCCTAAAACCATGCACAATTACTAGTGGCGATACAGTCAGTGGCAACCTAGGCAGATTACATATGTAAATTTATAAAGGATTATTTAAAATGAACTAAAGATATTTAATGTCAAAGCATGGCCTATTGGCCCTAAATTTTCAGAACAAGTAGTGGCTTTCCTATGATTGGTAGAAAGTGAATTCCGTTTAAACTTCCATGCAGAAACTCAGAAGTTCTATAAGGACACAGTTGTCCCTCTCTCCTTCGGATTCCAGATGTTGACTTCTCAAACACAGATATGGAAATTCCCTCGCAGACTGAGTACACAGGATCTTTTGAACATTATCCAAAGCAGGCCTTTTAAGGGTTATTTTCATACTTTTTTGCATCGGTGATGAGTATATTTGCAGAGATACGCTAGCATGTTTTGATAAGTATATTTTATTGTCCAAGTATGAAAGAACAGATTTTTATATATCCTGATTTGTTAGTCACTTAGGAATGCAATTGTAAATGTGAAGCAGTGCCAGGGTCAGTTTAATCCTACCAGACTCTCCACGTTGTCACCCCCAAGCCCCTGCTGTTCCGTGCCTTCCTTGGTGTTAAACAACAGCTGCTGGCAGACAGGTTTTCTCTTTCTGATATGCAAGAGGAAGGAAGTCAGTGGCAGAAACAGTTAATAACATTTAATTTATATCCTAAGACTTCTTTTCCAAATATTTTATTGGCTCTTCCTAAGGACAGGAGCATACCTCACTACCAGTTACTTGTATTTTCTCCCCCTGAGAACGTAAGCCAGTTTTAATTTTATGTCCTCTTCTCATTCCTAATAATTTGCTACACAACCAAAATGCAGAGCTGTGTCTGCTTTTTTGTTTGTTTGTTTTTGCTTTTTGTTTGTTTGTTTGATCTCATACTTGGTTTGGTTTTCTATCTGCTCTAAGAATTGATATCTCTCCATCAGAAAGAAATGGATAGATTCTGATGCCAGTCAGGAAACAGGTTGACTTTCTATAGCACCTCTCAAAGTGTTTGGTGGTTTCTATGTCATTCAACACTGAATTCCTAATTCTCACCACTGTTCTAAGACGTATGTGGTACAAAACAAAATTACTTGCTAACAAATCTCACTTGCTAGTTCTTGTAAAGCTATGGATGACTCTCATGACCAGTCAGGAATACCTCGGTTTGAAGCTTCATATTGTGATCTAAACATCCAGTTAAGTTCCAAATCCAAGTGAGTGATAGCTAATTGAAAAAATGGAAGTGTTTTTGCCAGTCTCCAAAATGTTCATCCTTATTTTGAAGTCTGGTTTCTTGTTATTGTAACTATCAAACTGAGACTATATCGAAGGAAGTTTACCAAAAGTCACCAAAAGTTCTTACTCAGTCACTGTTGTGCCCTAAAAAAATCCTTCCGCCAAAAGCAGAGGTTTTCTCTGTTTGGTTATTTTAATGTCATTAAAAAATTAACACAGTATTTTGGAAAATTTTTCCTCAAATTAGGTGCTTTGAAATTTATTTATAAAGAATATTAGTACTGATTTTTCTCTAGAAGATATTATTTAACAGGATATATTATTTGATATTTCTTATCTCTTAAGATGTTTCTTAACTCAATAGCATTTTACGAGATCAAATGAGCTATCACGTGGTATAGTTAGCAAATTATAGGAAGAAAAATGAGTAAAGTGCTCCTTTTAAAATACATTTTGCTGATTTGTCCAACTTGTTGCCTCAACTTTCCCCGCCATGGCCCATGCAGCCTTAAGTCCACAGGTGTCTGCAGCTGGGCTACCACAGGGACCTTATGAAAGGGACAGTAGACTCATCAGTCCCCAAAGCTGACTGTGACCTGTTCCTGCTGACATCAAAACACATATGCTTTTAGGTTTATGTCCACAAGTTAACCTAATAATGGGAAATCGTCCACATTTCTCTTTCCCTGTTCCCTTCATCATTTTAAAAAAATATTTGTTATTTACATAGTAGCATATTCCATACCTTTCACATACAAGACAGAGAGGCGCATATAACTTTTAAAAAGCATCTCAATACTTGAAAAGGAGCCTTCTCTAATCCAGGTATGATTTTTAGGTTTGGTGGACATTTATAATACATTAAAAGTTCACTGTTGGAAAATTTCAGATTTTTTTCCTATTAAACATCTTTTATGTTCTTAGTGTCTTTGACTACCACTATCAATTTGAAAACCACCCATGTGAAATCATCATACATAAATTTTGAAGATAATTTCTATATGATATGATTTGATCTCACACATTAAAACAGACAGATTAAGCAGTAAAATTTCTACTGCGATGATAGCTTTCTTTCCAAACATGCTGCAAATTCAATACAGGTGTATTTCATTTGGGACTATCGGGTTAAGAAGGTCATGACCATGCCTGCCACCTACTAGATGGCTAATGTGCAGGAGAATTAAGAATGCATCTTTTTTTTATACATATAAGCACACACTGTTGAACATGATGTCAAAAAGACTTGATGCTATGGGCTATGGATACGGTTCAATGGCAGAGTGCTGGCCCGAAAAGAGTGGGTCTTAATATTTTTTCCTTCCATGTAAACATCTGTAATAATTTTGATCATTACACCTACTTTAGTCATTATCTAAAATATGGCTTTGAATATATATGTACAAGAGCTAAATAAAAGATATTTCCAGGAGAATAACACCAGAATCTTTTTAATAACTTATGAAGGAAACCCACGTTAAGATACAAGCTTAATTCTTATTGTTCCATGTAAGGTGGGAGATCAGTGAAAGTACTGAATTTATGGATTTTCCTATAATCTTAGTGTCCATTAGAGGGAAAGACCATCAAAAATTGATGACTGACCCATTTAGTTTTTAATACCAAAGTAAAATTGAAAAGTATTGTTAATAATCATACACTTGGGGCAGAAGTGAAGTGGCATTTTAGACAGCACTACCTACATTTTAAAAAAAAATAACTGGGTGTGATAAAGTTTCAGTCATCAAGGTCAAACCATTCCCCTAAGCAGGAACAAAAGGATTACATAGCACAACCAGGCCAGGAGTAGAGGATTCCTGATATACGCCTCTAGAAAACTATATGACATCCTACATTAAGCTGCAAAGTTATAGATGAAATTTACAGTTCAAAAATAGCTACTGCCTATAAAAGACTCAGAATTGTTCTCTGGGTTAATTCGTAATATCCCTTGGCCTGCCAATTTCTACCAACCCTAGCCTCATGCAGAGTGAGGCTGTACAGTGTAAGTGCATTCAGTTCTACAAGGAGAGTGCGTGTACTGCCATCTTCTGGAAACAGTGATCTGCTGCAAATGCCAAACAGCTAACTGCTCAGCTCTTCCTTGTAAGCTGTTTAGGGGAGGAAATATATATGTGCCAATGATCATCAGAGAGTTGCTTTATGAGTATTCAGGTTCGGAAGTACCGGAAAGAATTTTATCACCATCATAATGTGCTTGTGAGTACAGAACAGTATAATGCTCTAAATCTTCATATGTACAGTACAGTCTGTAGCACTTTAGTAATTGGTCAATAGGCTTTTCAATGCCTTTGTTTACAGGTAATATTCACATTTTAGACAATTAGGTACATAGAATTGATTTTATCACATCAATATAAATAGAATAATAAATGGACTGTGCAGGTAATCAGTACTCAAACTTATGAATCAATACTTTATAAAGTTTTAAGATTTTGCTAAATTTACCATCCCATCTCACTTAAAGTATAGACAATATAATGTTAAATCTAGCCAAAGTAGAAATTTATGACCTATATACATGTCCAGATTCTCTGGTGGCTCCTGTACTATGTCTCACTTGATGTTACAGTACTGTTTGTGATAAATGTTCTCATTTCTATTTAGGAACTCTAAATATACATCTCTATTCAATCAGGAGTTTCATGCTTTTAGAGGTGTATGTATTTTGAACTGTACATTTTAATTTTCAGAGTGCATGTTATATACTGTTTAATTCTTGACAAATCTTGGAAAATTTAGTCCTTTCATTCCTACCTGTGACATACAGGCTAAAAACTGCCACTGTCCCATTCACCAAACCATGCTAGCCTGTGCTGTATCAAAACTATGGTACATTTTATGGAGATTTAGTGATATACATGTAAACGTTTTTACGTTATTTTATTGAACTTCAATGTTTACATGAAGTTACAATGTTTTTTAAAGGAAGTGTCAGTGCCAGAACTGTATAAGAAAACACTCAAATAAAAGTAAAGAGAATTCACTCTCTTGTGCTCTTCACCTCTTCAGTTCTTATCTTGGATTTTAGTATCTAGGTTACAGAGTAAACACTCTGCTGGAAAGATAAACAAGCCATATGGTTGGTTTTTATTAATTTTAACTTTATGTGTCTGAGTCTTTTGCTTCCATGTAGATCTCTGCACCATTTGCATGGCTGGTGCATGTGGAGGCCAGAAGAGGGCATCAGATCCTCTGGAACTGAAGTTACAGATGGTTGTGAGACACTATGTGGGTGCTTGTAAGTTCTCTGAAGAGCAACCATTGTTATCAACCACTGAAACATCTCTCAGCCCCTCTACTGTCTTTTCTATCAAAGGCTTGAATAAGGCAAAAATCCATCAACAACAATTCTAAAGAAGCTTTCTGGCAAATACTCAAATCCCTACATGGTCAGCATTTCCTGAAACCAAGATCTGTGCTCCTTTCATTTCTCCCAAGGACTGTGCTGCTCTATATTGGCCAATCACATAAACACATGCTGTCAATCTGACCACTCAGTGTGATGCAGTAGGAAGAAAATCTCAGTGAGACTCCCTCTGAGTGGACTTGCCTGCTTGCCCAAAAAGGAGTGGCTACACAGCCTTCTGAAGAAGTAAATCTTTTTGCCTTGCCAAAACACTTGGGACTGTGTGGTCATTTTCTTGAGACCTCCCCCCCCATCCCAGACCCATTTATTATAGCTTAGTACCTACCTTGAGGCTCTCTGTGACCAAAGGGCCAAAAGAGTGATTCCTATCCCAGCAGGTGCACCCTGATGCTTTGTTTTGGCAACCCTAGATATGGAGGTATCACCTGGCTCTAAACATGAGTGAAACCCAAAAAGTAAATCAATGATGCAGACAAAAGGGTCCAAAGCAAGCACTGGGGCAATGAGATAGCGTTATACACAATCCAAGGTTTTAAAAGAATGGATTAAAGAAAGGTAGCTCTCCCTTTCCAGGACACTGTGCCTCAGCCAGTAGTAGCATTTTGTATTCACCTTTCCTGACCTTCTATGCTGGGATTTTGTCTGCCTCCAGCTTGCCTCTATATTGTATGTGCTGTCACAATGTCTGTACTTTCTTGTGTCTAGAAAACACTATTTTCTTGACATCATCCTCTCCCTCTGGCTCTTTCAGTGTTGCTGCCCTTGTTTCTGAGCAGGTCCCTGAGCCTTTGTGGGAGAGATGATATGTAAGCACCATTTACAATTGTCGTCTGGTAGGCTGATCACACTGTGGGGCAGGTCTTGCTCCCACAACATACACTGGGCTGGATAGGGTTGTGGGGGAAGACTCAACTCAAGTTGGCTGGGACCGTGTTGATGTCCCGAGAGCTGCTCAGAGCTGGCCCCACCCCTCCCACCTGCAGCTCAGTGGAGCCAGCCCTGAGGGCATGAGATCAGGAGAGGAAGAGCTGGTCCTTTCCCTCATGTGCCTTGAGGTGGCATGGGTGAGGAGAGATGCCCTTGCCCCTCCTAAGCCCTTGGAGCCTGTGCAGGCAGAAGAGCTAGCCCTGGGGTCATGAGAGCTGGAGCGCTGTCCCAGGCCCTCATGCGCTGCAGCGCTGGGGAGAGTGGACCCTGTACCTCACTTGGGCACAGTAGAGCTGGCTCTGGTGGTATGGGTGTTAGGACTATGCAGCAAAGTTACATGACCGGTTCACAAATCACGCCATGCGACTGGTTCCATATGGGAGGTTTATTAAGGGTTCGGGGAAGGGGTCACAGAGACCATCTCTAGGTAGGTAAAGAGAGAGAGGTGGGGTGGTGCAAGTTCTCTTATAAGGTGACCCACACCATGCACAGGTGATTTCAGGTGATCTGCGGGTGGTCCATAGGTGGCCTCACAGATGCCTGATATCTGGTTAGTCAGGTCTCTCGGGGCTGGCTGTAGAGATGCCTGCTTATGGATCCCAACATTCCTCCCTTTTTGTTTTATTAAAAAGTGAGGAGCCAGGAAGCGGGTGATGGTGGGGAGGGCATAGGGGCCACCTGTGCTCTTCAAGGTATTTCCTGCTTGAAAAGCATTGTCATTCTCAAGGGCATTGTCATTCTCAGGGTATAGCTTGTCCCCGCCATCAGCATTAATTAGAAGGTCAAGTAACTGATTAATGGTTTGGTTAGAGAATTTTTGCATTTGTTGTTGGAAGAATGTAGAGGGGAAGTTAATAAAGCAAGGTGCAAAAAGCAAAAGCAAAAAGATGAGCAAAAAAGGTGTGAGGAAGGACAGAATCCGTTTCCATATGGGGTTCTCAAAGACCCAAGAGCTAGAGGCCTTGAGGTGTTCCCTTCACTTTTGTAGATTTGTCTGGAGTTGTTGGATTTTGTCTTTTACTATACCCAACTGGTTGACATAAAAACAGCATTCCTCCTGGAGGAAGATGCAAAGGCCACCTTCTTTAGCGGTGAGGAGATCCAGTTCTCATTGGTTTTGAAGTACTACTGATGCCAGCAAGTCAATCTGTCCTTGGAGAGTTAGTATTGTCTGAGCCACTTGCTGGAGGTCCTGGATGAACTGGGAAGAAAGCTGATAATACAAAGTTAATGAGGTGGCTAGTCCTGCTGTTCCTGTCCCAACAGCTGCCGTGATTCCTGCAACAGTCAAAAGGAGCAAGATTTGAATTGCCCTCTTATCCTGCTGGGCAGCTATTGAGTCTGTGGCCAGGATTGGTAGGGGCTCCTTTTCATTTATCACCCTAGCCGGAAAGAGGAGCACTGGAGCTCAAACTCCTGACCAACCAGCAGGCAACGGTAGACCTGAGTACCACAAAGAATCAAGGTATTATTAGCAGTAGGGCATTGGGGTGGAGATGAGGTATCAAGGACTATAGTGTTATCATCATCTAAGGAACTTAGCATTCCTAGAGCGTGTCCCAGATGACTTGAAACAGCTTGCCATGCCAAAGAGGGCAATATGAAAAAGGTAGGGGATTGTGGCAACATCAGAGTCAGGACAGTTAGTGAATGGTGAAGTAAGGTTGCTTGCCAGAATCACCGGAGAAGCTGTCAGCAGTAGTTCTGACAGTTCTGTCCCAGGTGGGACACACAACCAGCAAGCTTTAAAACAGCCTGGTTGGGTGACATTAAGGAGCTTGTAGGCTGAGGTCAGAGTCTGAAGTAGGAGACAAAATGACAGGTTTGTATTACTTAGGAGGAGGGATGTCAGAGAGGCATGTCAATGTCATCTCCGAACACTGGTCCTATTCTCTCCTATCTACACCAGTTCTTTCATCCTAACAGCTGAGCCTTGTCTAACTTTGTCAAGACTCACCTGCAGCCCACCTCTGAGGATTTGCGTTTCCTGAAGACTATTACTGCCTCTTATAAGATTTGCCAGACCTCAGATCCTAATTCAGGATATCATAGCCCCCCTTTCCCTACACAATCCCCAGGGATTGGGTAATTGGGACGTATTTTCTCTGGATATGGATGGTACTTATCGGTAAATCGGGTGTGTAGTGGCAGTAGCGTTTTCCAGTGACTCCTGTTTCCCATCTGAGATCCCAAGGGTCTCAGATGTGTAAGTTAGAGAGTCTTTTTAAACAGCTGAAGGAGCTTCTGTGTTGGTGTATGGATTTGGCAAGACCAATAAGGCAGCCTCTATATCTGTCCAGCCATTTTTTACAATAATCTTTTATTTGATCAAAGAGGAAACAAACAAAAATGCTATCAAATAAGAAAGGAAGGATAGATGTGGGGGTGATGGCTATTTCAGTCAGCTCCTGACAGCCTCCCATAGAGCAATTTCCTGACTCTATTTGGAGAGACTGTTTATTATCAATGATGGTTTCTTAAACCTCAGATCTCCATATGTAGGGATTACCTTGGACAGAAATAGACAAGAGGGAAAGGAGGAAAAATACATATCCAATCTGGTAGGGTCAAACCTCATTTCTCTGGAACCGGAGACAAGGTGGTTGATCTTGGTATCTTCTGGAGCTTTAGGGAGCAGGGACCAGTTGGAATTGATATGTAGGAGGGGACATTATCTTGGGGGGGGCAGGTAAAAGGCTTGAGGTGAGATAGATGAATCCAGTGAGAGAAGCCCTCAAGCTTAGCAGTTGCGGGGTCACAAGAATCACCTTGAAAGGGCCTTGCCATTTAGGAGAAAGAGATTGGGGGCTTTGGACAGGAGGGAATAGAAGGACCTGGCCCCCAATGTTAATAGGAGATGGACAGGGGTTAGTGTGTGGTCATGGTAAACAGTGGTCAGTAAAGTTCCATAGAAGAGAACAGAAATGACAGAATAAGGGAGTAAGTAGGTGATCAGGGAGGCGGCAATTTAGCTGAAAGACCAGGAGTTAGAACGGGTCTTCATACATGATCTCAAAGGGTGAGATAGAGGATTTCTGGGGTGAGCTCGTAGCCTGAAAAGGGCCAGGGGGAGAAGTTTTACCCAACTAAAGTGAAACACTTATGATAGTTTAACAAGAGTACTTTTTAAGGATCAGTTAGTTCGTTCTATCTTTCTTGAGGACTGGGGATGGTATGGGATATGAAAATGCCAAGAAATATTAAGGGAAACCTGAGAAGTGAACTCAGGACCAGTGTCTGACTGGAAGGAGGCAAGGATTCCAAAACTTATACGTAATCTCACAGAGAAGGAGATCAGAAACTGAGCTCTTTTGTTAGGAGGGAGGAAAGCCTCCACCCATCCCTAGAATGCGTGCACCAAGACCAGGAGGTACCGGACACATTTGACTGCTGGCATGTGGGTAAAATCAAGTTGCCAGTCAGTCCCGGGGAGAGAGCCTCTAGCCTGGTGGGTAGGGAAAAGGGGGGCTATGATATCCTGAGGTCTGGCAAATCTTGTAAGAGGCAATAATAGTCTTCAGGAAATGCAAATCCTCAGGGGTGGGCTGCAGGTGAGTCTTGACAAAGTTAGACAAGGCTCAGCTGTTAGGATGAAAGAACTGGTGTAGATAGGAGAGAATCGGACCAGTGTCAGGTGACACGGGAGATGTGGGTTGTAGTGTAAGGATGTCCTGTGGTGGATGGGACGAGTCTAGGCATTTAAGGCCACAGCCTTAGCTGCCTGATCAGTCCGGTTATTTCCTTTGGAAACTATGGAATTGTCTGTCCGATGGGACCGGCAGTGGACTATTCTGATGGCTATGGGAAGGTGGGAGGATTCTAGCATGGCCATAATTTGGGTGGCATCCTCCCTTTGCTGTAAGTAACCCACACTTTCTCCAGATGGCAGAATGGGAGAGAAGACTATGAAAGGCATATTTAGAGTCTGTGTAGATGTTAAGGGATCGTCCCTGGGCCAATTGGAAGGCACGGGTAAGAGCTACTAGTTCGGCCTGTTGATTAGTGGCATGGGCAGGGAGGGCTTGTGTCTCAACCACCTCAGTATCCCACACTATGGCATAGCCTGCTTTTTGAGCTCCCTCGTGTACAAGGGAGCTGCCATCTGTATACCAGGTATAGATGGCCTGAGGTAATGTGCCCTCCTGTATGTGTGAGGGGTAGGGTAATAGTTCCTTTAAAGTCTCAGTACAAGAATGAGATGGGGAGTAGTCAGAGTTGGGTCGAGGAAGATAAAATATTAAGAGGTGGGCATGGTTGGAAAGTAAGAGTCTTCTGTTAGTGCCACCTGGAAGGAAAGAACTCTGGAGGGAGGTAGAGTTTGTTAGCCTTTATACATTAAAAGGTGAGGCAGATTGTGGGAGGATAAGACAGTAATAAGTGACCCTAAAGTTCGTTTTTTGGACTCTTGAATAAGGAGCTCTGCAACCACTAAGGCATGGATGCAGGATGCCAATCCCTGGATTCTCAGGTCTAATATTTTTTTGGATAGGTAAGCTACAGATGCAAAGGAGGGTCCCACTTGGTGACCAAGGGCTCCAAAGGCATATCCCTTTTTTTTCTGTCACATAGAGGGAGAAGGGATGGTTTAAGTCTGGAAGATATAGGGCTGGGGCCTCAAGAGGAGCCTGTTGGAGCCTCTGAAAAAGGCTTAGTGATGGGCTTAAGAAGGGGTTCATGCTAAGAACCTAAGGCTGCCTCATATAAGGAGGAAGCAAGAAGGGAGAAGGAGGGGACCCAGGACCATAAGAAACCAGCCATTCCCATAAACAGTAAAATTTCTTCTTTAGTAGAGGGAACTGCCAGAGACTGGATTAGGTCTTTTCTATCTAGGGTGATGCCCTTGTGGGTTGGGGTTATTGTTAGTCCCAGGTAAGTGACCTCAGAGGTGGACAATTGGACATTGGAGGGTGAGACCCGATAGCCCTGCTGGATAGGAAATTTAGAAGAGCAGAAGTGTTAGTTTGACTAACTTGTAGGGATGGACTGGAGAGGAGAAGATCATCTGCATACTGTGTAAATTTAGATTTAGGGAGAGACAAGAGTAGATCAGAGGTTAGGGCTTGGCCAAAAGGGTGTGGGCTGTCCCAGAATCCCTGGGTTAGAACAGTCCAGGTAAGCTGAATAGAAACAAGGGAATCAGGATCAGTCTAGGTGAAGGCAAAGATATTTTGTGACTGGGTATCCAGGAGAATAGAGAAAAATGCATCCTTGAGATCCAGAACTGAGAAATGGAAGGTACCTGAGGGCATGGTGGAGAGGAGAGCATAGGAGTTAGCTACAACAGGTTAGAGGGGGACAACTGCAGAATTTTGAAGCCGAAGTCTTGAACCAGGTGATAGGTTCCATTGGACTTTGTAGGGATGGACTGGAAAAGTGGGCCAAAGGATTTTTCCCCCTTAGGCCAGCGACAATAGGCTTAAGTCCTCTGAGGCTCTTGAGAGGAAGTCGGTATTAAGCTTGGAAACAGCTTGAGGCCTGTAGCTCTTGGGCCTTCAAGAGCCCCATATGGAAATGGATTCTGCCCTTCCTCATACCTCTTCTGCTCATCTTTCTGCTTTTGCTTTTTGCACCCTGTTCTATTAACTTCATCTCTACATTCCTCCAACAACAAATGAAAAATTCTCTAACCAAACCATTAATCAGTTACTCTTACAGAATTATCAACCTCTACCCACAGAATCAGATGACAATGACCTTCCAATCAATGCTGATGGCAGGGACCAGCTATACCCTGAGAATGACAATGTCCCTAAGCAGCAGGAAGTAGCTTGAAGAGCACAGGCAGCTCCTATGCCCTCTCCACCATCACCCCCTTCCTGGCTCCTCACTTTTTAATAAAACAAAAAGGGAGGAATGTTGGGATCCATAAGCAGGCATCTCTACAGCCAGCCCCGAGAGACCTGACAAACCAGATATCAGGCATCTGTGAGGCCACCTATGGACCACCCAGAGCACCTAAAATCACCTGTGCATGGTCTGGGTCACCTTATAAGAGAACTCACAGCCCCTCCTCTCTCTCTCTCTCTCTCTCTCTCTCTCTCTCTCTCTCTCTCTCTCTCTCTCTCTCTCTCTCTCTCTC
>CM053752.1:11030778-11140080 GCA_028658305.1 Pachyuromys duprasi
TGCCTCTCTGCCTCTCTGCCTCTCTGCCTCTCTGCCTCTCTGCCTCTCTGCCTCTCTGCCTCTCTGCCTCTCTGCCTCTCTGCCTCTCTGCCTCTCTGCCTCTCTGCCTCTCTGCCTCTCTGCCTCTCTGCCTCTCCCGAGTGCTGGGCTCAGGGTGTGCGCCACCACTGCCAGGCCGATTGTTCAATATCTTACATTTCAAATGAACGCAGTATGTGTCACGGTCATTTGAAAATACCCGGTAAATCTAGCTACAAAATTCAGAAAGGACTTCTAGACTGAAAGAGTTCATTCCTTGGGGCACTGAACAAATAAACCATCACCTATTGTGAGTAATTTAAGAAGCGACACATAAATTTAAGGGAGTCACTTTCTATAAAGTCAGACAGTGATCTCCAAGTACAAGCGGCTTGGTAAAGCAATGATCCTACAACCTGACCTAAAATGAAGTACTTCCTCATGATCAATTAAAATCAAATCTAAATTGACCATTTCAACCATAACCCGCTACCAATATGTGATGCCTATTTTGGTTGCCACCTTGACTACATCTGGATTTAACTAAAACCCAAAAATGGCTGCGCACACCTGTAAGAGATTTTTGCTTAATTAACTTATTTGAAGGAGGAAGATCCATTTCTAATCTGGATCTTGTGGTGGGAAGACATGTCTCTAATCTGAGCAACACCTCCCGGAAGTCTATAGAAAAGATGTGGAACAGGAAGCCTCTCTCTGTCTGCTCACTCTTGTCCTCACTAGCAAGTCCATTCCTTAGCTGGCATTAAAATCTACTTTTTCAGGATTCTGGCATGTGCTGAAGAGAAACAGATATCCAGCCGCATGGACTTAGCATGGACTATATTCTTGGATCTTCTTTTACAGGCAGTCCTTCCTGGGGTAGCTGGACCACAGCCCTTAAATGTCAAGTGCCCCTATGTGTCTTTTCCAGCTACATTGTTTAGTCCCATTGTGTGTATCTACCTGTCAACTCTCAATGTTAATAAATACCCACTCAACAAAAGATATGGCAAATACTGTTCATATAAATTGTCAGTGATTTTAAAAGCTAATGACTGAATACTAATAACAGCTAACAGGGTTCACTCTTAAAACATGTGACAAAAGAACCTACATTCTCAATATGAGCATGTTATCTCAACCCAAAGAAAACTGAAAACATTGGGATATCAGCAATATTTAAAACGTCTATGTCTAAGTTAGGATTTTTAACACTAGAAAAGAGTTGTCATAGATGTTTTCCCGGTCATCCTCACAGACAGTTTTCCAAGCATAGAAACAGTTCAGTGGAACCAAGATAGATTTGAGTTCAGAAATTGTCCAGCAAGACCTTTGCCTCATTGCTGAGATGGGTCTTAGTGTAGATAGTCAATCTTGGAAGTCCTCCAAGATAATTTCTGCCTGACTGTGTCTATGAGGCACACCCACTAAAAGGAAACAGCAGGGCTGGCAAGAAGGCCCCATGAGGAAAGGTCCCTCCTGCCAAGACTGATAATCAAGATTTGATCCCCAGGACACACATACTAGAAGAAAGCCAATTCCCACAAGTTGTCCCCTGACCTCCATCCACATGCTATGATTGAAACACACGTTTCAAGATATTTGATCCCATTATGAATCCCAATTGTGAACTATAAAAACCTGTTTCTAATTGTGGTATGGCTCAGTCTTTGATCCTAGAATTTTCTGTTTACTGTAAGTATTTGTGATATGGCTCAGCCCTAACACACGCTCTTAATCCAAGAGCTGTCTGTAAACAGGTTTAAATAAAGTTAACCCTAGGTCAAGAGGTAGAGCAAACAACCAGACTGACAGGAAGTGAACATGGAAGAAGGGGGAGCAGTTCAGAGTATGGATAGAGAGTAGAATAGGAAACAGAAAGGAGGGGCATTTAGTTGAAGGGTTTTTAAGACAGTGTAAAGAAAAATAACGGGTTTTTGGTTTTTCCTTCTGGGATGTAAGCTGAGTAGGAAGGGCTTTTTCTTTCTGGGACATGAGCTGAATAGGAAGAGCTTTTTCCTACTGGGAAATCAGCTGAGTAGGAAGGTCAGCTGGATGCTTTCTCTGCCTCTCTGAGCTAGCTAGTTTTCACCCCAGCATCTGGCTACGGAATCTTCATTGGCAAAATTGAATGATTGGCATTTTCTTCTTTATAACAATACACATACACACATGCACACTCACATATTTGTGCATGCCCATAAATGTAAAAAACACGTTTTTTAATTGCTGGTGCTTACAGATAAGTCATTTTCTCAGCTGACTGCCTGAAATAAGTAGTACAGTGGGAATCTCTTGATCTCTTCTCATGTTACGCTGGTTGTTCCTTTCAGTCTAAACTGACAGTGACTCTGAATACAGGTCTCTTAAAGTTACTACAAATTGCAGGGAACAGAAGGCTGTAATGTCCAGTTCATGTCTATGTAATATGATGCCAGTATGGCTACCCAGCATGGGCCAAGATGGCTAAGGCTAAACATTGAGGGATCTATGGGTTTTCACAATATGGCTGATACAGTAGTCTAAGGAACCAAAAGTAAATAGTAATACAATCTGTTATATAACTATTTCTGCCAGAATGTTACTTCCATGTTATTCTGTATAAATTGTGGCCTTGAGGCCAGAAGCCTTCAGCCTTGATGAGCAGATTTGATCTTGTTTGAGATGTTGACAATTTTCAACTCACTGCTACTGGACCAAAGGATAACTATATGATTCCATATAATCCTGTTACCTTGAGTCAGAATGACTGGAGAAGCACTCCATGGAGTACATATGGAACCAAAGCTATTAAGTTGGAAATGGTGCATCCAGATGGACCTGACTAAAGACCATGAACCCATAGAAGTCTCCCCACCAGAGGTGGAGGCAAAGGAGGATCATTCCATCCCTAGAGGATCTCAGGGGCCCTTACAACTCAGACCTACATGCCTGCTTCACAGATGGCCATGCTCTCCTCAAACACTCTTTTCATTTCCAGTAATATCCATAACTTCATGTTAGTGCTTTCTGTGAGCCACCTCTCAGGCCATTCGATTATTATGAACCATTTTTTCATGGATCTCTGACTTGAACCATCCTGTAGCTTTACCCTAAGCCATATGCCTCAGTGACAAATAGTATGCTTGTCTAAAAGTTAGCCACTCTCAGACACTCTGATAATGAGATCATCACAAAGGACGACATATCCAAGGCTGCTTGGCATGCAGAAACCCAAGCAGAGAGGCTGGCTAGACAGAAAACTTTAAAAGAAGGCAACAAGATTATATATGTATTTATTCACTCTTGGCCTTAACAAATGGTATTGCAATCTAGTCTAAAAGAATGCAAAAAAAAAAGACATATTTTACAATAAATAGAAAAGACGTTTGGTTTAAAGCTGTCTGGATTTTTATAGCAAAGTCTGATATCAGAATAACTGTGAGGCTTATAGATGCGCACACCAGCAATGATACATAGGAAGTCAGATATAATAATACTGTTCATCAACTATCTAAGAACCATGCAACCAGATATAGGATTAAGCAGGAACAAATACCAAGAACTAGACTCAAAAGGGAAAATAATGCATGGAGGCAAATATCACTTGACATTAA
The DNA here is from genome assembly GCA_028658305.1 of Pachyuromys duprasi. NCBI lineage: Eukaryota > Metazoa > Chordata > Mammalia > Rodentia > Muridae > Pachyuromys > Pachyuromys duprasi. Next base: position 11,034,393 of record CM053752.1, read on the forward strand.
GCTAGAAATGTTCATTTATGAGTAGCCATTGCTACCACACCAGAAAACAGGACAGTTGGGAACACATGGACTAAAAACATCACTTGGATAAATGCAATATTCAAACATCCTGGCATGTTATTAAGAATACTATTAAAGGTTCTGAGGGATCCTCAGAAAAGCCAAGTAGATACAGCAACATTGGCCACACATTATAAGATAGATATATTTAACTATATTATCCAAATAGACCTTATGGAACCATTGACTAAATGCAGGATTAAATGCACATGTTTGATGGTGGACTAGTAGATGCCTTTTCAGGATTAAGCAGCCAGTGATTAGAAACAAGTAGATGCAGCACCATCTCCCTTCTTTTGAAGATCATCATCATTTGTAGTGACCTCCTCCTTGTTGTACCTATCCTTGGGCATTACTCATTCTGCCACCTGAACTCCAACAGTACCTACAATAATACCTGAAGACATAAGGTACTGACTAACTTTACTATTTGCCTCACTGACACCTTGATTGGAGAAGAAACGTTGGTATTTTCACCCTCAAATTAATGTTCTACTGTTTTCTTCATTTCATTCCAATTTTTTTCTGTGTGTGTGTGTGTTCATATTTTTATTCAGTGGATTTGTTCATTCACTCCTTAAAGACCTCTTATGTAGTCATAAAGTCTATTTTCTGTGCTTCAGCAGTATTGCATTTCTCAAGGTCTATTATAGTAGGGTTGCTGGGCTCTAGTGGAGACATTATCCTTGCTGTTATTGACTGTGGCTTGTTTATTTTGTTTATTTGTTTGTTTTTAATGCTGGTGTCTAAGCATCTGGGTGTGGGATGATTGTAATTCTAGGTACTGATGTCTGCTCTTGTCTTTGTTCCTTAGTTCCTGTTGCCCTTTCTGGTTCACAGGACAATGTGGTAGCTATGGATTGTATGCTAGAGAATGCTTCTGAGATCCTGAGACCTGTGGCCCCGTGGGGGTGGAGGTGGGGGTGGGGTTCCAAATAGAATGTGGTTTTTAGTACTAAAAAGAGGGATTAGCATTGGAGATAGAGTTGGGGGCAGGAGCAGCAGAGGTCCCCAGGAGAGAGGAAAGCAGCTGTGCCACTAGGATCTGCTAGTCTCCTGGAATTGGGGGTCAAGAGAGAGGAGCACCCACAATTGATAGTCTATGGAACTAGGGATGAGTCTGGAGGATTGGATTTGCAGCAAAAGAGGGAGAGTGAAGATCAGAAGATCACATACATGCTTTCCTGGCCTGTGTGGCTCATGGTTTCCATTGAGGGCCTGAGGAAGCTGGGTGCTGAGATAAAAGGATGGCAAAAAGATGGCATGGTGAGAAAGTCTGCAAAGGGAAATCTGTGTGGTCTTCTGGAGATGGGGACAGAGAAGGGGAGGCTGCAGCAGGTAGTCTATACAAAGCTGGGGATCAGAAAAGGGGATCTGATTTGTAGAAGAGGATGGAGAATGAAGGTCTGAAGATCACCCTGGCCAGCATGGCTAGTAGGTTCCCTAGGCATTAATCTTAACACTTGTGAAGAGAACGTCTGTTGGGTAATGTAAGTACATCAAAGTTTCAAAGTTATCAACAAACATAAGGGAATTATGTATTAAGGGTGAGTAAACATGAGAATGGCAACATATACATTGAGAATGGCTATATATCTATAGTATATATATATATATATATATATATATATAGAGAGAGAGAGAGAGAGAGAGAGAGAGAGAATGGTAACATATTGAGAATGGCAATATAAGTGTTACGTAAATTATGTAAATTTTCTACAAATAAGGCTATTAGAGAATATTAAGTACAGAAATATTAAAATTGTATAGAAACAATAAACTCTCCCTTTATGCTCAACCTCGTTTTCTCATTAATTATTATATTAATGAAGGTCTGAACATTTTCTATTGCCTTCCGAGGTTAAGTGAAATACTATTTCCTATTCTGAGATTTTACAGTGAGTTATTTGTGTTTCCTGCCCTGCAGTGGTGTCTGCGTCAGGTCTTCACTGCAGCTTCCAGCCTCATGAAGGGAGGACACCTCTTTTACATGACCAATGGGACTATCTTTACGTGAACACTGTGAGATGATGGTACACTCTATGGCAACATCTGCTGTTTCTAACACCATGAGCTCCTGGTCTGTCTGTACCTCTGAGTCACATGTCCCCACAATGGGCTCCTGATCTGTCTGTATCCCTGACTCACATGTCCCCACAATGGGCTCCTGATCTGTCTGTACCCCTGAGTCACATGCCCCTACTATGGGCTCCCAATCTGTCTGTATCCCTGAGTTACATCTCTCTACAATGGGCTTCCTATCTGTCTGTACCCCTGAGTCACGTCTCCCTGACTGAAGCATACAGGTTCCATTGGGTCTGTTTTGTGATGTGTGCTCCGACTTGCACTGGGACTCTGGAAATGCATATGTATTATTTTTCTTTGAGGACTGGTGAAAATTATCATTCTGTGTATGAATTTTGGCATTGTCTTTCACAGTTATGTCACCTAAATGAGCTTCCATCTTTTCTAGACAACAATTATCAGTTGTTTGTACAGCTTTTTTATTTGAATCTTCAGTCTGCTGCTGAATCTGATCCTCATCTTCAGATACCTAAAAGAAATTAAAGAAATCTATGATGAAAATTTGTTTTTGTTTGTTTTGTTTTTGTTTTGTTTTGTTTTTTCGAGACAGGGTTTCTCCATGAAGCCTTGGCTGTCCTAGACTCACTTTGTAGACCAGGCTGGCCTTGAACTCATAGCCATCCACCTACCTCTGCCTCCCTGAGCTGGGATTATAGGTGTGTGCCACCATGGTTGGTTATACGGTGAATTTAAAAATGACAGTCTAGGAAATTTTGGAAAACTAAAGAGGGCTTGATAGGTTACAAGTCAAAGCCCATATAGCATCAAAGATTAGTCAAAGACTCTCCCGCAGCTCCTAGAAAGCTATGAGTTTTAAAATAGCAATAATAACAATAGTTACAGCAATTAAAGTGCAGAAAATAAATGTTATCTCATCATTAGTCACAGGCTTCATTATCCCACAACATCTTCAGCTACTTAACAAGAGCAGAGAAGGAACATGCAGCCAGGGAGCTAACAAATGTAACCTTGCTCACTCATTGGCTTCTTAAGTGAAGTACATCACATAACTGTTATTAGGTCCATCCCACGAAAGACACAATACCTTAAAGAGAAAATGAAGGTGTCAACTTACTGGAAAGTAAGTAGTTACAATAAATTCTGCATCTGTTATATAAAGAGACAAACTTTGCAGGCTTCCCTTAATGAAACTCCAAATGGATATTGTAATTAAAATATATTGTTTGCTGGGATTGCAGCTCAGTAGTAGAATGTTTGACAAGAATGTATAATCCTAGCATTTCAATCACTCCCATGTTGAAAAAAGAAACACATATTGATTATTCAAGCTGGATAGTAGAGAGACAAAGTTTAATGACAAAAAAACTAAAATGAGCCCCAGACTTTAGTTGACTGACCTTGGGCAGCAAAGGAGCCCAAGAAACTCACTGAAGTTAGATGAGCACAAACTAGAGACAGCAAATCCTGTGCAGCTCATCTATTCAGCATGAGTGACATCTACACTCAGAGGGAAGAACACAGCTGCTGCTTTCTCACATACATTACACAGATAAAATGAAGTTCATCAAATAATCATACACCTGAGAAAACTGAGAAGAGGATTATGAATAAGAAGCATGAAGAACAGGCGTGCAGCATGAAGCACTATGCAAACATAGGGATGAGGCTTCATTTAGACTGGGAAGCCATTGAAGAACTCACTGCAAAAAAATAAAAATACAAATGGCATGCTGAGACTTGAGACCCAAGACACAGAATATATAAAAGAATGAACCAAAGACCTCAGTGTAAAATGGCAAAGAAAACAGGCAGTACCCTGCAAGATACAAGTACAGGGAAGTACTAAATGAATAGGACTCCATTTGTTCAGGAATTAAGGCCAATAATTGTCAATTGGAATGTCATAAAACCAAAGCAGAGAAGAAACTGGCAAAGTAGTATGGTGTAGATCAGGTCGAGGACGGGAGAATATTAAATGCAGTCAGGTGTCAGTTTTCACAGCTAAGTAAGTTAAAGCCATAAAGCAGCACAGATGTCATTTCTCAGATGTGTATCATCATTGCAGCTTTTGAGCACAGGCTAACAGAAGAGGGTCCTAAACAAAACCCTGCTCATTACAACATCATGTGGGAATGTATCAAATAAAATAATTTCTACCAAGATCAGGTCCTTATAAACTGGAGGCTGAAAAGTTTGCATGTTGGTTAGTCAGCTAATGTGACGCAAACAGAATCACCTGGGATGAGGGAACATTAATTCAGGGGCTGCCTCCATCAGATTGCCTGTAAGCAGTTCTATATAATTGTGTGTGTGTTGTTTTTGTTTTTGTTTTTTTATTAATGATGAACGTGGCTGGCAGTGTGGGAGAAGCAGCACACCGTAGGTGGGCCCACCTCTGGGCAGAGGTTCCAGATTGTATAAGAAAGAAGGCCATCTGTTTTGAGGTGCTGCTGGCTTGAGCCTCTCAGAGGACAACTCTGTCAGATTCCTGTCTGCTGGCTTAGCAAAGTATTATTCATGGTGTCAGGGGTTGGCACTCTCTGACAGGGTGGGTCTTTGCCAAGCGTCCGTTGGGCATTCCCTTAATCTCTGCTCTATCTGTTCTGTTTTTACCTCTGCACATGTCATAGGCAGGATAAATATTGGGTCGAAGTTTTTGTGGGTGGGTTGGTATTCCTTGCCCTTTACTAGAAGACTAGTGTAGTTAGTGGGTGTCCTCTTCAGTCTCTATGGTCTCTGCTCCTAGGAGTCTCTGCTTGAGTCCCCCCTGATATCCTCCCAGGAGCCTACCCTGACTTAGGTCTCCAGCCTGTCACAGAGATGTCCCCACCCTCAGTTTCTCTGTTCTCTACAGGCCTTTTGTCCCCTCACCTTTGCTCTCCTCAGGTCTGATTTCTGCTCTTTTAATACTCTGTTTCCTTCTCCTACTTTGTTCCTTCTCCTCACCAACTACCTCTGTCTATTCTTTTTCCCCTTCCTAGTGAGATTTATGCATCCTCCCTTGGATCCTCCTTACTACTTTTTTCTTTGGGTCTGTACCTCATAGTGTGCTTATCCTATACTATATGGCTAAAATCCACTTATAAGTGAGTACATTCCATGTGCATCCTTCTGGGTCTAAGTTACCTCACTCAGGGTGATCTTTTCTAGTTCCGTCCACCTGCCTGCAATTTCTTTGTTTTTAATAGCTGAGTAATATTCCATTGTGTAAATGTGCCACAGTTTCTTTATCCATTCTTCAGTTGATGGACATCTGGGTTGTTTAAAGATTCTGGCTACTATGAATAAAGCTGCTATGAACATGGTTGCGCAAGTGCCCTTGTTGTATGGCAGAGGATTTCTGAGAGACTCTACCCAGCCTCAGAATCTCAGAACAGGTGTTGAGACTCACAGCCAAACATTGGTCAATGCATACAGACAGAGTCTTGGGGAATAGTGGGAGGAAACAGAAAAGGACCCGGAAGTGACAGAAACTCCCCAAGAAAAACAACAGAGCCAACTAATCAGGGCCCAGAGGGGTTTGCTGAGACTGAAGCATCAACCATGTATCATGCATGAACTGGACTTAGGTCCCCTACAAAGATTTAACAGATGGGCAGGTTGGCCTGCAAGTGAGTCCTCTAGGAAGGGAAGTGAGGACTGAATTGGACACAGACTCACTTGCCAGCCTTTAGGTCACTTTCTCCTGGTGCAACTGCCTTGACAGGCAACAGGGGAAGAGGACACCTTCAGTCCTGATGCAACTTGATGAGCTAGAGTGGATGGGAAGGGAACTCCTGATTTCTGAGAAAAAGAGGAGGAGGAAAGGGAGGGAGAAAAGATGGGAGGTGAGGAGGGAAGTGAATAAAATAAATAAATGAGAAAAATGATAATAAATACAGAAGGCAATGCAGAAGAAGATGGTGACGAAGAAGAAGTGAAGAAGAGAAAGAAAAAGAAGCAGCAGCAACAGGCCATGCAGAGCAAACCTGTGAGCAGTGCTCCTCCTATGGTTGTTCTTTCTGCTTCCACTTGACTTCCCTCAGTGATCAACTATGATCAGGACATTTCAGGCAAATAACTCCTGTCATTTGTTACTTTCGTACATGCTTTTGTAATGCTGCTTTTCAAAGTGATAGAATGGACACTAGGATAAGTCTGGAAACACAGAAGTCACTGGCATCCTTAACAAGCAGTCTGGATGACAAACAAGAGGCCAGAGACAGAAGAAATAAGAATATAGAATGAAGGGAGGAATATTTCATTTAAACACGCTTATCAGAAGTGCAACATTTTCCACTTAGAATATAACATTTAGATTTCAGTCTTCGACAACACTGGATAGTTCACCTCACTTTATAAGCTCCAAGGCTGCGTTTTTAATGTTTATTTGGTTATTCTATGTTTCAAATTATAGTAAATTATTAAAAACATTTAAAATAAATATATAGTATGTATTAGGTTTAGATTATACATTTCACATAATACATTATATGCATATATACAAGTGTATGTATATTTATATATTGATAAGAAACTTTTGTAAAAATATATTCACTATCTTTGTAAATGTAAATCATTAATGCCTGGTAAAATAGTTGTTTTATTGCCCTCCGCTGAAGGTTTGGTTATGAGTCTCAGTTTCTGCTTTAATACACTGCTAGGTAGAGTCTTTCAGAGGCCCTCTGTGGTAGGACACTCTCCTGTTACTTGTTTTCTCCTACATCCTATTTATCTTTCTAAGTGAGGATTGATCATTTTATCCCAGGTCCTCTTTTTTGTTTATCTTCTTTAGGTGTATAAATTTCAGTATGTTTATCATATCTTATAGGTCTAAATAATTGAGTATATACCATGTGTGTCTTTCTCCTTCTGGGATACCTCACTCAGAATGATATGATCTGGAGAGGATAGGAGCCCCACAAGGACCAAATAGATCAGGGCACAGGGGTCTTATATGAGACTGTTTCTCCAACCAAGGACCATGTATGGATATAACCTAGAACCTCTGCTTGCCTGTAGCCCATGGTAGCTCAGTATCCAAGTGGGCACCCTAGTAAGGGGAATAGGGACTATTTCTGACATGAACTCAATGGCGGGCTCTTTGACCTCCCCACCCTGCAAGGAAGGAGCAACCCTCCTAGGCCACAGAGGAGGACTTTGCAGCCAGTCCTGAAGATACCTGATAAATCAGGGTCAGATGAAAGGGTAGGAAGTCCTCCCCTATCAGTGGACTCTGAAAGGAGCAGGGAGTAGACGAGGGAGGGTAGAATTGGGAGGGAATGGGAGAGCAGGATTCACACGGGATACAGAGTTAATAAAATGTAACTAATACTAAAAATAAAATTAAAAAAATAGTTGTTTTACTTTTTTGTTTACATTTTCTGACATTTTAAAATTTCTTATTTTTTAACTTTGAAAGTCACTTTTGTTTTGTGATTCTATTTCTATTGGTTCAACTCTTTTCAATGTGAAAATAGGCAAAAAATGGTTTGAAATTAATACAGCATTCTTTAATAAGCTTACCAAGTCAGAACTGGAGCTGAAAGTACTCTCTGTGGGCCGTGGAGAGTAACTGGCAGACTGGCTGCTCTGCGAAGACTCCAGATCTGAAAGAAAGGTTTTGCAAAGGAGGCTGGTACCATTCATACTCCAGCAAAGTAAAAGGCATCTACATTTCACTAACAACCGGCATTTTCAAATGTGCTCAGCTTACTTAGTGTTTTCATGTTTAACACCTCGTTTTTCTAGCAAGATAAATAGGTATTTTACCTTTAAACGCTTATGTCTGCAATAAAATCACATAAAACAAGAATAGAGAAAATAAGGATGGACTTTTCAATAATGAACTTTTTAATATTTCGTTATTAAAATAATGAACCTGTTAAGAACAAATATCTTAAGTTGTGACTCAGGAGGGAGGTATGGACCAAGTTAATCAGGCCTGAGGCATCAGACATCTGCTTGTCTAGTGAGCAAACATCACAGTACATCAGAGCTATGTCCAGTGCCTCCTCGTAACATCTGCTTAGTAAGTTATTTTTCAATTCGAAGCAAAGTTAGAATGGAACTCATTATGTAGACCAAACTGAACCAAACTCGCACAGATTCATCTCCTTCTGCCTTCTGAGTGCTGGAATTAGAGGTGTGTGCCACAATGCCTGGCTCCATTTTCATGATAATTTAGAAGTAAGTAAATTAACAAAAATTGTAAACGTTCACCAAGATTTCTAAGTATCTGAGCAAACCAGATAACCAAAAGAGCTGTTCTAAGACCAAAGCCCTAAGACATGCCTAGTGCAAGATGTATAAAAGACACAGATGGCAAAATGGATCTCACCAAATGTAGAGTATAAAAGACACATTCTTTCATGAACCCAAACATCTTAAAAACAGCACTGGCTGCGCTTATGTTCAACAACTGGTCTCTAGCTGTCAGGAGGCAGAGTGAGAGTTGTTTGTGACTGTAGACCACACTGAGACCCTATCTCCAAACCCAAAACAGAAGATAGCACGGACAAAACATGAAACGCTGCTGACCAATTAGCCTAATTAGTAAGCAGAGAAGTAAGCAATTAAAACTACTACAAGTTATTAGCTTTACACAGTATAGGTGAATGTGTGATTCTTATCTACTGCCTATAAAAGGCTAAAATAGACAGTTAGGGTCTGGGAAATAATTTTGTGTTATCATTAAAAGGTAATAAATGTGTATCATGTGAAAGGGTAGTTCTATTCTTAGAAATACAGTCAAGAAGAACTTTTATATGTGTGTTCCAGAAATATTGATAACTGTCAGAATAGCCAATGACAAAACATTGACAATACAAGTATCCATTGCCAGAAGATGCATGAATCAATTAGAGCACGTAAATGCACCAAATACTGGACAACAAAAACAAACAAACAAACAAACAAACAAACATAACTTGTGAAAGCCACAAATAACAAAGTCGATGAACCTCAAAACAATACTTGGTAAAAAAGGAAAACTGTGGGGAGAAAAAAATAAGGACAATAGTGGCCTCTAGGGACCATGGTAGAAAATGCAATAGGGGACATTGTCTAAAGCACTGTTTGTCTAAACTACAGTTGAGTACAAAACTATCTGTGAAGTTGTAAATTTACATTATATATATGTTTATAAATGTTTGTATATTTTTGTAAGTGATTTATAAAAGAAAACAAGCAATTTTAAGAAACCAACTGTACTGTAGTCTATTCTAAAATGTCTATGAAATATATACTTGCTGGTGAAATCTTTAAAACCTTTAAAATATGATTTCTACTTCTTTCTTTTCTAAAAGAATAAAGTTATGCTCACAGATCGTCTCAGTACACATTGATCCCTCTTGTAAAGAACACATTCCTCTTCCTTCCATTGGGATCTAGAGAAAACAATTGAAATTTTAACAACCCAAGGTACTCATAATAGTGCTCATTTATATCTATACCTGTAGCCTGATTTACACTTTTGCTTTATATTACTTTCATTCAGTAAAGACAATTTCACAAAGAAAAAACTATCTACCTAAATTTAAATACCAATTGGCTTCGAAACATCAAGAGCAGAGTAGACATTTGCTAGGAAATGCATTACTAACAAAAGGAGAGGCATCCACCTTCATGTTGCACACACTTTTAAAAATGCAAGATACAAAAGTACTTAGGAATCTGTCTGCTATACTCTTTCAGGTTTTTTTTTATGTTGGACATTACTTACTACTTCTTTTAAAAATATAGTCAAATAGTAGAATTATAGGTCATGTGTAAAACACACAATTGGTTTATAATTTCACTACTTTCTGTATAATTAATGATTTTTACTTTCTCATTTTTTTAAACCAGGGTGTTTCCTACTTTCTAGGAAGTTAAAGAGTTTAAATAAATGGGTTTAATTTGTTGTTCTGCTCTGGAATTTTGTAAAACTTCATGAGAGAGTATGGCTACAGATGTCGCTGCTGAGTGTCTGGGGTGCCCTTAAAAGCACACCATCTCTGCACTGAAAGAAGCACTTCATGTGGCTTTTGGTGGGACACAGCAGAGGAGATGCTGTCTAGCTATCTTCCTTTCCTCTTAGATGTAAAGCCAGTTTATATTTCTAAGCCCACTTTCTGGTTCCAATTTCTGTCTGAGTTACTTTTTTATTGCTATAATAAAACATCATGTCAATGGGAATTTATAAAAAGAAACTGTTTAATTTGGAAGAATATGCTTTCAGGGTGTTAGAGTTCAAGATGGCTGAGCACAGACATGGCAACGTGAACAGCTAGTGCTTACATCTTCATTCAAAAGATGGTGGTCGAAAGAAAGACTGGCAATGACATAAGTCCTTTTGAAACCTCAAAGCCCATCTCCATGGACACACTACCTCCAACAAGGCCACACTTCCTAACCCTTCCCAAAGAGTTCCAACAACTGGGCTACACATTAAAATGTTGAACCTATAGAGGCCGCTCTCATTCAAGCCACCACGGAAGCCACTCGAAAGAGAGAGAGAACGCTGTTGTCCTCTGGGAGACACAGGGTCCCTCAGCCTGAGCAGCAGCATTTCATACCTCCCAAGATCACAAGTGCTGCATCTTCCTTCTTTTCATTTCATATGCACTGTTCTTGCAAAGGCAAGGACATTGTTATATATGGTTTATATGGTATATATTGTACATATATACACAACAAATTTTAGTTTTAATCTTTGCATCTATGATCTAGAAATGTATAGAGCTTTTTCATTTTTGCTTTGACATCTTGTAAAGTAAGAAAAGACAGCTCCTTCACAATTAAAATGCTAATTCCAAAGCACCTCTCATTCCTTACATTTTATTTAGGAGTGTGACCTCATTTATTTCCTACCTTAATCAGGGGTGCTATCATGGAGGAGGAAACAGAAACATAGGGAGGGGGTTCAATTGGAGAGGAAGAAGGGAGCTCAATGCAGAAGGAGACAAATAATGTCACAGTTCTTTGTGTGAAGCCTCCAGAAATCAAGGCCTGCTCAACCCACTTTTTTAGAGAAAAACGCCCTACAGCTGGATCTAAGGAGGCATTTTCTCAATTGCGTTTTCCTTTCAGATGACTCCATCCTGGACCAAGCTGATCTAAGACTGGCAGGCACACTTATTAAGGAAAAATTGTATGGTTAAGAATATCACATCAGGTAAGACAGTAGGTCAATTCCTGGCTCAGTTGTACTTACCAAGAAAGTATTGAAACACAAAATATTTTTTCTTCAATAAAAATCTTACAGTACAAGAGAAACTGTTTTAAATGTGTCTAGATTAATTTGTCTAAATAAATAGCATTACACTTTCAAGCTCTAAGCCATAACATTTCTAGTTTAAGGGGATATGAGTCTTCATAACAATAAAATTACAAATAAAAGCTAATCTTAAATCAAGGTAAACAAAATGCTAAAATATGAAATCACAAACTGACTTAATTGAGAAGGCAATATGGCAATGAGCTTTACCTCATTATGGTCAAAATCACATGACTGCTTACGATGTAATTCTTTCAAAGGAATATCACCCCTAGGGATTATTTTAAAAAAAAAGCATTAGAGCCTATTTCCTCTGATGGTTATGATTCTAAATTATTGTTTCAGAACTGGATTTCAAATCAAAATTATATGAGAAGCTTCTTAAAACTATGGATTGACAAGTACTATGCTAAACTGCCCATTTATTCTAATGTGTGAGTTAAACATCTAGATTTTCTATGTCTTTGCATATTTGTGTGTGTGTGTACGTGCATGCGTGCATGTGCACAGGCAGTTGCCAAAGTTCAGCCTCAGGTATTGTTCCTGGGAGCCATCAACCTTGTTTTGGGAGACCTGGGGTTGGATCAACAGGAAAGACTAGCTGGCAGCAGGACCCAGGGATCCTCCTGCTCTCCCTCGCCCAGAGCTGGGGTTACAGGTGTGCACCATGCACCTAGCACTTTTACACAGTGCTGGGGTCAAACCCAGGCACTAGTGTTTGTGTGCCAAACCACAGGACTCAAATCCCAGACTGAAACGTCCATTTTCTGACACGATTGCTCTAGGTTGTGTAGGGCCACACTCAGGACTGAGAACCAGGTTCTTGTTTGTCTCTCTCTCTCTCTTTTTTTTTTTTTTGAAACTCAGTGCCATGTATGCTGAGTCACTTTGTTAAAGCTGAATTTAAAATTCAAGGCCTAATAAAATTTCTTTCTCATAAACTTCCAGATAACTGAAGAACAAAGAACTTCATTTCTCAGTTTTGGAATTACAAATTTAAGTTTTAAATAATAAATGCCAACTTCATAAAATGATATGCATGAATTCTTTTTATCAATAGATACTTTAAAGATTTCCATAAGAAATTACTCCCAAATAAAAATTTGAAGAAATAAACTTCAAATCATAAAGGTCTGGTTATATTAAGAAAAATAGGGCTATTTAGTAACTATTAGCTAAAATAACATTTTCTTTCATTATCTATAATTGTAGGTAATTTTTTTAGAAAGACCAGCAAGGCATCCTCAAAACTCAAAGGAATAAATTATGTCTTAAGAAATAACAGAACCATCAAAAGTACAAGATACAAAATACTCTTTTCACTAGCAACAGTGAGAAGCTAGATCTGGTGATGCACATTTGTCTTCATGTAACAAAACTCATAATAGTGATGAGATTGTAGGGAAGGGCAGCCTCAGCACATGTGCGCTGTCACATGGGGAGTCTGTGGGATGAACGCTAGCATGCAGAGGATGTGCAATAACTGGCTGCCACATATGGGGATAGTCTTGTTTATGCCACTTCACGGATGTCTCATGTAGCATTGCTGTGGGGACTGCAAAGTGAGACCATACACTGTGTGTGCCAATAAGCATTCTACACAAATGACACTTCTATTTCTGTTAATTGGTAAACTGATATGTAGAAGATATGTGCTCGATATTCAACACCAAAGGGTAGAATGAGGCAGCATTTATAGGTTGGAAAATGTGAACACTGTATGTTTAAGGACTTGCTAGGACCCATTGTAAAAAACTAAAACTAAAAATGATAAGGCTTCTTTGAGACCAGTTTTCTTACTCTCCAACAAAAAATTTACCATTTCAAGTTCTACTTGTTATTTTGAATACATGTATTATACTAAAACTTAATTTAAATTTCTTATATTTTAAGTAAAAACTTACATAGAGTACACTGGGTATTTCCGGTTATTTCTCTGCAGTGCTTTCAATTGGTCATCACTTTCATTTTTTCCTTCAAAATAAAAGCATACACTGAACTAAATTTATCATTTTAGCATAAAAATAAAAAATTTTATTTTTAATTCAAGCATATTAAAAAACACATAAGGGAAATTGGTTCATGATGCAATACAATAAGACAAACTAATTTTGGCTTTATGTACCTCAAAGCACATTATGTAAACTAATGTACTGTTCTTTTGTCTATTGGTATCTGACAGAAACTGGTTCCAAAACCTTTCCCTCTACTTATCACACAGACACCAAAATCCACTGATACACCATGTATTCCATAAAATGGCTCAGTCTATTCATGTAATGCATATAGCTCATACTCTTTATAGTACTTCCAGATGACTTAAAAAATCTGGTACAGTATGAATGTTTTTTTTAACACTTGTGTGTGTGTTCACATATGCTGCATATGGCTAGAGGTCAGAGGAAAACATCAAGGACCTGGTTTTCTCCTTCCACCCTGGGTTCAAGGATTCAACTCAGGACAGCAACAAGCCATCTGGCTAACTCCAAAAACCTTATTAAATAGCATATAATCTCTACTGGTTAGGAAATGATAATAAGAAAAAAAGTCTGTACATGTTCAACAAATACGCACTTTATAATTTTAGTCTATGAATCTGAAGGTATGGCACATTTGGATATGGAGAGGAGCCAATTATATGCATATGTGTATAAACAGATGAAACACGGAAATATATACTTATATACAGAAAAACTGAATAAGCAACACCAACCTTTTCTTCCAGAGGTGGTTGTGTAACAATCTTTCTCAAAAGATCTTCCAAATTCATTTATTTCATTATTGTACTCCTTCTGGTAGGGCTTGTTTGGCTGACATGTTTCTATGTAACTTGTGTTAAAAGGAAGATTCTGAAAAGTTGCTTGCGGGACTGTAACATTTTCTTTAATGAACCCACCAAAAGAATCGCTTTCATCAGCAGAAACTGCATGGCTATAACTCAAGCTCTCACAGCCACAGTTATTAAAGGAGCCTCTTCTCCCTGGCTGATCTGTGCTCAATAAATTGATCATATTGTGACTAACAAAAGAGTTATGATTGTCTGGCAGATGTCTCTGAGTTGGGTGGATCACATCATCAAGAAAACTGGATAATTCTTTTCCATTATTTCCCCAAATCTGTTGCACTGATGTTTTTTCCATAGCAAAGTCTGGCTGTCTTCTTTCATACAGGCTTTCATGATCTTCATCCATAACTACAGGGTTTTTAATAAGAAAATCACCAGTTTCTGGACTTTGGAATAAATAAAAACATATTTAGATGTAAAACTTTGATCATTTTCACTTACAAACACTAACTTAAATTTAAAACTTTGGAGAACATAATGAAGAATGACTAGTATTTTCCCAAATTGCATTTTAATTTTAACATTTAAGCAAATAATATTGATTTGGATAGAAATTTATCTAATGTATTTTAATAATAGGCATGACAATAACTTATACAAGGTTCTAATTCCAACCTAAAATTTAGTAAATAGTTTTATTTATTGTTATATTAACAAACAAAATATGCACCCAATAGTCTTTCTTCTACAAATGACTTATTGTAGCACTGTAGGCCACTGCCAGTTAGTCAGAGAAAGACTGCAGGAGAAAAGCTCTACATAAAAATAGTTTTAAAGAGTTACAACAATATTATCAAAGATATCTTTTAATTTATAAATTGAAATAATTCTCAATGAAGAAAAATTAAGATATGAATATTTATTTAAAAGACAAGCTCACCCAGATGAAAAACTAATTAGGGGAACTGAGAAGCCTATATGTTCTTTTCATGAGCAAAAACAAAAGCTATGGGTTAAGTCTAACTTGTGCATAAGAATCAAAGCCACACCAGGGTATCCTTTCAAAAAATGTTACAGATCATTTAAAGAGATGAAATTGTATTAGATCACTTAGTAGTAGGTACTAGGTCATAATGGTAGACTGCTTTTAGACACTAGCTTAAACATACAAGCTCTGGAACACTAACATTTTCACTATGGCAAAAGGTCAGGGAGGAGGTACACCAGCTTTATATGCTGCAGTTCAAAGTGCCATATGGTATTTGCACTCACAGACCCTTGGTCAGAAGCCAGTCATGGCATTCATGCCCCACTACATGGGAAGCTAGAAAAGATAAGCACCCAGGAACATAAGAAAACAGTATCACTCAAGGAAATCTGAAACTCCTTAAAACATAATTGTAAGAGACCACTAAATCAGTTAGGCACACCAACTCTAAAATCACTCTCTATAATGTTTAGTTATTTTTTGTCCTAGTAGCAAAAAAGCTAACACATTTGTTTAAAATACTTTGTTAGCTCTTATTCAAATCATGTATCAGTAACTAATATTAGTGGCACTTAGTACGAGAAAGTCTTTGTTTGAAATATAGAGAACAGCTACGTTAAAAAGGTTTGTAAAGCTTTTCAAAATTCATCAAATACAGGCCTAGAAGAAGATATGGCAAATGTTTTAGATGATATCTAATTTTTTTAAAAAAAGAATCAAAGCTACAAGAAATATTAACAACAAAAATACCTTTTATTTTCTTGCCAATGAGTATAAACTCATTTGAGATTGGTCAATTTCAGTATAA
This sequence comes from Pachyuromys duprasi, assembly GCA_028658305.1. Lineage (NCBI taxonomy): Eukaryota > Metazoa > Chordata > Mammalia > Rodentia > Muridae > Pachyuromys > Pachyuromys duprasi. The sequence goes on from CM053752.1 coordinate 11,050,318, forward strand.
CGAATTTTTTGGAAGAAACACAAGACTGGTAACAAGAAATGTTTAATATTCATTTTATTTTTAATTATGTATACTTATGTACATATCTGGGGAGGTATGTGCAGCTGAGTGCAGGTGTGTGCAGGACCAGTGTCAAATCCCTGGGAACTGGAGGGAGAGGTGGCTTTTAGCTGCCTGCTGTGAGTGTTATGGGCCAAACAAACTGTAAAAGCAATGTGTGCTCTTAAACGTTGAGCCATTTCCTCACTCCTAAAATTGTGATCTCCAATTTTATTTTCAACTTATTTATTAAATATTTAAATAGAAATACATGTTTTAGGGACTAAGTCCTGTGTTGAGGATAGAGAAAGAATATTTTTAGATTAAAATATGTTCATATTAATATTAATATTCATGATTTTGTCCATGTTCATAGATCCCTGTGATCTAATTGGTGTTTTATACTAAAAGATATAATCCAATGTAATAACACATATCCTTAAAGCCAGAAAATTTTTCTATCATAGTAAATATGAGAAACACCATAGAACATGTCATCAGTTATAAAGTACACTATACATGGAAATCGCATTTTACAACTGATTTTCAGCATTGTAACAGAGGACTCAGTAAGAGATGTATAAAGAGAGACCCAGTCACCACCAAGAGAGCTATAATACAGTAAGGAAAAGCAGGATTTAAAAAAAATCACAGAAGTGTTATCCTATAGTCAAAGGCTAATGGAATAAAGATTCTTCCACTGTAAGAAAAACAGTCAGGCAGCATCATCTAATCTGAGAAATATCTTCAAAAAACATTTCTGGGAAGTTGAACGTTGACAAGCAAAAGACTAAAACTTTATGTTATTTCTCACCTTCCACAAACATCAACTAACAATGGAACAAAGATTATGGAAGTAGAATACTCCATGGTATTGGAAATGGTTTTCTGAATATTGTCTCAAAAGTATCGGAAATGCAATAAATATTGGCAAGTGGTTGGTAGAAACTAAACAATCAAGAGAGTGGAAAGGCGACCTATATTTTCCAATTATTTATCAGAAGCCCTCGTTAAATGCTAAATAATCAAAATTTAAAATTAGAAACTTTGGGTTGGAGAGATGGCTCAGCAGTTAAGCCATTGGCAGCTCTCCCAGAGGACCTGTGCTTGATTCCCACACTTACACGGTGCTCAAAACTATCTATAACTCTAGTCCCAGGGTAGCCAATATCTTCTTCTGGCCTCTTTAGGCACCAGGCACACATGTAGTGCACAGACATACATGCAGGCACAACATCCATATACACTGGATGAAATATTTTTAAAAAAAAATCTTTCTAAGTGAGCAAATGATTTAAATGGATATTTCTTTGAACAGATATAACTAAAACATATGAGAACAAATCATCAGCATGATTAGCCCTCAGGAAAATGCAAAGTGAAGCCACAATGAGATTCCATTTCATGCCAATTACAATGGCTACTCTTTAACAAAGAAAATATAAACAACAACAAAAATAAACAAATCAGGAGATGAAAATAAATTCTTACACATGCTATGTGGACACATAAACTAAAAATAGGATCGTCACCATAAAGAACAGCAATGAAAGACCCTCAAAAGCTGAAAATGTACCAAATGATCTAGCTCATTCTCTCCTATGAAGCTGGCACACCAGTGATGTGTATTACAGCACTGTTCTCAATAGCTAAGACATGGAATCAGTCTGTATGTCCATCAATAGACGAATGGTTTAATATGTAGGATAGGTTCAGTACTTAGCCCAAGAAAAAAATGAAATCCTGTTGGTTTTACCAAAATGATAAAACTAGAGAACATTACATAAATGATAGACACAGAAGGATAGGGAAAAATATTCTTTCTCATGTAGATACTATAAAATCATACTTTAGAGTAGAATACTGATTATTAAAAGCTGGGAAAGGTGTGGGCTGCAATGAGCAAAAGTGCAGAGGAATTTGACATGTCCAGACAGTATTCATGTATAGAACTGGCACACTGAAGTCTTTTAGTATGTATGGCATGATAGTGTTTAAAAGAGCAAAATTAAACTAACTAAAGGATGTGTTTCATCATAATATAGAATATTATTTATGTCCTCAGATAAAAATATTTGTGTCCTTTTAAAACCAAACAAGTGACTTAGAGTTCAGCACTCAGCATCTTTTCTTCTGTTTACCTGTTTATTCTTTCATATGATGCTCCAAACTCTGCTGTTTGCTGAGATGAACTGAAGACATTTTGATGTTTATTTAATTTGGAAGATAAGGAATCAGAAAATTCCCCATTACTAAACTGAAAAAAGAGAAGAAAATGACAAAACAGTATGTACATATTAAATTTAAACTGTTTACCAAGAATGGCACTTAGGTGAACAATATCTATATTAAAAATGTTTTGCTTGTTCTAAAAGAAAGTAATTTTAACCCTATTGAAAACCAAATAAATACTTTTTGAAAATATAATTGATGTCAATATTTAAATAATTCATAAATTACTAAAATGATACTATGTTAAAGTTAACATTTTTGAAGTTAAAAATCTTATAAAACAAAAGTACTCAATGCAGCAGTATCTGGAATGACTAAAAGTTATATTTCCAGCAGAACTAGTGTGTATCACCCACTTCTATTTGCCAAGTAAATGTGGTCTCCTTTAATTTCTCAAAATAAGTATCATTCAATAAATATGAACATGTATGTGAAAACCGTTATGCAAACCAGATGAAGCTGGTTGGAAAGATGAAGGGGATTAGCTGATGTGAGAGAAAGAGATTTTATATGTTCAAACCATATTATGTACACATATGGAATGTCATAATAAAGCCCATTATTATGTACAATTAATACAGGATAATAAATTAATAATATACCACACAAAAAGGAAACGATGCTAACATGGAAGAACACATGTAGCTTCTTATACTGGCTCAAATTATCCAGGAAAAAAAATTAATACTTGGAGCATGTTTCATTTATAATCTCTGAAACAGAGAAAGGGCAAGTCTGTAGGCCATAAAATATAGAGATACTAAGAAGGAAGGATAGCTGGTCTTAAGCTTTCAACTAACTAAACACCTTTCTGAAAAGCAGGGCCATCTTCAAAGCAAGAAATGAGCACACAAAGAAGTCAAAGAGAAAGGGGTTTGGGAAGTCATGCAAATTTTTCTCAAATTTCTCCAAACAAGATGTAAGCTTCTCCTAATGCTTCACAGTGCAGAATGATGCCAGGTTTTCTTTGCAATCTTCTGTCATATAGCTATCGCTTTATTTATCTATCTGCAGATAATTACTAACTAATGTGAAGTTAGAGTATGTATAGGCAAGAAAAATGCTTAGTAGGTATCATATATGCTTTATTTTCTACCCTACAAAATAATCAATAGAATACAGACTCTTAAGCAGATGTAGAAAAAAGGTTTGTCTCCAAGATATGAACTGGCTGGATGCCCTCATCCCTCCCTCCTTATCCCTCTGTGTCAGCCAAAGATACCTAGAACCTCTTGACCTGGGAACTCCAATGGCCACACCTGGCTAGGACACAGATAGTTAATTTTAATTCTTCTCCTGGTTCCCCTTTACAGTCACTCCAGTTCCATTACTAGCATTGAAGCAAATTCCTTCTCCTCCCACCCTACCTCCATTTCCTAGGGTTTCCTATACAAACCTGTGTGGCACCCAGCTTCCTCTGCTGTGGACCTTCTTAGTCCCTCCATCTAGCCCATGCCCATTCCTTTGTGTCAGCCCCCAATACCAAGGAACTCTTTCTACCTTGAACCCCAGTGGCCACATGTGGCAGTGATTCAGAGGGGTGATTCACACCTTCCATCCTGCCTTCCCTTATGATCTGTCCCCAAGCTCTGAAACTACCTGCTTTCAAGTGCCCTTCCTCCCACCTGAACTTAATTCATTGGAGACTACAACTTTTCATTCAGACCCGGAGTCGCCCTAGCTCTTTCATTCTTGTTTCTCTAGAGTAATGCCTCACTGCCACCTACTTTCACCTTTACCATCGTATCTCCAATGCTTGAGTACCCATTTTTGACAGACTCTCCTCAGTTCTTCCCAAAGCCCCATTCAACCTCATCTCCTGGTCCACTTCTATTCCTCTATGCCACCCACTGATCTACATAAGCACTCTCTACCAGGCAGTTAGTATCTAAAATGTACTCAAAAAACTGGACATGAAGAAAGCAACCCAATTTAAAGGTAAGTACAGAAATAAACAGAGTTCTCAAAAGATGAAACACAAATCACTGAGAAATACTTAAAGAAATACTCAACATCATTAGTCATCAAGGAAATGCAAATCAAAACAAATTTCGTTAGTCAGAATGGCCCAAATTAGTAAAAAACAAATTGCATTTCATGCTAGTGAGGATGTAGGGAAATATGGGAGTGCACAGAGATGCTTGATCACTCATATTTATCGCTGTGCTATTGATAATAGCCATAAATTAGAAACAACGTAGATGACTGTGAACTGAAAAACAGATCTTAAAAATGTAGTTTTTAATTACACAATGGAACATTATTCAGCTATTAAGAAAAATGAAATCATAAAATTCATAAGTTAATGGACAGAGCTAGACAAAATCATCCTGTGTGAAGTAACCCAGACCCCAATTATATCATACATATGTTTTTATATGTGTGTTTCAACTGCTAAGACTTTGATAGGCATGCTACAGTCCATATAATCACAGAAGTTGAGTATAAAGTAAGGAACTGTAAGGAGAGTAGGATTTCCTAAGGAAAGGGAAATAAAATGTATAGCTCTAGAAAGACAGGGAAAACTTGACTGGGAGATTTAAATGGGGAGGAGGAATGAAGAGTCGGGCAAGAGAGGAAATGCTGGGAGGCACAGCTGGTGGTTTGACTGAGAATGGTCTCCACAGGCTCATATATGTGAATGCTTAGTCATCAGGGAGTTGAACTGTCCGGGAAGGATTGGGAGGTGAAGCCCTGTTTGAGCGTGTTTGGCCTTGTAAGAAGAGGCATCATGTGGAGTAAGCTTTGAAGTTTCAAAAGCCTATGCTAGGCCTAGTGTCTCTCTTTCTGCTTACAGCCGATTGATCAAAATGTAAATCTCTCAGTTACTGTTCGAGAACCACATCTGTCTGCTTCTCATCCTGATGATCATGAACTAACTAAAGCTATAAGCAAGCCTCCAATTAAATGCTTTCTTTTGTAAGTGTTGTCTTGAACATGATATCTCTTCACAGAAACAGAACAGTAAGACAACACCTAACACTAAGGGCCATTCAGGAGTTCAATGGGAAACCTACTACTCTACAAGCTTCTTAAAATATATATGTATATGTAAGAAATCTAAATGGAGTCATCAAAAAATAGGGAAAAAAAATAACCCAGTTTTCATTACCAAGTGAAACTTCCAGTACCAGAAATGGGTTACATCTAATTGGGTTGTTGGCCAAAGAGGCCCAATGGAAACTCACAAATAACTTAAGGTATCTCTATGAACATTGTTTTCACACTACAAAGTGATAGCAAGGCCCCATTGCTGAATACAACACATACATATCTCATTGAAAATGGATAATTTGAGCTGGTGCCTAACTAGAGCCTTCCCTCTACTGACTAGTGTTAATGGTGCTGGAAGGTATTTTGCATGCTGCAGGGGAGAAAGGTAACCATCAACCCAGCTATAACCCTGTGATCTACAATGGCGACCAGCCTGCCTGATATCCTGATGCAATTGCGACATGAAAGTTGTAGAAGAGATCAACAACTATCTGATTAGATTCAAAGCCCACTCCACAAAATGGAACCCATGCCTGTTACTGTTAGGATGGCCAAGATCCTGAGACTAGATAGGCCTTGTGACAAGAGAAAAATCAAATACTATTACTCTGCTAAAGAAACATAGAAAGAAAATGACTCCTAACACTATTCTACTATGCCCATAAATAAGTGCCTCATGCAGCCATCATCAGAGAAGGCTTCCTTAAGGCAGAAGATAGGAACTAATACAGAAACTGACAAATGGAAAATGTGAAGAGAATGTGAGACGTTGGAACACTCACTTCCAAATGGGAGATCTTCATCAATCTGCTCCTGTCGTTGCTCAAGGAGACATGCAAACAAGGAGGAAGAAATCAAGAGACAGAGAAATGGACAACACCAAGAGAACAGTGCCTTCTGGGCATGCAAGAACTACTGTACATATGAACTCTCAATGAACGTGGCAGCATCCATAGGGCTTACATAGGGCTTGCACAAGTCCAAGCCAGACAGGGTCCCAGTGCTGGCAGAGGAAGTGAACATGAACTCCCATGACCAACCAAGAATCTATCTCCAATTAACCACTGCTTACAAAGACAAAATTCATTTTCTCCAATGGAAGCTCAAGTGGTACATAAACTATGCTTAAGGACAGGCCCCAAGGCTAGGAGTAAATGGCCAACAGAAAACAAACTGCAATGTGCTTTTGCAGATTTCTGTTTGTTTGTTTCATATTGCTTTGTTTGGGCATTTATTTTATCCTGCTGGCTTTTTTTTTTACTTATAAATTATTGTTTCTGATTTTGTGTTGTTATGGTTTTTGTTTGTGCACGTATCTGTGTTTCTTGTGCATTTTCATTGTTTTATTTTATAATTTTTAGGGTTTTGTTTGTTTAGTTTTTGCTTATTTGTTTTCTAAACAAAGAGAGAAGTTGAATGTGTGTGGAGGTGGGGAGACCATAATCAAATATATTGTATTGATTTTCAATAACAAAAGAGAAAACTAAAAAAAAGATATAAACTAGATATTACCTAAGGGCTCTTCATTACAACATTAAAAAGTATTAGGCCCTAAAAATTAGCAAGGGTCCCATTTATCACTCTAATATAATTAATTTTCTCTGCTCGAAGAAGCAGTAAAATATATTTTAATATATAATAAGATTGAATTAAATAATTCCATCATTAATTCTAGAACATATAACTATAAGAGAAAGTTATGGTTGTATCAGTTATATGTTAATTGTAAATTGATTTATAAATAATATATATAGGTAAATATATAATAAACCTTGTACGTCAAGAAGTAAATTCTAGAAGTAAATAGTTTTGCTAATAAGATGTGTATAAGCATTTCCTCATCATCATTACTCACTAGTAAAATAGCTCTTAATATTGAGACCATAAACATATTTCCTAGAAAATCATTCTCTTGTACATTTATATTTCAGAATTTTAACTTTTAGACCTTTGTAATAACTCCAGAATACACCAGGTGAACATTTAAAGAGTAAATCTCTTTATCTAGCTACCTACATACTACGAACTGAAATGCATATAAACATCTGTCTTCTTTAAAATCATAAAAAGAACCAAAATTTTAAACTTACACTTAAGAGTTTGTGTAATGTTGCTCACATGTTGTTTCTCATATCATGTATACTGTCATCATGCAGCCCAACTCATCATTTTAATGATAATAATCATCAAATACTATAAATAGACTAAACTACTTTCATATTAATTCCAATAATTTTAATATAATTACTTTTAGGATTTTAAAAGAATACTTCAATTATTATGATTCATAATCTTCTGAAATACAGAGAATCTCAGAAATATCCTTCACTTATCACCATATTTGGTTAGCAATTTGAAACCTATCTTTTGTCAAATTTATGAAAAGGACACGCTATCATGAAAAATATGACATCAAAGAAGCGATGCTTCCAATGTACCTGCTTGCTGTGGTTTTCTTTATATGCTGATTTCCAAGGATTTGGAGGTATCCTGGGAGTGGAATTTTGGCTTGGACTATGTCTGTTACAGGGTAATTCTGCTGGAAACGATGGTGGAATGTAACTGTAGTCTTCTGTTTTGTTGAACATTCTATATGAGTTCATATTTTGTGATGACTATAGGAAAATAAAAGGTAAAATTACAAAAGTACAGAAACTGGAAGTCAAAATCATAGAACTAAAATTAGTAGGGAAAGGGCGTGGTTACAAAAGACGAAGTCCTAAAGAAAGGCAAACCATCAGTAATTCATAAGAGTCACTGAGATCTTGACTGAGATTTTACTTAAGAACTCCTTCCCTCTGCTGGTCTCCATTATGCCTTCCTCTCTCAAGCTCCTTTTCTGAATGTCACCTTCTAGTCACATAAAATCTTAGAAATCTGAGGACAGGATGTCCATGGTATTTTATTGCTACCATCAGCTTCCACTGTCTTTCTTATCTAACTTAAACCTGACAAATAAAGAATAAGTAAGAATAATTAATATTCTTTGGACATTAAATAAAATTTCAAGCTTTAATCAACCTGAATATTTTCTAATTTATTATGGTTTAATTTATAAAAAATAATTGCAGTACTTTGAAAAATTATCTTGTGATAAACGAGCTCCCAACATTTGATATAAAAAAATCTTGTTCTATGTGAAAAGAAAACTGACCAGTGATCATGTGAACCAAATAAAAGACTTCCTCAGTGTGATCTGTGAAGATGGTCCATCAATAAACTGCTTGCTGTGCAAAATCAAGTACCAAGTCTGATTTTCCCACACTTACATCAAAGAGCCAGGAGTGTCAGTGAACACTTGTAATCCAGAAGAAACATAGATAAGATAGATAGATAGATAGATAGATAGATAGATAGATAGATAGATAGATAGATAGATAGACAGACAGACAGACAGATAGATACTTAAAAATAATCTCTATGTGAATTGTGCTTTGTAACTCTTAAATAATCAAGGAAAATCAAGTGTTAAACACACAGGCCATATTACCATCACTCCAAGGTGGCTTCATAATCAGACTTATTTATTCTTAAGAATAAATTTCCTACATTGGAAAACTGTAAAAGGATTCATTTAGAAACTGTAAAAAAGTTGGAAGATAACTAATTATTGTTTTAACAACTTATAGTTTTCTTTAAAACTCACTTGAACTGGGCCAGTTTCTTTCTTGCTATATACTCTTTGAAAGGGTACACTAAAGAAAACAAAAAATTAAAGTTAAAAATACAAACATCCATAAAATTTATATTATGTATATAGAAATTTCATAATGCCTACAAAGCACTCAACATGGAAAGCACCAGGGTCAAAAACTACTAAGTTTTAGAAAAAAATTATAATAAACTAGGATAGGCATTTGCTAATATAGAAAGCCAAAGACATGCACAAACTCTAGCCCCAATGATGTGCATCCTAACAGTTTTATGATATCATGCAAACAAGAACTGGAGGCTGAGGGTAATGTCCTTCTCAATAGCTCAGAAAATAAGAAACTTGATCATGTGTTTTGTCAGCTAATCACTGTCCTAGCTAACACTTACTTATTTTCCATATCATCAATGCATAGGTTAGAAGGTACACAATGAGGTGACATTGGAAGTTCTAAATCATGCTTTCTCAGTGGGATTTTCAAATCTCTATTCATATTCACATGTGTTGGTCTTTTCATGCTTTCTATAATAAAAAAGTTAAATAATAATTTTTAAATAGAAGCTTTAAAACCATTGTTTCTATATTTTCAATTACTTGTACATATAAAATGTTCTTCTAAAACATGTTCTATACATGCTATTACAGAAACAGACTGCTAACAACTATTAATGAAATTAAAATTTTTCTCCTGCTTCTTAGCCCTCAATAAAGGGGCTCTAACAATTCAACCTAATTTCTTCTTTCCCAATTACTAAATCAAATACTGTGTTATATATTCTCATAGCTCTATATATTTTCTCTGTTTTAACACTTTGCACACTTGATTAACCTTATCTCCCTCAACAGAGTGTAAACTTCATAGCAGTGATCCTCAAAATATGGGTCACAACCCCTTTGGGGGTCAAACAACCCCTTCATAGGGCTCACTTAAGACCATCGGAAAACACAAATATTTACATTATGATTAATACAAGTAAAAGAATTGAAGTTTCAAAATAGAAATTAAAATAATATTATGGCTGGGATCACTACAATATGAAGAACTATACTAAACTGCAGCCTTAGGAAGATTGAGAACCACTGTGTTAAAGGAAGGAAACTTCTTTTTATGCAAGTGAGGTCACTGTCTTATTTGCTCAGAATCCAGACCACTACAAGGTTGTAGTGGGAATATTCTTTCTGTATAAACATCTCCTTTTGAACAAACACCTGGATCAGAGGTAGCCATTTGAGCACAGATAAATGAGCCATTGACTTCTATCCCTCTGACTCAGTACAACTGTCCAACTGGTGCTGTCTGGCTGTAACAGAGAGCAACTTCTGGTAGAGCTCAAAAAGTTGGCACGAGAGAGACAACCCATACGCAAAAGAATACTCGCTGTGAAGACCAGCTTTTAACTGCTCTCAATGAAGACAATCTGAGAGATGAGATTTCCCACTTAGCAGAGAGAGGATCTTGGTGGGGTTCAAGTTCCTGATCAAGGTATTTCTGACAGATTGTGCACTACTGCACCGACTCTGAAACTTCCACCATCAGCCGCCACCAAGCTATGACTAAGAAAACCTTGTTTTCATCCTCCGTGTGCAACAATATTTACCACTGTACTCAATGAATGTGTTTAATGGATAAGTGAAACCACACAAGGAAAGTGATACAATTCATGATAAAATCTAAATATGTCACCTTGGCATCTGAGAAAGCGGAGGAAGCAGAAGGGCACTATCAGCTTTCCTTCTTCTCAAATGATAAACGAGAATAACACATTCATTATTTTCTTCTCTCAAGCTAACCTTTGGTGACTGTTTTTCCAGAAATAATAATAAAATTACAATAACTCCATGATAAATTAATGATAGCAAGCAAGTCAATTGTATACAACACACAGTCTAAAAGTAAAACAAATAGATTCAAATACTGGTTAAACTTACAATTTAAAAAGGCAACAAAGGTTTAAAATAGATTTCTGATGTGCTATGAGTTCTGAAATTTCAACCCAATTATATATGTTATTATGAGTTACCACATCAACTGCTTTAGAAAGACTTACCAGGTGTTTTCTTCTTGGAAGATATCTGATTTACCATATACAGATTAAGAAGGTCTAAACTGACCGTAGGGTTCTTGACAGGTGAAAAAACTCCTAGTAATTTCATTTTTGATTTTAACTTGTTCCTTTCAAAGTATTCCTAAAGTAATTGAAAATTAAAAATATTAGTGGGGCTTGGTCGTGCACGCCTGTAATCCCAGCACTTGGAGAGGGAGAGGCAGGCAGATCTCTGTGAGTTCAGGGACATCATGGTCTACAAAGGGAATCCGGGATAGCCAAGGCCACACAGAGAAACCCCATCTCAAAAAACAAAACAAAACAAAAGAATTAAAAATATTAATTTCTCAATCATACAATTCAAGGCAAATCACAAATAAGCACTGAAGCTGCTCTGCCACTACACATTTTCACAACTGTAACACGACAGCCACGTTCACATGTGAACTGACATCAACTATGAAAGCTTGCAGTTGGCCTAAAAACTCTAAATCTGGCAGGAAAAAAAGGGGGGAGGGAGGTTGAACACAGAGACACACACATATACACTAATAATAATAAAATTGTACAGCCAACTAAGAGGAAAGCAAAAGTTGTGAGAACTAACCTACACCAATGCCGATTTTCACTGTATCCCAATTGCTTAATATTTTCTACAAACCAGACTTAAACATATATATCATTGTTTATCTAGTTTATATTTTTCCTTGATTTATGAACTATAATTATTCTTCATTTTCAGTTACCTCTTTACTAAATTCAGGGACATTTTAACTTTATTCATTTATTTATTTGAGTTTATCTGTTGTCTATTGTGTGGAAGCTCGCATGTGAGAGAGGCACCTGTGGAGTCCGCAAGAATGCTGCGGATCTACTGCAGCTGGCGTCTCAAGCCATTGGGAGCCACCTGACGTGGGCGTCCATACCAAACTCAGGCCCTCTATGAAGGCCGTTTGTGCCCTGAGACACTGATCTCCAGCCCTCTTTTAACCTTTAAATTAGCATTTTAAACTATCAAAGTGACGGGTTTCATTATTGCACTTTTATATGTACGCGTCATTCCAACTCTCTTAGTTGTTCCCCTTCCCCGCTCTTCTCTACACTCCTCTTCCCATGCTGCTCTGCGTGGACTGGTTCCTTCTTCCTCCTAGGTAGTCTCGCTTCTGATTTCATCACCTTCTCTTTTCCCTGCTCTCTAAAAATATCTCCCCTGCTTCTCCTGATCTCCTTTTTATTTCAAAACCTGTACATGTACAATAAAACATATATTTATATGTTATATATTTATATAGGCCATATGCATTTACAATTTTAAAATCTAGATTCCATATATGAAAGAAAACTATTTTGTCTTTCTTGCTCTGACTTGTTTTACTTAATAATTTCCAGATCTACCCATTTTCCTAAAAATATTATGATTTCATTTTTCTTCATAGCTAAATAACTATTATATTTTTATACATTCTTCTGATGCTTGATTGTGCATGCAGGCTGGTCCCATTCTGAGCTACAATGAAGAGTGTAACTAAAAACCAAGTTGGTCAGCCCTGAAATAATATACATACAAATAACATTACATCTATTTATATATTTAAAAATACAGACACACATACAACAGAAATAACAAAGAAATAAAGGCTATGAATTTGAGAGAAAGAGGAGAGGGGTATGAGAAGGATTAAAAGAAGTGGTGAATGAAGTAATCATATTTTAATTTAAAGAATTAAAATATATTTTAAAGTCACAGACTAGCAACTCTGAGACATTTTGTTCCCTGAGACCCTCTTCTGCTATAGGTCACAGCATTGTCCTCCCCCTTAAGCTTCATCCTATGAAGGTATGATAGCCCTCTTCCTAAAACTTAAAAAAAAAAAAAAAAAAAAAAAAACACTGTAAGACCCATAAAAGAGGTCTCATTGTCAAAAATCAAGCAAAGATGTAAACATTCCATTAAACAAAATGAATCAAACATAAAAGATACACATATTTCACTTGAATGATCTATAATTCTACATTGGAATGAAATACCTTCAAAATTTTCATACCTTACATGGTTCCCTAATGAAATACCAGGCCCTGTAGGATACATTTTTTTTTTCTTGTTGAAAGGAGGTCTGTGTCAGGTCTTGTAACTGATAGCATCTCAGAATTAAGCTGTTACAGCTTAGGCTGCTGCATTTTGTGGTAGAGAAAACCAGCGAGGGATACAACACAAGTGGGTGTGACAGGAGATGGTATATAAACTGGGGAAGGAGGGGTGCAAGTAGGCAAAGGGAGAGCAGGAGTACAAGAAAAGCTCCTTAGAGATGATTTCTAAGTCACATGGGTGACTCTGAGTCAGTCTCAGAGAGTAGCATTGTAAATTTACAGGAGTCAAGAAGGGCATTGAATGGCACAGACTGAAGAGGAAGTAAGCCTTTATTTCCAGGAGTACTGATAGTCAGGTTTGCTCTTCTTCCTTTACTTATCATGCTAGTTCCTAATCTCTGTCCACACAAAAAGTCAAAGTGAGTGACTATTTCATCTAAGAAGACTAGGCTCAGCCTTTCTGATGAAGTCTGGCTTGGTAGAATCAACTAGAAAATAATCTAAAGAGAAACAAATCTTTCACAAAACAACTCAAATTTTAACTTGCAAATAACCATTAAAATGAATAATTAAAGATATAAAAACGAAGAGATGTGGTAAGAAAACACTGAAGGAGTTTCAAGCTGAAGAGGATGAGCAGTTGTATAAGAGATGATGACATAGTAAAATAAGTTTGATTGAAAATAGTTGACACTGATGGAGAGGAGGAAGACCTCCCCTATCAGTGGCCTGGGGGAGGGGCATGGGAGGAGAAGAGAGAAGAAGGGGGGGGGATTGGCAGGGGAGGGGAAGGGGTCAATAATGACCATCTTAAGCTTCTGCCTGAGCAACATGTGCTGTTTAACCAGCTATGTACAAGAAAAAAGGTAAAATGAAGGCTTCTTCCAGTCTTATTTAAGTTAATCCATTTTTTGAGACAGGATCTTGAAGGTCTGGAGAACTGGCACTCATATGTAACCCACAGTGGGCTTGAAAACGCATCAATCTTTCTGTGCTTAGATAAAATTACAGAAGTATGACACTATGCCTGGCCACAAGGTGAATTAATTAATGGTAAATAGTGATTCAGAAGTTTAATGTTGCTTGCTATTATAGAGCTAGCATCACTCAATCAATAGTATCCTTACCTTCTGCTTTCTTCTTTCTTGTTTTATCAGAACCCTGGTCCTAAAACATGAACAGAATGAACCATTCAATTATTAAAGAAACAGACCATTTCTAAGATGATTGACCTTTCAGTTGGAAATCTGAAATTAAAATCTAAAAATTTACCTATCATTGTAATATTTTCTGAAAATATGAAAACATTTTTAAATTTTTTACAGCATGTAATGGTTTATATAAATTTCTCAAGAAGTCCAAATGCAAAAAATTATAATAATAATTAATAACAGACAAAATAAATCTGAGATAAACAAAAAGAAAGGAATATTTTAGAAATGTCATATTACTGAACCATTCTCATCTGATAGAAACTCTTTTGGTCAACAACTTCATTTCCTTTGCTTTTCTTTACATTTCCGCGTTCCTTGATGGCACTTAAGTAGAGACAAAAGACATAAATCTCTTCAAGTTCTAAGGAACTGTGGAATGTAGTGTTAGAGCAACTCCAATGCATTAATATACCAGTTATAGCACACACCTATAATTTCAGTAGTTGGGACCCTGAGGCAGGAAAAACATGAGTTTGAAGTCACCTTTTGCTGCAAAGTTGTTGTGAAATACTCTGAGCAACATGGCAGGACACATGACTCTGAACTTAAAACATTAAGGTCCAAAGCATTAGCTCACTGGTAGAACCCTTATCTAGCACTCACACAGTCCTGACTTTAATCCTCAGCACTGCCAAAGGCAGAAAGAAAGAAGAAAGCCCTCCCTACTCTATGTTGGTTTGAGTTGCTAAACAACTGTGTAACTGGTATTGGGGCACACACAAAAAAACTATACACCTAGGTATGCCACTTTGAAATGCTAAGTACTTTGAAGAAAAGCAATACTCAAAAGTTTTGCTAGAACCACCTCCTGATTGCCTTCCTATTATTGTAATCTCTTCCGCACAGTGGATCAGAGAAACTACAATTATTTCTTTTCACCACAGATCATAGAAAATAGAACTTGCTTCCATTCAGCCAGTCATGAACTCTAGAAATAGTACTTAGATTTTTTATGTAACTGCTGACTATCAAAGAAATTTTCTGATCACTCTTGTTTGATATAGACAATGGAGTCCACATCCAATTTAGAAAGGGGTCTTGCCTCATACTTGACAGGGAAAAAAATGCTACGTAGAGAATCCAAGGAGAATTTCAAATAATAGGCCTCATGGGCTTCTACTCTTATTATTATTATGTCATATTGTTTGCATCCAATCATTCTTCTTCATAGGTGTCACTTCTTCATCAAACCTAAGCATAAGACAAAATGAATGGTTTTCTCTGGTCTTTGTGTCTTCATTTCTGGTTCCTGGATCACATGAAACTGAGTAAAATAAACGTTACACCTCTCTGTTCACAATCTGTCTTTAGTTAGAGGTCTGTGTCAGCTGTGGCCTTTATGATGTGCAGGAAAGTTAATATGTGTTTCTGCCTAAACTCAAACAACAGAAATTCCTCTCAGTTCTGGCAGCTGTACAGACTACAGTCAAAATGCCCAGATACATATCTAATAGATGTCTACTTTCTGAATCACAGAATACTTTACAGTATTTGTTCACACAGTAAAGGAGTGGGCTATCTTTCTGGAATATCTTTTGTAAAGGTAGGAATCATAATCATGGATGATCCTCTCTTACAAATTAATACCGTCCCAGGTCTCACACCTCTCCATATCACCGTGGGGGTTAGAAAATTCAAGTCTCAGCCATATATAAAGTAAGGACATTAATTAGCAAAGAAAAGAATCCTGTAACTTGGGGTGGAGATGTGTGGAAGGACTCTAGTGAGACTGAGAACGCTGGAGCACAGATTCTCAGGTATCTCACCTGGGGAAGTAGTCATTCCATCATTAGCAGAAGACATGCTCCCGCCCCAATTCTCAGAAATACTGCCTTTTCTGCCTTTGACTGGGAAAATTTTTTCCTTCATTGTCTGATAAAGCAAAAGTGACTTCCCTGAAGGAGCTGCCAGGCAAGACAATACCGATGTCCCACCAAAAGCTTCCTTTAGATTACAGCAGGATTAAAGCTAAGCAGGATCCTAGAGGGGATGCTCAGAGTGTAGTCCATAAGAAGGTGCTCTGCATTATTACAAAGCTAACTGAATTTGCTAATTCATTCTAACATAAGTCTGAGATATGTGTGGGAATGAATCTTAAGAGTGTGGGATAGTGGTGGAAGGAACATAAAAATGGGTCAGGCTGAGCTAGTTGATACTGTACTACTAAGTGAAGATTCAACTGTGGAAGCATGCACAGTTAAAAGTTGTCAAACATTTGTTTGAAAGGTTGGCTGAAGCATTTGCCAAAAGATCACAACTGAAAAGGAGTTGAAGATGCCCAATATCCTTTGGCTTAGTGTTGATGAAGGGGTTTTAAGGCTCAGAGAAATTGCAATGCTGGAATGAGTACCCCGCATAATAACTAATTCTCCACAATGGGAATGTCAAGAAGACAGACCCTCACTAATCCTATAAGATACAAAATTGTGACTGAGGCACCAGAACATTTAAAGAGCTTTGTGCCAGACCTTAGCGTTGAAGACTCTGCTGCTCAGATGGATGAGTTAAATGCAATGGGTTTAATTGGGCCACGTGGTAGCAGGGGCCAGGTGACAGCACTGAATTGTCAAAGGTAAAGTGATCATAGATATCATAATAGTAAGCATAGGCAAAGCAAAATTCATAATGGCCTGACCTGAATTGGTCAGCACAAGCAGTGAATTTTATGGTGGCATGACTAGTGTGGACCTTCAGTACTGGCTAATCAATAATTGTATTTCCAGATATGAAATATATCAAAAGCCTACTGCACTTCAATTTGATCAATATAAGCTGAAAAATTCTCAATCAAAGTAAAGACAGGATTTATTAGATTATCACAAAGGGGAATCTTGGCCTGTGATCCACTTTCCAAACGAGCTGATTTGAAGATCCAGAACCTCTTCAATGAAGGGATGACCAGGTTCCACTATGGAAGGACCTAGATAAAATACGTAAGATTTTTATTGTTAAGTCTATTTCCAGTCCTTTCCCCAGAAGGACCCAAGGAACATAAAACTGGATCAGGCTGATTACCTTTTACAAAGTAACTGTATACCGGAGAATCAGACTTTCCATGGTCTATTGTATACTGGTTCAGAATTGACTATTCTGGGAGACTCCAAAAAGCAATGTGGCCCTTCAGTTAAATTAAAGCAGGGACTTATGGAGAACAAGTTATTAATGGAGTTTAGAATAAATTCCAACTCACTGGTCTAGGAGTTCCTAAATTCATCCGTAGTTGTTTCCCAAGTTCCATAAAGTATAATTGGGATACATATATTTAGATGTTGGCAAAATTCTTACATTGGCACTTTGACCTATGGAATAAGGGCTGTTATGGTTGAAAAGGCCAAATGGAGGCCAGCAGAATTTCCTTTATCAAGGAAAATAGTAAATCAAATAAGGAATTGCAGAAATTAGTGCAACCATCAAGGACTTGAAAAATTCAGCAGTTGTGGGTTCCACTATATCTCCCTTTAACTCTCCTATCTGGCTAGTGGAGAAGATAAATGGGTCATGGAGAATGAATGACAGTTGACTATTAAAAAACTTAATCAAGTAGTGATTCCCATTGCAACTGTTGTACCAGCTGTGATGTCCTTTCTTGAGCAGATTAATACATCTCCTGGTACATGGTATGCAGATATGGATCTAGCAAATGCATATCTGTTGGTACCTGCCCATAAGAACCACCAGAGCAGTTTTTCAGTTGACAAGGTCATGAGTATATCTTTGTAGTTTTGCTTCAAGAATATGTTAACTCTCTAGCTCCGTGTCATAACTTAATTTGAAGGGATCTTGATCATCTGTCTCGTTCACAAAATTTCACATCAGCTCATTATACTGACAACATTATGCTGAATAGACAAACTGAACATGGATAGCAACCACCTCTTATTTGTTGGTAACAATATGTATATCATAAGAAGGAAAATAAATCCAACCAAATTTAACAGACCTTCTATGTCAGTAAAAGTCTTAGGAACTCATTGGTGTGGGACATGCAGAAATATTCCTTCTAAAATGAAGGCTAAGTTTTCTTTTAACCCCTCCCACCACAAATAAAAAAGCACAGTGTTTAATGGGCCTACTTAGATTCTAGAGATAGCACATTTTTCACTTGATTGTGTTACTCTGGTCCATACACCAAGTGACTCAGAAAGCTACTAGCTCTGAATGGGGCCTGGAATAAAGAAGGGCTCTTTATCAGGTGTAGGTTGCTGTGCAGGCTTCTCTGCCACCTGAATCATATAATCCAGCAGACCTAATTGTGTTTGAGGTATTAATAGCACAAAAGAATGTTCTCTGAAGCCTCTGGCAGGCCCCTATAGACAATCACAGAGAAGACCTTTGGGATTTTGAAAGAAGGCTCTACCATCATCTGCAGAGTAGTCCCCCTTTGACAGCTCTTGACCTGTTTTCTTGTCTTAGTGGAAGCCTATCATTGGACAATGAGCCACTGAGTTACCGTGAAACCTGAGCTGCCCATCAAAAGCTGGGTATTATCTGATCCACCAAGCCACACAATGGGAAGTGCACAGTAGCAATCCATTATCAAATAGAAGTGATATACACATGATCAGGACTGAGCAGGTCCTGAAGGCACAACGAGTTATATGAAGGAGCTGTCCAAATGCTCATTGTTTCTATTCAGTTATACTGCCACCTGTTCCCAAGCATGTTCCTATAGCCTGATGGGCATGCCTTATGAACAGTTGACTGGGAAAGAGAAGACTGGAGCCTGTTTCCTAATGGTTCTGCATGTTATGCAGGTATTACTCAGAAACAGACAGCTATATCACCGAAACCCCATTCTGGAACAGCCCTGAAAGACATAGGAAAAGGAAAGTCATCACAGTGGGCAGAACTTGGGTCAGTATATATGGTCTTACATTTTCTTTGGAGAGAAAAATGGCCAGATGTGCAATTGTTCACCAATTCATAGCCTATAGCCAATGGGCTACCTGGATAGACAGGACTTAGAAAAGAGCATGATTGGAAAATTGGTGAGAAAAGCATCTAGGCAAGAATACATGGACAGATCTCTTCAAATGGTGAAGAATGTAAAGATATGTGTGTCTCATGTAAAGTCAAAAGTGACTTTAGCATCGAAGGAGTTTAATAATTAAGTAGATAGGATGACCCATTCTGTGGACAATCAGCCTCTTCCCAGCCATCCCTGTCTCTGCCCAATGGATCCATTAACAAAGAGGCCATGGTGGCAAAGGTAGAGGTTATGTATAGTCTCAACAACATTGACTCCCACTCACAAAGGCTGCCTTGGCTGCTCCTGTGCCAGATCTACCAACAGCAGAGACCATTTCTGAAGCCCAGTTATGGCACCATTCCCCAGAGTAAGCAGCCAAGCAATTTTCTTGATTCCATCAGACCATTCCTCCATGGAAAGGACAATATTTTGTCCTTACTTGAGTAGATACTCATTCTGGTCATGCATTTGCCTTTCCTGCATATATTGCTTCTGTCAAAACCACCATCTATGGACTCACAGAATGCCTTATCCACTGTCATAAGTATTCTATACATTATTTCTTCTAATCAAGGAACTTACTTCACAATCAGAGAAGTAAGAAATTGGCTCAATGACTATGGAATCCATTGGTATTGCCATGTTCCCCAACATGTTCCTGAATCAGCTGGCTAGATAGAAAGATAGAATGGACTTTTGAAGACACAGAGTGCCAATTAGGTGGCAACGGGATGGAGGGCTGGAACAAGGTTCTCCAGAAGATGTTGTATGCTTGGAATCAGTATCCAATAGATGGTATGGTTTCACCTGTAGTCAGGATCCAGGAGTCCAGGAATCAAGGGGTAGAAAAGGGAAATGTTCCACTCATAATCACCCCTAGTGACTCACTAGGAATACTTTTCCTTCCTGTTCTTGCAAATGTAAGTTTGCTGGCCTAGAAATTTTGGGTCCAGAGAGGGAAGTGTTCCTGCCAAGAAACACAACAAATATTCCATTGAACTGGAATCTCAGATTTTCCCCTTGTTACTTTGAGCTTCTGATATCTATAAGCCAACAAGCTAAGAAAGGAGTAACAGTGATAGAAGCAGTGACTGATCCAGATTACCATGGGAAAATTGGATTGCTTCTCTGCAATGGAGGTTAGAAAGATTGTGTCTGCAGTGCGGGAGATCCTTCGGGACATCTCTTGGTGCTACCATGTTCTGTAATTAATGAAAAACTACAGCAGCCTAATCCAGGCAGGATGACACAGAACACAGACCCATCAGGAGCAAAGGTATGGGTCACTCCTCCAGGAAAGAACCCAGACCTAGACTTGTCATGGATGGAGCAAATAAAGAATGGGTAGTAGAGGAAGGTAGTTATAAATACCAGCTAAAGACACATGATCAGTTACAGAAACCAGGATTATAGTTAACATGACTGTTTCTACCATATACTTTAAGAAAGTGGTTTTACAGATATTTGCATTTAT
This sequence comes from Pachyuromys duprasi, assembly GCA_028658305.1. Lineage (NCBI taxonomy): Eukaryota > Metazoa > Chordata > Mammalia > Rodentia > Muridae > Pachyuromys > Pachyuromys duprasi. The sequence goes on from CM053752.1 coordinate 11,071,025, forward strand.
GGTCCTCAATTTCTATATCAGAGCTGTAACCTCAATTAAGAGAACATCATTGGTTAACATATTTAAAATTGAGGTTCTAAAAGACTATCCCTCAAGGGACATCACCAGCAATTCTAAATTTACAGTGTGTTTGTGGTTGCATGAGAAATAGTTATGGCCTGGTTAAATGTATAATGTGTTTGTGATTAAGCATGGGATAGTTATATCATGTTCTGCGTTATTATGACCTGGTTATTGCTTTCATTTGGAAATAAGGAAATATGATTTGTGTCAAGTTGACAAGGGGCAGACTCTTGGTTGTCAACTTCACTACTTCTAAAATTAACTAAAACCCAAGAGGCTGAAAATACCTCTGAGGAATCATTTGAAACAGAAAAGGCTACTTTTAATCCAATCTTTTGAGGTGGGAAGATACACCTTAATACCTTTCTTTTTGATGTTGGCAGATCCAACTTTAATCTGGGTCACATACGATCTGGTGGCAGCCTAAATAAAGGACATGGAAGAAGGAAGCTTTCTCTCTTTGCCCACTTTCTCTCACTCTTGCTGATAAGTCCATTCTTTCACTGACATTAGAACCTACATCTTCAGGATTCTGGCACATACTGAAGTACAGCTAAAACATCAAGACTTGTTGACTGATCAACTACTAGATTCTTGTACTTTCCATTGTTGGACTAGTGGACCTGTAAGCCACTCTAATAAACATATATATATATACACACATATATATATACATACACACACACACACAAACATGTGTACATACACACACATGTGTAAAGTATATTATTCATTCCTATCAGTTCTGTCTGCTCCTCTGGAAAACACTAATTAATACATATAAATTATAGTATACTTTTAGAATATCTGATTTCAAAAATTGCTTTGTAAGGGGCCTGGAAGATGGTTCAGTAGGTGACAATACTTACTGCCAAGCCTAATCACTGAGTTTAATCATTGGAACCTGTACAATGGAGGGAGGGAACAACAAACTACAAGTTTTCCTCTGACCTCCACTTGTACTCCTGGCATGCACATGCGTATATGTGTAAATGGGCATGCATATACATGAGTACATGCTAATATGGGCAGATGCATGCATGCACACACATAACAAATAAATACATATACATTTTAATTGATATTTGAATTTCTAATTACTTTCATTGAACATCTTTAATACGAGCACTCAAGGAGGCAGGGGCAGGTGGATCCCTGTGAGTTCGAGGCCAGCCTGGTCTACAAATCGAGTACGGGACAGCCAAGGCTAAACATAGAAACTCTCTCAAAACAAAACAACAACAAAATCACTAAAAAAAAATTTTAATTGAGATTAGGACAGAATTTTCAACAATTTCTGAAATTTTCAGAAGTATTCTTCTGCAGTTTTGTGCTACCTGTTTATGTGAAATGGCAGCTACAGCACGGGAAGTTACAACCTCAAAATGTCAAATAACTTTGAAATTGCTCAAGATATTCTTCGTTCTGTTGTCTCAATTAAGACAAAATATTCTTTACATAAGAATTAACCAGCACTTCTGTATCATGAGTATGCAAATTTATATTCATCTTTAATGAATGATAAAATTGTTTATCTACAAAAGAATTGTTTTCAAATAACTTCTTTATTATTTATTATCAGAAAGCATCTGACTTACCCCTTTTATGAATCTATGTGACTGTGGTCACGTGAAATTTTATCAGACAAAAGGAGTTGAGAGTAGAAAAATCTTAAGCCTTTGCTAAAACCAAGATGTGACTATCCATATAGATCTGTAACTTCCATAGAATGGCTTACCTAACTTTCAACTTTTTGTTCTTTTAGTTCAAGAATTCATATAGCCAATGAAAGTTTTATGTAAATATGTATATATGCACACACACACTATTCTTCACATTATATTTTTCCTTTACCACATTTTCATATTAAAAACTTGAAATATATTCAAATATAATTTCATATATTAATTTAATAATTAAATTTCCCAAGAACATAAGTCTGATGGGCATCTTAGGCTTCATGTGGGCCCTCTAGTTAGGGGAGTGGGGGATATCTCTGACACAGACTATGTTGCTTGCTTTTAGATCACTTCCCTCTAATGGGACTTCCCTACCACGCCACAGGGGAGGAAGAAGTCCTCATGTGACTAGATGAGCTGGGGTGTCTGGGTAGGGGGGCTCCTCTATTCTGAGGAATAGGGAAGAGGGGATGCAGGAGGCTGGATGGGACTGGGAGGAAAGGAGGGAGAGACCTATGACTGAGACACAAATCAAAACAACTTTAAGATTTCATCTTATCCCAGTCATGGTAAAGATTAATAAAATAGTTGACAGCAAATACTGATGGATGTGGGGAAAGGGAACCCCTGTTCACTATTGGTGGAACTGAAGAACAGTGTGGCCACTACATCAATCTGTATAGAGTTTTCTCACAAAGTTAAAACCAAATCTACAGGCATACCACTCCATAGCATGTGTCCAGAAGACTTCACATTCTATCTCCCAGGCACTTGCTTAGCCATGTTCATTGCTCCTCTACTCACAATAGCAAGAACCTGAAAACAACCTACATGTCCTTCAAGCAATAAATTCACCATTAAAACATGGTACATATACACTATGGAATAGTATTCAGCTGTAAAAAAAAATGAAATGATGAACTCTGCAGGTAAACAGAAACAGGGCAGGTCATATTAAGTGAGATGACACAGAAAGAAAGAAAGAGAAAAAGAAAAAGAAACACATGTTCTCTTTATTGGAAGTTCCTAGCTCAAAATCGTCTGATGTGAGTACACAGCTGGAGTACCTACAGAATCCAGGAAAAGAAAACACAACCCTTGTCTAAACAGGGAGGACAGGGGGAGCCGGAGAGCAACAGACAGGAAAAAAACAAGGTTTAAGCAATCTGACTAGAGAAATGAGAAAGATGAGATCATTAGGAACAGGGAGGCAGGCAAATACAGAAGGCAGAAGTAAATAAAGGGGAATAGCAGGGTACAAGTAATGTGATAGGAGAAATGGGGAGAGGGGAGTGGAGAGGGGGGTGAATACAGAAGTAGAGAGAAACAAAACAACAAAAGAAATCTAAAAGTACAAAGGCATAAGAAATCATCCTACTAGCTATCTCTTTAAAAAAAGAAAAAAAGAAAGAAAAACATATAACACATGTAATTCTGGGAATAGATATACATTGGCAGTTTTTTTGTTGTTTTGTTTTTGTTTTGTTGTTGCTGTTGTTGTTTGTTTTTACAGTCCAAAAAAGGCTATTTTTTAATTCAAGTAACTGCAAATAGGAAACCAGAGGGAGGCCCCAGGCTGGGACAAACACTGGCCACCCCTCCCCCACAGAACAAGGGGAGTTGGTAGCCCTACACCCTTTCCCATCAAAGTGGGCCCCTCCTCACTCTGCTGCAGCATCCACAAGGCAGGGCCCCATCTTCTCTGGTGTGGGGTAGTAGGTGACCAGCCTGCTGCATCCCAGCCCCCTTCCCCTAGAGTGTCTTGGGGAGGAGAGTGCAGGCAAAATAAAGAACAAAACTAAAACAAACAAACAAAAAACAAACGGGAAGATAAATGTTGGCGCTGGTAGCAGCAGCAATGGTGGGTGTCTAGGAATGACCATAAAACAAAGGAACGACACAACTGTCCAGACATAGTGATCTAAAAGCAAGCAACATTATGAACAGAAGAAAAGATGGAACCAGAACCTTGGGGGCCGGGGAGGAGTGAAAGAAGGTGGCAAGGCTAGCTCCATAGTGCCCGCTGCAGGAAGGGGACAGCCTAGAGTGGAAAGCGTGGGGGGGGGGGAGCAAGTAAGTCCCTCTTCTGCCTCAGGAAGCCAAAGAGGACCTCACCTTGGAAAGGGATGTTAACTTCCCTCTGTCACTGTCTCAGGTGAGAACAAGGTGGGTTGAGCGGACACCTGTCCTGCTTCTTGTAACCCAAGGGGCTTAGCCAACCTCCAGCAGGATCTAGGTAGGGTGGGGCAGAAGAGACTGAAAATCCACCTGGTGACAGTTTGGTGGGGGTGGGGCACGCTGGGACCTAAGCACCCGCTGCACTGACCATACCTGTTGCTGCCAGCTCAACCAATGGGGCCTGCTAGAATGGGCAGGGGCTGGGGCCCCAGAAGGCCTGGGAATGCTCCCAGGACCTCCTACAGGGAAGCCAGGACCAGCGGAGCAGAAGGGACTGGAGAAACAAAGAGCCTGGAGAGCAGTGTCTCTAAGGGAGGTGCATAGCAGGATGGGCTGCCGCTAAGTGGGAGGTTAGCGGATAGCTTTGTCCTGAGAGGGCAGATGGCAGAGAGAAAGGCACCGGGAGTGGGGGGTGGAGGTAGGGGTGAGGGAATCCTGCTCCTGTGGGTGCCGTAGAGCCTGCAGCTAGTGTGGTAGTGTGCAGTGGGGGCGGGGAGGGGCCTGGGAGCAGGGCTTCTAGTCCCAGGGGAAAAGTTGCTCCTTGGCAGCTAAGGAGCAGGTTGCAAGACGCATGGTGGTTACTGCTCTTCCTCCGAGGACTTCTGGGAGAAGCCCTCTACTTCCTCCTTCTCCAACTTCTTGGGTCTGCTCCTTGGTTTCCTCGCTGGAGTTGTGGTAGCTTTCCATGTTTTGGTGGCTCCCTGATTTTTGCTTCTCTTTGGTTGGCCCTTGAGGTCTCTTCAGTGTCGGTCACTGGGCTCCTTCGGAGGTTGCTTGTGTGGCCTGCCCTGGCCTTGCTTCTCAGCCCTGTCCTTTTCCTACTAGGAAGCCAGCACCTGGCTGGACTTCGAGCCCCACTGACTCATCTTCCTTTTCTATGGGGCAGTTGAGAGTGACTGGGCCTTCTTGGAGCTGTGCCAACACCTGAAATCGCCCCGACTCGGAGTCCCAATTGGAGGAGCCTACGTGGGCAGTTTTAAACTTTTCTTATCTGGCTCACAATAACACCCAGGAGCCAAAGAACCACCTAAAAACCCCAGTACCAAACATGAGAAACCCTCTTTTGAATTATTGTCCAGGACTGTCCCAAAACTTACAGCTTGAATGCTGTTGTCCTTGGTTGCCACCCAGAGATGAATGTTAGGTCCACATTGCTAAAGACACTAAGTGCTTCTTAAACAGGACTCAGAGATACCTGAGCTGGAACTAACCTCAGTGCCTCCTCCCTGACAACTAGTTTTCATGGTACCAGAAGAAACCAGGCAAGAGTCTAAAGAGGGATGGCAAACAAGTCCTACCCAGCTATGAGACCTATGAATGTGTCAATGGCCAGCATGACATGGGTGCATCAGTGGCACACATGCCTTTGCAGTAACTGAGAGCACTCTAGTTGACTTAAGATAGTCTCAATAAGAAGGATTGTACTCCTGGTGTTGGAAGCCTAGAATCCACAACCACTACTCTATTTAATGCACATAATCCATAACAGCAATCTTAACATTTGTCCTTGTACCCACAGGAAGTCCTCACCCTTCATCAAGGAAAGTTTTCTTTGCAACAAAGATCACCACATAAAACTACAACCAATCAAAATGCAGGGTAGTGGAGGCCAGTCCAGCGGATGTACCTACAAAGAACTCACGAACCTAAGGCTCAGGAAACATAGCTGAAGAGATGGCAGAAAGACTGTAAAAATAGTATCTCCTAGTAATATCAGAAGCCATAGCCATAAAGTCTTTCAAACATACACCGAACAAAGAAGACACTGTGGTCCTGCCAAAGTGGATGGAGAAAAACCCACGAGGCCTCAGTCATATACAAAGAACTACGAGCAATTAATGAATACTAGTAGTGGGAGAAAGTCTCGTCCGGGAAACAGCACACCAACTCATTGTCTAGTGCCAAATGGTCAACACTGAAAACATACGTATAGGTAACATTAGACAGACTGAGTAGGAAATATTTAAGAATAGATATGTATATACATGTATGAATGCAGTAACAGCTAATGAAAAACATCCATGAACTTGATAGAGAGGAGGGGAATATATGGAAGGATTTGAAGGGAGGAAAGGAAAGAAAAAAATGTTGTAGTCATATTATAATTTCAAAATGAAAAGAGTTAATGGATAGAAGGAAAAGAAAGGGAGAGAGGAATAAAGACAGGTGAGAAGAAAAACACACCAATTATAGACATTCATATGAAAATTTCTGCCCCTTTTTATTCTAATAAGAACTACAAGGAGTAATTCTCAAGAGACATTTCTCTTGAAATTAGAGACACAAAATATGTTTTATGTCTTTAATGATTGTTAAATAAATTAGAAAAATAACAACCATGGTTGAAAAAGAAATATTTAAAGAAAGATACAAAGTTGTAAAATCTACATTGCCTGATATCAAAACTATATAATACTGTACACATCACACAAATGTCTTACATCATCAGTGTAAAATCATTCCTTTAGCTGGTTTGCTTAATTTTCAGGTTAGCTTACTTTCTGAAAGGCCTGGCATCATACAAAACAAATTGTTTTAGAATGTCAAGATCTTCTAACTTTTACAAGTATGATTAACATTGGAAAACATAAGGCAAATTAAGAGCCTTAACTATTAACTAGAAAATAACACTTTAAAGCTTGTGTTACACTGAAATGAATATTCACCTAAAACATAAAAACATAATATTACTAACTAATAGACTTATTAAGATTCAAGACAGTATCTAGCCTAGAAAAAGTACTTACATTGGCTTTCCACAAAACTAAAGCAGGTCATCCTGATGTGTCAGGAATAGTAATGGTAAATGTCAGAATGTTGTATCTTTAAGTCCATCTCATAACAACCAAAAAAAAAAAAGGCTTTTAGAAATACATGAACTACAACAGAAAGGCACTAAGGAAAGAAACTATAAAGCCAATAAAACAGAAAGCTGAGACAGCTGGAATGTAGAACCTATTTAAAATAACTTCTCAGAGACTGAATTTCAGTACTTAACACAGAAACACTGTTTCGAACTACAGGCTATATCATAAACAAACTACCCAGTCCACACTGGATAGGATTGGAGAATGTGTATAACATTCTAATATGGAAGTTTATTTCAGGATATTCACATTATCATCAGAACAAATATGAACTTTTTCCTAGATCAAAATAAGCCGTTAAATTATGATAGAATTTGATGATAGAATAATATGTCTTTCAATAGCTCTATTAATGATATTAACTCCCAATTCAAAAGATACAGATAAGCAAATTACATTAAAAAACAGAATCATCTACTTGTTGTATTTAATAAATGCACCTTACTGTCAAAAACAGACACTGCCATAGTATAAAAAAAATGAAAAGAGAAACTGAAATTAGGAAATGAGCAAATGTCACTGTGCTAATAGCTGGCAAAATAGGCTTCAAGCTAAAACTAGTCACACTATCAAAGAAAGATCTGATCAGGAGGATGTTACAGTTCTGAGCATACATGTACCAAAATGGATACACACACCCAAATGGGCATCTGTTAATTCTATACAACAAATAGTATTAAAGATAAAGTCACAGATTAACTCTAACACTATAATAGTGAGTGATGTCAATATCTGACTCAACAACAGACAGGCTAGGCCAACAAAAAAACAGAAGAACATATGAGTGAAGTGGCATCATGGATCAAATGGTCCTAACAGACATCTACAGATCATTCTGTGAAAACACTGCAGAATATATCATCTTTCTCAGAAGCCCATTCAACTTTCTGTAAAACAAATTCAGTCAGAAAGTAGTTGGTTACCTCATGACTGTCCTGATCTTCATGTTTTTTTTTTCATCATCTACTTTTGTGTTTGAGATTATTAGCCTTATAATACAGGTTAACCATATTACAATTCAGACCAAAAGAAGCTAAGTAGCAAAGAGGGCCCAAGGGAGGATGTTTGAATCTTACTCAGAAGGGGAAACAGAATAGAAAGTAGAAGTGGTAAAAGAGAGGGAACAGGGTAGAAGAGGAAGTGCTGAAGGAAATGGGGGTAGGGATCAGATGTGGGAAGAGCAGGGCCAGGAGAGCAAAGGGCTTGCAGAGAGAACAGAAACCTCTGGTAGGACCACCTCTGATTCAAACTGGAGACCTACAACAGGGGAGGCTCCTGGGAATATATGGGGGTGACTCTAGCTGGGACTCCTAGTAGAAAGGATCATGGAGACTGAAGAGACCACCTTTCAACCAGAAAGGACTCCTAATGGAGGAAGGGGAACACCAGCCCACCTCCAAAAACTTCAACCCAAAATTTAACCTGCCTACAAGATATGCAGGGATAAATATAGAACAGAGATTAAGGGAATATCCAACCAATGCCTGACCCAACTTGAGACCAACACTAAGGAAGAATGCAAACCCCGGACACTATTAACCACACTCTGCTACGCCTGCAGATGGGAGTCTAGTCTTGCTGTCATCTGAGAGGCTCCACCTAGCAGTGGACCAAAACAGATGCTGAAACTCACAGCCAAACATTGGGTGGAGAATAGGGAACCTTGTGGAAGAGTGGGGATAGAATAGAAGGACCTAGAGGGGTACAAGAATTCTACCAGAATACAGAGCCAACTAACCTGGGCCTAGGGAGTCTTGCAAACACTGAAATACCAACCAAGGACCGTGCATGGACTGTGCCCAATGGGCAGCTTGTTCTTTATGTGGGTTCCCTAGTAAGAGGAATGGGAGCTGTCTCTAACAAAGACTCTGTTGCAAGCTTTTCAATCACTTCCCCCTGGCGGGGCTGCTTTGCCAGGCCACTGAGAAAGATGATGCGCTTAAATCCTGATGTGACTCGATGTGCTGGAGAAGGTTGGTGGGGGGAGCTCCCCTTTTCTGAGGGGTAGGGAAGGAGAGACAGGGGAAGATGGAGGGAGAGAGGGTAGGACAAGGAAGAGAGGAGAGGAGAGAGGGGTCTATGATTGAGAGGTAAAGTGAATAAATAAATAAATTTTTTAAAAGGGTGTCTGCTTTCCTCCAGTCTCAGACTCTCTTTCTTGGGGATAGAGCAGGATACGAGGTGTCTTTTTTCTCCTTGGGTGTTTCAGTATATCTATAGCCACTGGTGAAATATAAAAATGAGATATAGTTACATGGTGATTATTAACTCTAAGTCTAATTTCCTCTCTCTCTCTCTCAGTGAGATTCCCTCTTTCCTTTCCTGTTGCCATTCCCTTGGAGAAAGACAGGCATCTGCTTATATTTGGAGAGATGAAAAGAAAAAAAAAATAGCTTCTCAGGGTTAGGTACATAGACCTCTAGCCAAAATGGAGGGCACTAAGTACTGCCCCAGACTGTATGACTGTGCTTACAGCTAGGTACCTGATGTCTCCAAAGAGTTTTGCTTTTTCATTGGAAGGAAGTGACACAAAGCTACTGAAGGTTTAAACTGAGGTTAACTCTTTCATTTCTGAGGGACTTGATTGTTAAACTAAGATAGAACCTCTTGTTTTGTTCCACCCATGATGTCTTCACCATGGTCCATGAGGCAAAATGATGCTATGGAACTCTTTTGTCTTCTCAGTTTCTCCATATGCTTTCAATGCAGCAGCAGCACAGATGCTTCCTGAATGTACTTCCCTGTCCCTTCCAGATCGCGAATGCGCTATTGCCCCAGCAGCTTGTAGCTCGGATCCAAAGGGAGAGCCAAACAATATCCAGGTAGCATGTTTCAGTGTTACCTCTTATAACTGACGGTAAGTCTTTTTGGAATCCCTTCCAAGAGTGAAGACCATGGAATTCCTTTCTTCTTTCTTGTTCCCTATTACTTCAGACCTACACAACTCACTTTCTCCTGCTCTACTTCTGTCTACTGCTCTATTGATGCTAACCTAACTCCTGTCTCTTTTAATTAAGGTGTAGCTACTCTCATGTAATGCTTTCTGAGTATCCTATTGCTATGTGATAAGATCAATGTATTTTCTATAACAGACTACAGAGGCAATGCCAAACTTCCTTAGTGAATTCTTTTGGTTTTGAAGCATTACTTTACATACTGTATTATTTGGGCCCTGAAGCCATGTGCCTTCAATACAATCCAGCCCAAACAAACAGCTTTCTTTTTTAGTCACCTCCCAATCATTTCAGATCCTTACAGACAGGAGATTTATGACATATCCAAGAAACAATTGTAGCCTCCAATGGAAAAAAAAAAAGTAAAGCTTGATCCCTACCAACCAAGGAAGCTTGTGGGTTCTGAACCTCTCCTTTCAGGAATCTTAATGCTTGGTAAGGTTTCTTCAGAGATGGAGGAAAAGTATGTTTCTTGCTTCTCATCAAATAACTCTGGAATTGACAACCCAGATCTATTGATCTACCTTTCAGATGTATTTCATGCTTTTTAACACTGATTTTTATAAGTTATCAGAAAAAAAAATGTAGGAATAACCCATCAGTAACATCAGGATAAAGGCTATGTTGGTAAGGGTGGTTCTACCAAAAAAGCCTCATCTTCTCTCAAGTTCACAATTAGGGGAGAGAAGATAGATTTCAGGGTCCTGTCAGTGAGGATGGCTACTCCTATTGACCTCTCTTGATGCTCACAAATGAGGGGAAATAAATACTGGGATTGTCAGGAACTGCCCAGATATACAGGAAAACAGAGAAACCAGAGGAAATTCTAACATCTCCTTTTGATGGGTGGATAACCATCCATCATTCACTTGATCCACAGATCTTGAAATAAGATGCTTTATATCTATCTGCACATCTGAGCTTTGCCTAAATTTATACTGGGAGGATTTAAAAAAAAGTGGACTCTAGAGGGAAATGTCATTAGTAGCACTGTCCTTTTATAGGAGACAGGGCACTTACTCATCAATTTTTCAGGTTGTCTGCTTTCACTTATGGCACATGCTGATTGTGAGTACAGAGTTTTTAAGCAGTTGGACACCTTTAAGTCTATCAAAAGAACATTTCAAGTTAAGAGACATGTAAAGGCAGATAGTTATATCAGTCAGCTTGATTCTCCATGACCATGGTGCTTACCACCATATAATCATGACCTTATAAATTTAAGCTATCAGACAGATGGTGATAGTTCAAAATAAAATCTTCCCTCTCTGACAGCAACATGAGGTGGGAAAAGAAGTTCGTTGTTTCTTTTGATACCTGTTTCCAATGCACAGCACAGCAGATGGTAAGATTCATATGAACAATTTTGTATATTGAGAACAAATGTTCTAGATTCAGCCCTATGTTACTGGACTCAACAGAGTCTCCAAATAAGTTAGTAAATTTCTTAGTGACAGTATGTCTCATGATATTAAGAAAGACAGCAAAGTAAAACAAAACCTGTAAATAGGAGAAGTAAATGTTACAATGAAGATATTTTAGTAAACAAAGATTTGTACATGGTAAGACCTTGTCCTAAAAGAAGATATTTAGATATTTCTAGAATGGAAAAAATAAAGAAAAACTTGGAAGTCTAAGAAGGTCACAAAAGTTCTGAATAGGTTATATAAGGTAAATGATTAGACTTAGGTATGATATACATGATGATAAAAAGATTATTAAAATCTCTAAGGCCAAAGTGCAATCCTTTTAAAAAATCAATGGCGTTCTTTTAAGTTATTGCTCTGTTCTTCATGGGATTTAGAACTAGCTTTAAAAAAGCAAAAAGTATGTGTGATCAGCATTACTAGGACAGCTGAGTCTTAACAATATCTAGAGTCTTTTAAAGATTGATTTTTGCCAAAGCTTCAGCTAAATACTGCACAAATATTAAATTTTTTTTCTCCTTTGGATGTTCACACAGCACCTTCTGGCATCATGAAGGCACTGAGGTCAGATCCAGATTGAGTGCTTCTGTCCAGTGTCCAAAGTGCATAGTGTCTTCAGAAAGAGGAACTTCCACCTCTGAGAGACAACCAAAAGCAACCACAATAGCCTATAATGTTTAGGGAATCTCTTGGGATCCCCCGATCAACAACTCAAAAGGAGGCTTCTCAGCCCTGGGTGTTGGGGTTTTTGTTAGCTCTTGGAGAGAACATTGTCAGCCCAAATGGAAATTTTCATTTACATGTATCTACATACACGGACTTACACATATTACATGTAATTTTAGGTAGATAAGGATGTATTTCAGATATCCTTAGTGCTATTTTTTCCTTCCTTCTTTTTCATCTACTCCCCTCCCTAATTAAAGCTCCCTCTGTTTTTCCCATTCTCCCAACTTCAAATCACTATACCCTGCTATTTACCTCTCTATTGCTCCTCCCACCTCATGGTCCCCTCTTACTTTCCTGATTTCTGCAGATATTCAGGATAACACTCACATCTGAGGTTTGGAAAGAGGAACCACAGATGTAAGAGAACATGTTTTTGGGGGTATGGTTTATTTCACATTATATTATCTTCTCTAGCTCTATTCATGAACCTGAGATTTCATGTAAGAAATTTTCTTACATTTTCACTATACCTCCAATGGTGTGTGGGGTGAGGGGGTCTGTTAAAGTTGTGACATATATATATATATATATATATATATATATATATATATATATATATATATATATGTGTGTGTGTGTGTGTGTGTGTGTGTGTGTGTGTGTATAAATATATATAAACAATTAAAGAAATGGAGGTCATGAATTTGACAGAGAGAAAGGGGGTATATGGGAATGGTTGTAGAGAATATAGTAAAGGAGAAAAATTATGTACTTATCTTTAATCTCAAGTACAAAAATTATTTTTGAAAGAGTAAATATACCAGACTAAAAATAACTAACCTTCTAGGTCTATATTAACCATACTTGGAAGCATATGCCTTTGTAGACAGAAAAACAAAAAGTACAGCCATTATTTTAGGCCTTACCTAAACAGGACTTCTAAGAGTCCCACTATCTAGTACATTACCTGTGACCTTCTTCAGTGAGACCCAGAGGTTGAACTCTAATCAGTGTAAATTCTACAGTGGAGAGTAGAGACATGGTCCCTATTCATTCAAAGAAAGCAGAATGGTCAGGAAGACCCTAATTCATCCTAGCAATAACATTTTTCTAAAGCTAAAGGAGCCAGGTAGTATCAATATTATCAACCAATACTTGTGAACCAGACCCTTAATTGACCCTGACAATAAAAATAACTGATTAATTTTTACCACCTGTATGGTCTTAAACCACCAAGAGGAAAGTATAGTGTAGGAATAAGGTTACTGTGTAATTTAAATGCTGATTTCTGTATCCCCTATATCCAGTTTCAAGCCTTGTTCTGAGAATCTCCTGTCTCAATGTTGTATAAATTCTGCTCCCCAGTTGTCCCCTGATATGTGTTCATGTACGTCTGTTTGTGTGTAGGTGTGAATATGTATTCAATTAGAGGTCAAAGGACAACTTCAGCAGTCAGCTCTTCCTTCTGTATGGAGTTCAATGATCAAACCCTGGTCATGAGTCTTGACAGCATTCACTTTTACTCTGAGAGACATGCTAAAGCCCTCATGTCTTAGTATTTCACCTCTTTTACATTTACCCTACAATGTTTCAATGCTGTTTTACATTTAAAGGAAGGCTTTTTATCTCTTAATCTCTGATGGAAAATAAAGTGCTAAGAAATTGCAATTATATTTATTTATTCTTGGTTTAGGCCCTTGATAGTTAATGCCTGAGTAAAGTACACATGCAGTACTTCATATGGAGAAAATCAAGCTTAGACAGTGTCCTTCAAGACACTGCCTTTCTACCCTTCCTGCAGCAACTAAAGCAGTAATCTCAAAATAGCCAGTAAGTTTATGATTTGACAGGAATGCCTGCACTGTAATAGTAGTATTCTGGTCTTTAAAAGTTCTATGTCATATCTAATACATATTTTACTTTAAGTTATGTGTATGTGCACATGAGGGCAGGTATTTGTGGAATCCAAAAGAGGATGTGGTATTCCCTGGAGCTGGAGTAACAGTTCATTAATACACACTTTTTAAAAGTCAAATTTAAATACTTCACGTTATAGTCATTATCAACTATATCCTATTGAAGTCTGTAAGTGAATTTCTAGTTTTCTCTAAAGTATGCTAGCAGAACAGTCACCAAAATAAACCAGATAGATTTGTTTTGTTTTACATTTGTTTGTTTACTTATTTATTTGTGCATATATGTGTAAGCATTCACATCCTACACTTTTGTGTCAAAATTTCTTCCAAGACTAAAGCATGCCATTCAGCAGGGAAGTTCCTCAAGCCAGAAAGTAAACAACTGAAATAGCTCTAGGAAGTCCCTGAAACTGACCATATCTGATAGGCCTCCTCCCTCCCAGAATACAGAAGACAAGCTCAGGCAAACTGACTGGAAGAAGTAAAAACCAGACAAACCACCTGAAAGAGAATTTGACTGAGTCACTTGGAAAGGACACTCACCAACCTGTTTAGTGGCCTGCAGGCTAGCAGCATGTTCCAGCTTCCCTGCTTTATGAGATGGCACCTATGCGGGGGTGGCTTTGCTGATTCAGCTGTCTCTGAGCCATTTCTACTCCTATAAGGAACCCCTCACCCATTTCAATGCAATTCACTGGTTTACCAAATTGGACTTTGGTACTATCTATACCTTGGCCATGATCATGGGCTCCCTATCTGAGGTAAGTATATATGCGTGCTGTACTGTGTCTTCCCAGGAAAATTTTTGTCATAAAATACACATCCTTGTGTGAAGATCAGAGGACAGACAACTTTATTCATTTCTTTCTTTTTACCATGTGAATCCCAGGGATTAAACTCAGATCATAAGATTTGTATGACAAACATCTTTGCATACTGAGTCATTTCAAGGGTTCTGTTTTGATTTTTGAGATGGTATTTTTGCCCTGAAACTGGTGGAGATCCTCTCATGATGGCCACTCTGTGGGGAATTATAGGCATGAATTACCACATCCATTTTTGAAACATGTACATTTCTAAAATACAATGCTAATATATTCAACAGAGGTGTTCCTGTTAAAATTACTAGTCATCTTTCCCCGGTAAAATTCATCAATGTTTTATTTTAATATCCTGCTATACTGGGATCTATTTGTGATATATGTGTGTCATATATAATGTTGGGAAGAAGAAAAAGAAACTTATTCTAAGTACTACCACTTTGTTTTCAGACTTCATTTAATCATAGGATGAAACTAAGTTCAAGGTCCTAGGCCCTAGGGGAGCCAGGGACTTCCCAATAGCTGACTAGCCTTTATTGAAAGGAAACAGCCTAGATAGCTCAAGGACAACTTCTACATCCTACTGGCAGGGTCAAACTAAGTTCATGTTCCAAGGCCCAGGAGCCTACTCCTATCCTGACCCATGGAAACTCCCTTGCTCAACCCCTTATGTCAAAATATGATTGGAGAATGCTACAGCCCAACCAGCCTCCCCTTGATTTACAGTTTCATCCTTTAAACATGTACAATGCTCCTTCAGGGTCATAGTTCATCTCCTGAGTCTGTGCGGACCTGATCAATCAGTAGTGGCTTGATTACAGTAAATTTTTGTCATCTGCATTGACCTGGTGTTTATGTTAGAATTAAGCAGACCCCACAACAATACATATATATATCAAACAAATTAATCCTCAACACTTTTGATCAAATTAGCCTTACATGAGTTCCTGCCTAACGCATTTAAAGTCAACTACAATGAACAGTTATATAAAAAATTGTGAATAAATATGGAATGGTTTATGTGGCTAAACCTGAATACAGAATAAATTCTATATCTTTTTTACTCAAGCTAAGTTTTTACTATTACTTGTCTCTTTAAAAGCTATGAGATGGGCAGGGGGCCACATGCCTGTAAGCCCAGCTCTGTTGATGCTGAACAGTAGGATTACTGAGTTCCAGGCCAGCCTGGGTTAAACAGTAAGACCTTCTCTAAAGACAAACAAAACTAGTAATAATAAATCTTTTTTAAGATTGTAATTAGATAATACGATAAAATGTCTGCCTTGCCATTTATAAGTACAATTGGGAAAAGGGTTGCTTCAAACTTCACGCATAGACTGTATCCCATGCTCAGGGGTCCTCACTAGAGGAGGATGTCTGGAGGAAAAACAGCAGCAACTTTAACCCGCTCACTGCGGCCTGTGGGAAATTTTAGAACCCTGGACAGTGCTGAGACCTCCACTCAGAAGTTTACCAGTAAAGGCTGGGCCCTTGCCCGCTGGGCCCTTGCCCGCTGGGCCAGGGATAATGGCATAACGGCGGCACTCCAGGACCCCAGGGCTGGATCCCAACCGGAGCATACACCTTACCGGGATCCGCCGACCCAGTTCATCTCTGCAGAACTACCCACGCGGGGCCCTCAGACCTCCAACCTCGACCCTCGCACAACGAAGGCCACGTGGCAGCCACGTGTGACAGCGCGTTCCGTTGTGGCGGAGAGGGGCAGGTGGGGCGGAAGTGGAGGGGCGGAAGTGGAGGGGCGGAAGTGGAGGGGCCTCGGTTCACTTCCGGTGAGGCACCCAGGGCCGCCCTGCGGTCCGTCTGGTTCTGTGCTGGGCCAGCGGTTCACTGGCTGGACTTGGAAAGGCGGCCCACTACAGATATCTGAATCTGAAGGTGATATTGTCATTCCAAGTTGTCACGCCATACTCAAATTCTTGGCGTGAACTTGCAGTGCAGTTTTAACATCTGGAAAGCTTTGTTGAGATGAAACATCACACCGGATGAACTTACCGCGGAGTATCTTTTGTGAATCCCTCAGAGAGCTTTACGGAGTTTTGATTCGCTGTGAAAAGGCCTAGACTTTAAATTCCTTTCTGAACAAACAAAATCCTAAAACAAATTAGATTTTTCTATTCACACCTGTGTTGTTTTGTCTTCACCAAACATTTCTCTTACAAACTATCATGTTTGGGTTAAAAACAAGGTTTTTGTTGTCCCGAATAAACACACAAAGTAATTTTTTCAAATTGACATGATTTTTTTTTTTTCAGAGAAGGTGTCAGGGTATGAAGCTTATCTAAATTGCTGAGAAATAATACCTAGAATAAATACATTCTATTTAATATCATTAAGCCTAATTTTTATTTAAAAAATAACTCCACCAAATTGTATCTATAATTGAATCAAAACAGGTAAATTCAGTGTTTCAGAAAATTTGAGTACCTGTTGATTTTTTAGGTACAATTTTTTAGGTACAAAGCAGGTATAATGGACCTGCATCTCCAATTTATATTAAAAAATTTTGTTTACTGAAAGGGGAAACTTAGCCATACATTATCAGTTTTTTATTTTATTTTTCCGTTTGCCTGGAGGTATACAAAAAAAAAAAAAAAAAGGATTTGCTTGTTTCCTGAGGGGAGTGTAGAACAAAGACCCTAAATAAACTATTTCTTCTCCCTGAGTAGTCTCTATTTAGTTACATGGGTGCAATTGGAGTTTGAATCAGGCTGCAGATTAGCATGGAGACACAGGTTTAGAGAAGCTATTGCTGAGTTTTTCTTCGCAGCAATGATATCTCTGTAGGAACATGGACACAGTTGAAATAGTAACCCTAAGGGGGCAATAATCACGATGTGAAGTGAATAAATAAATTTAAAAAAGGAATATTAACCTAAGATGTTATTGTCGATGTCGTTTATGCCTTCAATAAGTAAGTCTCTGACATACAGCGTTTAAACAGCACTATTTAAGGGGCAATATATCAATTAGGTAATCGTTTGGGAATGGAGGTCACTCAGGAAAACAGTATTGCACAAATAAAGTATGGTTTAGTGTTTATCGAGAAGAAAAAACAACCCACTCAAACTTCTTAAAACTTAAATAATTTATCTTTTATTTCTAAAGGTTGTCTGTTGATTTATAATCATAACAGAAACAAATGGCATTATATGTTTATCTCCATAGTTCTCTTCATTAAGCATATTTTTCATATATAAATATACATGATTTCTTATTCTGCTCTTGATATTGGTGATCCATGAGACTATCACACTTTTTAGAGCTGGGTGATTTAATTACTGCATTTAAATTTTCTTTAAATAAATTTTATTTTATTTTATTTATATGGATGAGTGTTTTGCCTGTATATGCGTGTACCAATTTCATGAATAATATTCTCGGGGGCCATGGGATCCCCTGGAATTGGAGTTACAGGCAGTTGTGAGTTGCCATGTGAGTGCTAAGAATCTGGATCCTCTGCAAGAGTAGCAAGAGCCACAGTGCTCAGAACTGCTTAGCCATCTTTCCAGCTTCCTGCACTTACAAACCTTAAAAATCAATGTCAAATTATTTTTTCGGATTATTTATTCCCTTGAGAAAATATTACTGTTTTCCTTTTGAAATTACATAAAGTTTAGAAGCTTGAGTGGAATTTTAATAATGCTTATTACAATAATGAGGTTTTTTTCCCACTTTCTTTTTTATCTCCTAGTTTGGAGTTCAAACTAAAATTAACTTTCCTTAGGCTTTAATTGCTTACTACCAATATAAAAATATATCAAAAGAAACCATGCAACAATCTTAACATCTTTAAAGAATATATAACTATGTATTGTTTAACAAAAGAAGGACATTTTGAGCATCCATTGTGATGGCTTGATCACTGGTGAAGCATAAAGTGCTAACAATGGGAATACATTTTGAGCATTCACTTTAGATGGCTTTATTATTGGTCAAACATAAAGTAGACTACCACAAAATTAGAATGCATACATTATTTTTTATGTTCTCTTGGGGCATGCAACAAAGATAGAATTGTCATGAGAAGTATGGTACTGCCACTGGTATAGCATAACATACTGTTTTATAAAAAAAGAACATTTTAATAGTCAGGTATATCCTGCAAAAAACAATTAAAAGTATAGTATAGTAGATAGATAAACCAGTGACATTTTTATTATAAGCTAGTATATGGTATTTGTGATATACAATGTCCAGGAGCACCACAGCAGCAATTCCAGGACATGAGTAACGATTGTGCTATGAAATTTTCAGTTCTTTCTTAAATTTTCACAGGACCACTTAAAGATGGTCCATTGTTGGCTGGAATGTTTTATGGCACATTTCTTATTTTTCCTTCCTCTCCTGTTGAATCCTTGCTTTGCCCAATCTGGAGACTTGAACCTAGTCTTAAATCTTAGAGCCTACCCTCCCCCATTTGGAGGAGTGCAGAGTGGAGGATAATGGCGGGATTTAAACTATCATACTTAGGTAAGTCTGTACTAAACTGGCTGACTCTCTGGTCAAATCATATACTGACTTCTTTTTTTATATAATTCTAATAACTGACCTCTTGTGCCACATTTTTTTTATCTTGATTACTTTCTTCTTACTTAATTTTTCTCACAAGTCTCTTACCTCTGGAATTCAAAAGTTGCTTCAGCTACCCCATTATACTCCAATAGATTTATTGTCTGGCCTACTGTCTTAGTGAGGGTTTTTATTGCTGTGAAGAGATATTATGAATGTGGCAACTCTTATAAGGGAAAACATTTAATTGGGGCTGGCTTACAGTTCAGAGTAAGTTTAGTCCATCACCATCATGGTGGGAAGCATGACAGCTCACAGACAGGCATGGTGCTAAAGAGGTTGCTGAATGTTCTATGTCTGGATCCGAAGGTAGCAGGAAGAGAGAGAGACTGAGCCTTCATTTGAAGACTCAAAGCTCACCCCCAGTGATACTTCCTCCAAGAAGGCCAACACCTCCTAACAGTGTCTCTTCCTGGCAACCAAGCATTCAAACACCTACTATGCCTAGGTGTTATCTTATTTACACCTTTAGTGTTCTTCCAGCCTAGATTTACTGCTCCTTCTCTTGGTTGCTTTTTGTTGGCCAGTGATGTAAGATCCCAGCTTCAACTGCCAGCTTCTGTCTAACCTAGGCATCTAGCCTGAACGAATATCCTATCCTTACTGTTTAACCACCAGAAGATGTGACATAAATGGCTTAGTTTTACATGTGTAAAACAGTTTTTATTTTCCAAGCACCAATAACAAAATCCAAAATGCAAGAAATAAAATATTTTGACAATAACCATTATGACTCAGTGATCTTCACATTTGGGCTTAGAAAATCAATCCTTTCTCCAGTGTTGTGGCTTAAAAAACTCAATGCCTCAAGCATGCTAGGCAAGCACTTTAGACAAAACCACACAACAGTCCACAAGGACTCTCTTTCTTTTGTGATCTTTAATTTTTTAAGTTAAAATATAAATGCCCACCAAACTTTTCCTCTTCCCGACCACTCCTGTCTCCTGTCTCCCCAATTGCCTCTCAAATTGATGGCCTCTTTTTCTTTGTTATTGTTTTACACACACACACACACACACACACACACACACACAAGCAGACACACACACTTGCATGAATAAAACCTGCTGTGCCTGCTTAGTGTTGCTTGAATGTATATGGTTTCAGGGCTGAGCACTTAGTATAGGATAACCAGTTAAGGGGCTCATTCATCCCTGGGGAAGACAATTTGTCCCTCCTTAGCTGCCTGTAGTTCTTGGTTTAGCAGTGTCTCCTTGAGAGTTCCAGTTCCACATTAGCTTGTCTGTTGGTGTTGCATTTGTTCAGATCCTGTTAAGTGGCTGTGCAGTTAAGGGAACTTGGGTCAAACTTCCTTGTTATTTCTAGGAGACACACTCCCACGGGGGACTTTTCTGGTCCTCTGGCTCTTCCAATCTCCCCACCACTCTACCTTGATATTCCCTGTGCCTAGGGCTTATGAGATGTGCTGTAGATATAGTCCTTGGCGGCCCAGGAAGTCTCAACTGCATGGTTGAGTGTGCTGCTAACATAGCCGAAAACCAAAGCTATGTGCCTTATTAGTTACTCATACGCTGGGAAAGCTGTTCAGTCAAATGCAAACAAATGATCTTTGTGTAACAATTCTTAGAATTTGCATATGTAAGTCGAAGAACTCAAAAGGATACTGTTTAAAAAAAATCTTATAAAAGCAAGGACAATTCTTTGATTCATGAATACCTGAGCCATGAAGATCACTCAACACTGGGGGACATATTCTAGCACAAAGATTTGCAGACTTCTAAATAAAATGATTATTAGCTTAAGGGTCATCTAACACGTAGCAAGTTAACATGGACAGTTCTAACTTGCCATGCTGTGCACTAGCTCTAGCGTAAATGCACATCGTCAGGATAAGTCACTTGTCGAGAACGCAAAAGAGGAGCAGAAAAACCATCTTTGCCTTGCCTTTAGAAATGACCTTCACCTTTTTAAAATATGCAACGTATTGCTTGACTATTAATCTTTAAAATCTCCCACTGGGACTGTGAATAACTTTTAAACATGCTTGATTTTTATCAGATATCAAAAATATTCATAAGAAGGAGCCTTCAGATTACCTCTGAGCATAAAGAAAAACTTGAAGAAAAAAAAACTTGAAGAAATGCGTCTTAAAACGCCTCTTTTTAAAAAATAAATCATCTAACTCCAGCTCAATTCCCAGCTCATTAAAGTCTTATTATAAGGCTACCTTACCTCCAAATAAAAACACAAGGGAGACTCTCTAAGCCACTCTGTAAACAAATATAAATGTGCCAGATCAACATTTCTAAACATGACAGTCCTGGAGCGCAAAGATGTTGATTACCAGGACAAGTTAATGCGGGGGAGCGGCACAAGAGCTCCCACTGTAGCGGGTAACTATACCATAATGCACAGGCTTGCCTCACGCTTATTTACAAGGGACACCCTCAGTCTCAATCTATGTAACATGTTCCGGGAATATGTGAGAAAACAGAAGTAAGGGCGGCCCTGGGCGGGGGCGGGGGCGGCCGACAGGGACGAGGCTTTCTCAGGACAAAACATTCTCCTCCATCTGTGTTTGCTACTTTGTTTTAAGGCCCTGGCGCTAGTCTCTCCTGTCCGACTCCTTTCCCTTGGCCGGTTCCGTTAACCATCTTGAGACTCCACCCTTCTCTCCTCGGTTCTTTCTCTCTGGGCTCATTTAAGCCGCTGTAAATCTTCCCTTCCTTCTGCCTTTCTCCTTGTAGAAATCTCAGAGACAGGGGATGTATATTCTGAAACTTCTGAGGGTTTCTAAGTGACGCTGAGCATGCTCAGTAGCTCAAAAGGATGGTTTGTTCTCCAGCAGCTGACCTGATTTGACCTCTCCAGAAATAGATATTTAACTCTTTGAACTCCTGTTTAAGTATAGAATTTGTTTTGGCTCTCTCTTTATTTTTAAGGTTCAAAGGGAAGAGACGAGGAGTCCAGGGTCTCACTGCCCTCGCAGCCAATGAGAAGCCCGGGGGAGGAGCCTGTCCGGCTCTAGCTGCTGAGGGACTCGCCCCCACTGGATGCGGTGGAGTTTGAGCTTTGCTGCGTCTGTCACTGAAGAACAAAATAAAGAGTAGAGGAGACAGGCTGCAGAGCATGGGAGGCTGTGGGGTTTTCTGAAACGTTTGTTGGGCTTCTGGCGGAGCATGAGCTTTTAAAACGAATTCTTTTTAAAAGAAACCTATTTGTGTAGCTGGAAAAAGATGATACACATGCTAAATGCATCAGCCTATCGGGTGAAATGGACCAGATCCGGTGCTGCTAAAAGGGCTGCCTGCCTGGTGGCTGCCGCATACGCTCTGAAAACCCTCTATCCCATCGTTGGCAAGCGTTTAAAGCAGTCTGGCCACAGGAAGACGAAAGCAGCAGCTTGCCCGCCTGCAGAGAACAGAGAAATACTGCATTGCACAGAGATCGTCTCTCAGAAGCCTGCACCGGGACTGAATGCAGATTTTTTCAAACAGCTACTAGAACTTCGGAAAATCCTCTTTCCAAAACTTGTGACCACGGAAACGGGGTGGCTCTGCCTCCACTCAGTGGCTCTAATCTCAAGAACATTTCTGTCTATCTATGTGGCTGGTCTGGATGGGAAAATCGTGAAAAGCATCGTGGAAAAGAAGCCCCGGAGTTTCATCATCAAATTAATCAAGTGGCTTATGATTGCCATTCCTGCTACCTTTGTCAACAGCGCTATCAGGTACCTGGAGTGTAAACTGGCTTTGGCCTTCAGAACCCGCCTAGTAGACCATGCCTATGAAACCTATTTTGCCAACCAGACTTATTATAAGGTGATAAATATGGATGGGCGGCTGGCAAACCCTGACCAGTCTCTTACTGAAGACATCATGATGTTCTCGCAGTCTGTGGCTCACTTGTATTCCAACCTTACCAAACCTATTTTAGACGTGGTCCTAACCTCCTATACACTCATCCAGACGGCCACATCCCGAGGTGCAAGCCCGATAGGGCCCACGGTGTTAGCAGGACTTGTAGTCTACGCCACTGCTAAAGTGCTGAAAGCTTGCTCGCCCAAGTTTGGTACGCTGGTGGCTGAAGAAGCTCACAGGAAAGGCTATTTGCGCTATGTTCACTCCAGAATCATAGCCAATGTGGAAGAAATTGCCTTCTACAGAGGACATAAGGTAAGACGGTCCTGAAAGCAACGGGTGAAACATGAGACCGTTCAAGCAGCCGCTGCACCGCTAGATACCATCTGTTGTCTTGTTGACAGACCCACTTTCTGAGCATTTTAGAGTCCTCTGGTAGCTAATTGTGCTAAAATACATATTTCGTTGGTCCTTTAAATCACTGGCCATTCGAGAATTAGTGAAAACTTTTCTAAAGTTCCATGAGAATAAAATTTCCATACTTTTAAAAGTGTTCTCTGTAGCCTCCGTTACTCAAATATGAATGAAATGGATGAGCTCAAAGGCGTTTTTTTTTTAACAGTGAAACCACTAATTTACTTATTGAGAAGGGAGATAAATAGTTAGAATAGATAGAACAAGGAGTTAAAAAGGAAGCCTTGAATGTATAAGAACAAGGCCACGTCAGTAATTTAATTAGGCTATATGTAACTTTCAAAGGCGTTTTCTTAAAACTTAAATAACTAACTTGGTGAATGGTTCTGCACATTGCAAAGAAATTGCAAGCTTGGGAACTAAGAGTAAACCTTTTTGGATTGAGATGATGTTACATTAGCACTCTGTTGTTCTTTTGTGTGCATGAGAGGGAAACTGCTGTCAAAGAGAAAACAGTTTGGACATTTTGCAAAACTGATCAATGAGAGAGTTCGGATTAAGAAATGCAGAGGCATGTGTAATGAAACCAAATTTTCTTTACATTAGCTCATGCAGAGCACATAATTTTGACAGAGGCAATTGCATTTTGCCTAGTAAAGAACTAAAAAACTAAGATTAGAGGGGGCAGGAGGAGGAAGAAGCACTAGGGTGCTATTTTTAAATGCTATGGATCTTCAACAGTAGGATAATTAGCCCAGTTATGTACAATTTTGGTGTATTACAGTTGCTTCAGAATATTGCGTATGACATAGATTGGGGGGTTGGGAGGGGCACATCTGAAATCGTAGTGCTAATGGTTTGGCAATGTATTTTGAAGTGTTTATAGATATATTTTAATCACCAAGCAGAATGATGTTTCTTATAAAGCATCAAGAATTAGCACTGTTTCTTTTTCAATAGTAGGAACAACCCAAAGAAAAATTCTAAACTGATTTAGGAGCTCTAGTCTTACTTGAAATTGGCCTTATGTGTTATGTACTGATTCGTTATTTCTGAATCATTGAACCTGATGTAAAGCAGTAGATTCTTCCTCTATTACAAGACAAAAATCTGGAAAATTGAGCCAATTCAAAGGTGTCTAATTATACGTTTTGCATGCTTTTAGTGTTCTCAAGAATGATATGGGTTTAACCGTATTTACTTCTCTCTTCAAAGAGTATTATTTAACATCTTAAATTTTTAAAATTACAATTATAAGTCTTTTGTCTCTGTTCTCTCTCTTTCTGCTTCTCTGTGTGCCTACCTCTATTTCTTTCTGTCTTTTTTTTCTCTCTCTCTCTCACACACACACACATTTTCTGAACTGTTGGAAATAGTACCCATGGCCTTATTATGATAGCAATATGCAAGTGTTCTAACACTGAGCTATGACCCATCATACTCATGTGTATTTCAAACAATATTATATCCATTGTATAACATGTTTTCATAAGTAATACTACATTATGAGTAATGATAACATCTAGTTACATTTATTGGTTGCACAAATGTATCAACAATGGCTATACTAAATAAAGCAAACTAATATATCTATATCATTACAGAAATCTTTAAGCAATTACAGTGCTTATTTCCATAGCTCATGCTGGATTTAATTCTTATCTTTTTCCCTTTTTAGGTAGAAATGAAGCAACTGCAGAAAAGTTACAAGGCTTTAGCTTATCAGATGAACCTTATTTTATCCAAGCGTTTATGGTACATCATGATAGAACAGTTCTTGATGAAGTATGTGTGGAGTGGCTGTGGACTAATTATGGTGGCTATACCTATTATCACTGCAACAGGCTTTGCAGATGGTGGTAAGAACATTCATGCTTAATCTTAAATGTACACTGAAATAATCTTAAAAATACTGAGATGCCATTGCATGTTACATGTGTTTCTGTGTAGACAGCCATTATCTGTAGTTACCTGTACTCAGAAACTGTGGTAGTTTTTAGCATTCAGAAATGGAACCATCAATACAAAAGAAGCAACAAGTAGCTCAAAGGTCCTTATCGAGGAGGGCTTCTGACATAGTGATTCTGGAAGTCTACCTGGAGCAGTTTTAATTACATTGTTCAATGACATTTCAGTTTACATTTAACCACAAAACAAATCAGTATCTTCAGAAAGGGTATGACATGAGCGCATCTCGTGTTTTCTTCCTTAACTTCCTTCTCCATATGCTTCCTGTGGGTTAAGCATATACATTTTCTATAACTGAATTTATCCTGACTTGTGACTTGAAAGCTGGTTGGCTACTTTAGATAATCAGGAATGTTGCTTTTGGGTACATGCAAGTGTCCTGGAATGAGTTCTCCTCTATTTGTAGTAATGCAGATTACTATGGCATGATTTGGCGATGTTTCAGGATGAGAGTTACCAAGCTACAGTTACCTAATTCTACCTTATCTCTGTCTCTACGTTTTTTACCAACTTTTTTTTCTTTTGATACAACTATGAAAGAGAAGGGCAAGAAGAGCAATGTTGCGATGCTCTTTCTGTGTGATGAGTCTTCACTGGTAGGAATGAAGGGGGCACAGAGTTCAGCCTCCATAGGTTCCCATTCAAGAATTCAGCCAAGAACAGAGCAGAAATAGGAGTCTAAAGCAGAAATAGAGAGAAACTGTCCATAATTAACACATACATTTTATTCCCTAAAGAGCCCAGTGTAATGACTGTTTCAAAAGCATTTGTATCAGAAGAAGTATTGCAAATAATCTGGAGAGACTTAAAGAACATGAGGTGATGTAAACCCTGTAATCACTACCATGGTTTCTTTAAGCAATTTGGCATTGGTAGATCTCAGACTCTTCAGGGTCCCTGAACCAGCCTCCTTATTCCACATAGATACCAGAGGACGGCTTTAATTGATGAAGAAGGATTTGTTGTTGTTGTTGTTGTTGTTGTTCTTCAAAAATCAAATATCCCTTTCCTCTTTAGAACCACTTGATCAAAATTATCCGTTTTGAGGAGTGAGGCTAAATCAGACTTTCAAGAGAAATGGAGTTTGATTTCAAACATGGCCCCCAAGTCTCAGTCTCCTAATGAAAACCTCTTAGTCACATCAGACTCTCTAGGCTTTGAGTCTTATTCTGGAAAAATGAATCAGGAAAGGCTACTTCAGAGGGGTTTGTGGAAACTTAACACAGAAATGCTTATGAAGTACTGGATAACAAAAACATAAGAGAATTTGGATTATTTTACAGTTGTTTATATACAGTTAGGTCTTAATGGCTATTGTTTAAAGTGAGGTAATAATAAAAAAACAAATGAAAAAATATCTTTAATTTTTAAAGTTACTTCAGTGGTTTAATCCATTTTCTATTTAAAAATTATCAAATTTGAGTCATTACTAAGCTAAATATGTTCATTTCAGTGAACTCTGATTTGTCAGTCCTAAATACATAATGAATTTACTCCACCAGTAAGCTGCCAAATAGGAAGAAGGGAAATTGAATTTTATCTGTTTTTATGTGTTCAAATTTACCAAGAAATCACTTTAAATTTCTATTGTAAAAGGTACTATTAGTAATAGTATTCAAGACATAATCCTTTTGTAAAGAAATAACTACTCTCCCAAAGGAGTGAAAAGACACTGGAAAACGTACACCCTTAAGACTGGTTTTGCTAAGAAATTTGGAAAAACATAAATGAAGAAGTTATTTCTTAAGCTAATAACATTCATCAAAAGGTTTATATTTAATGTATATTAAAGATAGTCTCAACAAGAACAATGCCATTAGCAGTGTTTGGTCTTATTAGTGCAATCCACACAGAATAGAAAAAAATGCAGCTATTAATGGTACAAATTAACCCCATTGAGGCTAGTAAGAAGTAAACATGTATGCCATGAAGCTAACTAGCTCAATTGCCAAGAGCTAATGAG
The DNA here is from genome assembly GCA_028658305.1 of Pachyuromys duprasi. NCBI lineage: Eukaryota > Metazoa > Chordata > Mammalia > Rodentia > Muridae > Pachyuromys > Pachyuromys duprasi. The sequence goes on from CM053752.1 coordinate 11,098,355, forward strand.
ATGTCTAAAATTAAACCCTACAAATGCTAACGATACCAGCTGAAAAAACACATTTTATGCTGGAGTCAAAAATGAAACAAAGTATCATGTAAAGCACATTCCAGAAAAATACATCTTGCAAAGGGCAACTTAAGACCCTCACAGAAGAGAAATGGACTCTCCTGCAGAATGATATTTGAGACTGTTTCAAAGTCTGTAGAACTTAAGGATGCTATATGTGTTCATATGTGATCATGCTCCTAAATATAGTTGACTCCCAGTGAAAAAACCATTCTATTCAATGAAAATATTTTTTTCCAGATACTGATATCACTTGCAGATTGAAGGCTTAGAAATTATATGTCATATTCTCTAATCCAGTCTTAAATTTTAAGGCCAGTCATGGTGATGTAAGCCTTTAACCCCAGCACTCTGGAAGCAGAAGCAGGTGGAGGCAGAAGCAAGTGGATTTCTGTGAGTTCTGGGACAATTTGGATCTACAAAGTGAGTTTCAGAACAGCTAGGGCTATGTAGAAAGATCCTCTCTCTCTCTCTCTCTCTCTCTCTCTCTCTCTCTCTCTCTCTCTCTCTCTCTCTCTCTCTCTCTCTCTCTCTCTCTCTCTCTCTCTTGCTCGCTTGCTCTGTGTGTGTGTGTGTGTAGTTTAAACTTAATCACTTAGTTGTCACCTGTGTTACAGACAAAACAATTGCATGATACTATATATTTCAAGGCATAAGAAAGGGACAAATGGGTGAATCAATGCCTAGAGACACAGCCCATTATTAGCACATGCTGCTCTGACAGGGAACTAGAGTTCAGTTCCCAGCCTCCCTATTCAGTGGTTCTCAGGTGTTTGTAACCCTAGTTCGAGGGTCTCGAACGTCCCTTGTTGGCCTGCATGGGCAGCATCTCACCTCATATGCACACACCCTCCTGCCACGCCCCTGCCACATACACAATTAAAATTTTTAAATAAAAATTTAAAAGTACTAAACAGAATAGGAAAATTGAAAAGAGAATGAGCAATACAGACGGAGAAATGGGTATGGAGTAGAGATAGAAAGAGAGAAGGGGGAACCTTGGCCTGATGTAATAGTTAACCAAGCTTTGGGAACACTACATAAACTTACAGGCCTTAGTTTTCTTAACCGTGTGGATAATTATACGTATCATTCAGAGGCACTGTGAAGTTGTTCTGGTGTGCCTTGAAACAGTCCTTGGGCAGTAGTGAAAGATCAAGTGCCTGTTCTTGTCAGCACTTACCACATTCCCAGCCTGTGGTCTCTGGAGTTAAAGTGCTTAGGCTAAAATGGAGGCAGTTCTGTTTACAAGTGACTCTGAGGAAGTCACTCCACTTTTTTGTGCTTCAAGTTCCTCATATCCAAACTAGGGAAAGTTAGCAGGATTGTCATAAAGATTGATGCAAAACTTAATATGGTGCCTGCTCATAGAAAATAATTAATGGACATTTGTTGATATCGTTATTGCTGTCAAAAGGGAGCAAAGATTTGAAAGTGACTAGGGAGTCAGAAATAAGACTGTTTAGGGCAGTGGTTTTCAATCTGTGGGTCATGACCCCTTTGAGAGTCGAATGACCCTTTCACAGGGGTCTCATATCAGATATCCTGCATATCTTATATTTACACTGTGAACCAAAACAGTGCCAAAATTACAGTAGTAGCAACAACAAATAATTTTATGGTTGGGGGTCACCACAACATGAAGAACTGTATTTAAAGGGTCACAGCATTGGGAAAGTAGAGAACTACTGGGTTAGGAGAAAGAACCTGTATAATTTTTGTCCGCAGGAGAAAAAGAAAAGCAAAGCTGTCATAGCTCTCCTAGGCCACCCTTTTTCAGTGTCAAGTGAACATTCGTAGTAAGGATAGGGTATTTATATGTAAAATAAGATAGATTCTAGAACATGCTGTTTCTCCCTTCAGAAGAGGGCCTTGGGGCCTGTCATCTAAACCTCCTGGACTGTCTAGTTCACACTGATAGTCACATGGAATGCTAGGGATGGGGGAACACTATGTAACTACTGGTATACCATCTTCCCTCATGCACCGCTCACCACGCTGAAACTTGCTCTGCAAGCTGACAGTAAGAACTGATGGGCCAATCTCAGAAATGCAAACTTCCCAGTTTTTAATTATTCTTTTGTTTATTATTTTAAGGCTATGCATCCCCTTTCTTTGTACTAAGAGAAAGAGATTAGAGGAAAACTTGTTAGTGGTGACTTTGTTCTTCACTAAAGAACCACTTCACTAAAGGTGCTGAGACATAAAGTAGGTGAGCATTTCAGGTCATGGATTCATATCTCTGACACTAAGAGAAAGAGAGATATGAATCCTTATCAGAGAGATAATGCTGCTGGCACCTGCTTCCATGGTAGCTGCCAAAGAGCAAGCTGGTTTAAAAGTTACACATGTGGGGAAAATATTTATCTTGCTTTTCAAATCATGAAGAAACCCAGAAAGCATTAATCTTCCACAGCAATACAGGAGCTATGATTCCGTATCAACCACACGTCCATCTGTGCAAATGGGTTTTGTTCTTGACAGAGGTTGTCAGTGGAAGGTCAAACCCCTTTTAACCCACATTCATAAAATCCAGCTATCAGTTGAGATGGTGAGCCAGATGGTCAGAATCCAAGCCTTGTCTTAGTTTTAGGCCACAGAGGGATTCACTGTTTTGGTAGTTGGCTGAGAGTCCCATGGTATTTTTTTCTTGCGGTTATCTACAACTCATTATGCATTTTAAATATATTTTCAAAATACCTAGAGCTGGGTGTGTTATGTGCACCTGTACTCCTAGTACGAGGGGGCTGGAGTTGCAGGATCACAGTGTAAAGACCAGGCCAGTTTGTACTACATAGTGAGAAGAAATCAAATGTGTAAATCCCAAAGGACTGACAGGCAGGGCATGTTAGTGACTCAGCTGAACTACAGGATGGAAAATGTTGGAGAAAGGAGGAAAATATCAAAATTATGAGGGCCAGACCTGTTCAAATTCCTGTTTAAAAAAAAAAACATACCATATTTGTTTTTGTATTTTTGTTAGTAGGTTGGCATAAGGGTATGGGCATGTGGTGTTCATAAATGTTTATATGGCCCTGTGCATGTGTGCACAAGGGTGCTTGTGTGTAAAGACCAGAAGTCAATATCAGGCATATCTTGAGATAACTCTCCATCTTTATTTTCATGTTTATTTGCTTTCAATTTTTAAAACAGTATTTTTATCATTTAAAAGTATCATGTGTGCACACATACATTTACTACTGTGTGTGTTCCTGTGTATGCATAAATGTGGGCGCATATGTATGTGGAGCTCAGAAGACAGCTTTTCGGAGTTGTTTGTCTCCTACCATGTTCTACTGTATGATCCAGAATAGGATCTAGGGACCAAAGTCTGGAATTAGGCTTGACAGCAAGTGACTTTACCTACTGCAAAATCTCACCAGCAACTCCACCCCACCTTTTCTTCCTTTAAGCCTGGAGCTCACTGGTTTTTGCTGGCTGACCAGTGAGCTCCAGAGATCCTTCTGTTCTTCTAGTGCCAAAGTGACCACCATGCCTAGCTCTTTTAAAAAGTATGGGTGCAGGGAATCCAAACGCAGGTCTTCATGGGTATGCAGAAGCACTTTACTGTCCCAGCTCCCTCTAGTTAGTGCTTTTCTCGAGAATGTCAGGAGAGTTTGTTACATAGTTAGAAGAGTAACAGAAGTTGGACAGGGGAAAGACTGAAAGGAATCGGAATGGAAATAACCCAATGCCAATAGAATCAGTTGTGCTAACTCTTGGTCTAAACAAGTAATGCAAAAGGATGCTTCTGACAAAACCTAATACACATAAGGTATTTGTTATATATAACAATGATAATAACAGTGAAGTTTATTTCTAGGAGATTGCTGATAGTTGTGAAATATTGTTATTTTAGCCATAATTTATTGATATAAAATAAGACAGTTACTTGGAGGAAAGAAAACTCAATAGTTCTGGGATTTTGTCTTAGATCTAGAGGACGGTCCAAAGCAAGCTATGGTGAGTGACCGGACAGAGGCCTTTACCACGGCCCGGAATTTGCTGGCCTCTGGAGCTGATGCTATTGAAAGGATTATGTCTTCATACAAAGAGGTATTTGAATTTCTTGAAAATTTCCTTAAAATATGAAAGGATCTGAAAATAAAACTAAGTGTAAAATATAAAATATGCATAGCATTTTAAGAACAGTTTTTTTCTCTCTCTCTGCTCAAAATTGCCAAGAGGATAACTGAGGCCAAGGGAAGCAACTCTGAAGTGAGGTGTTCTGTTATTCCTGTTTACAAGCATGATTTTATTGCTTTTAAATGAAGAGAGAGAAAAAATATGGCTCTTGTCTGGCCTGTAGAGTCCAGGCTTAATTTACATTCAGACTACATCATTTACAAATCACATGATCTCCTCAAGCTTATTTGTCTGGATCCCCACTTCCCACCCCCATTTCCTTACTTATAAATTGGGGTAATGACAGCAATGATTTTGTATGATGTTAAAAGTTCATAATGTGGGGTACTATGTCAATGCATTTCAACATCCAATAGGTGTTAGTTAATAATACCAGCTTTATATCTTGCAAACTTTGTTCATTCTCCACTGATGAAGTCTCATCAATAATATATAAAACCTGGTGTTTTCACTTCTTCTGCCATCTTTGAAGCATGTATGTGGGCTTCTTTGTCTGTGTCACTTCACTACAGTATGGTTCTTTCCCCTGTACCTTACCCTGAGCTCTCTGATAACAACAACCATCACATTCATCTTTCTATTCCTAGCATCCATTCTAATACTTAAGTATGTGGCTAATAAGTGTTTTTTTAAAAGAATGATAAAAAAGAGCTTTAGCTATCACTATGTTAAGATCAAAATGACTTTTCAATTCAGATATTTCTAAAGTTCTATTAACTAATCTTGTAGGTAATAAGGCAATATGAATTGCTTGAGTACCCTTGTTAATTTATCTTTTCTATTAACATATAGGGTATGATACAACTTCAAGGTTTCTGAGTTTCTTACAGAGATGATCTACTGAACTGAATTTTTTTTTCACCACAGAGCCAATGGTTCCATACCATTTACTTAAACTGTGCAATTAAAAAAATTAAAACAGTAATTTTAATAATCTGGAGACATAGAGTTTGGGATAGTCTTTTTCCATGCAGTTCATTTTACTATTAAACATTTGTTTTTAAAATTAAATGACACAAATTTAGCCATCTCACATTAAAATGCGCTAAGTCACAGAAGGGCCACCATTTTACCATTCTAGATTATCTCCAATGACAAATTACTTCGTTTGTCATTATCTTGACCTTGTATGCATTGAATCTAAAAATGGTCACTTCTTAAATGCCCTGTGCTATTGTGACAGGAAAAGAAGTCATTGTGTCTGTTATGCTAGCTCTAGGGGAGCTGGGTCTCCTTTTTAGTCGGGATTCTGTACTGTACAAACAACCCCTGGTGTCCCAAAGCATTTTGTCTTTTGGTAAACTCTCAGTTTTTATAGACCTTCCCTGCCCATTCCAGCGTCCATCCTAATCTACTTACCTGTCTATCTTGCTTCTTTTGAATTTACCTGGGATTTTCATTTTTTTATATGCTAATATTTACATTTGCCCAAAGGGCTGCTTGGTTTCTGTCAACCTGATACAAGGCTAGACAAATCTAGAAAGAGGAAAACTTAATTGAAACAATGCCTCCAATAAGATTGGGCTGCAGACAAGTCTGTGGGCTCCTGTATTGGTTAATACCAGATGTGGGAAGGCATAGTTCACTGTGGGTGAGTAGTATCATCTGCCAGTCCTCAGCAGGAGGTCTTGAGTTGTATAAGAAAGCAGACTGAGTAAGCCATGGGAGCAAGCCTGTGAGCAGCATTCCTTTATGACCTCTGCTTCAGTTCCTGCCTGCGAAGTTCCTGCTTTGACTTCCTTCCCTGACTTCCTTCAGTGACAAAGTGTAAGATAAAATAAACCCTCTCCTCATGAGGTTGCTTTTAGTCATGGTATTTTACAACAGCAGTAGAAATCCTAACTAGATCAACCCAAGTTTCTTTTAAATCCATATTTTGTTAAACTGTCTCTCTCTTTTTTTCCTGTACTTAAGAACTCAAGACTTTCTTTAAGAACTTTAGAAAGTTATAACATTCAAATACATCAATACAGTGCTCTCTTCAGGAGAAGAAGGCCCGTGACACTAACACCTATTCACTATTGCTTAAGGTTTTTTTACGCACGAAGATCTCAACCGTCTGCCATCATCGCCGTGTTAATCTACATATGTCGGTTAGGAGACATCTTTTGTGACCTGCATACTTATCGGTGTCAGTTTCCCAGTTCTTTTGTTGAGACAAATGATATGGATAAGACAAGCCACCTTTCACCGCCCCCTGAAAGCAAGCTGTTCTGGCATAATTGAAAAACAGCAGGAACTTGACCTAGATGGACATCTGGCAGAGCCAGAGCAAAGCATCTTTCTGCGGAGCTCTGTGGACTAAAGCAGAATCTTATTTCATCTTCTTTCATAATCTTATGTAGAAAAAAATCATGTATTTGCAGTCTTCCTTGAGCATTTAAATCATATTTGGCTTGAAAATAACCCTGACTGTGGGTCTGGCTGACCCTAAGAAGGTCCTGACGCCTCTCACGGGGCTCCCTTTCACAATGTGTTCCCTCTCGCACCAATTCTCCTTGGCTCAGACGAGAACTTTGGCAACATTTGGCTTAGAAACATTCATTTATAAATAAGAAAAAGTACATCTCTGCTGTTTAGGATGTTCACATCCACACGTGCTTAAACACTCATGCTCACTGATTCTGCTTCTGTTTGGGGGAAAAAAATGCTTCGGGTTATGTTTGCAGACAGAACATATGGCTGAATGAATCATTTGCTTTTTAAAATTTTAACTAGTAAATAGAATCAGAACTAATGACATCGTTCTGTTTCAAATTCTCTGAATATATACGGGTCTTTATGGAGGAATGAGCCCAGGGCTTCATGTAGGCTAGACAAGTGATCCACCATTAGGGTAAATACCCAGCCTGAGGATCTGTTTTAAATAGGAAAAAAAGGGAAAGGGAGAGTAATGGTAAATGCACACTTTTGACCCCAGGCAGGGATTAAAGGGGATTGGAAGGCAGGGCAGGCAAAGCTCTGTAACTCTGAGGACAGCCAGAGCTGCAAAGCGAGACTCCACTCAAAAACAAATATAAAGGACCACCATTTTAAGTGGGCCAAATTACAAATTTGACTAAAAGACCCCTATGACTCATTAATATCACAAAAGTTTCTCATTTCATTTTGAACACTGACGTAAATCAATATTTTGTGGTTGTTGTTTTGTTTTACAACTCAAATGGCATCTGTGCTGTTGCTGTCTTCTCCTTTATTGTCCTTAACAAGTCTCTTGCCTCTGTTTGCTTTAGTAATCAGACGTATTGGGTTTGTTTTTTGTTTTGTTTTTTGTCATATACAATAATGGAAAATCTTTAGCAATAAATCAAGAAGTTTATTGTAGGCTTTGATGTTTTTAGTTTATACATTACACAATTTTATAAAGTCGTCTATCATGACAATATTAACTTCTTTTTTATATGTTGATTTTAGATCACTGAACTAGCAGGCTATACTGCTAGAGTATACAATATGTTCTGGGTTTTTGATGAGGTAAAAAGAGGCATTTATAAGAGAAATGCCACTCAGGAGCCTGAAAATCACAAAGAGAGTGGAGGTAACATGAAACTACTCCTGGGTGACACCCTGGAAATCAGAGGTAATAAACTTCAGGGTTTTGTTTTGTTTTACATTTTCCTTACACTTTAGTGTTACCTTAATAAAAGAGTTAAATGTTTCTTCTTTAGAAAACAGCTTTTAGTAGTTACAAGAAATTAATATTTAAATGACAAACATTATTTAAACAGCAGTTTCCAATGTTAGTGTTGCAGTTGGAGTGACAATGACAAATAGTGCAGTAATAAGAAAATATGACATTTATAGTCAGGAAAATATGTTAGCATTGTATTTGGAGACAGCACATATGGCTGGATGAATTATCTGCTTTGAAATTTTGAACTAATAAATAGAATTAGTGTTAGAGCCATGTGTTTTTTTTATTATTCTGTGTTTCTAAATGTTTATCCTGTCTTGAAATATATCACTTCTTAATTCCTATTTTGGAACAGTGTATTTTTTCTTCTTGTAGGAAACAGGAGAATGGAATAACTCTAAATTGTGTGGCTAAATTATATTGGATATAGCTTAAGTCTGTTGGGATAAAGATACTAATACTTGATTTTTAAATTTTTTTTCAGAAAGGCTATCTAAATAGATTAAAAATATAAATAGTATTAAATTGACTTCATGTATCTTTAATTTTTTCCCATGACTTACTGATGTGAATTATCTTTATAATTGAGTTTGCCCATTCTGTAGTATTATTCTTCAAGTTGATTAGAAGCAACCTGTGTGCAGCCAGTCCTGATGGGACCTGATAGGCTAGGGTCAGATGGAAGGGGAGGAGGACCTTTCCTATCACTGGACTGGGGGAGGGGCATGGGAAGAGAATAGGGAGGGAGGGTGAGGTTGGGAGTGGACAAGGAAGGGATACAAAGTGAATAAATTATAATAAATAAAAAATAAATTAAAAAAAGAAGTAACTTGTGGTAGCCTTTGTAACTTCTACTATTCCTTGATTGTAGGAACAGTTGTTGATGTGGATCATGGAATTGTTTGTGAAAATGTTCCCATAGTCACACCGGCGGGAGAAGTGGTGGCTTCCAGGCTGAACTTCAAAGTAAGATGATATTCAAGAATCTTCTGAGTGTTGGCCTCACACTAATAGAAAACAGCTCAGAATTCATGTACCTTATGTTAAATACTTGGAGAGGAGCGTGTGGAAAAGGGGAAATCAAAAAGGTATGCACAGTGGCTCAATTGCGGAAGCAGTATCTTCCTCAAAAAACAGAGAGAAAAAAAAAAACTTTGATTTCTGCTGCTTTAGTGCCAGGTTGAAAATCAAATTACAGAACACTGAGAGCCATTCAAGGTAGCTCTGGGGAACAAGAGGAAATCTCAGAAATTAATATCTGGAAATGAATTTTAACTTTTAAAAAAACTTTTTAAGAAATCTGTAAGACTCTACTTTCACATACTTTCTGAAATATTACCTTTTCCTGAAGGTCATTATCAAATTCAGTTTTACTAATATGTGTTTTCTAATTTTGATTTTAACCATAAATAATCAGAAGATTCGTTGATTCAACTTTAGCTTTCAGTTCTGTTGAAAATTATTTAATATCCTATATCTTAATTACAAAACTAATAAATACAAAAACACTGTGTAAGCCCAAGGCCCTGTGAAATTTAAAGATACAATTTAGACTAGGTATAAAATGGCAAACATGTTGTATCAGTTACTGATGTCATTGTGTCAGTGTACTGGTAACTTACAAAAAGTATTTAGTTTATTTGGGGTTGAGCTGCCTCTCTGCTTGGGGTCTGAGGTATAGTTGGATATCTGCTGGGAACATGTAGATATGAGGGTCCTTACTGAAAGCAAGGTAGCAAGTGGAGAAAGAGAATACATAAAAGTCAGGCCCACGGACATGGTCCCACTGACCTTCTTCCTCCAGGTGGGAATCAAGTCCGAGGCTTCCCACCACCTTCCAAAATGAACTAGAATTGGAAACTTAGTGATCAACACATGGTCCCATGGAAGACATTTCTGATTCAAACCATATCAACTATAATAAAAGCAGTTGAGCCACGTTTAAACAAAGGCATGATCAGACCTCATAATCAAATTATGAACATCATAATACTAATGATTTTGAAATAGATCTTGCCTAGGCTTCATTATTTGAGATATATTTGGAATTGAACAGAGTTACTGTAAGTTGAAAGGAGAGGATGAGATCTGTGGAACACAGGGAAATCCTGTTAATAAATTAAAGAGAAATTGATTGTTTGGGATTTATTGTTCTGTTATAAACCTGTAGGATGGTCTTATTATTAGGCTCTGGCATGAGTACCAATTAGCTACTCATTGCAAATATGTAATATTTTATTTTCTAGTGATAGTTTAGCTGGGGATGCTGCTGAGTGTGTGGAGCACTTGCCTGGCATGCAAAGGCCTTCAGTTCAGTCCTCACTCTGAAAAACAAAGGGACAAAACTGTGTTTTTGTTGTTGCATTGGACAGTTTAGGTAATATAATACTGATTCTTTTTGCCTTAATTTTTAAATAGATAGATGTCAAAGGTTGAATATTGCTGTCTTTTAACTATGTCACTGTAGAACCATCATACTCTGAAGGAAAACTCAGAGCTCAGTTTCTTGTATAAAATAAACAATAATCTAGTGGAAGACTCCTACAGATTTTTAAGATGCTATGAAGATGCACATTGTTATAATATACTGTTTGCTTTTATTTTTGCCTTCGGAACTTGTGTTTTAATTCTAATATCCCTAGAATTGGATAAAAAGTTGTGTTTCTTTGGTATTGATTGGAAAATACACACCTGTTGAGGAAAATCATTTTTATTCTTTTTTGGGTCTTCAAAATTAAAATTACAATCTATGGGGGAAAAATCCGAAGTATGAGATTTTTTTTAACTGACACTCAGTATTTACTGAGAAAGTTATGCTAAGAAAATATTAATATAAAATATTAATATCAATCATCAGCTGAAAAGGTGTTAAAGTTCTAAGTACTCCTAATAGAAATTTATGCTTTAAAAGCAGTCTATGAAAGTACTGCTCACCATGGCATGTACCTTCCAATACTCTTTCAGAGCGTCCTCATGCATCTATCCAAGTAATCATCCATCGTCAAGAGTCTAGTGGAAGAGAAGCAGCAAGGCAGAGCTCCTGCTTTGTGGGTTCTCCACAGGACTTCCTGGAATGCTATCACTTTACCTCTGTCTTTGCATTTTGGCAATGTGTCTTATACTTGATGGAAACATGGATGTCTTTATCCGTTCAGAAAATATAGATGCATCTACATCCTATCTACCCCTCAGCCTCTCATCTTATTTTTATTTTTGCATCACTAACTATAAATCAAATCAAATTTGTAAGCAATGTTCCTGCTCCTTGCTCTTCATGATGTCCTGCAAAGGTGAGAGGAAGGCAGCCTCTCCACCCTACTAAAGAGAGTGAAAAGTCACGAGGTCTGAGTGTTTACAGTTAATAGATAACTAAGACAAACAATGAAGGGGAGTTCCTGATAAGTGATTAACAAATAAAACTTGTTTTTACCAATGAATAATATATGATCTCCACTTATATAAACAGGGGAATGTTTTATGTTATACAGTCCTCCTAAATATCCTCGAGGGATGGGTTCCATGACACCCCAATCTGATAACATTAAAATCCATTATGTGCAATTTTATACAGAGTATGTAAAAAAGATTCTGTACATATTTGATACAGATGCGACCTTTTATTTTTCCGAGCATTTTCAATCTTCAGTCAGCTGATTTCTCAGAAGTGGAGTCATGAATATGGAGGCTTGACTATATGTGTTTAAACTCAAGCCTACGCATACCCTATATTACATTTTCCTTGCTTTTCCTCTGTCTTGGTTTCTTAAGTGTATATTTTTTTATGCTGTGAATGAAGCAGAATTTGAATAATCTTTTCTCTCTGATTATGTGATTTTGTAGCATTTCAGACACTAAAGTACAAAATTAAGAACCCAGCTGGCTCCTTGGATAAATATGCTTTTTAGTATATTCAGCTTACATTTGCTTTTGGATTTTATATAAAATTTATTAGATAGTAACATAATTAAAATAAAATGTAATTTTAATTTAAACCTCATTATTTGTCTTCTTTAGTGTGTAGTTAATTTCTCTACATGTGTGTAGATCTGATAAAAAACAAATCTCAGTTGAAGTGTTGAAGAGTCAGTGTTCATTCCAAAAAAATTCTTTTTCTTTGCAGTTAATTATTTTGTGACACTTCTAGCTTCAGAGAATAGTCAAAGCCAAACTCGAGGTTCTAACCCTGTCTTTACTATACAAGGTTATCATATGATGGAGTGCTTTAAAAAATACTTTTAAATGCTACCAAATGAAATAATTATTAAATATTGCAGCTTATAATTTTATATCTGACTTTAGGTAGAAGAAGGGATGCATCTTTTGATAACTGGTCCCAATGGTTGTGGGAAAAGCTCTCTCTTCAGAATCTTAAGTGGCCTGTGGCCTGTGTATGAAGGAGTCCTTTATAAACCACCTCCCCAACATATGTTCTATATTCCACAGAGGTAAGACGTGTTTTATATCAAGTGAATACAATTGCTTTTGTTCTTGAATTGTGTTTATTTCTCAGGCTCTTTGGTTATGCTCATTTAAACTATTTTCATTGAGAGAAACTATTGGGGAAATAAGGATGAGCTCAGTTATTGCCCGTGTTCTGTCTCACTGCTTTGAATATAATAGATTCTGGATCAATGCTGCTTCTTATAATTTTCAGATTTGATAACATGTTAAGAATATTAAAAGACTTCAGATGTCTTAGGAAAGAATAAATGGCTCCAAAGAATAATTGGATGCCATATTATCTTCTTACAGATAAAAATACAGTGCATTGGTTCTATTCAGATCTTTCTATCATGCTACTTATACTCATGTGTCCTAAGATCATCCATTCATGCCTAACAACCCTGTAAAAGCCTTTATTTTGATTGTGCTAGATAATTAATAATCTTAACTACCTGAATTAAAGTTGTTTTAAGGATAAAATAAGCATGGAAAAGCACGTTGTTTCCCCAAAATCTTTGGCCATTTACCCTAATAACAACACAGAAGTATCTAAACACAAGGTAATACACTTGGGAATCTGGAGTAATTTTTGTGGGTGACAGAAAGTCGGCTGTAAAGATATCCTCTAGCCCAGAGATTTCTCCCAGTGTCGTCCAAGTTCAGCAGACATTTCATTACACGTATACCTACTGAGTCACCTTGTGTGTCACATGGTTTAAGCAGACAGTGTTTCCTCTGGATCAGAGACGACTGGTGTGCAACGGAGAACCTAGGATGGGAATGTAGGTCTAGGCAGTACCACTTTAGACCCCTCTTTGTTGGTAAATGGTGCTACCATTCCTCCAGTTGGCCTGGCTTTTAGACCATAAGCAGGAACTAGGTCCTGTGAATTTGTTTTCTTTGAAATAAGACTCACAGTGGTACTAGCAGAGTGCTGTCTCGTGTGTATGGAGACGAAGAAGGGTGTTAGCTGAAAATGTTGTCTTGCCAGAATTGTTGGTACCTGATTTTAAACACAACTACAATGCCCTATGACACCACATTGTTTTTTTTTTCTGTCCTTTGGGAAACCTCAGTTTAGGTTTTGTAAGTGAATGTAGTAAGTAGTATTATTTCAATTTGTTACTTAACCTATAACATATAGAACCACAAGAAAATGGTCTGTCAAAAAACATTTTTGATGAAACTGCAAATGCATAGAAAAGCTTACATTTTACCCATTAGGTATTTCATATTATATGAATAAAACACTTCTTGAATATACATGTGATGTAGGGACAAAAGTTTTGTAAGAAATGGGCAAGTTTATGAAAGAGACTAAATTAACCTTTACTCTCAGAATGAAATAACCATGGTGTTTTTTACAATACACCGAAGTCATTAGGAAACTTTTTCTTATGAAATGTATTTTTGCCTAAGCAAAAAAGTCAACTGTAACCTAGTTAAGATGAAAACTAAGCACAATAGTCTATATTTTACTTTTTAAGTGATTATTGTCTTAAGTCAGTTTCCCTTAATTATATGCATGTAAAGACATGGTGGTTATGTTTACACTTAAAATATTATACAGCCACATTCCTTCCATTTTTGCTTAAACATTTACTTAAAACTCAAAGGTAAACTAAGAAAATCTAATTGTAGCATTTATTTCTTATATTCTAAAAGTGATATTTTCAGTTAAATTCTGTAATGATTATATAAGATTTTGTTATGTAAAAGAAGGTAACAGTATGCCTTCTTTAAAACATATGTCAGTAAATGATCTCAGATGATCACATAAGTGACTGATTAATTTTTCACTACTTTCTAGCAACGGAATGTAAGCTAACTACTACTTTGGCAGAAAAACCAACACGGAATTGAGGCCTAAATATAAACTCTGTAAATCATCAAATAGATTTTACATTTAATCACTGTGGTTGAAGTATTTGTTCTTAGAGGATGGATCTCTTTATGCATTCATTAAATGAAAAATGTATTTCTATCTTCATTGGGGGAAGCGGAGTTGGTTTTATGAGAGTGGGTTTCTTAAATTATGCAGTAAGCAAAATAAAACTACTCAGGGAAGAACAAACACTTGTTTTTTTATTTTTTGTTTTGTTTTGTTTTGTTTTGTGTTTACAAACCTCCACACACAGAGACCCAAACAAAAATGCTGCTCTGGCTCAGTTTGTAAATTAGGAAACATGAATTCCTGAGAAATTGTGAAATACCCCAGTATTTTCCCAGTTGGTGTCTTCTAATGCTTTAGCAATGTTAATAATAAAAACCAGAACTTTGGATATCTGAGCCCTAGTGCAGAAACACAGACTTGTTCTGTGCAGATTGGGTTCAAACCATTTTCCCTCACCCTGTCTTCATCATTGACAGACTATCAGAACTGGAGCATCTCAAGGATTTAGGACAGAACATTTCATCTGAAATATACCTTAGCCACTGTGCTTCTGTAAGATGGTGAAGGGCAAGATGCTGGGGGTTTGCTCAAATCTTACCTGGAAACATACTCACTCAGGACTTTGCCACTGAGTCTGAAGGTCCCGCGTGATATTACTGTACTCCTTACTCAGATGGCTGCTGGATCAGCTCTTCTGTTCTTGGTGTTTTCTTTTCTTCCAAAGCCTCTAATGAAACACGCATGACCCTCTAGTCTTGCTTTCATTTCTTCACTAATTTCTGGCCCTTTACTCACATTGCCATTCCTTGGTGAGTTTCTGCTGCACCGGTCACAGCCCCCAAAACCAGCTTTATGTGTGTTTACTTAGTTTTTTTGCTGATCAACACTGACAGTGAACTCGCAATCATCAAAAGAAGAAATTGAAATATGGGATTTGTGAGAACATATAGGAAAGGAAGGGGAAAGGAAGAATGACAGAATGGCAGCCTTGCGTTCCCTTATGCTGTTTTAGTTAATCCCCAAGGGATCGTTTGTTTCACACTCTTCTCTGCAACTGTCTGTAGTTGGGCACAACCTACCATGGAATTATACTTAAAATGTTCCCGCTTTCACAGGAAGCGCTCCTTGGAAGAACTCTCACAGGAGAGAAGTGCTAACAAATAGCTTCTTACTACTCAAATGTAGTCCATACACTACATCAAGCAATCTGAGGCCTGCTGTAGTCACATTTCAAAATTTGTATAAGTTCTGTTTATCTGTGACTCTGAGTCTGACAAATAAAACATTAGCAAAACGACAGAAGGATCGGACTTACAAAGATTGTACTAAACTGACACTTTTTCTGGGGGGTGGCTAGAACTTGTATTGAATCCATGGCTTCTTCAAGCATGCTGAGCACACACTCTCTCTCACTGAGCTTTACCCCCAAAACTGAATGATGACAGATTTCCTTTCCATTGGCAAGTCTGCCCGCATCTCATGCAATGAACCATCTGTCTGTTCTGTTACTTGCACTGGGTACGTTGCCTAATCCTCTGTGATGGAGAAATGTCTGTCAATTAACAGCTCTTTTTTAAGGAAATTACTTAAGCAGTGAAGAAGGCTCAACCAGAGTTCGTGAGGCTAATTCCTCGTTTATAAGCATTAGATGCACAAAGGTGGATGGTGTGATTTTTATAACAGTAAATATCTCTTTAGAGGTGAGCAGCATCTTGTTTTGCTAATAAACATAAAAATATTAGGAATGATATTGAGCTTTAAGCACTCACATCTTGAGCTTGCTGTGCATGAGAAAGTCTAATGACATGATTGGTTCAACCTGTGCAATTTTCTGTGATTGACAGTGAGTAGTAATGGTTTGCCCTGCCTTCTCACCTGTTGGTCTCACATCTGCGGAAATGGCATATCACTCTTCGACTGTACACTCCCCATACTTTAGAGTTTTAAAATGTTGAATTTTTATCAGTATTGTCCAGTTAAACTACATAGCTTTAAATTTTCCATCTTTTCTTCATTTAAATCATTCTTGTTACTTTAATTTTTTTAGAGCTTGAATTATTTTATTTGTGTTCAACTGAAGAAATATTTAGAACTTTAGATTATTGTTTCAGAGACTTGAGCACAAAGATAGAATTTATACTTTTTAATGTGCTCCTCTTCTTTCTTCCTTTGTCTCAAATATAGAATAATAAAAATATAAGAATCTTAAACAATAAATTATACCAAAAAAGAGAAATATTGGATAGGTAAATGAGAGCACAGAGCAATTAGAGCATAAGTCAAAAACTTAAAATATCTAAAATGCTTGTAGTAACTATTAAGTAGAAAAGACAGTTATTGGAAATGGATTCGATTTTAAAAACTTTAACTATGACAGTTAATCATTTTTTAAAAAGTGGATATGTAATATTTTACAGAAAACAATTATAGTTTTTTGGTTTTTTTACAAAAATTTATTCTCAAGAGAAGCAAAATTTATTGCAGGAGTATATATTTCAGATATTTATATTAGGGTCTTGAATCTGAGTTGGAAATTAAGCATTATGAAGCTACAATTATTTTGCTTCATCTGTGAGGGGCCCTCATAAGAAAAATTTCTCTCTGTCCAGCAGGTAAGTTAGCTGTTTTTGAAATTTAACAATTTAATTATTACCACAATCCATTATTATTAATGTATCATATATGGTATATAATTTTATTGTATAAATATATAAAATTATATTATCTAATTTATATTATATAAATAATATATAAAACATACACAAACATGTAATATATTAATTATTATGATTATTAATCATTTAAAATTGTGTTTATTTTTATTAATTAGTTTATTCACTTTGTATCCCAGCTGTAGCCCCCTCCCTCAACCCTCTCAATTCCATCCTCCCATGCCCCTTCCCAAGTTCACTGATAGAGGAGTTCCTATTCCCCTTACTTCTGACCCTAGTCTATCAGGTCTCATCAGGGCTGGCTGCATTGTCTTCCTCTATGGCCTGGTCAGGCTGTTCCCCACTCAGGGGGAGGTGATCAAAGAGCCAGCCACTGAGTTCATGTCAGAAACAGTCCCTGTTCCCATTACTAAGGTACCCACTTGGACACTGAGCTGCCATGGGCTACATCTGAGCAGGGGTTCTAGGTCATCTCCATGAATGATCCTTGGTTGAAGTATCAGTCTCAGAAAAGACCCCTGTGCCCAGATTTCTTAGTTCTGTTGCTCTCCTTGTGGCACTTCTGTTTCCTTCCAGGCATTTCTATCTCCCCCTTCTTTCATAAGATTCCCTGTACTCTGCCCAAAGTTTGGCTGTGAGTCTTAGCATCTGCTTTGATACCATGCTGGGTAGAGTCTTTCAGTGGCATTAATTTTTATATAAGTACTATCTTAAAATATAGTAGTAAGACAGTGTCTAACCCTGGCTATGGGGTTTCTGGAGGTAGGAGCCAAGAAAAGTATCCTCAAGTTGAGAGTGATGGCCACATGTGCTGTAGATATATTAAAAATCACTGAATTATAGACATTAAAATCTGATACAATATTTGAATCATGTGCCAAGTTAAACAGAGATACTTAAGTGATCCCTTCTATTTGTAAAGGTCTTTTATGTATGGGTGTAGTTGAAACAAAAACATTTTATTTCAAATATTAGTTAAATATATTGCAAATACTGTTATAAATCATAATATAAGTATGTGTGTTTTCTGATGGTCTTAGGTGAGCCTTTGAAAGGATAGCTCAACCTCCAAAGGGGTTATGACCTCTAGGTTTGAGAACTGATGCTCTAAGGGTTCTGGAACTCTATGAAACTGTCCAACAAAAGCGCCATTGTTGTTGCTAAGCAATCCTAATTATTAAAATGTATAGTGTTTTAACAGAAAAAATATATATATTGCAAAATAATTATGCAATATGAGTCCCTCAAAGATACAGTTCATGAATGTCATAAAAAAAAGTCAACATTTGGTCTGCAGAACATATTTTGTGCTTAAAGCTTTCTTCTCAGAAAAACAGGTGGGGCTGGTGTATATTTTTAATGTGTGTAGGTGTTCTGCCTGCAAGTATTATTATTTATATGTTGTTATTTCTATCCACCACGTGAGTGACCAGTGCCTATGGAAATCAGAAGAAGGAGTGGATCCAGTAGAACTTACAGACAGTTGCAAGACACCATGTGGGTCCCCTGCAACAGCAGCCAGTGCTTTTAGCCGCCGAGCCACTTGTGAGCCCTTACTGGTTGTCTAAGACAGAACTTCAGGTAGGGTAGCTGGTGTTCCTCACAGAGCTACTCAGGGTGTGCAGGGTCTGTGGAGTCCCTGCCTGTGCTACTTTCCACCGCTGTTGTCGCAAGTCACCAGAAGACTGGTAGCATAGTTTGAGACTTACAGGCCAAGCTTTTATCAGGAAGGGAGAGGGCTGGGGAGATGATGCAATAGGCAAGAGCACCTGCTGTGAGAGCAAAAGGAAACCCAATGCCTGCATGCCTACATGATCCAACCTTCTGAAAGCATGGCCTTCAGCTCTTGCAGATGGAAGTGGAGATAGGAAACTGCTTTTAATCAAATTTTTTAATCAGTTGAATCTACGTCGCCAAAGTTACTTAAGTTCATTCATTCCATCCCTATCCCCATCCTGTCTTCTGTGGTCATAGTATCTATCTGATAGCTGTAAACCACATTCAGTTTCTTGCTTTTCAGTTAATTTTGGTTAATTGTTTAGTTAATTGTATTTATTATCAAATAGTAACATTTTAATATGACTATAAAATCAAAACTTTTATAGAAAGGATGTAGCACATGCCTTTATACCTAGCACTGGAGGCAGGGGGCAGAGGGCAGGGGGTGGACAGGAGAATCTCTGTGAGTTTGAGACTAGCCTTGTTTACAAAGACAGTTCTAGGACAGCCTGGGCTACACAGTAAGGCTCTGTATCAAAGAGAGGGAGAGAGAGAAGGAAAAGATGTTTAGAAAGGACTCTCTCCTTGTTCCACTCTATCCATTTCACCTCCACGGGTGACCTTCTCACTAGTTTCCGGCTTTCTTTTATTGCTTCCTTCTGTAGATGTAACCAATGTGTGTGTGTGTCTCACCCTTCATTTTCTTTTCATAGGTGGCATACTCTCTACCGGTGGTTCTCAACTAGGGACAGCATCTAGTGGTATTTGTCCTTTTGGAGACACTTGTAGACAATTTTTTGGTCACATTTGAGGTGATGCTACTGACATCTAGTGGATGAAGGCCAATTATACCACCTGTTGATGCTGCTGTTGACACATCCTCCTCAGGCTTCACTTTCCCATTTTTCCTTTTCAGCTGAACGATGGTCACAGAACTCACTCTGAATTACTCCATGTGTACCTGCATGTCTCTTTAGTGCCTCCTAGTAGTACAGACAGTTGATTCAAGGATTCTACCTGCCTGGTCCTTTTACTTGGTTTTAAATATTTTGACACTACAAATGATACTGTGACGGGTAAACTTAGGCAAGTTTCCCTTTTGGGAAATTTTTAGATCCTATCCTCTGAGAAAAATCTCAGAAGTGGGTCAAAAAATAAATGGCATGTCAAGTTTTGGGATTTCCTCCAAAGAAATGGGCTTTCACCATTGT
Organism: Pachyuromys duprasi; assembly: GCA_028658305.1. Classification (NCBI taxonomy): domain Eukaryota; kingdom Metazoa; phylum Chordata; class Mammalia; order Rodentia; family Muridae; genus Pachyuromys; species Pachyuromys duprasi. Next base: position 11,118,134 of record CM053752.1, read on the forward strand.
ATCGAAACATCTGTTTTTCCCCTGTGCCTGTCAGCTGACTGAATTATCAAGCTGTTGAATTTTTGCTAATCTGATAAACAAGAAAATCGATGTCGTTTTAATTCACATTTTCTCATTAATAGTCTCTTGCCTTTCAGTTTGCTTGTTTACATGGTTGTCAAAACTCCAAGCTTTGTGTTTAATGCAAATAATTTTATATGTATAGAAAGAGTCTTTATCAAATATAGTTGCATTAGTCATGGTTTTCTAGATGAACAGAGCTGAATGAAGATAGATAGATAGACAGACAGATAGATAGATATTGATTTAATTAAGAAAATGACTTAATTAGGAAAGCATATATATATGGGCGGTTATTAGAGTGGCATACAAGCTGTGGTCTAGCTAGTCCAACAATGGCTTTCTACCAGCAGGAAGTCTGAGAACATGGTTGTTGTTTAGTCTATGAGGCTGAATGTATCAGCTGGCCTTCAATATATTCTAGACACCCTAAAAAGTAGGCTCTGATGCCAGTGAAGGAATGGAAGTGCCAGGCAAATTGACAGCAAGCAGGCAAGGAGAGAAAGTTTCCTTCTTCCATGTCCTTCATATAGTCTGTCACCAGAAGGTGTAGCCCAGATTAAAGATGGATTTTCCCACCTCAAAAGATCAGGATGGAAAGAGGGTCTTCCCACTTCAAATGAAATAAATAAGAAAGAAAAAAAAATTGTTCCTCACTGGTGCACCCAGATACTTGGGTTAGTTCCAAATTTAGTCAAGGTGACAAACAATGGCTATTCCAATGGTGAATTTTTTTTCTGCAGAAAATATCAAATAGTTTCTTACAACACAATTTATATATATATATATATATATATATATATGTCAGTATTTTTTTCATAAACCAGGTATTATTTTGAAGTCTCTCCAAGAAACATAACGTAAGCCTTTAAATTGAGTATTTAAAGTCTGCTGAGTTGCAAACAGCAGCATGCTACCCTGGGTAGGTTAACATACCTTTACACTAGGATTCACATATGCTTGGTATTTTGTAGGCCATACATGTCTCTTGGGAGTCTTCGGGATCAAGTCATTTACCCTGACTCAGTGGACGACATGCATGAAAAAGGCTACACAGACCAAGACCTAGAATGCATTCTGCACAGTGTCCACCTCTACCACATAGTTCAGAGAGAAGGAGGTAGAGTATTTCATTCTCTTTAAGTGAGGTTTAAATTTATTTACAAAGCAAGTTTGGGTTGTGTGTGATGTTGTGTAATGGTAATCTCGGCATTTGGGTCAAGGGGGCAAAAGAATCAGGAACTCAAAGCTATCCTTCCCTATAAAAGTTTGAAGCTAGCCTGGGTTACACTAAAACTTTGTCTCAAAAAAAAATCAATTAATTAAGTAAATAAACTTGGAGTTGGTATTGGTTACCAAATACCCACCAAAACCAGACTGAGGGTGGGTAGCCCCTTTTGCTGATGGTTTCAGAGGTGTTGTCGTGGTGTAGAAGATGCCCTATATTTTCACCTGGGAAAACTGCTGGCTTTCTTCTATTTTGTCCTTCCTGGGCTTCACACTTCCTTCTCTGGCAGTCAGCCCTCTTTGGAAGCAGCACCCTCACTGAGACACAAAGGTGTGCTCCACAGTGGGTGATTCCAACTCTAGTCATGGTGGCAATAGCGATGACTGTCCCAGGTGTCTACGAAGTCTGTGATTTCATTTGAGTAGATATTATTAGACCATAAGCATGTAAGCAGAGGTTTCTCATTTTTCCATTATTGATATCCTGGTTTTGCTTGTGTTGTGTAATACGACACACTATACTTTTACGAAGTCACCATAATACCTCATCTGGCAAATTAAAGACCTTGACATTTAAATGTACAAGCATCCCTGAGTTCACCACCATTCTAGATGTATGTAAAGTCTATGATGAACTATTTGCTTGCCAAGCTCCCTTAGCTTATATTTTGAAAGTGGATCTCACAGAATTTATTTATTTTCAGTCCCATAATCTTTCTAACATATATATGTGAAATATATATATAACATATATATGTTTTGATAATAAATAAAAGATTATATAACATAGAAACTTCTGTGTTGGAGGTCTCTTTAAAATAAGGCATATACGAAAGAGTGTGACTATGCATGCATAAGAGCTCTCAATCCAATTATTTCCTAATAGTTATGCTTTTAAATATTTTGGTAAGTCATATGATTTAGTAGCCCAGAAAATTACCTAAAAAGCAAGCGAGCTGCGCATGAATGAATTTCATGCTCTCTTTCCCAGCCTAATTACATTACTTTGAAATAAACAGTATAGAGCAGTGCTTGAGAATATGGGCTTTGGTCTTAGAGTTAAAGCATCAAATCCTAATTAGCATTGCTCTCTGTGTCCTCAATGGTAAAATGGCTAAAGCGGCAATACATTCTTTTTTTCTGCAAAGTTTCTGTGAATATTAAATGAAAAGACACGCATAGCGATTCCTGCGGTGGCACATGCGTAACAGGTAAACAGGAATCACAACCTGATCCTTACGACAAGCCAGTGATGCAGGCATGAAATACTCGACCATATTTCTATTCATGATGTCTGCTCTTGGAGGAAAACAGATTTTCCTTTAGTGTCACGTGGTCAATCCCTTCCCACCTTCACAATACTTTGATAGCCTAAATTCTACATATTATGGGCAAATTAAATAAGTTTGTAATCCTGTGATCCAAGTAGAAATTTTAAATTATTAAATATTTTTTAAATTTTAAATGTTAAACTTGAAATATTCTATTTTTTAGAAGTCATGACATTCTAGAATTATTTTAAAGCATTCCATACATAGAGTTGCATACCTCCTTACCTTGACATACAACAAATTTTGTTATTTTCTTTTTCCCATAAATAAAAAAGGAGAGTCTCTGGACCTTACTAATATAATAGGAATATAATATAATAGGAATAGTTACAGTTTCTTGAGTAATTACTATACAGAATATAGCATGTACAAACAGTTACATATTGTCTTGTTCAATGTTCACAGAAGTCTATGGCTAATGCATTGCTATCTCATTGTACAGGTGAAACTCAGGGTGCTTCTCTCACAGTTGTGAGAGAACAGAATTGAACCATAACAACTAGCAGAACAGAATCGAACCACAGATTTAACTTTGAAAGACAGGGTTCCACACTAGGCATGGCCTGTGTTCTGATGGGCTCTATGTCCCCTAGCTTTTTAGGCATAAAAACTATTGCATATTTTCAAATATATACATCTTCGCTAAGAAACTAGTTTGACTTAACCTCTAAAAGTGAAGCATCTATGCAATGCATAGAAATACTTCCTCTCACTAGTGTATGGTTTTCTTGGGAAGAAGCCTGTTAGATTTATTTGGATCCGCTGATTCTTTGCTTAGACAAGAATGGAGGTTAAAACTACATTTCATTCTAATAAACAGGTTTCAAAATAGAAAAGAGGAGAATGGATACAAAGAGACACAAATGAGAAGTTTATAGATCTTCAAGGAGCAGGGAAATGATTTTCTTGCTAGCTGTCTTGGTCTCAGTAAATGGGCATTGGGCTTACAGCAGTTGCCAAGGATGCTTGTGGACCCCTCAGGATTAGTGAGACCAAAGGGGGCAGTTGATTCAAATACTTGATTCAAATAGTTGATTCAAAGTAAAAATTAACTTTTCCTTTGGCTGAAAAAACTTTTCCCTCATGCCTTGTTCTTAGTTCAGGGAACAAACAGCTTCCTAGTGATGCAATTTATTTATTTTTGTTTTGTTTTGTTTGGATTTTGGGTGCTTTTTTATTTTTGCTTCTTTTTAAAAAAATTATTTATTTTTATATTAATCACAGGTTATGTACTTTGTATCCCAGCCATAGCCCCCTCCTTCATTCCCTCCCACTCTCCCCATCCCTCCCTCATCTCATCCCTGCCCCTTTCCAAGTCCACTGATAAGGGAGGTCCTCCTCTCCTTCCATCTGAACCTAGCTTATCAGGTCTCTTCAGGGCTGGCTGCAATGTCCTCTTCTGGGGTCATCGGAAACTATTATTTGAAACTTTTTTTTCTCAGAAGCAAGCTGGCATTTTGAGGGGTTCTTTTTGCAATATAGTCTTATAAAATCTATTTTAAAATAATTTCTAGAAGATGACTGAAAAAAAAAGTGAACAGAGGTCCCTCTGAAGACCTCTTGATGCTATCGATGGGAAGTAATGTCAAAGTCTTTTACTTTAGATACTACCGTACTGATCACTTTCTAAAGATTTATTTCTAGTTTTGTGGATACATGTAGTGAGGTAAGGGCACCTGAGCACAGGTTCCTGGGGAGGCCAGCAGGGAGTGTTGGACCCTTGTGGCTGACATCCCAGGAGGTTGTAAGCCACATGACTCACATGGGTGCTGGAAAGCACACTCAGCTCCTCTGCAAGAGCCGTGCACGTTTCTAACCACGAGATCCTGTCTCCAGTCCTGGTATTATGTTTTCTTCTCTCTCCTCTCTTTCAACTCCCCTAACTCCTCTTAGAACCAACCCACACCCTGCATTATTTTAAATATATTACTTTTATTGTACTTCCTTTTTAAATTTTGGGAAAGGGAATACTTTCACATTGTTCAAATTTGAAAAATAATTTAAGATGTGTCTTTAAAAATAGCCTTCCCATCCTTGTTCTCTCTAATTTTCAGCTCCCTGCTTTGTTTAGTTTCTTATTTACAACTTCAGGATTTTTTTTTTTTGAGACAGAGTATTACAGTGTAGCCCAGGCTGGCCCCCAAGCATGTTTTGCTGTGGCTAGTTAATTTACACTTTCTAAAACATGCAGTAAACATCATAATACTGCCAAAAGGAAAAAAAAAACATAAGATAAAGATGGATTCTGGTGTAACAACATACATTATTCTGTCTTAGGTTCTGATCTTTTACATGCTAAAAGACAAATTCATTTTCTTTCTTTTAATTAGCAAAAAGGAATAAATAATTGATCTAATAATAAAACAATAAAGGGTAATAAAACTATAAAGATACTACTTCTTCCTGTAACCTACAGCTAGGCTTACTTAGAAATGTCATAATGGTGAAAGGCAGCTGAGGGAGAAGAATAGAGCACCATGGCCCTCCTCCAGGGCAGAGTTAAACCATGGGCCCTGAAGATGTAGAAATTGCCTTCGAAATTTGTCAAGTTTGGACAGTCATTTTTCTTCTCTGAAAGTTGGAGTCTCAAAGTAAAAATGTGGTTTTCTTCTTAAGTAATCTTTTCTAGTTGATGATGCAAGATGGTCATAAAAAATTCAAATATTACAAAAGTGTTAACTTGAAAAATAAAAGTCAGGCCGGGTGGTAGCAGATCTCTGGAAGTTTAAGGCCAGCCTGGTTTACAGAGTGAGTCCTAGGACAGCCAGGGTGACACAGAAAAACCCTGTCCCCAAAAAAACCTAAAAAAAAAAAAAAGAAGAAGAAAGAAAAAATAAAGGAAAAGAAAGAGAAAAAAGAAAACTCGTAATTCCACTTCCAGTTGTGAGTCTGGCACACGTCTGCACATTTTCAGAAGTGCAGCCATAATATATGCAATTCTGAAACTTGGGATCAGTTAAAATTTTCAGATATTAGCATATATATGTGCTTGCTTTAGAAATTAATACTAAGCAATTATTAATTAAGACGTTTGAAGAGCTGGACTGCATAAACTGTGAAAACTTTAGTAAACCTAAATACAGATTCCAGCTCTGATAGGTGACCAGAAGCTCTGAAGTTTCTATTGCTCCATGAATTTTGAATCACCCTCTTGTAAAATGCAAATGAAAAGGCTACGAAAGCTGTGGAAGAATGGAAAGACTTGCATAAATCACGAGGAACCCGGGATCTTATTAACTTAGTTCCTCCCACACTATTTGGGGGCTGGCAACTGTCCTCTTCAGATTTTTAGATCTTGTCTCCCCCTACCCTCAAAAATCAGCATATGTATATCAACCCTTTGAACAGATTAGGGAAGAAATGGATTTTATTGAGTGCCGGTGTTTACAACTCTTTCAAGATGTCTGTGTAAAGAGTTACTGCTCTTTAAAAAAATGTCATATTTAAAATAAAATGCTCATGCATATGGTACTTGAGTCCATTCATATACGCTATAAAATACAAGACCTTTCTGATTTTCAATCAGAGCAGACCAGGAATTGCTTGTCTGAAACAGCAGTGGTAACAAATCAGCAAAGTTTCCGTAAGCTGTATGCTTTCCTTTATTGTATTGTATTGTTTTTTTTAATTATTATTTTTTTATTTTTTAGGATGGGATGCTGTTATGGACTGGAAAGATGTCCTGTCAGGAGGGGAAAAGCAGAGAATGGGTATGGCGCGGATGTTTTACCATAAGTAAGTCTGCTCCATTACTGACATAACAAGAATGCCTTCAGCAGGATTCAATAGGCTCCTGTTGGGTAAAATGACATCTGACTGGGAGACTGGAGAGAGGGCTCGGTGGGTAAAAGGGCTTCTAGCAATGTCAGCCTGAGTTGGATTCCCTAGATCAACGGTCCTCAACCTTCCTGATGCTGTGGCCTTTTAATATAGTCCCTCATGTTGAGCTGATCCTCAACCGTAAATTTATTCTGTTGCTACTTCATGACTATAATTTTGCTACTGTTGTGAATCATAACGTAAATATCGGATAGGCAGGATATCTAATGTGTGACTCACAAGGGGATCACAGCCCACAGGTTGAGAACCACTGCCCCAGATGGTGGAAGGGGAGGTTCAGCAGGCACTGCGTATTGTCCTCCGCCTTCCGCACGCACCACGTGCACACACACACACACACACACACACACACACACACACGTAAAGAACTGTAAGTAAATAAGTCTGTAAAACATTTTGAAACAAAGATAGGAGAAGACAGAGAGCTCGAATGGCATGTTTAACGGCTATCTTACTACAGGTCTGTGGAATTTTTACTTTGGGGTTTGTTTACTTTTTATTGTATTAGATTCTCCAAGTGTTTTAGTTTTTAGCTACTTTGCATATTGAGTAACCTTAGATAGAGTCATGTTCGGAGTTCCATATTAACTTTTTATGTGTTCTAAAATTTAAAATAGTTTTTTTGCTAGTTTTAAAATGGGAAGAACATACAACCACTACATAACCGGTTAAACCAGTAGCTATACATTTGAAAATTTCTCTGAATTGTTAAATTGGATCTAAATCAGAATCTCTGAATTCTATTATGAATAATCATACTCTGTATACATTATTTTACATGTAATCCATATATAATTAACTTAAAAATAAAACATCAAAATTATTCAGTTGGGTCTAAACCAAGTTTCAGCCATTAGCAGCCTTCTAATCCAGTGGTTTTCCCTCCTCAACTGTCACGATAGTGAGAAAGGAGTGTGCTCACACGCATCTTAGTGAACTCAGAAAAATTGAGATGCAACAAATAACTTCTTTTAATAAAGCTGTTCTCTGTGACATCAGTTCCATAGCCTTTAGGAATTCTAAGCAAAAGATGCAAGGAGAAAATCCGCAAACCATTCTCATTCATCCTTCTGTTTTACCACTCCTCTTTGAAGTGAAAGGATTTTTAAAAATATAGTAACATAATTAAACTAGAAATAATTATTCAGAGTTACTTAATATCTTAAGTTTCTCCTGTTTAAAAACCTTTTTACACCTATTTATTCAATACAAGATCCGTTTTACACATTAAGACAAGCTCTTGCTACATAGTCAAGGATGGTCTCAATTTTTTCTGTCCTCCTGAGAGCTGAGAGTGCAGGTATGTCATATCACACACAGATTAACATTGCAGTTTGTTGTTCTGTCTGAATTCCATTTGAATCTTAAAAGGTCTCTTCCACCTCCTGCCTCAGCCTAATTTTTATTATTACATTTTAGCCACCTATTTATTATCTACCTATCTATGTATGTATCTATAGATATCATCTATTCATCTATCAATTCTCTATCATCATCTATCTATCAATCATCTATTATCTATCTATCCATTTATCAATCTTTTTAGTGTGTATATGTACATGTGTGTATGTGTGCATGTGTTTATGTGTGCATGTGTGTCTCATCTGCATATCAAAGGACAATTTGCAGGAAAGAATTTCTCTCCTTCCATCTTGTGAGTTCTAGTATCACATTCCTGCTGTCAGGCTTGGCAGCAGAAAGCTCATTTACCAGCTGAGTCATTTTTTTTCCATTGTACATTTCAAACCACTTACTTTTGTTATTTAGAATGCTGCACATTTTAGGTTGGTCTGTGTGCTTGTAGTCTTACTCTGCTAATTTCCACTTTTCTTAAAAGCAGGGAATTAGAGAAAAAAAATGGTTGGTTAGAGCTTGGGGCAAGTTTTTTGTAAGATTATAGCATATATTTTTTATCATTAAGAATATACCATAATTATATATTAATTTAGAATACACAGATAAATGAAAATAATTAAGATCTCCCACCTTGTTAGGTGTCAGAACATTGTTAACATTTTGAATAAATTTTTCCCAGTCTTAGTACATACACAGTTGGCTGTAGTCTCAATTATTTTCATGTGTTTCATAATTTATAATTATATCCCTTCTCTAGTTCCATATGCTATCATATGATTCTCACTATTAGTATATGTTACTTAGCCAGAGTTTATTGTCATTATTGTAATAACTCTATACTAAGTATATAATTCAGAAAGTTTTTTTATAAATATAAGTAACACAATGTAACACAATGTTCATCTCAATCAACATCTCAACTAAGATGGTAATTTTATTACCCTGGAAAGGGCTCTCAATCCCCTTTTTGGCCATGTTCTACATATGCCCTTTCTTTTCTTAATTGGTTTATCTTCTTTACAATCTCACGTAGATGAAATCATATACTATGTAGTTTTGTGTATAGCTGTGATTTTTAGTGACAAAAATTGGTTGTCTTAGCAATGCCTTAATATATGTAATACTTATAATAAATTTACATTGTTAGTTTGAAGATAGAGCATACTTTAAAAAAAAAAAGAACCAAATTTTTCCAACTCTGGATTTTTCATGTTGTGCTTTGAAACACTGCTGTCTCCAGTGAGACTCAAGGGCAAACTGTAGCTTGACATTTATGACCAGCTGTTAGCTCCTTTCTGTGAACTGGCTTGGGTTTCATCCATAAATACTCAGTAATATGATCAGCAGCACAGACTATGAAGTGTGATTCGGTAGACTGCAAGTGTGACCAGTTCCCCGTGTCTTAGTGTTAATAAGATAGCCTTTCAATAAGAGCAAGAGACATCCAGAAAGGATTTTAACCCAATATTTCAAGTACCTGTTGTTTAGAATAACTGGTATTTGTGATTATAAAATGTATATAAAATAATGAGTGAAGATCAAGTCAGTTCTGTGTTATCGAGGAAGACAAGGACATAATTAAAAGATGACACTTTTGTGAATGGATCAAGTTTAAACACATGAAAGGAAAAGTATAATGTGGAGGAATTGCTTCTTTCTGTCTTTACAAGGTCAATAAGGTTATGATAACGAGACCTTAATACATAGTGAGCTTTGATAGGAAAGATCAGAGCCTGTAACAGAGAACTCTGTTTAGAAATTATATACAATAAAATATGGCTTATGAGAGTTTTACAATTTTAATATTTAAAGAATGGCTAGACAAATCCTATCTTGAGGGGATAGCTTCATTCCTTCACACATCCTATGGCAGTAGCGAGGTAGCCAGAGGGTGAAACAAAAGCAAAAATCTAAGATTTGATGTCATTTAATACTGTATTAGTTCTGTAAGTGCTCAATCTTAGCTGTGTTGTTTGATATATTTAAACATGCAACACACACACACACACATAGAGCCTAACACTGGCAAGGAAACAAAAGTGAATGATCCATCCTACATTTGTTAGAGTAGGACTTGCTATGATGACAGAATATGATATATACTTTTTTGTCTATTTCAAAATAATGTATCTTCTTTAGTTAATGTACTCTAAAAAGTAAGACAAAATACAACAAAGTGCTGAAAACAGCTTTATGCAAACTGAAAACTTTCCCTAAATTTTTCTCTTGTATGCTCTTCTTTACCTTTTCTATTTAAATAGAATCACAAATAATAACACTCAGAGAAGAAATATTTAATATATAATAGCCAACACCCAAAGCTACTCCACTGTTTTCTTGGGAAAGGTGCAGTGATCATTAAACAGTTTCACAATCCCATGGGGCATTAGACATGCCCTTTTGTTCCTGTAGCTATCACCCTTTACCATCATCTTCAAAATAGGTAACAGGATCCTATTAATAAGCAAACATGGGTGAGACAATAACTTACAATGATAAGGAATTACTTTTATAAAATGAGAAATTTCTACTGATTTGATGTTGGCGGCCATGAATTTGAAAAGGAACAAGGTGAGGTACATGGGAGGTCTTGGAGGGAAAGGGGAAAAGGGAAAATGATATCATTATATTATAATCTCAGAAAATTAAAAATAGATAAATAAAAATAATATCATGGTGGAAACTTCCCTAAAAACTTGAAAACTGATTTTCAAAACTAAAACAAAAGCATCAAATGATGGTCTCCATGTTGACTTTAGTTTTGTTAACTAAGCTAGGCTGGGTTGCTGGCCAAGCAGAAAAAAGGAACAGCTGCTTTTGGCTTCATCACTTCCTACCATGAACAATGTTACATTCTATTTAGTGCCTTCAAAGTTGTGCGAATACAACTATTGTTTAAAGACAGCGACAGTTCACTCATCTAACTGTATTTTTTTTCAGACCAAAGTATGCATTGCTGGATGAATGTACCAGTGCTGTGAGCATTGATGTTGAAGGAAAGATTTTTCAGGCTGCTATAGGAGCTGGAATTTCCTTACTGTCCATAACACACAGGCCTTCTCTGTGGTAGGTACTTCTAGCATCCTCTGGGAAGTATACTTTGTCTATTCTTCTTAAAGGATAACTATGCTAATTTTTCTGTGTAGAGTATAAAGCATTTCATTTGTTTTCTATCTGTCTTAGCCTCTCTTGGCCTAATGTAACCTTAATGAGCTCTGTGAAAATGAACATCACCTTCTAGTCATTTTGAAAAGCTACAAGAAAATCTGATGGTTGATCTGAACTAACAATATTTTTCATAATACTAGAAGGTACCATGAAAGATTATGAAGCGGTATTTGGTTACACAATTCTTTAAACATTTTCTGTAAAATTCAGGAAAAAAATTTAGAATGCTATAACTTTATAGTTCCCATTAAATCACAAAATTGGAAACATAATATATAAGCAAAAGACCTGTCAAGTTTGAGAATAAAATACCCAGACAAAGCATTGTGAGACAAAAACCAAAAACAAACAAACAAAAAACCTCCAGAAATGCCACTGAGTTTGGTTTCTGCTGTCTGGCTGCTGCTGGCCATTGGGGCTTGTCAGAAAGTGGATTTTATATCCCCAGTGAGACTCCATGGGAGAAAAGTTTTTGTTTTTTTTTCTTCGAGAGAAGTTCCTGACGGGAGATAGCTACTAAGCTATCGGTGAAGGATTGTGATGCTTTCCCTCTCACTGGAAACTTACCTGGCTCAGACCTCATATGCAGGCCCCGTGCACACTGCCACAGTCTCTGAGTTCATTGTGCACTAGTACTCTAGTATCCTCAGAGTCCTCCTTTGCCTCTGGCTCTTAAATTCTTTCAGCATCCTCTTCTACAGGGTTCCCTTACCGTATCTCAGGGGGAAGAATTTGATGGAGACATCCCATATAGCGTAGAGTGTCACAGGTATCTTACTCGCCACATGTCTGGTTGTGAATCTCTGTATTTATTCCATCTACTGCATGAGGAAGCTTCTCTGATAATAGCTGACAAGACACTGATTTGTGAATGTAGCAGAGTGTTGTTAGAAGGGTTTTTTTATTTTGTTGTTTTTTGGGTTTTTTTTGCTAGTGCCTATCTAATCTTAGATCCTTTGACAACTAAGCAGCATTGGGTATGGGTTCCATATCATGGAATGGACCTTAAATCCAATCAGCAGAAAGTGGTTGGTTAATCTCATAACTTTTGTACCACTTTTGCACCAGCATATCACGGAGGAAGTTCATCATTTTAGATAGCAGGGCTTATAGCTGGGTTGGTATTTACTTTTCTCCTATGGTAATGTGTAGAGCACTATGTGTCGAGTACTATGAACACTTGTCAGTAGTGATGAAGGTCCAGGTAGGGACTAACCAGACTTCTTCATGGTTAATGAGTTATGTAAGTGTTGTCTTCAGCAATTGGGCATTACTACCAGTTTGCAGAAAGTAACCAATAGACATGGATGGAGTTGTTTGGGTTTCCCATGGGGTACCTTTGGATAACAACTCAGATGTATCCTATTCTGGGAGCTGGAAGTTTCATTTGGTGGCAAGTGATGTTGATGTTGGGGCTTGGCCTCCATCATTTTGTGGTGATTCCATTTGTATTTCTTTCATATATGTGTATGTATTTTAAGAAATGTCTACGGTAATAGCTTCCCATATCCCTCAAATGTTCCTTAATTTTGCCTGTACCTTGCTGTATCCCTGCTCTACTTCCCTCTTCCCTGCCTTCTCTATTTAATCCTCTCATTCCAGCCCTTCCATCCATCCAGAGCTACCTATTCTATTTCTTCTTTCTGGGGTGTTCCTTCCCTCCCCACTGGTTCCTTACTCCATACCTAGCCTCTGTGGTTATAAGGAGTACAGGCTTATTGAAGGCTTAACAGCTCAAAGCCACATATAAGACAGAAACTGATTGAAAAGGCTGGCAGTTCATAATAAATAAGAATTACTTGAAATAACATGAAAAGCTGAAGGAAGACAGGAAATTTGAGAGCCACGGGCCTGTTAAGCTAAGTAACCAAGTACAGGAGGCTCGTGATGGGAACAACTCTGACAGCCATACTCCCTCCAGCCGTGCCACAAATCCTCTGCTGGTGGCCTTGGTTTGGCTTACGAGATGGATTGCCTTCCGTCTTTCAATTCTGTATCTCTATGCAGTTCTTAGGCAGTTGAACCATGAAAGAAGAACGAATCTATGTGGCAATAAGAGAAAGTCTCTGAAAGATTCCTAGGGGCAGACATGTAAAAAATGATTCTAAATTATTATGACTGAGAAGGTTGTACTTAGGTAGAATTCATCCTAGAGGATAGCATTATGCAATAAATAATTGCTTTTGGGTTTTTTGTTTTGTTTTGTTTTGTTTTTACTTACTCTAGTTTTTCTCTGTATGATCTTCTAAATTTTACTATCTTTCCTCAGTTTCCTTTCCTTACCTCCATCCTAAGGATGCTTTATTTATCCAGAAGACATACTGGATTATGAAGGCAAATTAGTAAAGTAAATTAGTCTTCCTTTGTAAATTATATATACTCAAAATATGAAATAAATTCAGTAACATCAAGAAGATTTCTTACAGATTAAAGTCTTTGGGTATTTAACACTAACACTGTTTATCTGAGGTAACATTTGAATTCAAATGTAAAATAGCCACCTCCTAAAATTCCTAAAGTTATAGAAAACTCTATAACTAAAATGGATTTTAAGATCGTGACTAATAACACTTCATTTTAATTATGCAGGAAATACCACACTCATTTATTACAATTTGATGGCGAAGGAGGCTGGCGCTTTGAACAGCTGGACACTGCTATTCGCTTAACACTGAGTGAGGAGAAACAGAAGTTAGAGTGTCAGCTTGCTGGGATTCCCAAAATGCAGCAGAGGCTCAATGAACTGTGTAAAATTCTGGGAGAAGACTCGGTGCTGAAAACAATCCAAAGTGAAGATGAGGCATCCTAATTTACCTTGACTTATTTTAAGTTAACTTCTAGGTGAAGCCAGAGAATCTCTCTTTGCTGCATGCAGTATGTTAAGCTAAGTGCAGAGAAGGCAAGCCAGCAGAAAAGTATTTTGTCTGGTTTTAGCATCAAGGATATATGTGGTAACTTTTTGAAAGAAAAAAAAAACCAAATGCATTAGTCAAGATTAGTCGTGATTAATGTCTAATGAAAGGCTAACTCACCTATTAAACAGGACTTTCTAGGACTAGGTGAATGTGTGTGGTCTGAGATTTGTCATGTGGGAGAAAGCCCCAAAACAAAACAGTAAGGACAGCATGTGGGTTGATGTCAGGTGTGCAGAATTAGAGTGTTGAGTGTTACTTCAGCCCACATACAACGAACCATACGGGCAACATGTGAAAGCCATAATCAGCATTTCTAGGGGCCAACTAAAACTGGGTACAAAGTAACAGTTTGATAAATAATAATATGAAAAAAATGTATTTTAATGACAGTGGTGGTAAACAAGCCTGGCTAGACAAGTATAAAGTACTGTATTTAAAAAATTTTTTAGACTTTGAATATCTTAATACAGACACAAAAAAATAACATTAGTAAGAATTGTATGTGTTTGTTTAAGAAAAAAAACTTTTATTTTTTAAAAAGAGAATTGTCCATATGGAAGAAGAAGATCTGAGCAATTCTTGTCCTGGCTGCTGCTTGACTCTGTAGATAGCTACCACAATTTCTATCCAGAAATACTGCTTGTTTGGTGCCCAAAAAATGCATTTTAAAAACTTGACTGCTTTCCTAAATATGGATGCTAGAAATCACTGTTTTGTTCCCACATTCATTTCATTTTACTCTGTCTTTGAAGCAATCTTTTGAGTCAGAACATTTTTGCTCATTTGCTTCTGAGAAAATGGACCCTCACACTTACTTTAATTTTGTGATTTATTTTGGAAGAGATGTAGAGGTCAAATGAAGTTCATGTGACTCTCTGAATCAGTGCTGTTACCACTATTGCCCCTTAAATTTAACTGGGATATAGTGTCAAAAAAAAAAAAGAGATGGGCCAGGAAGGTGGCACAAAATCAAATTGTACACAGACTTGGGGATAAGGGAAAAATTAAAGTAGATAATAAATACAGTTGAGGGTGTAGAGCAATGACACTTGCTTCTCTTGTAGGAGACCTCGGTTTTGTGGCTGGCACCTACATGGTGGCTCATAACTGTGTCTAGTTCCAGTTTCAGAGGACCCGACACCCTCCTCTGGCTTCCAGGGGCTCTGCATGAATGCAGTGCTCATATATGCAGACAAAACACTCATACACCATAGCATTGAAAACAAATACATCTGAGAGACAATAAAGATACTGAAAATTGGCAATGTTAATGTTATTACTATTTAATTAGTATTTGCAAAATTGGGTAGGAAATGGAACGGTCATTGGTCTTTGACTTAAAATGAACCTAGAAAGTCAACACACTGAAGCTATGTCCACACATCCACCTAAGTGTCTGCAGCTTCAGTGCTCAGAAGGGCAGTACATTGTGCTTCTGGCAAGCTTCATATTGCTGAATAAGATGAGAAACTGTCTATGTGAGAACATCCTGGGAAATACATCTTATGCGTTTGTGTGCACTGGAGAATGGAAGCCGTAACTGACGCTTTCATCTCATCCTTTCTCAGGCATGATGACATATATGAAAAGCTGAGATGAACAGTTTCAGTGGTTTAGGATTTTGTTTACATGTTTAGGCAGCATTCTAGTAGAATGCTAACTTGCAGTAGACTATTTGGGAGACAGGCTACCTGGAAGTCATTCACAGTGATTGCTGTAAGGAATTACAGCATTTCCACATTTTCAATTCCACAAAATTTAGGTAATTTGAATTACCAATGAATGTAAGGTGGCTGCCTCACATGAAACAATGTGATATAAGATCATAATTAATACTTTTTTTTATCTGTCCACTCCTACTACTTCTTACTGAAAATGTGGGGCAAGAATTAAAGACTGTTTAGAAAAAGTATGGAACCAGAAACTGACACTTGAGGTTTTTAAAAAACAATTCACTAATCTCTAACAACCATGTTAACAGTTAGCCAGGCTACAGTACTAAAAGGGGAAACATTTGAAACAAGTGTTTTACATTAGCTTTGAAAGGCACAAGAGGAAAATTGAAAGTTCACGTTTGAAACTATAATTTTTATAATTTAAAACAAAACCATCTAAGACTGGATAGCTTACATTTTTAAGCTTTGCAAAGACTGCCAACACCAATACTAGATTTGTAATTGGACCTTATTTAATAAATGTTACCAATGAGCTGAAGGGAAATAAAGAAGACTCATTACATAGTGGACAGGGTTCTGTGATGTTTAAAATTCTATTCTAAAACTCTAGTCATGAAATTTTAAATGTTAAAGTTTCAGGACAAAGCAATTGTTTTTCAGTAGCCCTTTTTTTGTGGTGGGGGTAACTATTTATTTCCTAAATTGCTTTTTCTAAGACCAAATATCCTCTTTCTTGGAGGGAGAATCTGATGTGAATTTGTGTTAGATGTCACTTTCCAAAGTGGCAGGTACACTTGTGAAAACTTGAGCTCTACTGAGACCTCTTCTTCTTTGGCTAGAACAAAGAATAATAAGGAAAACGAAGTATAGCTTCTCTTGTCAAACTACTTTTCTTTCCCTCAGAAATGGTGTAAATTTATGGAGCTTGATTATCTGGGGGGTTAACTTATAAGCTGCGTTCCATTTAAATGTGACATTCTGTCTCTGCAGCATGCTTTGGTATGCTGAGCATGAGTCTGAAGCTGTGTTCACTCTTAGAGATGGGATAATCTTGAAACCTTTCTTAAATCAAAATGAAGTTGAAGATATAACTTGAAAACAAGCCCAACACAAACTCTGTGTTTACCCAGAAACAGTTTTCTTTTGATGGTAACTTGACTTTTGTCCCAAATTGTTCGTGTATCAATAAAGGAATAAACAAATGTGTTGGTTTTTATTTGAAGCATTAATCCCAAGAAAAATTGTATGTTTATGAAAGGAGTAGCTGATCTCCATGTTTGGATTTTTTTTTTTTGACTATGTAATGTAAAAGCTTGTTATGTCTTGGAACTGAAGCCCAGGGGAAGTTACATGCTTTAAGGTGTATTAAATGTGGTGAAAAATATTAAATTATTTATTTAAAGAGATGCTTCTGAGATAAATACTTCGTGAGCAAAATGCCCCCACACCTGGCACCTCACAGCATTTCTGTCCCACAGGTAGAGGCTGAGAGTTTGCATGTAAACTTTGAATATTGCCACATGAAAGTTCTCAGATTAAAAATTAAAAACATTTATCTTCTTCTTGTATCTTCTGGTGACTTTTCTGATTACCTGATCCAAGGGGGGGGGGCTCACCATTTTAATGCAAAACCTCCAGAAGCAATTGTCTTCCTATCACTCTCAGCCGTGTTGATAAAAGTGAAAAAGAAAAGTGTCTTAGTGCTAAACGCAGTGTAGTGACATTTTGGGAATTCTCGAATTTTGGTGTCTTAAAAAAACACACACACAAAAAGAAATGTTTTAGGAACGTTCTTTTGTTTTAATCCCAGGTGTTGGGGCTGCTTCGGACTGTCTATGGCAGCTGACCACGGTTATTTGCCTCATGCCATACCAGAAGCAAGGTTTTGCAGCCACAGATAATTTCTGCAATTGCGTGACCGTAGCCAGGCTTTTGTACTTGTCAGTGTGGTGCAAATAATAATACAGAGGGCTTTTTAATATTTAAAGCTTAGGCTATTTAAATCTTTACCTGGGAAGATTCACAGCCAGGTTTCTAGCTGAACCTGCCCAGTCCTTGCACTGTGTCCCACAGCATGGCCTGCTCTACCTCTCTGCTCCTCTGTGCTTCACGCCAGCTGTTCACCTCTGCGTCCACTGGCAAATCTCCCACCTGTGCTTTCTTCTCCCAGAGCCTCTCTCTCTCCTGGAAGTTCCACCCTCCACTTCCTGTCAAAATGTTGGCCATCAGCCTTTTGTTATTCCAGTAGAAATGTGAGGAAGAACCAATGTTTACAAAATAAAAGAGTAGTGATGGGCCAGAAAAATAACACTCCATCTAGTAGGTTAACACTTAGCTCTCTGTTGGTTTAGCAACCAACAATCCAACATACAGAGACACATCTTGACACAGTGTACCCCAACATTTGGATGTTTGGAATTCTGGGAACATTTCTGAGGGGACATACATGCTAGGGCCCCAAGAAGCAGTGTGGGTGGTTTGTGGTCATTTAGGGAGGTTGGTTACAGTTTGTTAGCAGCCACGGTCGAAGCAGAAACAAAAGGAAAGAAATTAGATTCAGGGATTTTCTCTCTCTCCCTCTCCTTTACCCTGTATCCTTGTTTTTTCTCCTGGGCGATAAAGGGCTGAGAAAAAGAAGAAATTACCAAGTAGCAAAGACCAGGTACACATCAGTATGATGCTGAGCAAGAATATGGCTGAGTCCATCGTTTCCCAGTCTGCATTCCATGTGCCAATTCTTGTGCCAGTCATTCAACTTGGTAGTTTGAACAACAATGCCCCCCTAGGCTCTTCTATTTGAATACTTAGGTTCCAGTTGGTGGACAGTTTAGTAAGGATTAGGAGGTGTGGCCTTATTGGAGGAGATTTCTCATTGGGGGTGGATTTTGAGGTTTCAGAAGCCCACATAGCAGGCCTCGTCTCATTCTCCGTCCGCCTCCATTTGCACCTGAGTTATAAGTTCTTCCTTACTGCTCCAGCTGGCGGCCATGCTTCCCGCTTCGATTATTAGGGACTCACCCTCTGAAACTGTAAGCAAGTCCCTAATGAAACACTTCCTTTTGTAAGTTATTTTGGTCCTAGTGTCTTTTCTTAGCACTAGAAAAGTAACTAAGACAAAATTCATGACAAATTCTACAATCAACATGAAAAATCCTTGCCTTTCAGAGGAGTTAGAGGTTACTTCAGTGATGTAAAGTGCCTTATTTCTGTGTTATAAGTAACTGTTGGATTTGTGACTACTATACCTTAGTTACACATTGTGTGGTGGTGCCTCACACCTCATTCCATCATTTAGGAGACAGAGGCAAGAAGATCACCATAAGTTTGAAGACATCCTGGGCTACATAGTAGGTCCCTGGGTATCCATCTATCCATGAGTATGGATAAGATAGGATAAGATCCTATCTTAAAAAAAAAAGGTGGAAAATGGAAAACTGTGCACCTTTCCCAAATAGTTGGTTAAATAATAATACTTCAGTAATTCTAATCATACTTTAAGTTTTTATTTATGTTGGGTACAGTGCTAAACTCCAGGAATGAATATGACCTCTTTTCTAAGCCTAAATCCCACTGAATCTGAAAAATAAAGTTTGCTCATCAGAAAGTCAGTAACTACATTTGCTATTTACTAAGTAGGTGCAAAGTGCTGCATATATATATATATATATATATATATATTCATTAAAATACCTAAATTAAACTCTAACATCAGTGAGAGAGCACAGAGAGGTTGAAGAGCCCATGCCACTCAGTGTGACACTGGAGCTGCTTTAGTAGCACTTGAAGCTGGCAGTGCTCGGTGGGCAAGTCTGTGCAGCAATGCATCTCTGCTCAGTTGTTCTAGGGCATTGTCCACCATCTGTCCATCATCGCAGGCTTTGGGGAACTTATGTAAGATTATAACTTTAATATTTCTATTATACATTAAGAATGTGCTTCTGTGGAAGGGGGATGACATGAGATAAATGTTCTGAGGAATAAATCTCCCAACCAGTTAGAACTTCTTCATAAGATGTATTAACCGGAGAGATGGTTCAGCTCTTGAGAGTACTGGCTGCCCTTCCAGAAGACCCAGTTCAATTCCTAACACTCCTGAAGTAACTCACAGTGGCCTGGATCAAATGTCCTCTTTCTTCACCTCCAAGGGCACCAGGAACACAAGTGTAAACAGACCAACATGAATGCAAAATACCCATACACATAAAAAAATAAAATAAATAAGCTTATCAATACTTCCAAGGTACCATCTACTAGGTTAGCAATTCAGAGACAAATAAGACAGCCTGATATCATGTCTGAAACACTTTGGCAAGTGAACTATACATAATTGTAAACCTGTGAGATGCTGTAGTTGTATATAAAGAAAATATTTGTATTGTAATAAACTATGTGTTCTTCTTAGACCACTCTGCTATAACTGGTAAGCAATAATTATATTCTCCAAGTAGTTTCCCTTCATTACCCTGTAAGATTCATACGCTTCCTTTCCTCCAATGAGATTAAATTACAAAGCTCTGTGAAAACCAATCTGTTCGGTTGTTACCTACTTTGCCAATAGGAACTCTCACGCATGTAGCATATTGCATCAAAATCTGAGAAATTATTTTAAGTTGAGAATATCTAAAATGAGTCAATTTTGTTCATTCAAAAGCATGTGTTTCATATCAACACAAAATATAGATAACTAGAGTGTGAAAACTGTAAAATGCAAATACAGGAATTACAGGAGCAAATAGCTAGGCATAGTGTCATAGGCCAGGATCCCAGCACTGAGAGGCACAGGCAAAGCATCACTGCAAATTAGGCCTCCCCAGGCTAAATAGTGAGTTTCGGCCAGTGTTTTCCAGTCTGACCCTGCTTCTACGATAACAACAATGAAAAATTGAAACAGAAGACTTTCAAAGTTAAACACATTTAAAATTACTTGAAAAACAATCTCAGTAATTATTACTCAGTATAACTGGTAAGGTGTGGGGATGGTTTGAGAAAGAATGGCCTCACAGGCTCATATATTTGAAAACTTGGTCATCAAGGAATGGTACTGCTGGAGAAGGATTAGGAGGTGTGGCCTTGTTAGAGGAAGTGGGTTGCCACAGGTGGGCTATGGGGTTTCAAGAGCCCAAGCCACTTCCAGTGTCTCTCTTCCTGCTGCCTGCAGATCAGGGTGTAGAACTCTCAGCTGCCATGTCTGCCTATGTGCTTCCTTGCTTCCCTCCTGAGGAGAATGGACTAAGTCTCTGTAGCTGTAAGCAAGCCCCAGTTAAATGGTTTCCATTATAAGGGAGTTACCATGGTTACGGTGTCCCTTCAAAGCAATAGAACACCGACTAAGATAAAGTGATTAAGTATTCATCAGTGATTTAATCTCTAAAAATAGGTTATATCGCAATGAAACAATAAAATACTATTAAACAGTAAGTATTTTTGTGGTGGTTTTTACTGTTAAAGTATACTTAGCTTAATCCATGTAAAACAGGGGACAAAGGTATATGTCAAATACAGTGCATTTTGTAAATGTAAACAATATGTCAGAGCTGTCTCAGGGTTCCCAACAGGGAGGGATAGAAAAAGTCCTATAGGAGACATTTTACTGGGAAGCTGACTCAATGGGATGCTTTTCAGCATACAAACGCTGGTAACTGCAGGATGACAGAAACTGGTGATGGTTTCAAAGTCCCTACATCCAGACTATCTTACACTCTGTATGGAATATGTTTCCAAGATCTACATGGAACAGGTTTAACTAAGGCTAATGTAATCATTGGCACTTTCCTGGAGCCTATGTACACAAGTGCATGCCCACATGTATACACGCATGTTCTCTTAGAAGTTTCATACCTAGGATTGTAAAATTTTTTTTTATTTTTATATCAATCACAGGTTAGGTACTTTGCATCCCAGGCATAGCCCCCTCCCTCATTCCCTCCCATCCTCCTATTCCCTCCCACCCTCCCACTCTCTCCCTCATCTCCCTCTTCCCCGCCCCCTCCAAGTCCACCAACAGGGGAGGACCTCCTCCCCCTTCCATCCAACCCCAGCTCATCCTTTCTCCTCAGGGCTGGCTGCAATGTCCTCCCCTGGGATCTAGCCAGTCTGTCACTCCCTGGCTTGTATGGGGGAGGGTCAAAGAGTCAGCCATCAAGTCCATGACTGAAACAGTCCCTGTTTCCCTCACTAGGGTCTTCAGTCCTACACTGAGCTATCATGGGCCCCATCTGCGCGGGGGTTCCAGGCCACATCCACACATGGTCCTTGATTGTAGAAACTGTCTCATACAAGACCCCTGTGCCCTGCTCAGTTTGGTCTTTGTGGAGCTCTTGTTCTCCCCAAGTCTCACCAACCTCCCCCAGATCTATCATTACTTCTTGCCCTCT
>CM053752.1:11140580-11305030 GCA_028658305.1 Pachyuromys duprasi
GTACACAACAAGGACATTTGCTCAACCATGTTTGTGGCTGCTTTATTTGTCATAGCCAGAACCTGGAAACAACCCAGATGTCCCTCAGTTGAGGAATGGATACAGAAATTGTGGTACTTTTACACAATGGAATACTACTCAGCAATTAAAATTTGAAGACTTAAGTAAGTAAAGAATTCTGTCTTTACTATGGTAAAAAACAAAACAAAATAAAAACAAACACAGCATTTATGATTAGCTTTGTGTGTGTGTGTATAGCAGTGTTAAGTATATTCACATCACTGGAAAATAGATCTGTTAAGTTTTTTTTATCAAAAACTATCCAAGACTCTCGATTTATTAACAACTTCCTTTTATCTTTCAACACAACTCCTGTTAACTTCTATCCTAGTTAGGTTATTGTCATGATAAAACACTAACCAAAACCAACTAGGGGAAAGAAAATGGTTTTTTGTTTTGCTTTGTGTTTTTGTCTGTTTGTTACAGTCTATCATTGATAGTAGCTAAGGCAGGCACTGAAGCAGAGATCATGGAGGAATGCTCTTTACTTACTTGCTCCCTCTGCTTTGCTCAGCTATTTTTCTTAGGTCTACCTGCCCATGTGTCGCATTCCTCATAGTAGTCCAGCATCTCCTACATCAGCCAGCAATCAGGAAAACACTCCTTAGACATGCTCATGGGTCATTCTGATGGAGGGGATTCCTGTGTTGAGCTTGCCTTTTCCCAGGTGATTCTAGTTTGTATCAAATTCATAAAAACCAACCGCCATTTACCTTGTGTTTCTATGACTGTGACTACACTGGACACCTCATATAAATGGGATATACAGTATTTGTAATTTATCTTAACTTATTTCACTTAGCCTAATGGTCTTTAGAGTCACCCATATTGTAAGCATTTTACAGGATACATCCCTTTTTATGGATGAGTGACATGAGAACATATTTTGCTTTTGAGTTGCTTCTTCCTTTTGATTCTTGTGCAGAATGGGCACAGTGCCCTCAGCTTCATACCAACATGGTGCTACAGAATTTAATGTACCCACTAGGAATGCACAAGGCTTCCATTTGCCCCACAGCCTTTTCACCACTGGATGGTTTTTGCTTTCTTTTAATAGACATTCTAAGACATATAAATGCTTAACTTTTGGGGTACCCTATTTCCACTTGTATATAATCTTTGGAGAAGCGTTTTTTCAAATCACTGCTTAAACATTTTTTAGGAAATTAGAACATGTTTCATGGTATTCATGGTCCATGATGCTTGGGCCACAACTAATTTCTGCT
Source organism: Pachyuromys duprasi (assembly GCA_028658305.1). Taxonomy (NCBI): domain Eukaryota; kingdom Metazoa; phylum Chordata; class Mammalia; order Rodentia; family Muridae; genus Pachyuromys; species Pachyuromys duprasi. The sequence goes on from CM053752.1 coordinate 11,141,867, forward strand.
CTTTCTAGGTAGATTTGTTCCTTATTCCTACTCTATCCTTATGTTCCTCATTTCCTTTGTTGGGCATGCTGCTGTTATGTTTACTCTGATTATTATTCTTTTAGTTTATTTACTACTCTTATTTTTTATTCAAGAATGTCCTTTCAGCATTTTCAACTTTCAAAATCATATTCTAGCTTTAAAGAGTTCAGAATCTTTTTTTATATGATTTTTCTTTTTTGTCTGGCTTGCAGAAGACTTTTGTTTATTTATTTACCAATATACATTTTGATAATTCATTCATTCATTTAATCATTTGCTTATCATGTCTAAAAGAGTCCCCAACCAGTCCCTTGTCAACAAATCATCCAATTTTATTTTTTATGTAATGTATTAATTTTTATTTATCTTTTTAGTTCATTCTTAACTGCTATGTCTATCCATCACTTTCTCATTTTTATTAGTTCTTTGAGTACCTCATACAATGCATTTTAGCCATCTTCACCCCTCCTGTAGCTCCCCCTACATTCACTCCCCCTTTTTGCCTCTGAACTTTGTGTGCTCTTGTTTTTCAGTGATCTATTAGTTTTCACTGACCTAACTCCTCTTGGATGTGTGGTCTTCCATAAAAGTGTGGTCAGTTTACTAAGTAGACCAACTCTTTTTTTCTCCCAACACCACCCAGTTTTCAACATCTCCTTACCTGCTAGGCATAGTACTTTATGCCCTCCTACCCTCTCCATGTTGTTTGATCTGGCTTGAGCTTGCCAAAGGCTTATGTAACTTCTATAAGTTATACAACATATATAAGTTATACAACTTCTACAACTTCTATAAGTTCTATGTGCGCTGCCTTACTTTGTCCAGAAAACAGTTTCTTTGGAGTCATCTACTGTCTTGCTCTTGTATAATTTTATGATAAGATGGCTGATTATATGAGATTACTGTAATCTTTATAATAGCATGTTATTGTAAGGAATGTTTGTATGAACAAACAGCATACATTCAAAAGGTAAACCTCATGTAGACATCCCAACTGACAAGCAACCCATAGTCCAGTGGCTCTGTTCATCACAATCACCATGCATGTCCTGTACCGTTTGGAGGTCTGTGGGACCTCAGTGACCAACATTCCAAAAAAGGTAACTCATTCTCATCTGCCTACTCCCTTCTCTTAGATGATACCCAAACTATTATCAACTGCAATACTCACCATGTGTAGAAAAACACATACCAGGTGGGAGTGCTTGTTCAGTAGCATATGAATAGATGAGTGAAAGAATGAATTAAAATGTGGCAATAAAGGTTTATGAAAAAAGCATGAAAATGAAGGTGAGGATGAATAATACCATTGGTGACAGACAGTGTTCATGCTTCCTTTCATATGCTAGAAGTTAAACTCTAGTAACTACAATTGTAATATTTACTCTTTTCCTTTTTGTCAACAGAACACCGAGGTTCTTGGTGTTCTATACTGCTTGTTTCAAACACTTTTTCTCCTCATCTCTACACTAAGAATTAGTCCACTGCTTTTGATATATTTATATATATATATATATATTCAATTTGGATGCTCTTATAAAAGTGCTACAAATGGTTTTGCTCACTTCAGCAGTACATATGCTAAAATTACAATACAGAGAAGATTCACATGTCCCTGGTGCAAAGATCCCATCTAATTCTCCGATACAACAGAAAATAGATCCTATATTAACCTTCTATTTAAGTTATTTAGTTCCATTTGCATTCTCTCTCCTCCCCGGCCCCCAAATCCTAAAGTGCACATTCTTCCTTCTGCTTTATTGAGTGATTCTCCACATTACTTATGTCATGAGGACAAGGCACAGTAATTTATATATCCTGCTAATATCATAGATCCCACTGACCATCTGGGAAGTCGTTGTGAATAAGAGAAGTTAGAGACATACAAATTTCTACTTTCTTGATATTTGCATAAAATTTAATACCATCTGAATAATAAATAATGATGGCTAACTCCCACTGATAAGAAATTAAAACAGAAATAGATTTAACTAACAGTTGAGTGCATTAGAAACAGAGCCCTCTCTCCTGCCTTTGACCACAGCTGATTAGAAAGACTGCTTGGTTGATCCTAACATCTTATAACCTCAGGCTGAGTATACTACTGAGCTTGCTTTTCTGTGCTTCAGGTTTTAGACTCTAGATGTAAGGATTAAATATACCGATACTTACAAAATGCTAGGAGAGAGTAAATATAGCTATTGCTGATGGCACATATACTGGACTGACTGGTGTCAAAAGAAAAAAATATATATCTAGCCAGAATCACCCAGGGAATCATTGTGTTTTATGAAGTCATGAAAGACAGGAAGATAATTCTGGGCAACCAGAAATCCTTTTGGATTGAAACAGCCCAAATGTGAGTTTCTGGAGGACAGAGGTCAATGAGTGAGTCCTTGTCCTTATGTTTGTAGACTAAATAATGATGAGAAGGCTGAATGAGTAAGTTCATGGGGTAGTAACAAGAGAAAGAGATGGTACAAGCCACAGATAAAGCTCTTTTCTTTGCTGTTGTTCCAAGACTCCAAACATGAAGAGAATGATGGGATTGTCTAGGGGATTACAGAGTTCAGTCTCTGGCTAGTACAAAGACTTAAACATCCAGGAGAGGCAGTAAATGAAGACACCAAGAAAGGAAAGACACAGGTTTATCCCTATAAGATGGGAGGAACCTAAGACTGGAAGTCTGCTGGGTCATCCCTGGGTCCTCAGCTTTCTAACATTGGTCTTGTTTAGATACTCCACCCTGTTCCTCAACCTTCTTCCATGTTTCTCCTCACAGCGTCTTCTGGGAACCAGAAGGTGTCACCTCATGGAGCCTGCTTTCACTTTTCTTGTCTACCCATGTCTTTCTAACTCTCCTTCATGAGTGCAAGCTGGTGCATTGGTGAAGTTGAGTGGACTTGCTGTATTTGGAACAGAAACCTGAAATTATCTGTAATACAACAGCTGCAGAGAGCTGAACCGTTACTCAAATCTTCCGGGGACCCTAACAACATTATTAGTGTGTCCACTTCACAGTTATACCTTCTACATTCTCTGCACAGGGAAGAGGGTATAAAAAAGAGAAAGTGACTTGGGGGAGGACTTGGGGGAGGTGGAAGAGAAGAAGATAAGGATGGAGGTAGGAAATATCCTCATATTGTTGTGGTTACAACAGTAGGGGAACATGCTCATTAAAGAGACTTTCACCTCTTATCTTCTCAAGTGAAAGTTCATTTTCCAGAAGAACTCTGGAGCATGTACCTATTTATTATCCACTTTCTTCTCAGATAGAAAATTGGACTTTCACACATCATTTTCGGGTTTTGTTTTGTTTTGCTTGCTTTTTGAGACAGGGTCTTACCTCAGCCTGGAGTTAGACCCACAATCCTTCTGTGTTAGCCTCCCAGCTGCTGGGATAATAGGCACACACCATCGTATATGGTTTCAACCTCTTATTCATGCATTCTGATTAAGTGTGCTACGTTGAACATGCTATTGCCCAGACCCACCTGGCAAAATCTCAAATACCCACAATGCAGATAACCACTTCTCTTTACACCCCACAGTAGCAGCTGGGTGTCTGCTGAGCAAGTCCTCCGTGGCCTACTACAAACTGGATGACCAATCTCAAAGGAACTCCCAGCACCACAGGGCAATCCCACCACATTCTTTTTGCTCATGTGTTCTTCTGTTGGCCTGTATTTTTAAATCTATTTTATTAGTGTTTTTATATCTCTACCTCCCTTCCAACCCTTATCCACTCTTCCAACCTCCTAACACTAGATAGGAGAAAAAGATGGTTAGAGGGAAAAGGAACAGAGTAAGTCTCTTTAGACTACTTCCTGCTGTTTAGGGACATAGTTCCATGGGGCAAGTCCAATCTTCGCTTCGAAATCAGGGTATCCAACAGTCCGGCAGGTCAGTAGTTCAACAAAAGCAAACACAGCAGCAGGATGAACCAGCAGCAGCATCAAGAAGGCAGCTGCTGCCACAGGCCCTCTTAGAGTTCTGATATTTATATCCTCTCATGAGTGCTCAGAATTCAACTATCTGTAGCTGGCACAAATCATGCCCTTGCCAGGGCATGAGACAATCATAGTTAATAGCTGTGGACAAACAGAAGCAGCTCCATATCCCACACCTGGGCTTAAAACAAAAACATATTCACATAACATAATTGGGTTTTTTAAGACACCAAAACTCTTACAACATCCTTCCTTTCTTTGCAACCACTCCCTGCTCTGTGAACAAGAAAAACAAAGACACTCTTTCTTCTCTTCTCATGGCAGGCCATTGGCAGACCTTTTGTTTCCAGTGTCATCTCATTCCTTCCACACATTCTCCTATTTCTCAGGGAACTCCTTCTTTTCCTACAGACATCAGTTGCTTTTAGGCATTATCTTTGGCATCTCATTCATCAAAAACAAAGAACCAACCAACCAAACAAACAAACAAAAAACTGTTTCTCTTGCCTTCCATCCCATAGCTTTTGAATATATTTGCTTCTTTCCAGATTCACTGTCAAGTTAAAGTAACATTTGGCTCCTCCTAATGACACTTCTGCCGTTGATCCTTCTTCAGAAACTCCACTGACATGTTCTTTACAGATTTTTTAATGCTATGTGAGAGTAAACAGAAAGTGAAAACTGTAACGAAAACAAACAAACTAACTAAAACCTTCCACTTCAGCTCAATTCACTATCACAAATCCAACACCAAGTTAACTACCACAGAGGTTGACGACTCCGGACTGCAGAAGCCCGCGTCACTAGCCTCCTGTAACTAACCTATGCCTTCACTTCTAATGCAGCCATCATCCTCATTTCAGACAACATACCAGCTTTGTATGCTTTTGAATTCATAGCAAAAGGATCATACTATATTCATTGTGTTGTAATTTCTAGATTATTTCATTTCCGTGGGGTTCACCCAAGTTAGGTGTATAGCTTTGTTTCCACAATTATATGGTAATTCACTGTATACATGAAGACAAATATAAACACTATTTACACTATTTAATTTACTATTAAATAATCACAGATTAGGGCTCTTAGAATAGTAAACTAGAAGATGGAAAAAATGATGGCAGACTGAGCAGTGCACGCGACTGAGAGAAGCAAAGCTAGAGACACATTGTTGGCAGCCGGTATGCAAGCACGCCTGCAAGGACAGTACTATAGCCCAGCCTGGGACACGGAGCTGCCGCTCAGCTGCTGTGGGGAAGCACGGGGCCGCTGAGGATTTCAGACAGGATGGTGGAAGCTGCAGGGTGGCCAGCACCAAGAACAGGGTGGTACACAGAAAGCAGTCGAGCTCACACAGGTCCTGCCGCAGACTCGATGCTCAACTGCAAGAGCACCCTGACTCTGAGCAACAAAAGAGCCAAGATGAAGAATGGTTTATTTTCCGACTTAAGTCTCCTCAAAAGACTTCTGAGGTCCATGCTGCCACAGGAAGCCAGGCTGGTTGATGCCCATGATGTGCTCTGCTGCGGTAAACCGTGCTGTGGGCTGTTACAAGTATCTTTTGCAGTGGTAACTATGACTGTAAGTGAGAAACATAGAAGGCTTCAGTGCCACGCCCCCCCCCAAACAAAAACAACCCAAAAACCCACTCCGAACATGAATCTGTTGAAAAGTCCTTAAAATTGTGATAAAGATGCTGAAGGCTCTTTATAGTTGATGACAACTGCACCAGACGCACATTTTCCACCTCAGCTCTAAGCTTGTGGTCTTTCCCAGTGTTCCACAATTCATAGGAAAAACTGAAATCTTTAAACGGGCATGCAAGGCTCTGCCGCTTCCAAATTCCTTCCCTCGCTCAGTTTTTCTGCTCTGGACACTTCCCTGCTTGAGATGGGAACGGCCCCTCAGCCTCCCACAACTGCCGCACTTTGCCTAGTGGGAGCCCTCTGCCACCATCTTACCTTACTAATTCTTTCTTCTGATAACTGTGTCTTCAGTCCCACAGGAAAGCTTCTCTACCTCTTCTCCAGATTCGTTTTTAAAAGTTTACATATTCTTAACAATTACCACAGCTGGAAGTTTCTTTTTTTACTAAGTTCTACTCCAATCTCCCTGGAGAGGCGAGTCCTGGAAGCTTGCTATCAGCTAGTATATTTGCCTGAAACTAATTTCAGATTTTGCAAGGCTGAAGTTTGCCAAGTAATACTGAGATGCATTTTCAATAACGGTAGTTAGGTTATATATTGTTGTAGTGGACATTTCTTGCTTTATTTTTGCCAATTACTCATTTGTGTTTCTTTTAAATTCTGAAAATCCTGATCAACAGTTTTATATATTTATACGGTGAATAGGTGTTTTCATCCCTATTTTCTCCTTCACCTCCTTTGCTCTCCCAATGAAACCCTTCTCCTGAACAAGTACCCTTCCTACTTTCCTGTCTTCTTTTTGTTAGTGATCCAGAGTTTAATTAAAATCTTGTCCAACCAAGGGTGGGCGGTTACTTCATGAAACAAGAGCAGCATATCAGTGACTGTACCACTGAGGAAAATTACATCTCCTCCGTCAGTTTTATTGTTACTTTATATTATGCAAATGACCTTAGACAACAGACAAACCTGAGCAAGCATCTTATTTGCGTGCAAAACAACTCGTAAACAATGAACACAAGGGGCACCCTTAGCAATACATTTGGCTGGGGAACTGCTTAGGAACAGGCAGTGTGCTGGCAGTGCAGGGAGTCTCAAAAGAGACAAGAGGCTTGAAGGTGAGGAGAAAATTGGTAGCTGTCAGAAGCTGACCACCATTTGAGAGCGCTGATGGAAGCTGATCCCCACAGGAAAAAGCTCTAAACACTCAACAGTGGTTTGGCATTTGAAACTAGTTGGAAAGGCATGAGAACAAAGGCTACCTCATGAGCTGACCAGACATTTAAAAAAAATCATCATTTTGAACCGTTGTCCTCTTATATTATGCAATAATGAATAGTTTCTTGATCATATTATGACATACAGCAAAAAGTGAATTGTATACTGGTGGCAAATATCTCAGTAGCTGAGAAGATCCAAAATACTTCCCAGAGTTGCGCGCACACACACACACACACACACACTTCTTATGGTCATTGCAATCTGCCGCCATTCAGATCCACTGCCCTTTTCTGGAACCCAGGGGAGCCATGCCGTCTAGAAGTGTGCTCCACAAATGGATGAGACGATTTGAAAAGCATCTGTTGACACTGGTCAACAGAAATGGCTCCAACCTCCTTCAGCACAACACTTGACTAAGGTCACAGAACCAGGGCTTCAAAAGTTGAATAAATTGTGCTATATTTACCTGACCTTTGTCAATCAATTGCTACCTCTTCAAGTATCTTTCAACTTTTTGCAGGCAAATGACTCAACAGATAGCACAGTGAAGAAAAATGCTATCCAAGGGTCCATCAAAGCCTAAAGCATGGGTTTATGCCAAGGAATAAATAAAAACATGGCTCATTAATCATAATGGTTTTAATGTCTGTGCTCTGTACACCATTGATGCTTATCTGCTGAGCCAATCAGCCTACAGTCCACACTTGACTCTGCTTTTCTGTGGTAAAAAATATGTGACTAGAGTTTGCACTTAAGAAATGAAAAATACAGCGAGCTCCCTGTCTCTCAAGTGGCATCAAGTTAGTGCGGTGAAAGCTGCCAATGCCCAGCACAGACAAATCAGCATGAATGTTCACAATCAAAAGTTATGTAAAGAGAGTGTGAAAGCAAATTCCAAACTCTAAGAACACTTAACTGATTTTGAGGATCCTGTTTATGAGATAGAGTTGAGAGAGTTGTCAGTTAATTAAATGAATGTGGCAAAGAAAGTAGCAGGTGAAAGTGTTAAGTGATTCCAAAATCCCGGCAAATAGGTGGGGTCACATGACAAAAGCCAGAAAGGTGACAAGAACAGCACAGTCTCCATGAAAAAAAAAAAAGGAATCAGGTACCACCTTATTAGTTACTCTTGCCATTGTCCTAACAGAAACAACTTGAGGATTTTTTTTCCAGGGGAGAGGACGGTTCTATGGTACAGACCACCATGATGGTGAAAGCAGGGGAGTGAGGCCTCGATCACACTGAATCAGTCCCATCTGGCGTGTCTCCAGCTCCACTACTTGAACCACTCTGCTTCTGCCTCTTCATCAGTGACTTTGGGGGCTGCGGTGTGTCACAGTTTGCCCAAATGGTTTGCTTGCAAATGTTCACTGCAATCAGCCATTGGTCTGGTTCAAGGCCGCTGGCATCTGCCACACCATCAACACTGCTTTCCCACTTCTCTGTCACATGATTGTTCATCATGGTAAAACCCATTCCTCCTACCCTCTTCTCTGGCTTGGGTGCTTGGGTGTCTCAAGAAAACTCATTTTTAAGTTTAAAAAATCTCTATCAGCATGCTTATTAGCTTCAGTTAAAATTAGATTTGTGCTTATTTCGTGTTTATAAAAGTACCTAATTAAAAAAAAAAGTACCTAATTTTAAATATCGTTTTATAGAAAACGTGTGTGATACTTCTTAAATATAACTCAAGCATGAGAATATATTGGAAGATATTTAAATTGATAGGATGTTAATAGCAAATTTTGGAGGGCAGTTTTTTTAATTTTTAACTTTAAAAAATACTTATTTTTATTAATTGAATTTGTTCATAGATAATTTTTGTAGGTACGAATTGCATACTGACAAGTCTCATCCCTTATGTCTCAGCCTCTCTCTTCCTCACTTTTTCTCTCTCTCCCCTCTCTCTTTTTCTCATTCATCTTCTATTTGTTTTGTGACCCACTGAATTTGAACAGGTCTGTGAGCTTCACCATAGGTTTGCACTATCCACTGCAGCCTGGTAGGCTGAGCAGTTAGTACACAGCATGATTCATCTTCTCCCAAAATCTATCAATAGTCGTTAGTAAATTGCCCTGTACCCCACCCTCTCTTGCAGCATAGAGTCCCACCAGAACCATTCCCTCTCTCGCTGCCTGCCAATCACCTCACCTAGTGCTCACGCAACATAAATTCTGGCCGGTGAGCTGAGAATACTCCAGATACCCATTCACAAACCAACATGAAATGGTCCCAAAACTGAACACCGAACATCATCTAGCTGGCTCACATCCCGACAGACTGGAGTAACACTGAACAAGGATCCAAACAGCCAATCCACAGAGAGGAGACTAGTTATCCACACCAAGAAACACTACCAAAAGCCTAATTCCAGATGCATGGGCCCAATTACAAACTAAAACAGCATAAATAACCAAGCCAGCATATCTCATTCACAAGTTATGACCCCCCTTTGGCATGTTCCCTGAGAAAAGCCACTTAGCCAATATAGAGAACAATAATTTCAAAACATCAATTTTAATATGTTCAAGGAATGCAAAAAGGATATGGACAGAATCCCGAGTGATAACCATGAAAACAGAAAGAAAAAGTTGAATGAAATAGTGAAAACAATTTAGGCATGAAAATGGAATTTAACAAAGAAGATACAAATAAATCTGACACAATTTTATTAAAAGACCAAATCTACAAATAATAGATATAAAATAAGAAGAAAACCACATTAAAGACACGGAAAATATTTTCTACAAAATCATAAAAGAAAATTTCAAAAATAAAACAAAAAAACAAAAAAAAGATCATTATTAAAGTACAAGAAGCATACAGAACACCAAATAGGCAGGACCAGAAAAAAAAACCTCCCCAGGCTATACAATAATAAAAATATTAAATGTGCAAAACAAAAAAGGGGGTCATTAAAAGCTGCAAGAGAAAAAGATCAACTCACATAAAATGGCAGAGATCTTCAAACTAACATCTGTCCGTTCAGTGGAAGCTTGGAAGGACAGAAGGACCTGGGCTGGTATTTTAAAGCCAGCCAAATGATCAGTCATAATAAAAGGAGAATGAAAAATGTTCCATAATTTAAAAAAAATACATTGATAGAATCTATGTTCACAAAACTTCAGAGGATACTGGAAGAAACACTTCTGCCTGAAAAGAAGATTAAACGTTCCCAAGAGGGCACAAGGGATATGTAATCCCACAACAGTTAACAAAAAGAACTCTAAGACAACACAACAAAGCAATAGGAATTAATATTATTCAGTAATAACTGACCCGCAATATCAGTGGTCTCAGTTACCTAATAAAAGGACATGGATTGGACTAGAAAAGGGATTTAACTTTTTGCTGCCTGGAAGAAACACACTTCACCATCAATGACACACACTTACCTTAGGGTAAAGGATTTAAAAAGGTATTCTAAGCAAATGGAAAGAAACAAACAGGTGTAGCTATTCCAATATCTGCCAAAATAGACTTTATACTAAAACTAACCAAAGACAGAGAAGAATATTTCATAATCATTAAATGAAAATTTGAATTAAAGGATAATAGAATTCTAAACATTTATGTGCCAAGTGCAATGGCACACAATGTCATAAAACAAACAATATTAAATCTAAATTCACAGACTGACCACCAATACAGTAATAGTGGAAGACCTCATTCTCACCAAAACACAGGTCATCCAGACAAGCAGAAGAATTCTAGGGCTAAATGACATCATAAATCAAAATGGACCTCACAGATACCTACATTCTATCAAAATACTAGAGTATACAGAAGCCCATTGAGCTTTCTCCAAACTTAACCACACATCAAGACACAAAGCAAGTCTCAAAAATTTAGGAAAATTGAAATAACATCCTGGATATTATCTGACCCCAATGAAACAAAGATAGTTATCAAAAATACAAATGACAGAAGGTACAAGAACTTACAGAAGCTAAACAACAGACAACTGGATGAAAACCAAGTGAAGGGAGAAATTAAGGAGGCTATTTAAGCTTTCCTAAAATTTAATTAAAATGGAAACCCAACACACCAGAATCTTCAGAATACAATGAAGACAGTACTAAGAAGAAAGTTTACAGCACTAAGTGCCTACATCAAAGAAGTAGAAAGAACATATAAGTTCATGCTGCAACTGAAGGACTTGAAAAACAAGAACAAACATCCCAAAAGAGTTGATGAAAAGAGATTTTTTAAAAAGTTACAGCTAAGAATATAAAGAATCAATGAAACGAGTTCTTTCTTTGAAAAGACTAAGAAAATTAAAAGACCACTAGCCCAATTAAATAAAAGAAACAGAGCTGCTCTAAATTAATAAAACCATAGATTAAAAGGGAAATGTTACAACAAACACTGTGGAAACTCACAGAACCATACACACACACACACACACACACACACACACAGACACATATATATATATATATATTAAATCTATACTCCACTGAACTGGAAAACCACAAAAGAGATTGGTAAATTCCTTGAAACATATGATCTACTATAGTTAAATAAAGGTGAAATAAATAATTTAAACAGATCTATAGCAATCAATGTGATAGAAGAAGTAATTTAAAATCTTGGGATTAAAAAAAGCCAAGGTCCAGACAGATACATTTCAGAATTCTCCAGTACCTTCAAAGAACTAATACCAATACTCCTCAATTTATCCCATAAAATAAAAAAGGAAGGAATACTTCCAAACTCTTTTTACCTTGATACTAAAACCAGACAATAATACAACAACAACAACAAAAATTATCAATCTTTTTAATGAACATCGATGCAAAAATTCTCATAAAGTACTTGCAAACCAAATTCAGGAACACATAAAAATGCCATCCCCCATGATTAAGTTGATTTCATTCCAAAGAGTCAAGGATGGTTCAACACACATAAATTGATAAATATAATTCATTACATAAGCACGCTCAAAGACAAATTCCTCATGATTATCTCATTGGGTGCAGGAAAATTTTTTGGCAGGATCCAACACCCTTTAAGTCCCAGAGATTCTAGGAATATTTGGACATATCTCAATATAATAAAGACACAACCACACAGTCAACATCATTGTCATGGTCTGAGTAAAAAATGACCCTCATTAAGCTCATATGTTTGAGTATTTGTTCCCTGGTTGGTTGACTGTTTAGAAACAACTAGTAGGAGTTGTGGCCTTGTTGGAGGTTGTCTGTCTTGGATATGGGCTTTGCAATTTCAAACGCCCAGGCCATTCCCAAATTAGTTCTCTCTCCCTCTCTCTCTCTCTCTTCCCTCCTCCCCGCTCTCTGTCCATGTGTGTGTGTGTGTTTGTGTGTGTGTCAGTCTCATGCTTGTGGACCAGGATATGTAAGCTCTCAGCTACTGCTCTATTACTAAGCCTGCCTGCCTGTTTGCTGCCATGAAGGTCACGAGCTAACTGTCTAAAACCCCAAATCCCACTGAACTGTTTCTTCTATAAATTGTCTTAGTCATGGTGTTTCATCACAGCAACTGAACAGTAACTAATACAGCACAGTGGAACAGATGGAGTCAGGATTGTTCCCAGAAAAATATAGTTCAAACGAGAGAGTAGTGTGAGCAACAAAAACAAATATCGCAATCTCCCCAATCTGGACTCTGCATAATGTGCTCATCTTAGCTTGATGTGGTGGTACATGTCTGTATTCCCAGAATACAAGTGGTAGAACAGGAAGACCAGGGCCATCCTGGGCTACACAAGATCCTGTCTAAAAATATAAAGTTGAAAATTAAAGAGCTGAATATAATGTTTCTCCTGGACTACTTTTTGTTAACTACTCTTGACTTTTTGAAACAAGGCTTCCCTCAGTAGCCCAAGCTGGCCTGGAACTCATTACATCACCCAGAGCAGACTTGAATTTACAGCAATCCTGAAATTGCATCTGTCTTCCAAGTGCTGAGATTGCAAATGTGAGCGACTCTACCTTGTTCATGTCTTTCTTTGTTTATATTCCAAACCATACTTTGACATTATAGAACATTTACGTTTTGTAGTTTGTGTTTGATTCTAGGTACAAATACATTTTTACATAAGTTATGTGTTATAAAACGTGATTTCTTAAAGTCAAAACTTTATTTTAAAACTTAAAGTAGCTTAGAGATCTTAGACAAATTTTAATTTTTTGAAACTTAAAAATCAACCGGAGGTGTTTTACATATAGAGGTGTTTACATTCTTGTTGAATATGAGGAGTAAACTTGAGAAAAGGGTCCATTGAACCAGAAATGATGGGTCATTCTTGTGTTTCCAGAACACAGGAGACAGGGGAGAAAGGTCACTATCTCTAAGCCTGCACTGACCACAGAAAGACTCTTCCTCAAACAAACAAACAAAATGCAATGGAAAAACTAGATTCATTTCTGTAAGAGAAAAATATTTGCTCTAACACAAGGGTTCTCAACCTTCCTAATGCTGCGACCCTTTAATACAGTTCCTTGTGTTGTGGTGACCCCCAAATATTATTTTTGTTGCTACTTCATAAATGTAATTTTATACTGTTATGGGTCATAACGTAAATACCTGTATTTTCTGGTCATCTTAGGCAATGCCTGTGAAAGGGTCAGTAGACCTTCCAAAGAGGTCATAACCCACAGGTTGAGAACCACTATTGTAACATGTACTTCAAGAAATAGTTTACAATGGGGTGGGGCGATGGCTCAGCATTTTACAAAACTTGCTGCTCTTGCAGAGGACCCAGGTTTGCTTCCTAGCACCCACATGGTGGCTCACAAGCATCTGTAATTCTAATTCCGGAGAAACTGATGCTCTCTTCCGGCTACTGCAGGTACCAGGCACACATGTGGTACACAGACATACATGCAGACAAAACGAATATACACAAATCAAAATAAATCATTTTTAAGAGTTTACAAGTGAGAAAACATCTAAAAGAAAATTAAACTTATTTTAATGATTAACATGGCACGTTTTGTTTTGTTTTTTAACAATAAAAAAACAGAAATGACAAGAGACCTAAAATTTTTTTAACTATAGATAAATTTTATTTTTTAATTCACAATTTGTAGATTATTTAGATATCTAGCTCCCCAATTGTAAGTTAGGAGAAGTTTCTGACTCCCAGGTGCTCAGGGTGAAGGAACTACAGTAGCAAATGGCCAGGGAGGACAGATGGACAGAAATTTTGTTAGGTCGTAAGAGGAAAACTCAAAGTGAAGGGTCAGACAACTGGAATCCCAGAGACAAGAAGATATAGTTCATTGTTTCCTGAGCAGCTTTTGTACCAAGAGCTTATTATTTATTTTATTACTTACTCTATAAAAAAATTAAAAAAAATAAAAATTCTGTGAAGTCTTAATTTTACAAGAAAAAGGATTGGGAATGTGTGGAAATGGGACAAAATAGCATTCCAAACATAAGATTTGAAACCATAACGTTAGTGTTGAATTTCAAAGTCGAGGCCCTTGCAACATTATGTAACAAGTGAGCTTGAGAACTGAAGATAAGCTGGAAAGAAGCTGGCCTTTCCTCTGCAGGGCTGCAACCCCCTGTTGGCTCAATAACTGGACTAGCAGGGGCATGATCGATGAGACAGGGCCTCCTCCCTGCTGCACACCTATCCACCTACTTACGTTCCTGTGGAACTGGAAGTCAGGGGTGGAGTCCACTAATGACTCCCGGATTTACAGCTTGTAGCACAGCACATCAGTTTAAGTGGGTGGAGGTGGAAAGAAAACTCGGACACACTGCAACAATTTCAGCCAAAGGAGTGATTTCTTTTCCCCAGGTTCCACAGAGACCAGCATTCACATGAAGCGATTCATTGCCACTTGTGCTTAAGGATAGCTTTACCTCTTCATTTTGCCCTGATGCTCTTCTTTTTCTCTATTTCATTACATGTAGTACTGTATCTATAGCCAAAGGCTAGGGATGGGTTGTGTTTGATAAAGTACCACACTGGTTCCAGGCAATACTTAGAGACACTGAATAGTTTTAACTGGCATCTCTCAGTTGGGCGAAGAAGGCAGGTGCCAGGGGAGGCTGTTGAGTTCTAACTCTTCATGACACTTGCTATACACAAAAACAAACAAAAAACCTAGAAATTATTACTAGTTGAAAGTAATCTTTTTGACAGGAATGGGGATTGAACGTTCTGTTATTAATGACAAGAATAATCAGGCTTTCCATAACTGAACAATATCAAGATGTATAGAGCAAGCACCTTGAATCTCTCTCCTCTCTTTAACTCTATCCCATAATACATTGCATTTGAACAAATTAAATGCATGTCCGCACCTCTGTATACCTTTATATCGATGCATAAAAAACTTCTTTTCTTTTTATTGTTTACTCCATATATAATTGTATACCTTTAAGAAATTGCTTAATGGATTGTTAGTATTTTTCTTGAAATAGTTATTCATTTTTTATAGAAATGTATCACTCCATACCATAGCCGACCTATTCCAATGTTGATACGTATTTTGTTTTCATATTTTTTACACTATTATGAAGAACACAATAGACAACTTTCTGCAGAGAGCTTCCATACTGTTGCTGCCTGCAGAAAGTTTCTCTAAAGTACTATCAGAGAACTAACATGTATTGCCAGTTCTCTTTCCAAAAAGACTAGCGTTCCTTCCAGGAATGCATTACTGGCTGCTCACTTTGGGCCTTTGGTACTTGTGGAAGTTTCAATAGGAAATGTGCCACATAGATGCAAATATCTCAGTGGGTGGTGCTGTGTAGAAAGGCTTAGGAAGTATGGCCTTGATGGAGGGAGTATGTCACCTTAGTTGGGCTTTGAAAGTCCACAACTTCTCCCTTTTTTAGTTCACCGTCTCTTTCCTGCCTGTTGTGGATTCTGTGAGCTCTTAGCTTCTTGCTCTTGTTGAAGTGTCTATCACTTGCTGCTATGCTTTCCTTCCATAATGGACTCTATTTCCTTTGGAACCAAAACCAAAATAAATTCTTCATTACATAAGTTATTTTTTGTCATGATGTTTTTTCATAGCAACAGAATAATAGAGCATCTAATTATTGTTGTTGTTACTATTATTGAGATGGAGTTTCTTCTTGAATTGCCAATGCTAGGTCCAAACCTCTATACTCAAATCACACACACACATGCACACACACACACACACACACACACACACAGAGAGAGAGAGAGAGAGAGAGAGAGAGAGAGAGAGAGAGAAAGAGAGCGAGCTTTTGTGGTAACTAGGATTAGGACTCAGCACTCACAGCACCACTTTACTTTGTCTTTCTCTGACTCTTGGAGATACTCAATATGTTTTCAAACGTCAACTGTTTGTTTTGCTTGTTAATTTTTGTTGTTCTGTGTTGGCAACTGAATGCATGGCCTGCATGAGTTAGAAAACGGTTTTATCACTGGATCCCTGTCGTGTAGATCCACTGAAAAATTGTATTATTTACGCTTCCCGTTCACCTCACATCCTGCCGCCATGCTTGGTCTTCTCACTGTACGTGGTCCTTTTGTTCCTTGACTTCATTTCTAAGATGCCATGCACTCCTAGGGCCACATTAAGCTTTCTTCTGCTAGCTAGAATTGCTCCCACTTGTGAATTACAATTCATCCGGATGCCTTCTTTCTACCCTTGCTTCTTTTCCCCAAAATGCTCCTGCAATATCTGTTAATCAACTGGCTGAGGTTTCCAGTCCCACCTGTTCTCACATAAACATTAACAAACTTCCCAAAATAAGGCAATTAAAGATTTTGGGACCGATGCTTTTTAGTCATCATTGCTGCTATGTGACATCTGAGAGGCCCCAGCTATTTTGCAGG
Organism: Pachyuromys duprasi; assembly: GCA_028658305.1. NCBI lineage: Eukaryota > Metazoa > Chordata > Mammalia > Rodentia > Muridae > Pachyuromys > Pachyuromys duprasi. The sequence continues at coordinate 11,158,504 of CM053752.1, forward strand.
AATATGGGAGTCATGTTGGGTTATGAGGAAGACTAAGAAGGCCCAGGCAGCATATAATGTCCAGACTTCTGAGAATGCATGTTCTCTGAAACCCAAGGTGCTCAGAAAGATTGTTCCGCCAACAATAAACATGAAGTCTTCTTAATAATCCAGTCAAAGCAGGAGGGCAGTCTATAGCTCGGAGGTCCTACAGACAGCATGAAACCCGCCTACAACTCCCAGGACCACTCAAAAATAGTCAGCAACACCCAGCAGATTCTGGGCTTCCTCATGTCAATCTTCCTGCCATGCTCAAATGAACTGTTCTTTTTCTGTCTTTTAACAAAGTCTAGTTGAACATAAACACAATAACCACCACCTTTCTTCAGATTTGTTTTGAACTTCTGAGAGATTAAGAGTTTTACAAGGACCTTCATTAAATCTGGGGTTTTTCATTTTATTTTTATTAATTACAGTTTATTCACTTTGTATACCAGCTGTAGCCCCCTCCCTCATCCCCTCCTAATCCTACCCTCCCTCCCTCTTCTTCTCCTACGCCCCTCCCCAAGTCCAATGAGAGGGGAGGTCCTCCTCCCCTTCCATCTGACCCTAGTCTATCAGGACTCATAAGGACTGGCTTCTTTGTCTTCCTCTGTGGATTGGTAGGGCTGCTCCCCCTCAGGTGGAAGTGATCAAAGAGCCAGCCCATGAGTTTATGTCAGAGATGGTCCCTGTTCCTATTATTGGGGAACCCTCTTGGACACTGAGCTGCTATGGGCTACTGAGAATCTGTGCAGGGGTTCTAAGTTATCTCCATGTTTGGAGTATCAGTCTTAGAAAAGACCCCTAGGCACAGATTTTTTTGGTTCTGTTGTTCTCCTTGTGGCACTCCTGTTCCCTCCGGATCTTTCTATCTCTCCCTTCTTTCGTAAGATTCCCTGCACTCTGCCCAAAGTTTGGCTATGAATCTCAGGATATGATTTGATACCCTACTGGGTAGAGACTTTCAGAGGCCCTCTGTGATAGACTCCTTTCCTGTTCCCTGTTTTCTCCCTTTTCCATTGTCCATCTTATTTGCCTTTCTGAGTGAGAATTGATCATCTTACCCAGGGCCCTCCTTCTTGATTACTTTCCTTAGGTGTACAGATTTTAGTATGCTTATCCTATATAATATGTCTAATATCCACTTATGAGTATATACCATGTGTGCCTTTCTGCTTCTGGGATACCTCCCACCATTTGGCTGCACATTTCATGATTTCTTTTTTTTAATTGGGGTTATTTTTTTTTAAACATCATTACTTGGATAGAGCTTACATAAGTTATCATTATCCATCAAAAATGCCTTCTTCCATTTAAAAGGTGTTTGAGCTATGTTAGTTGTCAGGAAAATAGAATGACTGATACAGATAAAATAGATAACAAAAGAGAAGATGATGATTTGTAAAGTTCACTCAAGGTGTGAGAATGTCCAACCTGTTGATCAAGGAAGTGAATTTTAAAATCACAAGAGGGAGTAAAGCAAATGTTAGAATGCCTCCCAATGCTAGGTGCTGGGGAGGACACCTAGGCTCCCGGGGTGAGCTTGTGGGCAGCATGGTTCTGCTCCTGCACAGGAAGCCAGCAGCAGCGTTCCCAGCTCATCCAAGAACATAAAGAAATACAAAGCTTAACAGTGTTTTTACTGAAGATTTTCAGATACAAGTCTAGGCCTTGGCAGCCCCAATAAACTAGGTTTAACCACACACCTAGTGAAAAGCAATATGTATTCAGTCACACTTGAAAGAGGAAGAGCTAAAGAGCTCAGAAACTCCAGGTTAGTCTTCCTCTGTGTGTGTGTGTGTGTGTGTATGTCTGTGTTTATTGGGATGGAGGTACTGATAAGAGCTAGGTATAAATAGAAGAATTGGGACAAGAGAAAGAGATCATTAATCAGTCTTGGTCAAGGTATAGTCACATCCATAATTATGACAGCTTCAATAAGAAGTTGTTGTATTTGTCAGTCTTGTTTCTGCAAGATGATCTGCTCCAGGAAGTAGCCTCCATAATAAAGAACTGTCTTGACCTTGGGGTAGATCTGTTCTGTGTGGGTGGCCTTACTGTTCCTTGTGGGGAGTCGATACCTTTTACCAAAAGCAGTTTCCAAATGCCTGTTACACCTCTTGAGCAAGGGAAGTTCTATAAAGCCTGGAAAGGACATAGTATCAGGCCAGAGCACAGGACTCTGATGACGTCCGTGGATGACAAATCCCCAAAAGGGCTCCAGGCTCTCAGATCCTAAAACAAGAATTAAGCAAGAGCACAAAGCTACAGCAGAAATAGAGATAGTGTATCAGGAAATGCTACACTTCCAGTCCTGGGGAGATAGAATAGTCCCTAAAGCATTTTTTTGTGCAAGGACTTGAACTTGGATCGCCAGCGCCAGGCATGGTGGTTCACATCAGTGAACCTAGAACTGAATACATGAGATGACGACATGAGGAATCCTCGGACCCACCGTCCAGCCTGTCTAGCAGAATTATTGAGCTTCAAGTTCATGAGAGGTCCTATCACAAAAACAACAAGGTGTACAGTGATAGAGGAAAACCTTCAACAATCTCTGACTTCCACACACATGTGTATGCACACCCATGAATATGGAGACACAGACAAAAGAAATAAAGGAAGAAATGAATAATATATTTCTGAGGAGGGGGTGTGGGCAGTAGTAAAGGACAGCATAGATGCTCAGTGGGTACAGTGTGCAAAGGATGGTGCTGGCACATCCCAGAATCATGGAGTTAGGGTCTTTGGCATTTGGCATTAGTGGAGGCTTTCTAGCACATGCTCTGTTTGTTACATGTCAGTCTTGGCCAGTATTTCCAGCCTTCCTCTTTGCCCATAGGTTTTCCTTGTAAGCTTATTTTTGCAGAATTTGTGTGAGGCCTTTCTAATGTCATTTTTTAAAATCTGTTAGCTCTCAAAGAAACCTGGGACAAATATCACTCAGTATCTGTGGCTCCTCCCAGCAGTTCTCAGCCCACCGCTACCCCTAAACCTTTCCTGCCCAGAGGCTGGGCTTTTCTTTCCTTCCCCCAGCTTCTCTTCCCTATATAACTCAGCCATTTTGGCTAATGTGATTTCTGGTTTTTCTTGGGCTCTCATTGCTCCCTATCTCTCCCCCTCCTCTCTCCCTCACCCCCTTTCTCTCCATTCCGTCTGGACCCTTCCAGACGCCTCTGGCTGCCCTCTCCCTCATATCTACAATAAAAACATCCTCAACAATACCTAGTAGCAGTCATGGCCTGACTTTCACTCATTGTCCTACTCTCCTTTAAACCCCAAAGAGGCACGGCTCCAGAAGTCTTTGGGGGAGGCTAAAGGACAATGAAAAGTCTTATAATTTCTTCCTGCTGTGGAGAATCCTAGTCCTAAGAAGGACCACAAACTCTTCCTATTCTATTTTGTGGCTGGAGCTAGAGGTTTGGGTCCCCATAGTAGGAACTGGCAAGAATCCTTGCTTCATGAACGGTTTATTCGGAAACTGCTGTGTCCTAGAAGATGGAGATTTTACAAGGAAGTTAAAAACACAAAACCTGACAAGATGGCTCTGGGTAAAGCCTGATGACCTGAGCTTGATCCGCAAAACCCACATTACAGAATAAAACCAACTCTGACCTCTACAAATGCACCATAGCTTGCAAGCATGCTCCTGATACACACATACGAAGTAAGTAAAAAAGTACAAATTTTGCTTCTGTCCTTCTCTAAAAATCTAGTTGATTGCATTGTTAGTGCTTTTCTGATTTATTGGGTGATAATGATGGGTTTTCCTACTTTTCCTTTTTCAGTAAATTCTGCTCCATGCTTTTTATTCCATTTTCTAAAGGGTTGATTGACCGCTTCATGCATCACATTTCTTTGTATTTTTCCAAAATTGCAGTTTCCTTGTTGATATTAGTTTACACTTTCTCCTCCACACTGTTAAAAATAGAACTAGGTAGCTAAAAGGAGACCACCATTACAACTGAAGTGTCTGAACAAGGCAGACTTTATTCAGTTATGCAGGAGGTGCTTGGGAAGAACCAACACAGTGAGACAGGAAGTGTGTCAGCTTCTTACTCTGACTCAGGAGGTAGCTTTTCCCCATCAGCGAGGCTCTGACCTCACAATCTTATTCAGTTGGCTTGTCTGAGAAGAATTGAAGGACAGGAAATGAAGGGAAGAAGGGAAAGAGGTCACTTGCCTAGGAGAAAAAAGCCAGTGCTCCAGGCCACCAAATTTCTAAAATAGAGCAGTGGGCCTTTATGTAAATAAAAGTTTTATTGGGTGCAGATGATTAAAACATTTATGTAAAAATCTTACAAAGTAGGGGAGATTAAAAAATTATTCTTGTTATAAACTCAAGTCATATAGTATTTAGGGAGAAAAGACACATATTTAATATTTCTTACATCATTGTGGACCTTTCCTTCTACCTCGCTCACTTTCTCATGTGTGATCTGAGTTGATTTCCTTACTTCACCTATCTTCCCCCGTTTGGTACAACCTTTAACAATTGTATCCTGAACTCTCCTTCTCTGGTATGCTACTATTTCTGTACTTATGGTTTCAGTTACTGCAGAGTTTGTGGTAACACAGTGTCTTGTTCTCCTCCTACTCATTTTTGTATTTGTTGTGTCTTGTGCATTTGTGGAAAGAGATTTGTCCAACGCTTTTTTTTTTCTCTGTTCCTTCTTATGTTTTACTTTATGCAAATTTGTTTGATGAGTCATCTTCATTTGGAATTCTAACACCCACCACTGTGTAAGAAGTGAAGAGGACTACAGTGTAACAAAAGAACCTGACTTGAGGCAATCCTGGTGCTGCCCTGTAAAAGACACTTAAGACAAAGGGTTTAGGACATCAAAAAAAAAAAAATACAGTTGAATGAAGAATGAGGATGTGTTGCTCCTAGGTAAGGTTGAGGAGGTTTATTGTGGATTTGAGGCATCTAGGAGAGTCCAGACTGAACTGGGCCAGCAGACTAAATGGGCCATGAGAATATAGAGGAGGGGTAGTGAGAGAGTACAAGAGAAGAGAGGTAGGCAAGCTGACCAAGAGAGACCCAGGAGAAAGCCAGCCAGGAGCCAAGACAGCCTGTGTAACCAAAATTGCTGAATTACATAGGGAAGAGGAGCTGGGGGAAACCAGTCTCTTGGAGGGTGAGGTTTAGGGTAGAGAGCTGGTGGCTTGCTGGGAGGATCCACAGGTACTGAGTAGTGCTAGGAGAGCTGGCCAGTGTCCACTCTGATATGTTAATAGACACGTCAGTTAGCCATTTGTCCCGGGTTTCTTTAAGGCATAACAACAGTTTGTTTATTTTTATCTATGTATCATCTATCTATTATTTTAGATCTAAAACTCATTCATGCAAAAACACAGTTGTCAACTCAAAGAAGATAAGAAGACATTTATTTTGGAGTAAATTTGAATGATCATGGCCTGAGAACATAAATTTAGCTAACCTCGTCTTCCATTGTTCCAATGTGAAGGCAGTTTCATGGGAGTATTTGTGGCAAAGAAACAACAACAAAATGCTACAAATCATGACATTTTAAAAATAGAGTGGTAGTAACATCAAAGAGGCAAGTTATATAAGGTGAAGAACTACTATAGGCCTTTGATGACAATATTCCTGGCCCCCTGATGGGGATGAAACAGGGATTTTATTAAATTTAATACATTCCAAAAAGGTTTATATCTTTTTGTCAAGGTATTAAGTCTGGCTTGTAGTAAGATGAGACAGAGAGGAAACAAGGAATGGCTATTTAATACTGCAAAGACTACCCAGGATAAGTTGTATTTAGGGTCTGCATCTGCAACACCCAAATTCTCCATAGTTGTTAAAAGTTTAATCAGCTGGTCTCTACAAATGTAACTTCATTTAGGAATTCTCGTTCTCAGACTATTAGTAATCAATCAGTCAAAGTTATATATATGTGTGTGTGTGTGTGTGTGTGTGTGTGTGTGTGTGTGTGTGTGTGTGGTCTCTCTACATAGCCCTGTCTGTCTGTGCTGGAATTCACTATAAAAACCAGACTGGCATAGAACTCATAGTGATCTACCTTCTCCTTCTACAACTCCTAGCTACACAAAAATATTTTTAACAAAATCATAGAAGAAAAATTTCCCTAATCTAAAGAAGAAATATCTATAAAGTGACAAGAAGCATACAAAACACCAAATAGGCTCAGGGGAGAAATTTCTCACAACATATAAAAACAAAAGACTAAATGTACAGGACAAAGAGAGAATATTAAAAGCTTCGAGGAAAAAGACCAACTTTCATATAAAGGCAGGCCCATTGTACTAATACCAGACTTTTCAGTGGAAAACTTTCTGTTTTCTGAAAAACAGAAAGGCCTGGCTTTTTCTCCAAATCAATAAACTACATAAAAAGGAACAATTATAAAAACATCAGATAAACATTATATTCGTAATGTCCAGTCTGTTTTTGGCAAACTTGGAGAAAGTATTCCATTATCTACCTATCCTGGTGATTCCAAAGTTCTGCACCTAAATTGCTTTCTTATTACCATCTAAGCCTTTACAACCTCTGACTTTCACAGCGTGCAATTACTAACCCTAAAATATCTGTTTACAACTTCCTCCAACCTTCATAAAACACCTTTTCAGACCCTCTAACCTTCATTTACCAATCTTAAACACCTTCTTATAAAGCGCCTATCTTAAACAATTTTACTTCCATTTCTTAAATCTTTCTTCACCTTTCTGCTGGCTAGGGTCATCGAGTTCCTTGGGCAAGTCCAATTTTCATTTCATGAGATCTTCAACGTCCTCTCATCACACTGCATCAACAGCAACCAGGAGCAGCAGGGGAGGAGCACCAGAAGCATTCTTCTTCCTTGAAGCACCCCCAATACTCTCTGGGCTCTGGCATTTATTCTCTCTCAGAGTCCTCAGAATTAAACTATCCTCAGCTGGCCAAGAGCCTCTCTCAGAGCCTGCACAAGGCAAAGAGTTTGCTGCTGTGGACAATCTGAACTAGTCACATATCCCATGCCTGCGATTAAAATGAAAACATATTTATATATCTTAAACCAAAACTCCCACCACATCCTTACAACTTAAATTTTAAATCCTCTAACCTCCATAACTTGCATTCACTATTCTAAAAGCATCTCCTAAACACTTTCTTAGATCCTTCACAACTTAAGCTTTTCTGTCTCTCAACCTCCATAAACTTTTTATCTCTTTTGTGAGTTTCTTTTCTGAACTTGGCAACAAGGAAAACAAGTAAGACTGTAACTATCTAGTCTTCAAGCCCATCAGAGACCTGAGAAGTATAAATTTTACCTACGTAAACAAGAAGTGCAGAGCAAGCAGCAAAACAAGCAAACAAGCAAACAAAAAACAACCAAAACAAAACAACAACAACAACAAAACAAACAACAACCAAAAACAAGCAAACAAAAAACCACACAGACTTACTGGCTACCTAGACAGTCACCCAAGATTCCTCTGTGTTGATGGAACATCTGTCTTCTCTTGCCATCTGACCCAGAAGATTTGACAAGTTTCTCTGTGAAGCAGGACTTTTCTATTTTGACTGAGCAGAGTTGGGCAGTAGACTTCCCAATGTCCTGCTTGTCCACAGTTTGGACAGCCTGCTGCCAGCAGTGGAGGTAAGGAAGGTTTTTTGCTTAGTGGTTAGTTTTGCCACATTTGAAGCAAACTCCATATGGAGGTTTTTCAGTGGTCATCATCTTAGGAAGAAGAGAATGAGAATGCTGCCAGGAGCTGATATAGCTCACTGTCATGAAAAGTCTTATGTTATTAAACCATCTTAAATCCCATATTCTATAGATCTCTGAAGTGTTTGAAGACCACCTATCTATATTAAGTACATCTGAATAGGCAAATGTTGCTTGTTTCTAGCTATTTGCTGTTTAACTTTGGAAACATCTGCAGGAAGTGAAATAAAACTTATTTCTTTATTTAACTAAAACAGTATCTAATATAGCTATAAGTTGATTGAATACTAACTTGCATTCCTTAATTATCCTTAGCAGCTATGCCAGTAGTTTTCAAGAGATTAGGACTTTAAATTTTATTTTTAATGAGTTTAATTTTATTTTTAATGCATATATATGCCTATATACCTTAAACAAAAGTTGAATCAATATACAGTGTGTAGAGGAAGTTTTGGCTGCATTGTGTGGATACGTTTTTGCTATAGTCCCAAGTATGGGCGGTGGGAATGCTTTGTCCACAGCTAATAGTGTCCTCCTGAGAGGCATGTATGTGATCTTTGTCAGCTGCTAAACAACCTCATTAGAGGGCTCCTGATCATTTTCAACAAGAACTGCCTTGTGCAGGGGGCATGAAAAGCATCCTGGTGTGGACTCTGAGAAGGTATAAATAGAAGCCCACAGATGGAGAGAGAATGCTTTGCTTTGTTTAGCATTGCTTTGCCTTGCTTCACTCCTAGAGAGAAAAGCTCCAGAGAACTCTTCATGCTGTCTCTACTGAATCATGCCGCTGCTGCTGAATCATATTGCTGTTTTCTGCTGTTTGTTGTTTGCTGGACTTCTGGTATCCTGATGACAAAGAGTACGATTGCCCCAAGGAACTATGTCTAAGAAAGTCCATGTCCCCCATCCCTTCTTTCTCTTCTACCTAAGTTGGGTGGGTTGGAAGGAAGGTGAGGTAGAGGCATTTAGGAATCCATCAACCCTAACCAGCAGGAAGTAGTTCCAGAGAACTATGCCCCCTCCCCCAGTAACCTTCTTCTCTCCTCACTGGTATTGGGGTGTTGGAACAACAACATAAATAAAACGGCCCTCACATGTGTCTGTAGAACACTACACCCAAACACTAAAGAATATATTTTCTTCACAACAGCTCATGGAGCTTTCTCCAAAACTGACCACGTATTAGGACACAAAGCAAGTATCAACTGATATGAGAACACATCACACCTCCTATCTGACCACCAAGGATTAAAGCTAGATATTAACAACATAAACGGCAGAAAGTATATGTATGGCCAAGTGGGTAACTTATGACACCAATAAACACCCCAGTGCCAGTAACAGATTAAATCTTGTCAGGTCATTGGCCAAAGAGATCCTATAGACATCTCCGACCATCACGGAGTAGTGGTTACTCTCCATACCCACAAACTAAATTACCCAATCAATAAATGACCTAGACAACTAAAGAAAATGGGTCGCAAAGGATTCTGACAGGGGCCGGCGAGATAGAATCTCAAAAGAAAATTTTTTTTTAACTTTAAAACATCAGAAAAAGAAGAAAACAGGAAACACATTAGGAGCCTGCCACAGAGGGCCTCTAAAAGGCTCTGCCCTGCAGACTATCAAAGCAGATGCCGAGACTTATGGCCAACTGTTGGGCAGAGTGCAGGGAATCTTATGAAAGAAGTGGGAAATAGTACGATCTGGAGAGGACAGGAGCTCCACAAGGAGAACAACAGAACCAAAAAGTCTGAGCACAGGGGTCTTTCCTGAGACTGATACTCCAATGAAGTACCATGCAAGGAGAAAACCTAGAACCCCTGCACAAATGTAGCCCATGACATTTCAGTGTCTAAGTGGGTTCCATAGTAATAGGAACAGGGACTGTCTCTGACATGAACTGATAGGCCTGCTCTTTGATCACCTCACCCTGATGGGGGAGCACCCTTACCAGGCCACAGAGGAAGACAATGCAGCCACTCCTGATGAGACCTGATAGACTAGGATCAGAAGGAAGGAGAGGAAGACCTCCCCTATCAATGGACTTGGGGAGGAGCATGCGTGGAGAAGGGGGAGGGAAGGGGGATTAGGAGGGGAGGAGGAAGGGTTTATGGGGGGATACAAAGTGAATAAAGTGTAATTAATAAAAATTAAAATAAAATAAAAATATACTAAGTGGAAAAATGTGCCCATTGATATTATTATTACTGTGAGGACATGCACATGCCAGGCACATGTGTACATGCCAATCAAGTCAGCATGATTGTGCAGCATAGTCTTCACCTGTTTGAGCAGTCCCACCAGAGTCCTCTCCCCGATGGCTAAGGATGCTAAACAAATTTTAAAGTACTTATTTATTTTAAAATATATCTTCCTTTGAGACCCATTTTATTCAGTTATCTAGGCTTTTATTGATCGAGGAATTTATTTTGTAATATTTACATTTGCATTTACTATGCGTTCTGCATATTGATCTCCTGTCTGTTTTTATTTCCATATTTTTATTATTTTATTTTATCCTTTTTCATTGATTGGGAATTTCACACAATGCATATATATATATATATTGATTAAATCGACCCCTTTTCCCTCCCCACAAACTCCTGCTCTATCCCCTCCCCCATTTTTCCCCAATTCCATGAACTCTGTGTTTTCAAACCCAATGAATCCACTCTGCGCTGTCTGCATGTGCAAGTTCTAGGACCATGTACTGGAAAATATGTAGCCTCTCATGTTCTGCATTCCTGAAGAAAAATTGTCTCTCCCTCTCCCAGCAGTTATCAGCTGACAATAGCTCCACAGCTAGTGACATCGTGACCACCTCCCTTGTCCATGCTGGAATTTTAGAAGGCTTGGTCCTTTACAGGCCTTGTACATGCCATCACAAACATGATGAGTACATGTGTTCAACTGTGCTGTTGTTTCTGGAAAGCAGTTTCCAAACTGCTTTCATATATTCATCTACTGCCTCAGGTCTAATAATCTTTCCATTCCCTCTTCTGAGATGATTCCTAATTCTAGGCAAGAGAAGTATGTTACAGATATCCCACTTAGGATAGGTCACTCTTTAGTTGTTTATTCTCTGTGTTAATATTTTTAGATGGACATCTTTGCTGTGTTCCTAATCTGCTTTATTTTATATCTGAGGAAATAAGGAGTTTTTCCAGAAGGACCCTAAATGCCAGTTCTCAGGCTATAATGAACATATCAATCGCAGTGTTCTTACAGAATTCAATACCTCTTCCTCTAGTTAGGCATTAGACTGTTTGCCAGGCTACCAGAGTATGTCAATATTGAAACCAAAACACAACTGAACGGGACTAAGGTAGCTGGCTAGTTCTTGTTTTAGTTTTACATTTCAGTCTCCAGTAACTTTAGATCAAAGCAGTCATTAGTACATCCTGGAATACTGTATAGGTTACCTCAATTAAGAATGTATTTATGTGTTCACAGTCTAGAATGCTAACACACATAGATATCTAACTATCTATATATCTATAGCTATATCTATGTATTTTTGTGTATGTATGTAGATATGTATGTCACTTTGCATTCTCCTCCATACCCATCAGAAAATGGCCAGATGTTATAAAATCACAGATTATTTGACACATGCTTTCACAACTCATTAAATCAGAGCAAGTAAATACAATGACATGATTTTAGTAAAAAAACAACAACTTTGAATCATAAATAGTAATTATAAACCACAAAAATAATGTTTTAGCATAAAATAGGAGAAGAGGAATACCAGGTTGTAGAAGCTTCATAATCAGATCTGGGGGTTCTAATCTCAGTTTACCGTGACTCATTAGAGAATTCTGGGTGTGTCATGGTGTCATTCTGCATGTTATTTCCTTAGAGGCAAGCAAGGCAAGGAGGATATTACTCACCCTACCTCATAGGGAAGATGTTTGGACTATCTAATTAGAAAGTGTAGAGGGTAATTATAACACACTATATAATTATTTTTGAATGAACATCTGATCCTATGTAATTAAATGAAAAATCGTGTTTGATTTCATCTCTACTTATTTACAATTTTTATTGATCATATTTGCTTTAGCTCCTTATGTATGTATTTAATCTTAATTCCTTTCTCTCCACACCCTTCTATCTCTCTTTCATCCCTATCATTTAACCTATTCTCTAGCAGTCGCTTTCCCGGGTTTGTGACTTTTGGTTTTGGTTTGTGATAAATTTAGTTTAACTGGGGCCATCCGTGTCACCACTGGATTGGGAATGTCTACTGGGGACTGATGAGGTCATCATTGCAAGTAGTTAGTGGAGGGTAGGACCCACTGAGCTGCTCTTCCACCTGTGCCTTACTGTTGAGAGGCCTGTTCTTTGGTCGTCCTGTAGATACTCAGGCAGCCATGGACGCTGTGATTGCAATAATGGCTGTGCCTTGTCCAGAAGATGACATTTCACAGCCTTACTCCCTAAAAAGCTTCCTGCTTTTACATTTTTCTGCCTGTTATTTTGCAGTGTTCTCTAAGTAAGCCTTAGTCGGGACGGCATAAATGTCTTCCTCCGAGCTGTACACTTAGCTGTCCGTCATTCTTAGCACCTTGTGAAACCACAAGTCCCTACATTCCCACCATTTCCTGGAAGGAGAAGCATCCCTGATGAAGGGTGAGGGACTGTGGTTGAAAGCCAGGCGTGGTGGCACAGGCCTTTAATCCCATCACTTTGCAGGCAGAGACAGGCACATCTCAGAGTTCCAGACCGACCAGGGCTAAACAGAGAAACTGTTTCATAAAGAAACATACTGTCTCATAAAGAAATAAATAAGGCAATTTGGCATTGTCAATTTAGCTAAATAACAGTATGAAGTTCCTCAACAGGGCCTCAATCTCTCCCGATAGGAGCTTTTGACCAGGTTGACAGAATCAGGCACATGAAGTAGGCCTAAAATCCATTTCAAGAACAGTTTGTGTCCTGGATAGATTTTTGTTTTGTTCTGCTTTTTGTCAATTTGACACGAACTAGAGTCGTTGAGAAAAGGGAAGTCACTAGAGCAACCGCCTTCCCAGGACTGGCTGGTAGGCAAGCCTGCCTTTCTTGATTGACCTGGGAGGGCCCAGCCCACCGTGGGCAGGGCTGCCGCTGGGAAGGTGGTCCTGAAGTGCTTAAAGAGGGAAAGTGAGCAAGCCTGGGATGAAAGGAGCAAGCAGCTTTCCTCCGCAGTCTCTGCTTCAGTTCCTGCCTCTAGGTTCCTGCCTGGAGCTCCGGTGTTGACTTCTGAACCCGGTGATGGACTGTACCCTTTAAGCCAAATAAATCATTTCCTCCCCACATTGGTTTTGGTAATGGTATTTGCCACCGCAATAGAAACTTAACCATTACTGCTAGCTAACCACACGAGAGTAATAATCCTGTTACACAAGTGGGCACGCCTTGCCTGGCAGGTTTGCATTGAGGTCGCACTGGATTCACAGCTGAGCAGGACCGCTGCTGTCCCCAGCAGTCTGCGTAGCATCCTCCAACACTGTGAAGGTTTGCCAGTGGGGAGGCACCTTCCAGGTCAGTTCCAGCTTGTTTTCTGGTATCCTCAGCAACATGATCTTATCTAGTTCTGGGGGGAAACCACAACGAATGATGAGAAGCTATATTTTAAGGGGAGCTTTGGGTCCATCTGACCAACAACTCATGAGGAGGCGTTACACACATCTTAGTTAGGGTTACTATTGCTGTGATGAAACACCATGATCAAAGAGCAACTTGAGGAGGAAAGGGTGTATATGGCTTACATATCCCCACTCATTGTCCACTGAGGGAAGCCAAGGCAGGGATTCAAACAGGGTGGGAACCTACAGGCAGGAGGTGATGCAGAGGCCATCGAGGACTGCTGCTTACTAGCTTGCTCATCATGGCTTGCTCAGCCTATTTCACCACCCGCAATGGACAGGCCCGCTCTCATCAATCACTAATTAAGAAAACGTCCTACAGGTTTGCTTATAGCCAGATCTTATTAGCCCATTTTCCCAACTGAGGCTTCCTCCTCTCAGATGACTATAGCTTTTGTCAGGTTGACATGAAATTAGCCAGCACATCCCACATAAATGGGGTTGTTTAATAACACAAGGCTTCTGGGAGTAGAGTTTCCCAGCCACACACAGTATCTCCTTTCAAACTATTTTTTCATTTGGTTGTAAGATTTCCACATGGCTTTTCCCATCTCCTTTGTTTTAAATAGACCTCCTCCATCTTTGTTTGCCTATATCCTCTATTCTCTACCTTATCCTTACTTAAAATTCTCCACCCTCAATATCCCCCTCTCTACTTTCATATTCCCTACATTATACTTCATTTCAATCTCTCAAGTCTTCTGTCTAGTTCTCTGGCCTCTATACACAAAATTAGATACTTAAGGCTAGGCTCCATATAGGAGGGAGAAAAAGAATTCTTTTTCTGGATTACCCTACTCAACAGAGCTTTTCCACTTCCCTGAAGCTTTCATTTTCTTAACATCTGAATAAAATCCCACTGTGTGTATTTATCTTATTTTCATTACCCATTCATCAGTTGGTGGCCATTTATGCAGAATCCATTTCCTACAACATGTTATGAATAAAATAACAACGAACATGGATGAGCAAGTATCTCTGAAGTAGAAACCTTTGCATATACCTCAGGAATGAAATAGGTGGACCATATGGTATGATTTTAGGTTGTATGAAGTCGACAGCCAAAGCTAACCACCACAAAGAGTGTGGTGCTAGTACAAAACAGACAACCAATAAGAAGGAATAAAAGACCCAGATTCAAACCCAAGCAATATAACCAACTGAGTTTGACACAGACGCCAAAAATATTCATAGGAGCAAAGAGAGCATCTTTAACAAACGGTACAGGGAAACTGGGTGTCTACATGTGGAAGAATGAAACTAGAGATTTCTCTCACCCTGCACAAAAATCAACTCTGAACGAATTTAAAAAGAAAGAGAAAAAACTGTTTAAAACCAGAAAGTCTAAAACTGCCAGAGGAAAAATCAGGGAATATACCACAACTTATAGGCGTTAGGAAAGACTAAATAGGATTTCAGTTGCTCCGGAAATAAGGCAGCAACTGGCAGGTTGGAACCTCATAAAATTAAAAAGTTTCTGTGCAGCAAAGGAGACAGTCAATTAAGTGAAGAAGCAGCCTGCAGAATGGGAGAGAAGTCTTTGCAAGCCACCCATCCACCAGAGGATTAGCATCTAAACTATATGAAGAACTGAGACGCGACTTCAAGGAAACAAGTAACTAGTAAAAATAAAGCATAGACCAGAAAAGAGAATTCCCAAAAGAAGAAATATAGACGTGGCTAATAAACATCTTTAAAAGTGTTCAAAATCAAGGCAGATGGCTCAGAGGTTAAGAGCACTGGCTGTTCTTCCAAAGGCACTGAGTTCAATTCCCAGCAACCACATGGTGGCTCACAACCATCTAAAATGGGATCTGGTGCCCTCTTCTGGCATGCAAGTGTACATGCAGGCAGAATACTGTGTAAATAATAAATAAATAAATAAATGAATAAATAAATAAATAAATAAATAAAATTCAAATAAGAAGTGTTTGACATCATAACCATCAGTTAAATGAAATGTTTAACCCTTTACTTCCTCTGAGGATTTTATATAAAGCTTCATATCGTTCTTCAGGAAAGAAACTGCAATATAGTGTTTCTGTTTTTCTAACTTCTTTTTTGAGAATTATAAAGAAATGAATTATTGTTGTGTGTGAACACAGAAGGTCTACTATACAAAAGTTTGTAATGCGATGCCCTCATTTATAAACACAGTGTCTTCTTGCACGCTTAATTTTAGATTCATCATAAAGATCACAGTGAGCTAATACTTTAGTGTGTAAATTATGCTCAAATGATCTCATACAGCGGAAAGTTCGTACGATGGGAAGTCAAAGCACCAAACTTCAGCAATTGGTTTCTATAAAATATTTGAAATAATTATTTAAAATTGTTCCTTCTCCCCCTCCAACTTCTTGATTACAGAAATAAAGCTAAACAAAATGAACTTTCTCAAAACACAAAACATGAAATCATATTTGCAAAGCTTTTTCCAAATCGCATTGTTGTGGAAAAACCTGCATTGCTGACATCACTTTAAAAAATGCTGCTAAGGCTGGGCAGGGCGGCACACGCCTGTAATCCCAGTAGAGGCAGAGACACGTGGATCTCTGCAAGTTCCTGGTCTACAAAGCGAGTCCAGGACTCTCAAGGCTACACAGAGACATTTTTTTTTTTTTGTCAGCATCCCAGAAGTCACTGTTACGAAGCTGTGTCACAGAGGGGAATGTTTTGCCCTCAATGGAAACTCAAACATAGGTAGTGGTCCTGCATCGAACATGTCTGAGAAGATATGATGACACTGAGTCCAGAGAATGGAATTTGTGGCAAAAAAAAAAAAAAAAACAATTAATCTACTGCATGGATTTTGGGAAATTATCTCAGATTTGCAGAACCCGATTTCATGCAGCCACAGGCACAGACAAGCCCTGACAGGTCTATTGTGTCTTAGAGTACTTGTTCCTTGCTGTTGGCCAACTTATGAAGTATGATTAGTGACCTACTACTAAGAAAAGGAAAGCAAATGCAGGTGTGGCTGTTCTTGGGTCTCATTCCGCGATACAGTGCTGTCTTCAGATGTTTGATTAGTTATTCATTTAGTATGTAAGGGGGGAATGGGCCAGTGTGGGTGGGGTAGTAGGTACAATATCTGAATATGAGTGCATAGAGGCTTCAGAATTATGTCCAGAATCTTAATGTATTACTATCCACCTAGTCTCTTGAGTAGGGGTCTTTTGTTAAACTTGGAACTTGACTGGCAGCCAGCAAAACCCAGTGATCCTCCTGTCTCCAAACCCACTACCAAGGCTGAGGTTGCATGTGTGAGTTTAGGTCTCACCAGGTTTTGTTTTGTTTTTTCTTCTTTCTTTCTTTCTTTCTTTCTTTCTTTCTTTCTTTCTTTCTTTCTTTCTTTCTTTCTTTCTTACTTTTTAAAAAAATGTACTTTGTTTAGTGGGTGCTGGGATCCAAACATGGGTACCCATGCCTGTGCAGCAAATTCTCTTACTTCAAGATATTCTTTACAAAGCAGCATAAGCTTGCCTATTTGCCTTTTAATTGGGGGGTGGGGGTTACCATTTACAGAGAATGTTAACATTTGCTCATATGTGTTTTTTTTTATTAGTTTTAGAAGGAAGTTTATTATCGATTCAAAGGTGACATCTTAAGAAGCAGAACTGGCGAGCAGAGCTCCCTTATAGCAAGAAGGGTCCCAGGAAACAGGGCAGCATTGAGCTGCTAATCTTGGGGATTTAAAAGGATTTGCAGCAGAAACTGTGGCAGCATGTTGGAAGAGGATTGAGCTGGTCATTCTGGCAAAGCAACCATGAGGCACCCAGGGGCCTTTTGTGTTTGCTTGCTTCAGTCACATAGCCATGTGGAGCCTCTCCGTAGGAGCCTATCTTTAGAAGACAAGAAAGACACAAAGACCAGCACCCTCTCCTGGCACTCCTGGGCTCCTGAAAGAACATTTTTATGCCTGTTGCTTTGAAGTCCCTGCCTTGTCTTAGCAGTTTCACATTCTTGTTCTCACCTTCCCCCCAGTCTAAAAAGGAAAACCTAAATCAGTTAGCAACCAGACTAGTGATCAGAGCTTCAAACACTTTCGCCATTTCAGGCCTCCAGTCCCGACACAACCAAGTATATTTTTGGCTTATAGATGAGGGTGTGAATCAAGGTCCTTATCTCTAAACTGCCTGTCTTATATATGCTTATTTTTAATTGATAGATTATTTAAATTAGCATACTAACTTTGCTTGTAGCTGGAAGGTATTCCCACACCTGAGCTGGGGAATCCATGGAAAGATGTGAGTTCATTTAACCATTCACTCATAGCCCTTTTCTCATTACTGTTTTACTTTGGGTGTGGAGAGGAGGAGTTGAGATTTCCTTTACCCCACAAGTCGGCAGGGTGGTGCAACCTTCATGACATTCCAGTGGCTGTCAAAATTAAGCCATTAACCATAGTGACCAGGGAACTTTGAACAAATGCAGACATTTTCTAGGTCTTACTCTTAACTTCACAGATCTAGATGTGAGACTTGGTGAGCCGATTATAGAAAACACTGCCCTATCCATGCCTTGCTTTCTGTTCATTGCCTTAGACATCGGCACCCAACCAATGAGTTATTACACATGCTGTGGAAAGTCCTTTTCAACTAATGCTTGAAGTCCAGTACGGTATATGGTTTCTTCGTTAACTATAAAAATTACTGCTGAGGAGTAAAGAAGCTAAGATAGAAATCAAATGGTGGAATTGGGATTCGATCCCTAGTATGTCCAACTTCAGAGCGCTTGCTTAAGGTTGCTCAGACTCGACCGAAACGGTTTTTATTTCTATTTCATCACAGTTTATTTTTCCTTTCTGGCTCCCTACTAACTCAGATTTTATTAGTTGTCAAATGTTTCCAAAAAAATTTTTGAAAGTAATTTTCTTTTTTTTTTTGTCTTTTATTTATTTATTTATTTATTTATTTATTTATTTATTTTATGTATATGAGTGTTTTATCCAGAAGAGGGAATCAGTTCACATTATAGATGGTTGTGAGCCACCATGTGGTTGCTGGGAATTGAACTCATGACCTTTGGAAGAGCAGACAGTGCTCTTAACCACTGAGCCATCCCTCCAGCCCCCTGAAAGTAATTTTCAAATGTTCCTTACTTCAGTAAATAGTCATAGAACCTTGAAATTTTAGGTGCTAAGAAGTATTTTAGGTCAGAAGTTTCTACGCATACTTTATTATTCTTTGCCTCTCATTCACTCAAATATTACACTAAGCTGACATGGTTTTAAAATGGCATGACATATGGAAGGCTCTTATGTTTTTCCAATGTTAAAACTTTTTGTTTCTAAGTAGCATCAAAATTCACATTTCTTCCTGACAAAGCCATTGTCCAGGTAGACAATAAAAACTTAAGCATTTCTTTTAAAAAAATGTATTTATTTTTCACTATGTGTATGCATGTGTATCTGAGTGTGTGCCTGCCTAGGTCAGAAGGCAGCATCAGATCTGGAGCTGAAGTTAAAGCTGGTTGTGAACCACCTAGTCTGAGTGCTAGAAACCAAACTGGTCCTCTGCAAGAGCTGTGTATACCCTTACCTGCTGAACCATCTCTCCAGCCCCAAACTAAGACTGTAGTGGAAGTTTTAGATATATTATGTAAATAAGATTTTGTTGTTATCCCAAGTGTGGAATGTGGAATCCATGACTGATAGGCTATGGTTCCATGTAAATCCAGCCAGACCATGGGAAGAAGGGCCTAATGCTGGTATTAGCATACAAGTCACAGGTTGCCAAAAAGGACAGAATGTTTCATTGAATGGCTTATTGTTGCCATCACAGGAATAAATGCCGTTGCTTGAGGCTAGTGTGGCATTACATACATCAATTCAAATTCATGATTTTGTACAAAAATGGCAACAGGATTCTCATAATTTATATGGAAGACAGACAAACATTGACAAGCAGATAGAATCAGAGCTAGGAGAGTTACAACGGATGGTTGAACGGTTGGGGTATCAGATCATAAATACGCAGAAACAAATGTCTATGAAAGGTAGTTAGAATTCTACTTCCTTTTATATTACCCCTGCAAGATTTAACCAACAAAATTATACATGGTAACAACTTAAATGTGATTCACAAGATTTGTGAGGCATGTTGGGAGCAGAGTTGATTAGCTTCAGAGGGCTCTGACTTAGTGAACAGGTTAATGTCATAATCTTACAATTTGGTCACTTACAAGCCTGGATTAAAAACAGTTCCAGCCCTGCCCCCTTGCTTTGTCTCCCTTTCTAGTCCTGCCTCTTGCTTTGTCTTCCTTCCTGGCCCTTCGACCTTCCACCATGCTATGATTCAGCAAGATCTTCCTCAGGTCTGAGTCTATCAACCTTGGACTTCCCAATCCCCCAAACTACAGAAAATGAGTTTCTTTATGGAATACGCAGTCTGCTGTGTTCTTGTTACAACAACACAAAGTCACCTAAGACACTTGGAGATAGCAATAATAATAATAATGTTTAAAAGCCTGTTAAACTGGACTTGTAGTCAACAGCAGTTCATCACAGTCTTAAGCAATCTCTGTGTTAACCTTAATGCTGTTTCCAGGCTTTTAATACTGTGAATAGCAAGAGATTAAGGTAAGCATACTTCTGAGTGTTACCTTGGGCTGCATTCTGGAGGTAGAGGTGAAGGCTTTGTACGATTAAAACACTTTGTCTTAGATGCCGTTCTTGAGTGTGTGGAGGCAGTGCACAGATCTCATTGTTGCAGCTGAGCCACCTTGAGTAGGCTTCAGGTTTCAGGACAAACAATACATTTGCTGATACTTGAATCATGACTAATAACTGAATGTCAGGGGCATTCATTCCTACTTAAAGAAAAATGTGAGAAGCCACAAAGCCTTTACAAAGCACCAGAGCTAAGCTGTGGGAAGGACTGTAGCAGCTAAGTATTCAGCCCTGCTCATGGAACTCTCTTCAGAGGGTGAGGTTGGGAAGGGTTGAGACACCTCGGCTGTATTTACCTTAGCTGTGATGTTACCTTCTGTACTTCTAGTTTCTTACTGTGCTCCAATCTGGCCTCCTACCTGTGAAAAGGCACCTCTCCCCTTGAAATAGTCAAAGTGGTAATCTGATCTAATTCCCAGTAAACACCTAATAGTCTATTGGTACATGACAACACACACACACACACGCACGCACGCACATGCACACGCACACACATGCACACACAGAGAGAGAGAGAGAGCACTTTCTTAAGACCTTGCATAGTCTTCAGCCATACTGGGAAAGAAATGGTTTCTCTCCAGGCAGGAATAAGGATAGCTGCAGTTAGGAGATAGTCAAGGAAATATCACAGAAGCAAAAAACAGGTTTACTGAACACATTGTATGAATAGGATTATCTCTGCATGTCAGGGACTTGGAACATAACCATTCATTTGTTTACTTATACATTCACTGATTCATATGAACTTAATATCCATATAGAAGCAGGCTGTTCATCACAGGAAAATCAAAATTAAGTATTTCCAAGTTACAGCTCTTAAGGAGCTGGCAACCTGAAACAGGGGTCCAATCTTTTTCACCTACATTTGAACTTAGATATTAGGCAAAATACACACACACACACATATGAATGTATAGTCTCTTTTTATTAATTTTATTCCATGCATATTTGTACATATATATTTCTAAATATAATTATCTAAGTCTATATAATGTTACTCATATATATGTTTTTAGGGCCTATTATTTGGTATTGGGTAACCAATTGGTGTGTTTTTCCATAGGGGAGGCTATTTTCCTCCCTCTCAGCATTTCTTAGTTGCTTGTAGCTTCTTTTGTGTAGGGTTGAGGCCATATGATCTTTTGACGTCCACATGGACATGACTCTTGGTGTCATTCTTGCTCAGCTCATGTTCAGGCAGTTGTGCTGGTGAGACTTTATGGCCGTAGCTTTTAACATTCCCAGGAGACTTAATCTCACAGCAAATTTCCTGACCCTCTGGCTCTTACAAATCTTTCTCTTCCACAGTGTCCTCTGAATCTTAGGTGTGGGAGTGTTTTGTAGATGTAGCCATAGGGACCGTGCTCCAAAACTTTGTATTTTGGTTGTTTGTGGTTTTCTGAGATACTCTCACTCTGTGGCATGACAAGATTCCTTGATGAGGGGTGGGCTTACACACTATACTTAGATTTGTGGTTATGAGAACAAGTACAAAAGAGAAATTTTAAGAATTCAAGTAAGTGCTTGAATGTAAAATGTCAGGTGTCATCAGCTTTCTCAAAAAGGTGGAATAAAGTTCTATAAGCAAAATCTGTGGAGGGAAAATAATCAAGACTACAAAAAAATACACTTAAATGGATTCAAATTATTTTCAAGTTTGCCAGTAAGTACTAAATTTGATCAAATAAATTATTTTTCTCTACCTCCCCCCTTTTGCCATAGTGAAGAATTTTACAGGATATAATTTTTGTCTCTTTGCATTCTCTAGGTCTTGCACATGTGTGTACATGGAGCATTGGTTGGTTGGTGACTCAGACACTGACCACTTTGTCAATTCTACACAATGTTACATGCTGTTAAATAATCTCACACCTTCTTCAATAAGGAAATGAAGCTTTGTCTTACAGTTGGGAACACCTGTAGGGTATTCAACAGAGAACACTGAGGCAGGGTGCACTAACTGGAGGCCTGAGTATAGTGAAGACAATGGTATGGCCCAGGAACAGTCATGATAGGGCCTTTCCCATCCATCTCAGAGATCACTGGGAAACTGCTCTGATGGAGTTGTTTATTTGGATGGGAGTTGTTTAGTTATTCCCTTCTTTGATATGTATGTTTTTCCTTTCACTCCAGTATCAGAATTAATGAAATACCAATGTCTCATGGCCTCTAAGTCATTTTACCAATTGTTTTGCTTTGGCAGTGGCAGAAGTAGGGATTACTCCTTTGTGTTTACAGTCTACAGCTGAATAAAGCCTTTTCTCTTTCCCTGCTCAGTTCTTAATAGGGCAGAACAATTGTTTTTCTGTTATTAACTTGAAAAATCATCCTGCAGTTAGCACCCATCCCGGGGCACGCCAAGTCAAGCACGTTAGCCATTCATCACTTCTTTAGATATGGGGAGGTGACTCTCAGGTTGGTACTAACCACGGGGAAGCATATCCACATCTTACATAGATTGGATTTACTTCTTATGAAATTCTTAAAGATGGAGGGCATTGTGGTGAGAAGCAGGCAAATGTTTAGGTTGCCACCACTCATGAGGTTGCTCCCAACACAACCTAGGTGTGGCTTTGTACCACAGGTCCCATCTTGCTGATTATTTATGGTAATTACACAGGGGGTGGAGACACAGTACACACTGGGAAAATAGAGTAAAATAAAGAGCAAGTGTTAGGAGCAGAGGTGAGAAGTGGAGGGGGAAGCAGGAAGGAATAGGCATTGAGCAGAAACAAAGTGGGTTTTCTGACTCTACGGCCTGATCATCTATAGTCTCCCAACCATGCAATAGACATCCAGGTATTGGTAACATAAAAGTGACTAGAAATCCCGTTTAAAGTTGTGTTCCTACCTGTTGCTTTTTGAAATGCACTCCCCTGGGCTGCTGTAGCCGATGTCAGGGTGAATAACACCTACTTGCAATCCCAGTATCCGGGAGGCTGGGTCAGGGGCATTGGGAGCTACAGAAAAGGCCATATCTCAAAAACAAACTGGCAAAACATATTGAAGCCCGAGTCCTGCAGCAAAACTTAACTGAAGTTATCTGAGCTCTCCCATGAAGTAAGAGCTTGTAAAAGCTTCCATGTGATTCTTATGAGTAGTCAGGGTTCAAGAACCAGTGATTTCCAGGTAAGGAATCAGCTAGCTACAGGACAGTAGACAGAGCAGAATGTGAGGGAGGGAGGATTCATGAGTGTGATGGAAGATCTAACTTCCTCCGAGAGCACTGGGACTGGATATCCACTTACATAATGTAACCCTTAACAAACTATGGCAGCTGTCTACCTTAATCTTTATTGCTGTTTTGGAAAGTTCTCTACCAAATGAAAAAAGGTTTTGGAAGAGCCATGCAGATGATGTCATACTATGGGAAGGAAAATTGTGTGTGGGTGCACAAGCACAGATAAAATCTGGAATGATCCCACAACAGAATTCACTGTAGTCGCTTCTGTTGGAGTTAGAACTGTGCAGTATTTGCAATTGATACATTTACTTTAAAATGTTTAATTACCTTTTCCCCCTCGACCTCATAATCAAGTCCTTTACCTAACAGTCGAAAGCATGAGCAATACAAACCCCTAAACAATTTAATATTCGTCACCTGTTTCAGTGGGGCCAGGGCTTAGAGCATTGAGCTGGAAGAGCATCCATCAGAAAGGTATTTGTGCTCCTCGTCTTGGTGGGTCTGGTACGGACAGGGTCACTTCCTTAGATATGATAACCCCAGGTTCAGGGGTCCACAGAGTGCAAGCTGCCTTTCTAGCTGCACAGGCGCCTGATAAGCCGCAGATGCCTGCAGTGCACCACAGCACACAAGAGTCAGTCCCTCCAATAGCTCAAGTGTTTTCAAACGGAATTTGGGAACCTACTGTGAATGTCCTGCTGCCAGGAGAATATTTGTCCCGACTTGTCTTGGCTACATGCCCCTGTAAGTTGCCAGTATCAGCTAAATCTGCAGACACTCCCATTCATCTTTCGCTTGATATGGCATCAAGAAGAAAATGACAGCACGTTCAGCAAAGATATTTAAAACACTGGAACAATTATGGAATAAAAATCTGTCGTTTAGTTTATGCAAACCCCCAGGGAGTTAAAACAAAAAAAAGCCCTTAACCCTGAGAATGTTGACCCATATCTACCTCCAACGTTTCTAAATGAAATTTCCTTTCATCTCCAAAGTCTGTACTCCCATGTCTTTGTTTTATGCTGTTATGATCATCTCTCAAATACCAGTTTACAAGTGATCTGATATTTTAAAAGAAATGGACATGTTCAAATAATTGTGATAGGATTTTAGCTTATCTTTACTGAGAAATAGGACACTTTTGCAACACTTAGAGAATAATATGGGACTGAGGTGAACATCCATGTTGCTTCCACACAAGTTTGGAAAGGAGATGTTGTTACCAAATAAAGAGTCACATTCCCATGAATCCCTCCAGCCTCGACTTCCTCCCTCGCTCCTGGACTTAATAATGGTTATGACTCTATAATGACCTCTCCTTTGATTTTATTTGTTGTGGTTTTTAAAATATCTGTGAATATATTTTTTTCCTGAACTTTAAAGAAATAAATAAACCTAATAGTTTTGTGTCTATATTTTTTCTTTTGTGCTCAACCTCTGGTTTTATATTTTGTTCATACTTGCGTGTACCTGAAATGTATTTGCTTTTACTGTTACAAGGTATTTTGGTGTAGACATACTGTGCTTTAAAAATGTAAACTTTATTAAGTCTTTGAGAAGTTTATGTGTATAATGTATGCTCATCATGTTTTCACCATCACTGCCCCCTCAATTCCTCCCATACCCACCCCTACCTCACCAACCCCACCCAATCTCATGTCTTTATTATTATTATTTTATATAAAACCCTCAGAGTCTAATGTGTGTTGCCCGTGTTCTCATGGGTGTGGAGTCATTCATTGGTGCACGGATGACTTACTGTTGGCCACACCCTGAAGAAAAGTGACTCTCCCTCTTCCAGAAGCCATCAACGGCCAACCCACAGTTCCTCAGCTGGGGCAGGAGCCTGTGAGGTTCTCTGCCTGTCTTGCTGGAATGCTGATCTGTTTGATTTTATGCAGGCAACCATGGCTGCTGTGACTTCGTTAAGGACATGGGTCCTGTCATGTCCACAGCACAGCCTTTTGCTCCAGTCCTCCTCAACTCTGGCTCATAGAGTCACTCTGCCCTTGCTTCCCCAATCGTCTCTGAGCCTTAAAGGGACAGTAGATGTCCCATTTGTTGCTGAGGACTCCACAGTCACTTACTCTCTGAGGTTGGACCAGTTGAGTGTTTCTGAATTAGCCACCATCCACTATACACACACACACACACACACACACACACACACACAAACCTTCTCTGACAAGGTCTGAGATCAACACTAATCTATGGGTACAGAGATGAATTTAGAGAACAGTACAAAATGATGGTAGAGGGTTCACCCCTGGGGCCTGTGAGCTCCCCAGGCATAAATACTGACCAGATTACAGTACTAGGCACACATCCTGTAGATTGGGCATTAAAACCCATCAGAAATCAGTTTGTAAACTTTGATAACAGTTATGTCATTATTGTACTCATGGGCAAATCTTGCTACTGTGCTTACCGTGTATTTTTTTTTTTTAACTTTAGTTCTGATTTGGGAATTTTAGAATTACCTTCAGGTCTCACCTATTCATTCTTCCCATGGGTTAAGGAAGATAAAGGGCATGGTAAGATTACAGAGAAGTCCATTAAAACCACTGCTGGGCCTACCGCTCTGCTGAGGCATTTACACCTCCTGTGAAACAAGGAACTGATGAGCCTGCTCCCTGGATGCTTTGCTCCTGTTAAGCTGTCACCACAGTTGTGTGACAGGTGCACAGACGAGTCTTTCTTCAAACAGTGGCAAAGAGTCTTCCCACCTTTTCAGTGGGTGGTCCTGAGATACAAACCAGCAAAGACGTGCCTTCACCAATCTACTCATTAGGCATGACCTCCCAGTCAGAGCACTGACCTCCCAGTGAGACCCCAATGATCTCCTCATTACGAATTACTCATCAGGAATGGCTCCTTCTCAGAATTAATGTGGGAAGAACAATTGCTGTTTTGTAACATTAAGTTCCATCTTGGACAAGAGTGAGAATGAACTGAAATCCAGAAATTTCTGCCATGTAACACTTCAAACTGCAACCTAGCAGCAAAAGTATAAATCAGCTTGACTAGAAGTGTTAAATCCCCAATGACCATAAAATGTGAAAGTAAGAACAGATTTCCACATGCATTTATTAGGTAAGGGGGATTTAAAATGGATTTATGTAATAATTTCAATTTCTAACCAGTACCTACCTCTAATAAACAACTGTCTCCCCTTCCGTGGATCCTACCCTACTTGAATTAGGAAGATCTTTGGGAGTCACTGGCTGGGGCCAATCATGGCACTGGATCTGGTTGAGTAATGAAACTGGAAGCTTCAGCTACAAATGAGTGGAGGTGGAGGTAGTGGTGAGCGCTACAAAGGCAGCTCTCAGTGTGGAATGGACGTGCAGTTACTGTAAAAATGGAGGGATGTTATAGTGAGAAAAAATTAATTGCAGACCAAAGTTTTGACTGAGAAACAAAAGAAGTTAATGACTAAACTGTTATTTCTGAAGTGTTTCCATCCTCTACTAAGACCAAATTTCCTATAATTATAAAAGAAGGTATTTCAAAAAATAAGTAGAAATTTAAGTTCAAAAGCCAAGATTTGTTGGTATGGTGATAGAGGATAGGGGTAGAAAAGGTCATTTCTCAATCTTTGCAGAGTCTAAAGGAGGCTCAGACATGGTCAAGATTTCACACTTAATCCACAAGGATGGTTTAGGAAGCCGTTGCAGCATGTGTGTTATGGATGGTAAGATCAATTTTCAAAGACCGCAACTTCACCCACAATAACCAGCCTGAAGAATTCAGCGGGCTGCCAAGACCTTACACATTTGCCACGTGCATCTATTCCCTTTAGTTTGGACCTGACTGTGTTAAGCCTGTTGCCAAATCAGGAGGCCCATTTTGCTGAACACCACCACAAACTAATCAAGGCTGATGGCAACACCAGGGGGATGTGTAAGCCTCTGTAAAGCAGATGGAAAGGGGAAAGCCCTATTGGTGGGCTGTTGAAAAACAAATACCGTCCTCCAACCTCCAGGAAAAAAAAATGGGGGAAAAATTAAAGTATATTAAAAGCACTTTTAATTTCTAGTAAAATAATCTTAAATGTTTTTCATTTGCGTATCTGACACAGTTTATAATCTTTGAGATATATGAGGACTATTTCCTTCTTCTACTGAGCTGGTCAAGTCCTCCTGCAGAGGGCAGTTAGAAACACCTCAGGCCTGATTCACTGTGATTGAAGATGGCCAGAACAGAAAACAGTGTGATCAGAAAAGAATGACAGCTGATATGTTGCCCCTGAGTGGAT
Organism: Pachyuromys duprasi; assembly: GCA_028658305.1. Lineage (NCBI taxonomy): Eukaryota > Metazoa > Chordata > Mammalia > Rodentia > Muridae > Pachyuromys > Pachyuromys duprasi. Next base: position 11,185,964 of record CM053752.1, read on the forward strand.
GTGTTTGTGAACCTAAACACCTCTTTGTTAATGACCATATTTGGAGAGTATTAAAGGAGAACCAGAGCAACCTATCACAGAATGCTATTTCAACTTCATCATTTTTATCTCACCTCATGATCTGGGCAAACGATTGTGGTAGAAGAAAGAAAGGCCTCAGGAATTTTACATCTTTTGTTAATAAATGCATAAACATGTATTTATGTGTATATACTCTAAACTGGCACTTGTATGTTGGAACGAGTTATTGAGAACCTCCTAACTAAAGGTCATGGACTCTCCTTTTCATATCAAGACTGAAGCTAAACAAGTTACAGTGTCTGAATTTGTCTATGATAAGACGCTCATCAATGTTGGGGCCAAGGCAGAGGCAACATATCATAGCAGACATCTTTGGTCTATTTTTCTGTTTATTTTCTCTTTTAAAAAATACATATTAAAAGCAACTGAGCCAGTGGAATAAATGTTTTAAATGACTGAAGAGCCCAACTCAGAATATCAAGAAAAAGAGTATATAAACCTGGCAGGAAAACCTCTATAAGTAACATGTTTGTCCTGTTTTAAAGGGACTCACTTGTGTGTTTTCCTCACTGATGTTTTACATGCATATGTTTTTGTGTTCCCACATATCTGCCATAGTGATTATATACATGTTGTGCACATTTAACTTGGTAGTTGAAAATCTTTTATTTAAATCTGTTTTCTTTAAGTGTGAGTAGACACTTTCAACCATTGAAATATTTAACTTCCAATTTCTGATTTAGAAGGAATCAGCCATGTGGCCTTTGGGGAGGGAGGAAATGATGTTAAATCTAAATTACAAAACCATCGTGATTAGTTACTCTCCTCTTGGAGTGAGTAAACCAACATAAGCAGCTTAAAAGGAGAGCCATTTATATTGGTTTTGGTTGTAGAGGATTCATTCCATCTGAGGTGTCCATGACAGAACAAAAGGTGCATCACGGTGGCCAGGAAGCCAAGGCATGCGCTGAGGGTAAAACTGGGCCAGAACACCGGATGACCTGTTTCCTCCATCTAGGCACCACTTCCTGTCTGTCACACCTCCCAGTAGTGCCAAAATACTGTGAATACACAAGAGGATAAATCCACTCAGCAGAGCCGAGTCCTTGAGATCTACCACTGAATACGCCATCACAGGCATATTCAAGGCTCTAATCCCCCTGGTATTTCTTAGGCTAATCAAGTTGACAGTAAAAATTAATTTAAAAAAATAGTTAAAGAGAACATTCTCTCTCAATCTCCATGAGCAAACAAAACAGTAAATGGTGTATTATAGAATTAAATTCCCAGAACTAAATTAATTTTTATACATACCACTCAATTTATTCCTAAGCATGGTAAATATTCAGGGGCTAGGCCATGTGGATAAAGCACACTTACTGGAGGAAAGCTAGTAGTACAACTGGTTGTCAGTCAGGTTGACTTGCCCTTTGTAAGTATTGTGCAAGCTTCCATTTCCTGGAGTTAAGGTCTGCAGAGGACTGTCTGTGAATAAGTGTATGGATGCATTATATCACAGCACAGGAAGGTGCTCCTATCTCGGGCAGATTCTCTGGAAGGTGCTATTGAAGTACATAGAAGAGGAAGTCAGTCAATGGAACCATTCATTCTGTAGCACAAAGAGAGAGCTGGTAAGCTAGCTTGCTCTTCTCCACATGCAGATTTGTCACTGATTTACTCTGTGACAAGCCTTCAGTACAGTGGTGTAAGATGAAACCTTTCCAGCAGGAATGATAGCAGGCTTCATTTATCCTAAGGAGTACAGGACGTCTGGCTATGTGGTTGACACAGTAAGTGTATCCAGTTAAAACATTGGGACTTGTAGATCAAAGAAAGAAAGCAATAGGTTGGAAATTCCTTACCACAAAAATAGCTCAGAAGGTAATCTTGAGAAAATGCAACCAACCTAATTGTCAGCATTAGATTATGTTCTTTAAAATGTGATCTTTGGAAACCTGAAGAATAAGAAGGTAAGAATGACTTGGTGGGGGAAGTTCATGAGTATTTTTTTTCATTATAGACTGAGTTTTTATGTTACTTCAAGGAAGTGACTTTCTCCATAGTGGCAATGCACAAAGAAGACAACCCATTCCCTGGAAGCCTTATCCATGGAGATCTTGCTTGTGTCTTAGCTAGAGACAATAGCTGTCTCTAAGAAAATACCATCCCATGGAAAATATTGGACTCAGTGTTAACAACCTTGAGCTATAACTACATAAAAGGAAAAACAAATCTTCACACCACTGGAAAAAGCTGGTTATTTTCTTACATCACATGAAATTAGTCACCTGTGATGTTTGAGAATTTTGAAAACTGTGAAGATGTTTGTTAGTGTCTGTGTGTGAGATGCTTGAGTCTTATTCTAAAATAAAACTTTTAGCTCTATTCCTAAAATGACACTTTGTTCATTTATTTATGTTTGTTTGTTTTTTGAGACAGAGTTTCTCTGTGTAGTCTTGGCTGTCCTGTAACTCACTCTGTAGGCCAGACCATGCTGACCTCAAACTCAGGTCTGCCTGCCTCTGCCTCCCTAGTGCTGGAATTAAAGGCGTGCACCATCACCACCTGACCAAAATGACACATTTCATCGAGTGACATTAATTTCTTTTTGCTTTCAGTAGTTTTTTTCAACTTTTTTTTTGTGTGTGAATTTTACATCAGGCAACCCAACCCCACTCATCCCCCACCCCCATCCCTTCATACCTGCCCTCTGCCCTTGCAACCTCTCCCACAAAAGAAAAAAGAACTCTTGTTGTGGAAATTATAACATGTGTCCCTGGGGATACCCTTTTGTCCACACTCCTTTCAGAGGTTCATCACAATGAGTCATTGGTCTGGTTCAAGGCTCCTGCTGCACCATCGATACCGGATCCTCATCTGGACTCCTCTCCGTTATCCTGTTGTTGCCCTGCTGCTTTGGATCTGTAGGACAGGCCCCTTCGTATATTACAACAGTTCACAGATAGAGTAAATGTTGGGGTGGGCCATCTCAAAGTACTGGATCTGGGCCTGGGTGGTAACTGAGTTTGTCATCCTTCCAACCTTCTGTTCTCATGCCCTCAGGGCTAGCTCACCTGCAACCCCACAATGAGGGCCAGTTCTACAGTGCTGCCCAGGCAAGGTGCAGGGACTGCTCTCCCCAGTATTGTAGCCACTGAGGGGCAGGGACAGCTCTCCTGCTCTCATGACCCTGGGGCCAGCTCTCCTGCCTAGTGTACATTTTCCTCCAAACACAATCTCCCTGGAAAATGTAATTTTTTGAACTTAAAAAAGAGTGTTTTAGCTGGGTGGCAATGGCACATACCTTTAATCCCAGCACTTGGGAGTCAGAGGCAGGCAGGCACATCTCTTGTGTTAAAGGCTATTCTGGTATACCGAGCAAGCTCCAGGACAGCCAGGATTACACAGAAAAACCCTGTCTCAAATATATAAATAAAATTTATTTTAAAACTGAGTAAAGGGTTGGGGAGATGGCTCAGTCAATAAAGTGCTTGCCAGGTAAGCATGAAAATTTCAGTTTGGTTCCCCACTACCCCGATAAAAAGCTGAGCATTGTGGCATGTGCCTGTGACATTAGTGCTGTGGAAGCAGAGACTGCAGGATCTCTGGGGATCAATGGCCAACTGGCTTTGCCAAATTAGAGAGGTCCAGATTTAGTAAGAGATCCTGTCTCAAAAATAAAAATACTTAGGTGAAGAGTGAAAGGCATCTGATGCCCACCCTGCCTTCCACACACTGCACACTTATGCACAAACATGCATACGTACACAGACAGTACACACAGACACACACACAAGTGAGTAAATGCTGTAATGTAAATATATACACATAATATTGAAGGACTTTCCGACATAAAAACAAAACCTAACTATGTGTATGCCCATAGAATAGTGTGACTATTAGTTAGAAAAGCTTCACTTTGCTGAGGGCAGTAGCGTCTGCTAATCAAAGTGCTGGGAGGAAGTAAGTGTTGAATGCTCAGCTTTAAGTGTTGTGGCTCTCCTTGCAAGGCCCTGGGAGCACAATGGGGAAAAGGGGGTGAAAAGAATAAGGAGGAAGCAGGAAAGGGGAGGAATGCTGCCTTGTGGACATGATATGGTTATATTCTTTTCGGTTTTGCTTAAGAGCTGATCGTGTTAAATACTTCATTAAGTTTTAGTTTTAAAACTTTTACAGGTGAAAAGCTAGAGTATAAGTGTGGTGCTTCCAAAGAAGCTAATCCCCTATTGTGTGGTTATTGGTGTAGAGGTGGGGGGTGGGGGTTGTATTTTTTTGTTAGATACATCATGCACACCTGGCTTTGGACTCAGAAAATGTTCATCATCTCCTCTCTCACCAAAGCGTCTCTTTAATGATGTTCTGACCAATATGATGGTTCTGCTGGAGCCTTGAGTCAGTTTTATCAGGGCCACTGAGCATTTCTCTAAGAAGACATAGACTTTCCTTCTTACACAGTTCATCTGCCATGAGGATATCAGACATGTCAAAGATGACGATAACAGTTCTCACCTTTGGAAAAGGGAGCAGATTCAGCAGTAGCACCAAGACTCCTGAGTGAACAGGGCTGTGACAATTGCTATTAGTATGATTATCCTATATTGTATGTCTAATATCCACTTATAAGTGAGTATATACCATGTGTGTCTTTCTGCTTCTGGGATACCTCACTCTGAGACTGATACTCCAACCAAGGGCCATGCATGGAGATAACCTAGAACTCCTGCACAGATGTAGCCCATGGCACCTTATTGTCCAAGTTTGTTCTCTAGTAATGGGAAAAGGGACTGTCTATGACATGAAGTCAGTGGCTGGCTCTTTGATTACCTCCCCCTGAAGGGGGTGCAGCCTTACCAGGCTACAGAGGAAGACAATGCAGCCACTTCTGATGATAGACTAGGATCAGATGGAATGGGAGGAGGACTTCCCCTATCAGTGGACTGAGAGAGGGGAATAACATTGCTTAAGATGATGATATCTTTGAATTCTGAGATGACTATTAGTGAGGGCCCACACAGGCTCTTCATCAGAGACAGGATGGTACCCCTTTTATGGTCCCATGAGTCTCTTCTGAAGTTCCTGAAGCAATATTGGTCAGAAACAGGCTTTCTGGAACAAGTGGGAGAGAAGTTAGGATTTCAGGAACTCCCCTAGTCTAAGAATGAGCTCTGTTCAACAATATAAGAAGGTATATATCCCATGAGGGTATTTTCCTGGTGGTCTAAGAAGCCTGAAAACACAGGACTGGTTGTGAGCTATTCATACCTTTGATTATTTCTTCCAGGATAGGGGTGACCCCTATGGCTGGTGCTTGTGAAGTCACATCAGTGATGAATTAGGTGATATCCCTTCTCTTTAAGGCCTGCTCATCTTGGCCTTCCAGGAGCTCCAGGATGCTGGCCATCATCTGTTATCACCTCACATATGCATCTTTGCCTATGTACATTTTCTCAGCCTGTTTTCTAAGGTGCTTTCTTCAGTGCTGGAATCCCTGATGGCATCCTAGAAATAAACCCCCAACCATACTCCTCTGATGAACCCAGGACATCATCAACAACAACAAAGAATGTAGAAGGAAGACTAGTTGAGAAGAATAAGCAATCAGTGAGAGTGGGGCAAAAGAGAATGGGGGCAAATATGATCACAGGAAATTCTATACATGTGTTAAAATAATAATTAAACTCATTTTAGTATAATTAATATATGCTAATAGAAACAGAAAAATACTTTTTTTTAAAGCAAGAAGGTCTAATCTGCTGGCATAAAATGTCTTGTGCATCTCATAGACTAAGTTTTTCTGAATTTCCTAAGAACACGATAAACAGGTCACCAATATTTTCTTAAGCAAAGATAGCACTACAGTGGGTTGAGTTACTGCGTGAGATACTTTGGAGGAACCAAATAAGAAAAATTTTTCCTTGGTTCATTATGGTCAGATGATGTAACATCTTAATAGGCTGTCCACCTTGTCTGGTAAGATCAGTTTATCTTTTGAGTTCTGGGATGACAGCTTGGGTTACCAAAAGGAAAAAAAAAGTGAAGTCTAAAAACCTTTTAAGTACACTGTACAAGGAATTTAGAAAACAATAGCAACATTTTAATATCATAGCACATAAAAAAAAATCACTATCCACCCCCTCCCCCCTCCCAGTGGCGTTTACTATGTCGGAGTCTGTGCTATGTGAAGCACACAGTTGTGTTGGTAAAGCTTTGCTGAACAAGAGTTCGCAATCAACAAAGGGAGAGTCCTTGTAGACTTGCAGCTCTTATTAACATTGTGCAACCAGATGATGAACCTTTAAGGAAGCCTTCTGGAAACTTCTTCCACTTGACAAGGACCTGCTGCATTTAGTCAACTTGGAAGAATCATCAAGTGAATCATCTATATTCAGGAAGGAAACCACTTTGCTGCAAAGTAGGCTGCTGGACTGATTCCTGAATATGCTTATAGGGAAAGGAGGATAAACAATGTAAATGAATCTCACATTTCATTAACACTCCACCTGTCCTGGGCCATCTCTCTCTTGCTTTTTTTTTCTTTTTTAATTTATTTTTTATATTAATCAGAGATTACATATATATATATATCCCAGCCATAGCCCCCTCCCTCATTCTCTCCTAATCCCACCTTCCCTCCCTCATCTCCTCCCTGCTCCTTTCCAAGTCCACTGATAGGGGAGGATCTCCTCCCCTTCCATTTGACCCTAGCTTATCAGATCTCTTCAGGACTGGCTGCAATGTCCTCTTCTGTGGCCTAGCAAGACTGCTCCTCCCTCGGGGGGGGGGGGAGGGAGGAGGGTCAAAGAGCCAGCCATTGAATTCATGTCTGAAATAGTCCCTGTTCCCCTTACTAGGGTACCCACTTGGATACTGAGCTACCATTTGCTACATTCAAGCAGGGGTTCTGGGTTATATCCATACATGGTCCTTGGTTGGAGAAACAGTCTCATAGAAGACCCCTGTGCCCTGATATATTTGGTCCTTGCGGAGCTCCTGTTCTCTCCAGGTCATACTAACTACCCCTTCTTTCATATGATTCCCTGTACTCTGCCAAAGGGTTGGTTATGTGTCTTAATATTTGCTTTGATACACTGCTGGGTAGAGTCTTTCAGAGGCCCTCTGTGGTAGACTCCTGTCCTGTTCCTTGTTTTCTCCTACATCCAATATCCACCCCATTTATCTTTCTAAGTGAGGACTGATCATCTTACCCCGGGTCCTCTTTCTTGTTTATCTTCTTTAGGTGTATAGATTTCACTATGTTTATCCTGTCTTATAGGTCTATATAAGTGAGTATATACAGGGTATGTCTTTCTGCTTTTGGGATACCTCACTCAGGATGATCGTTTCCAGGTCCCACCATTTGCCTGCAAATTTTATGATTTCCTCCTTTTTAATTGCTGAGTAGTATTCCATTGTGTAAAAGTACCACAATTTCTGTATCCATTCCGCAACTGAGGGACATCTGGATTGTTTTCAGGTTCTGGCTATTACAAATAAAGCTGCTATGTGCTCAGGATTCGCAGATCACACACTTCATGAAACTGCCTTTGCTTGGTATTTGCTCCAAGTATCTTTTCTTGTTTGTTTTTACTTTGAAACCACAAGCCAGCTTTTGACATCTTGAGAAATTATTATTATTATTATTATTATTTAGTTTAGAAATACAGACAAGGATCAGTTTTTATGGCTCAGAGTCTAAATACACAGTTTCTTCCCTAAGAACATGCACCTTTAAGAAAAAAAATCATAGAAAATGAGGAATATTCTTGAAGAATGAGGATTTTTTTCAATTTCTATTTTTAGACCATAAAGAATGTAGAGTTCGGGAGCTGGAGGGATGGCTCAGAGGTTAAGAGCACTGGCTGCTCTTCCAGAGGTCCTGAGTTCAATTCCCAGCAACCACATGGTGGCTCACAGCCACCCACAATAAGATCTGTTGTCTTCTTCTGACATGCAGGTGTACATGCAGATGGAACATTGTATACATAATAAATAAGTAAAATATTAAAAAAAAGAATGTAGAGTTCAATAAACATGCTCTAAACTTTATGCTGTCTATTTGGTATAAACTGATAATTATAGCTTAAAGATTAGTAGAAATATAATTATAAGGTAATTCTGGTGAGGCCAAGAAGCTCTATTTCTATAGTGCTATGAACCAGTAAGCACTTTAGGGGAATTATTCTATTTAACCATCCCTATTTCTTTCTGTATACAGTATATAGACTATATTACTCTCATTGTATAGATAAGGAAACTGGACATTTCTAAAAATTTTCTCTAAGGTCATATTTGTACTGAATGGCAAAACTGGGTCTATGCTTAGATCTAGCAATTCTGTTATACTGCTAATCAATATCTTAAAGTATTCTGGGAACACAGCCAAGAAAAAAAGGAGAGATAAAGACATTTCACCAAGTCACACTGCAGCAATGTGACTCAAGGGGCTTTGCCATGGTCTTTTGACTAAAACTAAAAACTATCAGCTAAAACTTCCTTCTACTGTCTAGGCTTCAGATTCGAGCAGGGAGAGTAGGTGGTTTATACTCCTCTCAACTACACCACTACTGCACTACTGTTAAATGGGAACGTCTTGCGGGTCATGTTGATAACAAGGGTCATAGGGTTCACAGCTGGCTTAAGACTGTTGACATCTTTTCTTCCCTTCAGAAATTATGAAACCTAGCTGGAATGGGGAAGGCTTCCATCTCAGTTCCAGCTTGAGTTCTTTATGTTGTGCCACCAGGAAGTGAAGTGTCATCATCAACAGGATCTCACTACCTAGTTCTGGGCCCAACCAAGAGGAATTACAAAAGACTGTATTGTTCTGAAGACCTGGGCTCCCTGACAAGTAACTCATGAGGAGTTATTACACACTGGACACTGGACTTTTTTTTACTTAACAACCACAGAGTCAAGAGAAAACAAAAAAGACTAGTAGGGTATTATTCCTCTTCTTTTCGTTTTTGTTATAAGATTGAAAGTCTCCATGTAGAATTTTTAATATTCCCTTTATCTTGGTTAACACTTCTTTCCCCTCACCCTCAATCATTTACCTGAAATTTTCATTTTTATTTATAGATGAATGAAATTCCATCATGTATATGTACAATGTTTTCATTGTCTAGCCATCAACTGACAGGCATCCAGGCATATTCTATATCCATGCTACTGTGAATTGAGTGGCAGTATAAGCATAGATAAGCAAGTATCTTGCTTGATAATAGGATATAGAGTTCTTTGAGTCTGTGCCCAGGAGTGGTATAGGGGGGTGATATAGTAGTTATTATTCCTAGTTTTCTGAGCAATTCTCATACTCATTCCCATAGAAGTTGCACCAGCTTATACCTCATCAACTGTGAAGAGGGGTTCCTCTTTCTCTACCTCACATACTGGAGTCAGGTCTATGTTGGTCAACTATTCCTGAACCTGAGGCTACCCTGGAATGATCTATACACACAGTGCAGTCTAATGGACAAAACTGATGTTCTTTCTCACAGCAGATATAAGGGACAGTTCAGTTGTTAACCTTTACCCTAATGGCTAGTTATTTATTCATTCATTTATTTTTGGACCTAAAATAAAACCAAATAACAGTTGCCTAAAGAAAAAATGTAGCAATTAATGACTGCTAATAATAATCTACTATATTCATAGATTAGTGCCTTGTTCAGCCATCGTCAGAAACTTCCTCCTGCAACAAATGGAGACAAATATAGAACCACAGCCATTATGCAGCGAATGAGAAACCTTGGAACACTCAGCCCTTCAATGGGATTTCTCCATCAAATCTTCCCCTCAGAGCTCAGGGACTGTCACAGAATAGGAGGTGAAAAGAATTTAAGAGCCAGAGGGGTTGGAGGACACCAACGCCTTCTAAATCAACATTGTCAAAGTTCATATGAACTCGCAGAGACTAGGTTTGCATGCACAGGACCTGCACAGGTCTGGTCCAGGTCCTCTTCTATACACTATACTATACAGTATAGCCGAGTGGGTCTCTGATTCTTATGCCTTCTCTTGGGCCCTTTCCTTCTGTTTGTTTCTTGTACTACTTTGATGTGATACTTTTTGTTTTATCTTATTGTATCTTAAAAAGATGAATGAATGACATTTGATTTCTAGATGATAGCTATTCTGATTTGGCTATAGAATCTCAAAGTAGGTTTGATTTTCATTTTCTATTGGCTAATGATGGTTTAAACCATTTTTAGTGCTTATCAGGCATTTGTATTTCTTCTTTTTATTATTCACCATTCAGATTTGTAGCTTACTTTGGATTGGCATGTTAGTTTTCTTGATGTTTTGATTTTTGACTTCTTTGTGTGTTCTAGATAATAACACTCTGGAATGAGTGGCCAGTGAAGATGTTCTTCCATTCAATCGGCTGCCCTTATTCTTGATTATTTTCTTTGCTCTACAGAGTCTTTTAGATGTCATAAAATATCACTTGTCAATTGTTAATCCTGTTTTCTGAGCAAGTCCTATTTAGAAAGTCCTTACCTATGATGTGTGCTGCAACATATTACCTGCATTCTCTTTTAGCAGTTTCAGAATTTCAGGCTTTATAACAAGGTTTTTTATTGAGTTGAAGCTGGATTTTGAGTAGGTGAAAAGGTAAGGCTCAGGCATTATTTTTCTCTATATAGACATCCAGTTTTTCTAACACCATTTGTTGATGATGCTCTCTCCTCCAGTCTATATTTTTGGTATCTTTGTAAAATCAGGTAGTTGTCATTGCAAAAGCTTAAGTCTGACTCTTCTATTCTATTCTATTGCTTTTTGTCAGTGCCATGTTATTTTCATTGCAATAATTCTAAAGCATAAATTTGGATAGGTTATATTTTTCTCAAACTGCTTTGTATATCTGGGGTGTTTCATACATTTTCAAGAAATTTTAAGGATTATTTTTCTATTCCTGCAAAGAATAACATGGAGATTTTGATTGGGAGTATATTGAATCTGTAAATTGCCTTTTAAGGTCATGTTCACAATATTAATTTTAACAATCCATGATCACATGAGGTCTTTTAATCTTCTAGTGTCTTCCTCTATATCCTTCTTGAGAGCCTTCAAGTTTTCATTAACAGAGCATTATTGGTTAGGTTTACTTGGAGTATTTTAATTATTTTGTGGGGGCTATTGTAAATAGGTTTGTTTTCCTTCTTTTTCCTCAATGTATCTGTCATTAATATACGGAAAGACTACTGATTTTTGTATGTTAGTTTTGTATTGTGCTATTTTGCTAAAAATGTTGATCTCTTCTAAGAGTTTTCTTGAAAATTCTTTAGGGTCTCTCATGTAAAACATCATAGAATCTGCAAACAGTAATACGTTCACATTTTTTCCACATTTGTATGCTTTTGTTTACTTCTCTTGTCTTACTGCTTTAGCTATGATTGCAAGCACTATATTGAATAAAGATGGAGGGGGCAGAGAGGTTCTGATTTTAATGAAATCACTTCAATTTTTTCTCCATTAACACCATGTTGACTTTGGGTTTGTCACAAATAGCTTTTATAAAACATTGAAGTATGTCCTCTCCAACCTTGTTCTCTATAGGACTTTTACCATGAAAGGTGTTGAATTTTACAAACTCTTTGAGTAAACAGTTAATTAATTTAATTCTTCCTGGTCCCTGCCTCCTTTGAATATAGACACTTACAACTATAGATTTCCCTTTTGGCCAGTTTCATTGCATACAATGATTTTAGTATGCTGTGTTTTAATTTCAAAAATTTAGAAAATACTTCTTCTTGATTTTTTCCAATGATCTTGTTCAAGGGTATGCTATTTAATGTCTATAAGTTTGTGGTATTTGTGGGGTTTTCTTCCACTGTTGGTTTCAATTTTTATTCTATTGTAGTCAGACAGAATACATAGAGTTATTCCAGGTTTCCTAAATGTGTTGAGATTTCATGTTTCAATAAATGATCTATTTTTTAAAAACGTCCACAGGCTACTGAGAAGAATGTACATTCTGTAGAATTTGGGTAGAATATTATATAAATATCAGGTCTATTTGTCCTATAATATCATTTATTTCTACTACGTCTCTAGGTTTTTTGTTTGTTTATTGTTTTGGTTTGGGGGAGGGGTTCTGGATGTCTTGTTCATTGGTGAAAGTGTATTCCTGAAGTCACCTGCTGTTACTGTTTTATTGTCAATCTGAGAGGTAATATTATTGTTTCCTGAAATTGAATGCACCTGAGTTTGGTGTGTCTTTGTTTATAACTGTAACATCTTTTTGATGGATTGTTCATTTTTAAGCAGAAAATGGCCGTATTTTTCTCTTCTGGCTCATTTTTTACTTAAAGCCTATTTTGTCAGGTATTAGAATATACTTGTTTCCTGATCCTATTTATTTGGTGCTTTTTCCATTTTTCCACTCTAAGGCAGTATCTGCCTTTGAAGGTGGAGGGTTGTTTTCTTTTAGGCAATGAAAGTATACTGTATTCTCATCCAATCAGCCAGCCTTTATCTTTTGAATAGGGGATTCAGGCCACTTATATTCAATGTTTTTACTGATATACGTGCACTAGTTGCTGTCTTTGTGCTGATTTTGTGGTGTTTGTTCCCACATGACAGTCACCATTGTAGCATCCTTTTTGTCCTTTAGCTTCCTGGTTGTAATTATCTTAATCTTTGGTCTAAAACATGCCTTCCAGTACTCTCTGTACAGCTCACCAGATGGTCAGAAATTCCTTTTATCCATTTATTATCATGAAGATTTTTCTTTATTTTGAAAATTTTAAAGTAAAATTTAGAGTTATGTATGTACATGAGTGTTTTTCCTGCATGTGCACGTCTGGTACTCATGAAGATCATAAGGAGGCATTGATCTTCTGGAACTGGAGTTACACATCGTTTCTAGCCACTATACGAACGCTTAGAACTGAACCCAGATCCTCTGTAAGAGCAAGCCATTCTTGGAAACTGACTTCTAGGTAATCAGTGTTTGGAGAAGTCAAGGGCAAGAAATCCCATTTAAAGTATTTCTGACAAAATTCATTTAAGTAGCAGTAAATATTAGGTTTCAATACAATTCCTTCTTAAAAGTATATCTACAAACAAAGATAAAAAGTGAAATAATTATTCTTTATTGCATACAAGTGGTCCTGGAATAAAAAAAAAAGAACACACATTCTTTTTAAAACGATAAGTGAACAATGAGTTACAGTTATAAGGCTGATTTTTTTAAGCAGTTATGAGAAGATAAACATTCATTACAAATTAGTTTTTCATATGATAATTTAAGTATGATCTGAATTATTAAGTTTTTTCACATTAATGCTACAAATAATTTTAGGAAAGCACATTTAAATTCTTTTACACTTATTTATTTTATTTTATGTTTGTACAGATCTGGTGGGAGCCATCACTTGGAAATTAGGATTCAAATCTGGGTCCTCTGCAAGAGCAAGAAGTGCTCTTAAGCTCTAATTCATCTATCCAGCCCCAGGAAGGCTACTTTGAGAAAAAATTTCTAGTTCTTCATTTCATTAAAAGCATTTGCAATTTACCCAAACTTCAGACCTTAAGATGGACTTAGAGGGTAAGTTGAAGCCATAGAGACAAATCTTATTAATACAGATTTTAAAAATAATATAGAGTAACCTATGTTAAAAGAGCGTGGTAGCTTATACTTGTGATTTCAACACTCACAAGAATGAAGCAGGGGGGTTGGTGTGAGTTTTAAGCCAGTCCCCAGAAGAAATCCTTTTCTCAATAAAATCTCCACCCACAAATATATATATTTAAAATAAAAGAGAGGTATTTTGATATAGGTTTCTAGGCAGCACATCAGTGAAAATAAGGGGAGTATGTTGCAATGAAAACTTGATCAGTTCACATTTCTGAAAGACTGGGCACCTAGGCTTCCAACTGAGGGTACAAATATTTGAGTGAGTAGTTCATGAAGAACTCAATCAAATAACTAGAATATTGTTGAAAATAAAATGGTGTCAGGATAAATATCATTTACTATTAGCCATATAATTATCATAGCGGCATTATTTAACCCTCTTTCACAATAAGACACAGACACCTGTTAGATTTTATAATTACATTATTTACCTTGGGCTGGGCAGATATTTCACCTATGCTGTTTCAATAATCTATGCTCTCTCACCATCTATCTCTTAGCCCCCATCCAATGCCATCCACTTTAATCATTCTTATATGGGCTTCCTTCCACCCATAATCTTATAAATACTTGCTTGTATTTTTCTTCTGGGCCTTTCCATGCCATTATTGGAGTCCTTCCTTCCGGCCCACATGGTACTTTCTCTACGCAAACACATTATAGCCTCCTTCTTCCACCTCTCTTTCCATCTGCCTCTTGCCTTCCCCTGATTCTTCTGAACCCAAAGCCCAGGAACTGTAGCCACGCCTACCCGACTCTGCCCTGCCCAGGTATTATGCCTTTTAATCAACTAATCAGGAATAATGTCTTAGGCAGATCTATACAACAAGGATAGGGCAGTAATCAGACCCTGAGGGACAGTAACTAGCATCAAAATATGAGCATCAGACCAACTCCCAACCCTAGTAGAACCTAGAGCTGAGCTTTTATTAAGAACTTACTCATCATGGTGGAGCAGGTACTGCTTGTCCAGGCTGGGCTGATCAGGATGCAAGGTATCACAGTAGAAGAGAGAGAAGAATGAAGCTATTATGATGATGAAAGGGATGGCTCTGTGTGCTTTAGATTAAATAAATAATGTAATTATATCACATTTATCAAAAGGATTAAGACCAAGAGCATTCAGCAAAAACCAAAACATACAATTACTCTAATTACATATACGATGAGCAGAAATAAATATTAACATTGTTCTTCCTTTTAATTTCATTATTAAGACTCATAAAATAAGTAATTAAAGACTTTCTCATAAGCATCCCTCAACTCTTCCCCATAGTCTCTTCTTTAGAAAACTGGCTTTTCAGTTCTGAATCTTACCATAGTTCCTTGGGTAAGAAAAATGTCAAAAAAAAAAAAAGTACATAACTAGCACGTCTTCACCTGCTTTTGCTGGTGTGACAAAACATCTGTTTCTAATAGAAATATATTTTCTCACTTATGGAGGAAGGAAAGTTTAAGACCAAGACACTCCTTCTGATGTGGGCCTTCTTGTGTCAGAAGATGATGAAGGCCTCACATGTTAAAGGTGCCAAGAAAGAGAAGCGAAAGGCAGACAATCAAATGCACAAGAAGAAACAAATTCACCCTTTCGTAATGAACCTGCACCAGCAATGAAGACATCAACCTGCTCGTGAGGGCAGAGTCCCTGGCAACACCTGACAAAGAATCCTCTTCCTCAAGTTGTCACAATGACAGTCTAATTTCAGCATGAATTTTGGAAGGGGCAAAGATATCATCCATAACAAAGTAGATTGTGCTTGTGATAGGACTGAGTGGTAATATGCAAGGTCACCATAGCTTGTTTAAGTGTTCACTTATCTTTCAAAATAGTTTGAAACAGGAACAGGTGCTACGCATCAAGGCAGTCTAGATTCTACATCAAAAGGGATCAATAGGGGAACTTACATTGTGTTTTGAAGAACTTGTTCTCACAATTCCTGAGGACAGACAAATCTGAAATCTGTAAGGCAAACCTGAGAAGAATAAAGTCAAGCCTAATTTCTGTTTTTGAAACATAAATATTTTTTCTGCAGAGAAATTCTTTGCTTTGCCTGTCAGACTTCAAAAGATTAGAGGAGACTCATTCACCGTACCAAAGGGCTTTCACTTACAGTCAAGTGATTGTAAAGTGTCAAGTTTGTTTGCTTGTTTTTCTATGTGCTGTGGGATAAAACAGCAGCTCAGTAAACTTAAGGAATCTGGATAAATCACTGAGTTAAGAGTTTGCTAGTTAAGAGTTTTCCAACTCCATTTTACTATCTTTCTCTTGAATATTAGTAGGAGGTCTCTTACCATTTAACAGGAAAATTATGCTAACCACAATGGACTTGTTTTCAATGTCTCATGATTATTTATATATAATCTATTTTTTTTCTTGATTTGGAAGATCATTTTCTTGGTCTGACATTTGCTCACTTCATCTAAGCTGTATGATCCCAAAGAATCCAACAGTTTAAAATTTTATTTGTTCCATGAAGATATACAATGTTTTCCTCACTGATACTACAAAGAGCGTTAATTCAGAGGTCAGGAAAGTGGTTGGCACAGACAAAATTAAGATACTCAAATTATAATGTGTTGAGTCATACAGTGTGGAACTAGAGAAGAGAAAGGGAGGCATTTGCCACAGTTAAACCACGTTACAGGAGGAGCATCACACTGCCGGAATCCCTTATGCGAAGTGCACATTCTGCTCCCCTACTTTACTGTATTCAAATTCTTGGCTGTTTATATGATTTTGAAAATCAGAGTTGGCCTGGTAAGATGCTTCATTGGGTTCAAGTACATACTGCCAGGTGTGACAAGCTGAGTTCAATTCTTGGGACCCACATGATGAAATGAGAACTAACTCCTGCAAGTTATCCTCTGACTTCCACATGTATGCCATGGTGTTCACATGTGTGAAACCCCAACCTATATCCAAATAAATAAATAAATGTAAATGTAAATATGTGTATATGTACTTTAAAAAAAGAAGAAAGTGAAGAAAAACAGAGCTAAGAAACTCAAGAACAAACACACAAGACATAATTCAGCAGGCCAGTAAGCCCAATGAGCCACTACAGTTTTTGTTTGTGTTTCTTGGGCTGAGAACACACACAGCACCAACAATCATGGTGTGTTTCCACAGTCAGGACTGTGAATTAGTTTTTATGTCTCTTCTGTCTGTAAATATAACACTTTCTCACCATCTTTTCTATTAACTCTGTCTATGACCTAACTATTGGTAATTTACTCTTGATATTTTATTTCCGCATTATAACTTTGCCTGCCGCACATACTCCTTATTTACTTATTGTTTATATTTTTACACCCTCCAAGCATTGCCTTCAAATCATAATCTAATAGTTTATTTATTGTTTATGCCCTACATTTTCCAGAATTTTACCCATAGTATTTATTTTGTCTTTTCTAACATAATATAATTTAAAATTAATTTATATGTCACACCTTTGAAAGAAATGATCACAAACTTTATAAGCCTGAAGCTCGATAAGTGATCTTTACAATCTATCATAAACTACAACTTCATTTTGAAATTTTACCTATCTCAACTTGGACTCAAAGCCAACTATAGATACAAGTATAGATTACAGTATGGTTTTTGCACTTGCATAACTCCAAGTAGAAGGAGAATAAGCCATTACTATCACAGAGAATCCTGCTGCAATACTCAGCAATGTAACAGAGGAAGAGATGGCAGCTTTTGGAGACTAGCATAATCCTAGAGGAGCCATTGAGGTGGAAACTGACAAGCAAAGGCCTTCGAGATGCTGAGCTGAAAGGGGGCGAGCAGGCAGTACAAGCCATACAGGAAAGCTGTGGAGAAACGAGAACACACAGACAGAACAGGGCAAGGGCAAGTTTGGACTAGCTGGAGTACAGCCTTTTTAGGGGTTGGAGGATTAATAAGGTAAGGTAATGTATATATTTATGTGTGTGTGTGTGTGTGTGTGTGTGTGTGTGTGTTTTGGAGAGCCACATAGCCCTTTTGTTAAAATGTTGAACTTTAGTGAGCAATTATAAAAAGGAGTTTAGGCGAGGGTATGACATAATCAGATTTGTCTTCCCAGATATAACCCAATTTGGGTTAGATGGCTTAGATTCTGATCTCAGTTTCTACCTCAAGGCTTTGAGAAACCATGGTTTGCTGCCAGCCTCCCCAGTTCTGTCCAACCTGTACCCATGACCCAACATCAACGTCTTACAACTCTGAGCCAAAGCTTCTCCTTCAAGCACAAGCTGTACTTCCTAGCTGTGGTCCACGATGAAATTCCCACCTACCTGCTTCTGCATATCTCAGCTTTCTCTCTTTTTAGTACAATTTAGCACATCTATGCCAACTGAAATTGAAAAAGTACAAAGCATCACTTTAGAACTTGTTCAGTGCAGCTTCCCCTTTCTACCCACAAGGATTCCCCCTCCCGCAAAAGGAGCTCGAAGCGTTTTATATTATTTAGATCTTAGCTACGTGTGACTCTACGCAGTGCCCTAAATTTTTATTTGAAAGTCTCATTGCCATATACTTTTAGTTAATTAATATTCACAGAAAAATTCCAACAAAAATGAGAATACAAACTTTCTAGGCATTTCCCAATATCACTATTAGCCATGCAAAGGAAAACTGGATTATTTTTTCAAGAGCATTCAAAGGACTGTAAATGCATGGCTGATGATCCTGCTACAGGATTCCGGCGTGGTTTGGAGTAGGACGTGAGGAATCCAGAGCTTTGCTGATACACTGACTGACTCCAGGCTGCAGCTGCTCCTGCTGGCTTCTGAAAAGGCTTAATCTGCCTGAACACACTCAAACTCTTCTTTTGTTGTGAATGACATGTATTCAGGTGTCACTTGGGGTTGGGAAACACCCCTTTGACCAGAGCCTGGGAAACTTTATGGTTCCTGGACCGAATAAAAGTGGTCTCTCCAAGAACAATGGCTCAAAGGTCTGTCATCTGTAAGCCCTCAGGAAGCAACTAAGCAAGGATTTGCATTTTAAAATGCTTTAACTTCAGTGGTATGGTAAGAAATGTATAGACTTTTTTTTAACTTCATTTTGCTTTGGTTTTATTAGAGGTATGAGACAAAGCAATTCTGCTGCTGAGTTTTAAGTTAAAAATATTTAGGCAACCTTAGATGGAAAAGCACAGAATCAGAATATGAATGGAACATTTTATTCCATAACACATCCTGAATGGTTTCTGTCCATGGCACCTCTCTAGAGAGTATGCACATAATTAAGTCTCCAATGCACTGCATGTAGCGGCCTTATAATTAAATTAGTTTTAAAAAGCCACCCATAATGCCAGACTCTTCATAATTCAAAGGACAGAAAGAATGTTGGAAGAATAAGAAAGAAAAGGGAGGTTGCCAGAATTCAAAAGAAAAAAAAAAGTTAACGCAGAACAAACGCCTCAATTTTGGATGATCAATGTGTGACAGGGTAGCCGGGTGCTGTGAGTCAGGGTGCATGAGGAGGGTAGAAGAGGGCACAGATCCCTTGGAGTTGGAGTTACAGGTGTGTGTGAGCCACCAGATGTGGATACAAAGGACTGTATTCAGGTTGTTTGCAAGAGTGTGAAATGCTCTTGACCACTGAGCCATCTCTATGGCCCTCTCTGACTTTTGTGGGTTTTAAGCCCACTTGATCATGGTAAGTGATCTTTATGATGTGTTCTTGGATTCAGTTTGCAAGCATTTGGGGATTCTGTCTCTAGGGTATATAATAAGTACCTCATCTCAATATGATCTCAAAATAAAAAGGGCAGTTAGAGTAAAACAAGGTATTCTTTTTTTTTTTTTAATGTGTATGGGTACTGTGTGTGCATCTCTGTGTACGCCATGTGTGCCTGATACCGATGGAAGCCAGGAGAGGACATCAAATCCCCTGAAACAGGAGATACAGATAGTTATGCGCTGCTATATGTGTGTTGGGAACTGAATTCTGGTCTTCTAGAAGAGCAGCTAATGCTCCTAACTACTAAATCATCTCTCCAACCCCACAACAAAGTATTTTTTGATATCATATTAATACACACATGCATACACATGTATAAATAACATATTTAAGGAGAAAATAAGAAAGAGAGAACACTGGAACATCTCCTTCTCTGTCTAATTTACAATTTAACCTTTATAGGAGACGTATCTGAGCAGGGGGTCTAGGTCGTCTCCATGCATGGTCCTCTGTTGGTTCATCAGTCTCTTCAGGTCACCCTGGGCTCAGATGTTTTAGTTTCGTTGGTCTCCTTTCCCTTCCATGTCGCTCTATTCCCACCCCTCTCTTATTCCATAAGACTCCCTGCGCTCTGCCCAAAGTTTGACCCTGAGTCTCAGAATCTGCTTTGATCCCCTGTTTGGTGAATCCTTTCAGAGGACCCTATATTGTTGGCTCCCATCCTGTTTCCTCTCTTCCACCGTTTCTGGTGTCTATCCTCTTTGCCACTCTGAATGAGATTTAAGCATCCTTCCTAGGGTCCTCCTTAGTCTTTAGCTTCTTTAGGTCTGTAGATGGCTGTCCTATATTATATGGTTACTCTCCTGGAGATGGTCCTACCAGGTGATGGAGGAAGAGGATCCAGGCAGTCCTGACGAGACTTAACAAGCTATGGGCAGATGGCCATATTAGAGAACTCTCCCTTTCAGTTGACTAGGGGAAGGGGTTAGAGAGAAGAAGCAAGAAGTGTAGGACTGGAGGGAGATAAGCGAGGAGGCTTCAATTGGGATATATAATGAATACATTGTGAAGAAAAAATAAGTAAAAATTGAAAATAAAAAAAGAGATGTGTCTGCATAGAAAAAGACATAAAACAGTATTATAGGGTTTGGTACCCTGTGCCTTTGAAAGTTTCCAATGGTGATCTTGACATGTGTTTCTAATGGACAAGGGAGGGCAATTATGAATACAAAAGTTTATGGGATTGAGAAAACAGAGTGACTTCATACACTCAAAGTAGTGATTGAAAAATATCAGGTTGCAGTATATGTTTTGTAATTTCAGTTCCAAAGTATTCAAGATTCATCTGCTTTTGTTTCTGTGCTTATTTGAATATTCTGTTAGTCCTGTTATATTATTTAACTTATCTAGAGTCAACAGCCTTGGGGTTTTTGAAAATCACTAAGGCATATTGTCCCCTGTTTCAACTGTAAAATATGGATGTCACCTAGTTCTAAGATTGTTGTAAAGATGCCCTAATGACCTGTCTGAGGGCTTCTAACTCCAAGCATGGCCTTGACCCAGGGTTCACCCCTCTCTAGGAATGGGCACTAGACACAACTTGACAACCCTACTCAACCCTGCAACCTTCTTGAGGAGCACATATCTGGCTCCTGACTTCCTGTACTTTTCCAGCACCTCTCTTCATGTAAGGAGGCCCAATTGGTGCTTTTAACCCAATCTAGTCCACTCAAACACTTGGCCCTTTTCTAGGCAGACATTAAATTTGTGCTACCAACTCGAGCCATCCTCAAGATCTTAGGATAATTTGTATCCAAGGAGGGGCATCAGACTCATACCAGCATCTCAACCTACCCTATAAGCAGACAGAGGACCACTTTATCTTCGCCTGGTTTTGCCCCCATTTAAGTCTCCTTTTCGTGTAGGGATCCTAGACTCACATCAGCAATTCCATGAACACCCACTGCCTAAGGAAACTTCCTGAGCTCTTCCCAAAGACTCCTGAAGACTGGCTGTAAGCAACTTCTAATTCTACAAAAGCTCTGCTCCCTCACATAGAAATTTCATTTAATTTGAGTTGAGCCTAGACTACTCCCGATACTCCATTAACACTGAGTTGCCCAAATACTGAGCCCTAAGTGCCACACAGCTGGCAAATCACCTGAAAATTGGGATAATAGGCAACAGAGCTTGATATTTTTATACCAAGAAACATTCATTAGTGACCTGACTCCATACTCCTAGGTTCCAGTACAAATATACAAACATCAATAAGCAAAATAGTAAGTCTCTACAAAAGAATTAGTACTTCCTCATGAATATCACCCAAGAGAAGTTATTAATAAGGCAATGATTTTGAAATAACAATTTTAAAAATCGTGATCAGAGAACTCAAAGTAGATATGAATAAACACTGGAATGAAGAATGCAAAAACACAAAGAGACAGTTGAGTGAAATAATGAAAACAATTCAAGCTATGAGAACAGAATTTTGGTAGAGATAGGATATCTGAAGGGAAAACAATATTAAATAAAAGTAGAGATGAAAATTTCAAACAAAAAATTCAGGGAAAGGTATGAAATACAAATGGCTGAAAAATATCTTAAAAAAAAAATGTTCAGCATCCCTAGCCAGAAGGGAAGTGCAAATTAAAAGTGCTTTCAGATTCCATTCATCCCAACTATCATGGGAAAGGTCAGAAAAAATAAAACAAAACAGAACACTGAGACAAATGCTTCTATGGATGTAGGAGAAAAGGAAGCATTTATATTCTGCTGGTTAGGGTACAAACGGGGACAGTCACTATGGGAATTCAGTGTAGAGGTTCTCCCAGAAGCTAAAGAAATCAACCTATACCGTATGATCCACCCATACCATTCTTGGGTATTTATGCCAGAGACTCTATCTACTGCCCCAAAGACACCTGCTTATGAATGTTCATTACTCTTCAGTCACAGTATCTAGGAAAGAAACAACCTAGATGTCCATCAGCTGATGAACAGATAAAAAAATGTGACATTTGCCATGAAATATTCTGCTATTTTAAGAAAAATAAAATATTATGAACTTGGCAGGTAAATGGATGGTGGTAGAAACACTCATTCTGAACGAAGTAACCCAGACCAAGGAAGACAAATGTCACGTGTGTTTTTCTCATTTTCCGATGCTATCTTTGAATTTTCAAATATATTTGTTTCTTTTGAAAATACCGAAAGAGGTCAGGAAATTATTAGGAGACCGTGGGGAAGAGCTTTCAAAAGAAGAGAGATAGAATCCATTGATACAAAAGGTTAAAGTGGAAAAGTGAAAAAGAGTTGTTAAATTGGGGTGGGAGGGTAGAGAATAGGTTAGAGAAGGGAGTATGAGGAGGGAGAAATAATAATAAATTGTTGCGGAATCCTACTATTGTAGAAGGTATGCATGCACACATGTGTGTTGTGTGTGAGTGTTTGTGTACTAGAACACAAAAGGGACAAATAAAAAGTCAATCAGGAGTCTGATTGGGCTACTTCTTTTGGAGTTGTTGGCCACAGAACTCTCACTATAGCTTATTGCATTGATCTTACTTACCATCCAGAAATTGACAACCAGACCCTCTTGTCTTATTGAACATACCACATGTTTGATTCATAGAGAAGTCAAGCTTGTACTGACCTGGAAACATCAGCTCCACTGGCTATGGTTCACAGTGCTGGGAGGTGCTTTGTGTAGTACCTGACGAAAGTGTGTGTGTGCGTGTGGTAACCATCAACCATACTGTGCTGAGAATCCTGAAAACTACAATAGTGACCGGCCTAGTAAGACTTAACTCATTGGTGTAGCAGCGGCACAAACATCGCTCAAGTAACCATACACTTTCTGATTGTGTTTAGGCTTCACAAGATGAGACCTAGAGCTGGTACCATTATCAGATGAGAATACTGTGGTTAGACAGATCATAGGCCCTATGGTAGACTCCATGATTATTACTTTGCTAAATTAACACAGTATTAATCTGACTCCTAATGATACCATTATACTCATAGATCAGTGTGTCTCTCGACTCTCATCTGAGAGACCTCTATTTGCAGTAGATTATTATCAAGACAGTGATCCACAACTGACCAGGGTGCAGAGCATAAGGGACTGCAGAGTTCCCAGCAACAATCAGAGCATGAATATGTCATCCCCACCTTCCCATGGTTCAGGCATCTTTGAGGGGAAGGTGATGAAAAGGATAAATTTAGAGGCGATAAAGGAACAACAAATAAACAGTGTTTTCTGGATACAGTGGGGCATCTTCATGTAGTGGTTTCAATGGCATGCACTGTGCCAGGCCAAATCCTAGATTAGGAGGACAGAATTAGGCATGGAATCCTACTCCTGGCTGTACAGCAATTGGCAATTGTTAGCTGCCAGGATTGGGAGAGATGGGCCTTGTAAAGCTGACATCCCGCCAGTGGAACACCACACACAGCACAAACTGATCTTGATGTGTTAGAAAAAAGGACACAAAGTTGAGTGGCTATGAAATGGGGTTATGAGTCTGGGAATATTTGGATTTTGTGAAAAAAAATCAAAAATATATCATTGTGAAGAATAGGTAAGTTTTGCACAAAACACTGTGTGAATTCTTGGCACACGGTAGAAGGTCTACAAGAAGATCGAATCTCTTCCAATGGTTGAGATTTCATCTGTATGCCAGATGAACAACAAGCAGTTGAAATAAGAAAAGTTATGTGTTTCCAAAGCACGTGGTGGGACCAAACAGGGTTCAAACCCCTATTTTCCAGCGAGAAGTCAAGAGGAGAGACTGGTGGATCCTAAGCTCATCTACAGCATTGTCAAAAGTGCTCTATTAGACATTACTAGCTTGAGAATTACCGCCTTTTGTTTGATGCTTTCCTCTTAGGGTCCCCTAGGAAGGCCAAGTAAAACTCTAGGTGAGGTTCCATCTCCACAGTTTCAGTCTCACTCAGACCTGTTTATAGTGAGGCAGTACCCCTACTGGACTCTGAATCGTTTGGGAGCATTTTTCTTTTTCTTCTGAAAGGAGAGTGTCTGTGTTTTGCAGCCTAATTGTCCTATCACCCCATCCTATCTAATCCAAGATGTCTGACAATCTTCCTTCATTCCCTCCTCTCTCTCATCTTCAGTTTAAGTGACAGTGTTTCTCCTTACACATTCTGTTGTATTCTGATCTACTCTGATTATTGTAATGAATACCACTAACTCTATGGCTGAAGTAACGATCTGTTTCTCACTTTCTAGAGGCTGGGAATTCTGAGACCAATATGCTTGCTTGTGTGGCTGCTTCTGTGAGGGTTTCTTCCTGTCCTACAGATGTCTGGCTTCTTGCTGTGTGCTCATAGCTCTTGTCTTTGTTGGGAGGGGAAAAGAAAGTAAAAGGGCTTTCTGGTGTACTTTTTACAAAGGTATTAGTCTCATCATAAAGGTCTAGCATCATAAATTTAACCTCTATCATTTCCCAGATTGGGCATTAGTGAGTGAGCATATGACTTTTTTGGAAAAAAACAAAAACAAAAACAAAAACAAAAACTTTGTGACAGCACCAAACTCCAAAGACAGAAGTAAGCACCTCATACACAGGGCCTGGGACCTATCTTTCTAGCCTATGCCTTAAGATTGGAGTCTAAGGTAGAAGGTAAGAAAGGTAAGAGCCTTAACGTGTCAAGACATGACACTACCAGTAAAAGGAAAAGAAATAAGAAATAAAATGTATTATTTAGAATAATCACAAAATTGAGACAATCACAGTAATTATTCTCTTGATACATGATATTGCTAAGTGAAAGCACAAATCTCCTGTCTTCTCTCTGTGTCTCTCTGTCTTTCTCTCTCTCTTTACACACACACACACACACACAGTTTACAGCAGATTTCAAGTGAGACTGTAGAGTTAAGGCCAGCTGAGATGTGAAAGGCTGTACTAGGTCAGAGTAGAAACTGGGGTCAAATCACAAGCATGATACAGGCAGACAATATGGAGAATTCTGGGTCAACAGAAAGGAGCTTAAGCTGAGCAAAAGTCTCAAGGATGGTAGGGAGTTCTTTGCCTGTTGATCTTGACTCACACTGGGTATCAGAGGACCAATGAGTAGGGCAATGTTAGATATCCAGCACTTTACAGGGGTTGGGAGATAGGGAGGAGGTGAAGGAGTTACATGCCTTCCTCAGAGAAGTTCCTGATATGACTTAAGACACTCATATGCCCCTACAGTCTTAGTTCACCTAAATAACTTCATATGGTAGCTTCCTTTCTACTCCAAGGAAAAAGACATTCACTTAGCCTATGCTGCTTGGGTGGTGTCAGACAGATGGTGTGGTTTGCTGGTCCATCCTGGTACGGAATAGCCCTCCGTCAAAATGGAGTAAAACAATGTTTATAAAAATTGAGTGCCTCAGGGCCCAGCCTGAAAAGCAACTTTCTTTCTTTCTTTCTTTCTTTCTTTCTTTCTTTCTTTCTTTCTTTCTTTCTTTCTTTCTTTCTTTCTTTCTTTCTTTTCTGTAGAAAAATTTAAATTCAAAACATGGCTGTTCTGGCAAGAAATAACATCCAAAGAGCTTCTAGGTCTGTGTGATCTCTGTGGAATTCAAACACACCTTTAATCCAGGAGATAGAGATAAGGAGATCTGAGCTCAAGGCCAACCTGGTATGGGACAAGTATCAGATAAAGAAAAGTTTAGGCATGGTGGTAAACACCTTAATCCCAAGCTACGAAGGTAAAGTTAGTCTGTAGAAGGAGGCACCCATGTTTGAAATTAGGAGGTACCTAACTGAGTAACAGAAAAGGTGACAAATCAGAGCAAGATTTGACAGAATAGGATATGCCCAACTCTCCCAAGATGAGAGAGGAAAGGAAAGCTACTTAAGTGATGAGAGAGATAGGAAGCAATTTTACTGGACATAAATAGAAACAGTGTGCAGAGAGAGAGAGAAAGAGAGAGAACTCAGGTGAAGACCAAATGAGCCAGAGAATGAGGAGTCAGCAGATTAGAAAAGATTACTGAAGTTAGTTTGAAGCCAAGCAGAAAAATTATGGGGGAGTGAGAGAAGCCAGATTAAATAAGTCATCCATGAGAGGAGTTTGAACCAGAACAGCTGAGTTGAGCCGTTCAGCTCAGAGATCAGTAAAAATAAGAAAAGGGGAGCTTATGCAGGAGTCTGAAACTATTCTCGGCCTAGGCTAGATTGTATTGAAGTTCCCAGGACTAGGCCTAGGCTAGCAGTCAGAGGCTGTAATCTTCTGAGACAATAACTGAACCAGGTGAATCAAAGTTATTTTTATACTTTCCCTCTCGCTCTGTCCCTCCCTCGCTTCCTCCTTCCCTCCCTCCATTCTTTTCTTTTTCTTTTTTTCACACTCTGGAATAAGAGTAAGCCGATCTCAACAACTTTTATTTCATTCCAATCGTAATTATCATTTTCAATAATTTTACCTGTCACACGTTGCACTTACATATTTGTGTATCTATACAAAAGGCCAACAAGAGGTTAAAGAGGCTGAAGGAGCCATAGGACTTGCACTAGTACTGAAGGTAAAGAGATGACACTGCTGCCAGGAAAGTCTCTGTAATGCCAGATAAGAAGTTGTCACCTGAAGGGGCAGGTGACAAGCAGTTCCAAGTATCATTTTGAAGTGAACTGTGTGTCATGTGCTGGAACTCCCCAGGACAGATGCAGAGGTCCTACCCTTTGGCAATTTTCCTGGATGAGTGACAGGTGATGGGTCAGTATGCCTGCCCATCTGTCTCACAGTGCTCTGTCTTTTACAGTGCCAAGTGAGAAGGGTAAATTTGCATGATCGAAAAGATCATGGGTCAAGGTACCTGCTGCAATTAGATATAGTCACTGATACGGTTATTTATTAGTGGAGATGAATGACCAGTTTGTGCTCTGTGGTGTGTTGGCAGATGGCGGCTGTTTGCCTGTACAAACATGATGTAGAGTCACTCTACCTTGGCACTTGTGCTCAGAACAGAGTATCAGTTCAAAGCCATTGTGTTATAGGGTGGAATGGATCACAGATGCCCAGTGTGAAAGCTGCAGTTCTGTACAGCAGTGCAACTCAGAGCAGGCCAGCTCTCTCAAGAAGCAATAAGAAGAGAAAGAAGTTTAGAAGAAAAACCAACAGAGTGGAGGAAAATGATGGTATTGATGAATAAATAAGAGGTAAAGGAATTTTTCTATTAAAAAAAAAACAAATGAAACTATCTTTTAGCAATTCAGTTCTGTATTATTACTCATCTCCCAAGCCCCAAGCCCCAAGCCCCAACAAAGAATTCTCTTTCCTCCAATCACACAAAGAAGAGAGTTGTAATGAATGACTATCTCCAACTGCCAGTCGAGTTTGGTCCTGCACAGTTAGAGACAGAAAGAGAGAGAGAGAGAGAGAGAGAGAGAGAGAGAGAGAGAGAGAGAGAGAGAGAGAGAAAGAAGCACATCTCTTAAGGACTTGGCCCAGAGCGCGCGTGACTCAATAGCTGTAATTTGCATTTGAATGCAATTAACTGGGCCAGTGCTTTGGTGTAATCAAGCTGTCTGCAGTACACATATGTTGGAAGCTCAGCAGAAGTCCAAAGCACTCACGGGGGTGTGGGAGGGGGGTGGGAGGTGTTCTTTGAATTTCCCTGAAATGTAGTATCTTAGGGATAATGTTCAAATTGAAAAGTATCCAAATTTTATCTTTTCTTTTTTTTACTTTCAATTACAAGACATTTAGTTACGTGCCACTTCTTCCCTTAGAAGAATCATTTTAGCACTTCGGAAGAAGTGATTTATAAGTTTCCAGCAATATAAATAGATAAAACAAAGCGGGGGGGGAAAAGGAAACTTTAAACTTCTTTCCTAAACAGAAATCACTTCTGTTAATATTAAAAATAAACAGAGATGAGAAAATGTGCACATGGCATATAGCTAAATTTCTGATTTTTCATTACTGTTAAGAATCATTGAAAATAAGTTAGCACAATTGGGTGGTGGAGGTAGGGGGATAGGAGTTCAAAGTGATCTTTATCTATACATGTGTTTTTAAGCTGGACTTGTCTGCCTATCCTAGACCTTGTCTCAGAAACACAAAACATAGGCAGCAAAAAACATGTTAACAGATTGCTTTTCTATAAAATTAATTACCGCTTCAAGAATTTAGGCTAATCTTTTCCTTAATTTTCAGCTTACAATCTTCATAAAGCAAACAGCATATCTATGATATAATTTTATAAACCCAAAGAAAAGGGAAAAATGATACTGAAACTAACTTTGGAGGAAAACCCTGGACAGGCACTTGTATTACCTGAATTTTAAAGTATTGCAGTCCACCACCAATGTATTGTGCAATGTCTGTGTTAAGTGGGGCTTTGGGGGTGCTGATGGCCTTCAGGTCTCTCCTTAACTGTAAAATGAACGGAGCTGGATCAGAATCTAAAATGACTTTGGTCTTTAAAATCTGCTGGTTTAGAGAATACCAGGTGCTCTGATTTTCTCCCTGACTATGTGAACACCCTGCTTTTCAGACACTCTGGCCTGGAAACGGTCTTCTGAGAACTATAACCAGGAGGCAAATGCTTATTTACTGTGAAAGGACGTTGTGTGTTGAAATTAAAGCATAGCATGTCCTTATTCTGGAAGCTACTGATTTACCTATTCTACAAATAAGTACTGGCTGCCTTCTTGGGTATTCTTCATGTTCTGCCCTTTATATGTTGCTAACCGCGTTGAAGAGTAAAAAATGATCATTACCACAACAAAGACAAAAGTAAAACAGTAGAAGTTTGGCAGAAGGAAAAATCCTCGATGTGATTCAAGGGGAGGGACAGAATAAGCAAAGATTGAATTAGGTTTTGCTTTTGTTTTGTTTTCAGTTGAACCTGAAATATAGATAAGAGTTTTACAAACAAAAGTTGGAAAGCCTTCATTTCCCACATGTATGGAGTATGGATATAATAGCTATATGTTTATATGTACTTTTTAGAGTCATTGAGAAAATTAATGCATGCTAGTACTTAGCACGATACACATTGTTACCGATGAAAAAAATTACATAAAGACAACCATCCAGGGATAGCAGATTTGTTGCTGTGGTTGTTGCAGCATTAAATATTAGCTTGTTAAAGACTTTTTCCCCCCAAAGGGCTTCTGGGCAGATGGTTGTCTAGACATGCTTTTTCAAAACCAGTTGTTTGCATATGGAGGTATAATCAGAAATTAAAAGGAAAAAAAAAAAAGAACCCTTTTGCTCGCAGCAAAAAGGAAGAGTTGAATAACTTTTAATGAGTGATTAGAATGTGGAAACCAGAAAAACAGAGTAGATGGCCTGGAGGGAGAAATCTCGTGAGGCTGCTGCTCCGGAGCATACTGTGGCTGCTTGTACAGGGTGCACGAGAAGCTCCCTGCGTCAGACAGGTGCGCCTTCTCGAGCAAGCCTTCCTTCAGACTTCTCAGCCTCCACAACTGTAAGAAATAAGTTTGTTCTTTGTAAATTACAAAGTTCTGTATCTGAAGAGACACTCATCAGAACATTAGCTAGCAGTCTGCCATGCATTTACAGGGAGCTAGCAAAGTTGGAGAGGTTCTTTTCATCTCCAAAATAGCTTCTACATAAGGAAACTTATTATTCATACATAAGAAAGTGAGATTTAGGAAGCTTGCATATTTTGTCCAAAGCCACATAATCATACAGCTAATATTAAGTGATGCCTATTATTTCACATCACCTATAGCTGGAGGATCTATAGAAATATCCATAGAAACACTGATGAGTAAAGTAGAAATAATCATTACTATCTTGAACTGGAGGGAAGAAGACAATGAACAACAAAGCCAGTAATAAACCTAGTAATAAGGGCTAACAAGACATAAAACCATTGAGTATGTAGGAGTTTAGCAGTAGCTCCCTAGGCAGGAAGTCTGTCCAGTCACACAGAGAAAGCCTTGACCTTAGAGAAAGGCTTCTTGGCCTAATGCTCACTTGTCTTGTGATTCTTAATTTTATCCTTTAGTCCTGTGTTTTGTTGAACTGGCAGGTAAGCAGAATAATATGAATATGCATCATGTCTGTCCTCTGTTTTCTCGTGGCTCTGTTCTTAGGTAGCATTCATAATCCTTCCTAAGCATAGAACTATGCATGTAACAGAACTCCCATGGAGAGTTTAGTGAGATTCACAGTCAAGAAGATTAGGAGGTAAACAGGTCTGCAGTGGAGGAAGCAGAGAAGCTGGTATGGAAGGCATTCCAAAACAACAAACATCAACAAACAGTGTCAGCAAAGAATCCAGTCTTGTCCTTTCTCACTCTCAGAAAGCCAATCATTGTCTCTGGAAACGCTGAACAAAAGGGAAGGAAAAGACAGGTTTTCTTCACAGTTCTTCAATTTAAAAAATAATAATTTTAACATATGTATATGTGGGGGGGTATTTATGCTTTTGAATGCAGATACCTGTAGAGTTGAATAGCTGGTGTCAGGTCCCCTGGAGCTGGAGTTGTGAGCCCCTGGTGTGGGTACTGGGAAAAGAAGTTTAGTTTTCAGGAAGGAAAGTATAAGCTCTTTAGCACTGAACTGGCTCTCCAGCCTCCTCATTTATTGTCTGTAAGTGTTAAACCCCAGGATACGAGGAGAAAGACCACAGACTCAAATCATGGCCAAATTAATTAAAACAAGCTTTTTTTAGTCATGTATACTGGCTGCTTCCCTCAAAGGCGAGGTTCGAGAGGACAGCAATAAACATGAACAGGGCAAAGTTTTTATATAGCTCAGGGGTAGGAGGTTTCCAAATGGGAGATCTGGTGAGCAAAATAGGTAGAGTTACAGGAGCAGAACAGATGCATAACAAGTTAGTCATAATGACCTCCTGAAACAAAGACATGGGTTCAAGGTGGTCATAAGATAGTCATAACTACAGGTAGTCATAACAACCTTTTGAAACCTAGATATGTTTGCAAGATGGTTACAACAACTTTTTGAAACAAAGACACTGATAGCATTTCCTGGAACAGACAGTGCAAAACCATTTGTAGTTAGGTGATAGGTGAGGTCTAACCCAATCCTTGAGACACAGAGGTTTAATCATAAACAGGAATGAGCCGCTTTGGCTTTACTTTAAGCTGGTTTTCAGGCCCAAGCTGGAGGCAGGCAGGTTCATCATAGGCCTTAGTTGGAAGGACAAAGATGTACCAAGAAGGAAAAGTCCTGAGAGCTGAGTTGTAGGGCAAGGACCACACATCAGGCCCTGGGTTTGTTCTCTGGCATGGACCACCCACCACCTCCCACCAAACCCAAGTTGATATTAAGACTTCTGTGTTGCTTTTGTTCAATGTTCCTACTGTTCATTTAATAATGAATGAAATATGTACTCATGTATGAATTTATAAATAGGAATTGTATAATTATTATGATCTCCCATGCATTAAATGCTTCTGTATTCATACTTAAACTGTAAAGACATGATATAAAGATGAATGGTAAAATTCATAGAAATAATCCAAACTTTTGTGTGTAGAGAATTATGTTCATTTGCAAATAAAACACAGTAACAAAGGAGACCGTAGAAGGGAAAAGCCTCATATTTTTATCCATTTAATAGCACTTTATTCACATCTCTAAGACAATAGGTTATGGTTTTGCGTTGGTAGTGCAAGTCTGTAATCGGCCCTTGGTGAGAGGCACTACTTTGGAGTGAGTGGTCAGGAAAGCGTCTCTGGGGAAACTGTGCTTAAGCTGATACTGAAATGTTCAAAAGGAGCCCATGAAAAGAGTTAGGAAAAGAACATTACAGGCAAAGGGAATGGCAACTCCAAAGACCCCCCAGAAAGCAAAGAAATATATGTGTCCCCGAACTAGAAGACCCATACTATCAAAAAACAGTGGTTGAGGAGAGTGGCTAAAGATGAGGCCAGACTATGAGGGGCCTAAGTCTCCAAGAACTTATGCTCTTTGTGTTAGGCAACCATTGAAAAGTTTCAGGCCAGGGAATGAGAGGAAGGACGCACATTGTCCGGTTAGTCTGGGGGTAAGAGCAGGCTCTGGGGGGGCATTCTGAGCTTTCAATAATTGTAGAATTTACCCTTCCCTGTAGAATTTGTTATAGGCCTATCATAATTTCTAGTGTACTTACAGACTTTTAAATGCCAGAACTAAACAGCAAATTCTTTGTAGTCATGGCACTGCCCTATTCTCCGCATCACTAGCGTCTAGAGCTGTTTGCACATAGCAGCCATCTACTAAATAGTAGGTAAATGTTCAGAACAGGATTTAGACTCTTGCATGATGAAAGCTCAGACTTTCGGTATTTTCTTTAATGTAAGGTTATTAAATGTTAAAGGAAACACAAGGAAATATTACTTATAAAGAAATCTCAAACAAATATCATACAAACTTGGTCATCAGTTTTGGAACTTTTAGCATGTAGGATTTTGCAGTTTTACATGGCCTTTTCCTGAAGCCATGAACAACATGAACCCAAAAGCCACAGCTATTACTGATGCTAACATTTGGCCAGAAGTTTCAGTCTGGTGACTTGGGACTAAAGTCGGCCAGACACAGTTTGAGGTTGGTTATGCATGGTATGTAAGTACTGTGCTGAAAGTAGTTGCTAATCTTTAAAACTATGGAATTTTCACATAAAGATCTGTTTTTTTCTTTTTCACTTGCGGAACAACAAACATACAATTGAACCAAAAATCTAGCAGCACAGGGTTTGCATTCCAATAGAGCAAGCCCAGGCAGAGTGGGGACAACTATTAAATTAGGAAAGGGGTCTGTTGTCTCTGTTCTGGCTTATGTTTTCTTGACTTTGCTTCCTCTATTCGCTGAAGCTACCTGCCCAGTGTAACATGTGTTTTGTGACAGCTCTTTTTGAGACACTTAGGTGCTATGAAGATTTTTTAAAGGTTACATATGTTGCTTTGTTGCTAAATATGCTCTGTTGTTCTTGCACTTTGTGAAGCATTTACCACAGAAGCAAGGTGGTCAAACCAGATCCATCCAGGTCTGGACCTGTCAAGTAAGGACGAAATGTGGCTCCATTATGTTGGTGGATAAATATTAAGGCTAGGGCAGGCTCTCCAGAGGGAATTCAAAGGACAACTTTGCCACCAGTTTGGCACACAGAAGGACACTACAACTTTCTTTGCCTTCTTCCACTTGTGTCGTCTGCAACAATTTACAGGCGGCAAGATAAGAAACAGTAGGTAGAACTATAAGAACAAACCCCAGAGGCAGCCTTCCCATTGGTGTAGAAGGTAAACACTTTGCTTCAATCCCACTATACACTGCCTCCCTTGACCCTCTCAGAGAAGGGCGATCAGTCAGGTGTGTGATTTTAGCTTATATCTGCTTGGGCCAGTGCCTTTATTTGGATAGTGACATTTAATCTGTTATACTGTTTTGTATGAACCCACATGTTTATTTGTAGAAATGTTCGCGGCAGTCCACAAAAGATACACTGTGGCAAAGCTAACAAAGGCTGTTTCCACAGAGCTATCTAAAGGCATGTGGAAGGACAATGATGACGTGCAGAACACACAATGGAACACTGTTGACAGAATCCTGGGATCTCTGGAGGAGCTCTTGAAGGGCCAGCAGGAACAGAAAAATCCATTTGCAAGATTTACCACACTGCACTCCCCGACGGAAAAGCAGTTGTGGGAACGCCTGGCAGTACCAGGGTCCGGGTGCACTCATCAGTGTGCCTATGTCTGAAACAGTCAAAGCACTGAGGAGGCTGAAGGGGAAAATCGTTCCATGTCCCACGCCAGCGGGCAGAGGGCAGCGGCCAGCCAGGAAAAGGGGGTCAAGGTCCGTGCTGCAGCCGGGGCAGGTGGCTGCAGGAGGAGGGCGGGGAGGGTCGGCTCGCCGCCGCCGGGCGTCCTGCCTGCCCGGCCGAGCCGCCTGGGCGGGGCGCACCGGACCGGCCAAGGCTGACGCAGGGCAGCACGGAGCCCGGCGAGTGGGGGCAAGGGGCGGCGCCGCCCCGAGTCACCGCCCCCTCCCGCGCCTCCGCGCCTCCGCGCCTCCGCGCCGCCACCTTTCCATTCAGTCGCCCAACATGGCTGGAGAGCGGAGCTGAGTCCTCGCCGCCGCCGCCGCCTGCCCGGAGCGCTCAGCACCGCCCTGAGACCCGGGCGGCCGCAGGCATGTTGGGCGCAGCGGACGAGAGCTCGGTGCGCGTGGCTGTCAGGTGAGCGGCTGGAGGGAGGGAAGGAAGGAGTCAGGAGAGCCAAGGCTGCCCGGCTGCGGGCCCGCGCGTCGCGCTCGCTCGGGGGACAGCGGTGGCCGCCCCTCACCCCGCACTCCCCGCGGCTCGGGCGCCGCCCGCGGAACCGTGGCCTCCTGCTCGGCCCTCGGGTGAGCGCCGCCCGGCATCCCCGCCAGTCGCCGCCCTCCCTGCAGGTCGGCCCGGGGGTGTCTGTCTGTCCCCGGAGCCGCAGACAAAGCATCGCGCTGACAGCCCCGCAGAGCCGCGCGCGCGGCACCTGGCCTCGCAGGTGTGGTGCTGGGGGAGGGCGTTGCGGGGCGCGTCCACCCGCGGGAGGTCTGGAGAGGGCAGACCACGTCAGCAAGGCGAAGGGTTAGGTGGGCACCCGGGAGAGGCGGCCCGAGGTTTGGTTCAGCGCGGGGGATGTTGACAGTGACATCATGCACGCCCGGGGTTGAGTTTTGAAAAGCTGGATGCGTTGTAGGGTCGCGGTGGCTGACGGTGACATGGGTGTTTGATGTAATTTGGCTCTTCCGATGCTTCGCGAGGAGGACGCTGACGGTTGCCCCTGGAAAAGTGCAGCATCACCACACTGAAAAATTAATGAAGCATTCATCCTAGACCAAGTGCATGGCCTCCGTCGCTCTGATGAAATACTGTTAACTCATTTACAATTTACATACTAGACAACCTGTCTTCAGAGAAATCCAGAGTTAGTAAACGCCTTCTTTGTTGAAAATATTGAAAGTTACATAATGCAAGAGTTCCTATGGTTATTTTAGTGACGAATCTTTTTTCTTTATTATTATTATTTATTGCAATTTATTGACTTTGCAGAAGTAGCAGTTTTAGATGCCCTAAGTCTTTAATTGTTTTAAAGAATAAAATGAAATTGGAAGGTATTTTGATTCCTTTATTTTGCAGAATAATGAAATAAACACTCAATGGAGGTGATGGTTTTACCGTTCTTTACACTCTGCTCTTGTAAAACTTTGAAAAATTTTATTCTCCTTTTCTGTTATTCCTGGGCTATTTTCCATTACTAGATGAGTTTGTTTTTCCTATTCATCCTACTACCTTTTTTTTTTGGCCTTAAAATATGAATTAATGAGTGCATCAGGGCCAGAGAAATGAAAAGACAGGAAGGCCATTATGAGCCAGTTTTACTAGGAGCTCTGATGATGAATGGTGAAAAAAAAATTCAAAACCACAAAAGGTTAATGGAAGCAGAAAACTTGCTTGTGAGAAGCCATTTTTTAAAATAAAGATTTTTTTTTATGTATGCATCTTCTAGAATGTCATTGGCTAGTTTGTTGACCATTATACTAAAGGTAAGCTTGCTTCCAGTGGAAGTGAACAATGGTGAATAGGCCTGAGGTGGTGATGACAAATAAATTCCTTACATTACTGTGTGTGGTAGTCCAGGTCTGATTTTTGAGGAGAAGCTTTATCTGTCCTTCGGCTTTCCAAATGCTAGGATAGCAGGTACAAGCCTTCGGGGATGGCTATAAAAACTAACAGAACTTGTTGGCCTACATTGTGAAGGCTCAGCTTGGTGAAGCTGGGGTTTTGTTTTTCTTCATTAAATACGTTGTTCTCTTGTCAGAACTCTCAACTTATTTTATATAGGCTGAAATAGCTTACATTCTAATACCATTATAATATTTATTAAGTACTTAGACCAGCGGCTGTCAGCCTTTTGAATGCTCTGTGGGACAGGTGCTCATGTTATGGTGGCCCCCCAACCATAAAATTATTTTGTTGCTACTTTATAGCTGTAATTTTGTTACTGTGATGAATTGTCATTTAAACATTTGTGATTTCCAATGGGTCTTAGGTGACCCCTGTGAAAGGGTTGTTTGACTCCAAAAGGGGTCGTGATCCACAGGTTGAGAACCACAGGCTTAGACTTTCACTGATAAAATATGAATTGAACATTCCGTCTTGTCTGTTATCTTGATTTCTGAGTTAAAACTAGTAACAGTTGTTGCACATATAGCATATATCAGTGTCAAGACAGTGTTCATATGTTTTATGTTAATTTTAATTTCATTCTCCATAATCTGTGACTTATTTTTATGTCCATCTTACTGATGGGGAACAGTAAGATTATGAAGTCAACCTTCTGAAATTAAACTGGTAGCAGGTGACAGAAACAGGGTTCCAACCCAGACAGCCTTATCTATCTATCTATCTATCTATCTATCTATCTATCTATCTATCTATCTATCTATCATCTATCTATTTATTTATTGCCACAGAGTTTCTCTGTGTATCCCTGACTGTCCTGGAACTTACTCTGTAGACCAGGCTGATCTTGAACTCACAGAGATCCTCCTGCCTCTGCCTCCTGAGTGCTGGGATTAAGGGCATGCATTGGCATGCAACACTATGCCCGGCCCAGCCCAGGTTCTTAACATTGAAGCTTGTACAGGTGAGAGACAAGACTATGCCTTGCCAAGTTTTATTCAGCTTAAAATGTCACTTGCTTCTTCCTGATCCTGGGCTTGGTCAATGACAACT
Source organism: Pachyuromys duprasi (assembly GCA_028658305.1). Classification (NCBI taxonomy): domain Eukaryota; kingdom Metazoa; phylum Chordata; class Mammalia; order Rodentia; family Muridae; genus Pachyuromys; species Pachyuromys duprasi. Next base: position 11,223,020 of record CM053752.1, read on the forward strand.
GAATAGCATTGGATGACTCTCTGTGTCTTGATACCCTAGAGAAGATAGCATTCACAAAGAGATGATACAAACTTTTCCAGTGTCCTCCAACCCAGTCTATTCTCCTGTTTGTGGCAAACTTCATCAGCAGGAGAAGCAAATCTATGCCAGTGCTGTGTCGAGACACAGAATTAACAGAGGCATTTGTCCTGTTTGTCTTTTAATGACTAATGGAGTGGCAGGCAATGGAGAAGTGGCTGTGAGCCTCCTCTAGGTGCTTGTGTTTTGTTGGGCCCAGAGACTTGATATTACTGGAGGTTTGACAAAATAAGTGCCTGAGACATATACCTTTGGGAGGGAAAATGCTGAACACAAAGTTTCTCATTTAGGGAGAAATATTTTTAGCCTGTTTCTGAGAGAATTTTGGTATTTGAGCTGTCTGTAGGTTCTTTTTCATTGAGAAAAAGATATGGACTCAGAGGATACTCCTAACGTTCATCTCACAAGGCAGTTAAAAACCTAACATGGTTAATGTTACATATGTTGAAGGTTAAATTAAGTGCTTTTTTTTTTTTTTACATTTATTTTTGGTGTGTGTGTGTCTGAGTACATACATATACACGCACACCTTTTGTGACAATCAGAAAACAATCTGTGGGATTTATTTTTCTCTTTCCTACCATATAGGTTCTGGGGTGCTATCTCAAATCAGGTTTTAAGTTTTGACTGCAAATACCTTTTTACCACCAAGCAATATTATTGGTCCACATTTATATTTAAATTTGATCCGGTTACTAGAAACCTTTCCGCATGCTTGACCATCTTAGTTATGTGGATTTACTTCTTCAGCTGTGAAGTTTATGAAACCTAAATACTGATGAAGTATTTCTGATGGAATTTTTGTGTTAAAATTAGTATGTGCATTAATGCAGATCCACAGGATTCCGGTCTGAGAAATGAAAGCACATATCTCAATAACTTTACCTTGTTTATATGCTGAAATACTTTGAATCACATTGAATTCAATAAAATCTTAAACTAAATTTCATCTAGATTTTTCTCTTTAGAAATGTGGATCCTAGAAACTTTAAAGAACCATGTGTGGCTTACATGTTTACTGGTGATGCTGCTCTGATTTATCAAGTACAACTACTCACGATAACACACCTTAGACAGAATATGCCAAGTACTGAGCATTTGCTTTCTGTGTGGCTCTATGCATACACATGTACATGCACACCCATAGGAACATATGTACATGTAGAATGGTACTTCATAGCAACATGGCTGGCTCAGGTAGATGGCATTTACAAAAGCGAACACTGAAACAGCACACATTCCTATTTCAGTTGTCGTATACTGAATTGACTATTTGCTTAGTTAAACATTGTAAAATCAGTTAAACATTTAAGATTCTTCATGTAAGTCATGGAGGTGTTGTGCGTTGATGTGGCCTTTTCTCTTTCCTTCCTCTGAATGTTACCATAAATTTGTTACTTTTTCCCTTTCAAGAACCTTAGCTTGTAGAATTCCCTAAGGACTGCTTAATAATGGAGATTCTGAAAGGTCCATTATGTTTTCATATAATCATATATGGCAACTATAATTTCTTTGTTTGGTTTTGCTAGTGCTCTAATATTGGATTAGTGTATAATATCAAATCTATCTATATACCTACCTTTCTTTCTTTCTTTCTTTCTTTCTTTCTTTCTTTCTTTCTTTCTTTCTTTCTTTCTTTCTCTCTCACTCTCTTTCTTTCCCTTCCTTCTTTCCTTCCTTCCTTTCTTTATTTCCTTCTTCTTTTGAGACACAGTTTCTCTGTGTAGCCCTAGCTATCCTGGAGCTCTCTCTAGACCAGGCTGGCCTCAAACTCAGAGATCCACACGCCTCTGCCTCCTGTGCTGAAATTAAAGGCGTGCATCACCACTGCCCTTTGTTTGTTCGTTCATTCATTCATTCGAGTCAGGGCCTCACTATGTTGCTCTGGCTGGTTTGGAACTGGCTTTGTGGGCCAGGCTGGCCTTGAACTCACAGATTCACCGACACCAACCTCTTTTGTCCTGAGTGCTGGAATTAAAGGCATGAGCCACCACACCTGACCTGAACACTTTTATGAAGTGTTGTTGCTCAGCTGCCCTAAGGGGCTGGGGTGGACAGTCAGCCTCAAGTGTGTCTGTCACCTTTACTGACTTATAATGTGATCTTCCTATATTCTTCCTCTGCTTCCCCCACACTGAAGTAGCAATGGGAAGCTATGAAGATTATAAAAACCTTTGTGTGTACCCTCTGTTAAATGTGACTTTCATTGGTAATGATAAACATGTTGGCCTTGGTGATGTCTCTGGATTGACAGAAAAAAAACTGTTTTGAAAACTTCAAACTTGTTTTTTTCCAATAATCTCCTTACTTAAATTACTTTCATTACTGAAGAAACATTTAGATTATTACCTCTTTACTTCCTTGGTTATAATGCAAATGAATATTTTACTTATTGGCTAATAACATTTCTAGGTGATAGCCTGGGTAGACATCCTCTTTACTGTGTGAGAGCAAGATGAATCTGGAAATCACTAGGTGATGTTAGAGTTTCAAGATTAGAAATCAAACCCAGATTTCTCCTGCTCCAGGATATTTTCAAGTGTTACATTTTACCTATTAGATCCAGTAAAGGTCACTAGTGGGAACACAAAGTAACATCTGAAGTAGGTATTCTGAAACAGTTTCCTGTTTAGAAGATGTCAAAGTGACTTCTGGGCAGGTTTATGACATGGAAACATTTGATGTTTGCTTATTTGTTTATTCTTTGATTCAATAAATATTCATTTAATGTTTCCTGTGTGTTCACTGCCTAGCCATCAATGCGCTTGATGCCACATACTTCTTGGTTTCACAGTACCAACACAAAATAGAACAGCACAGACTGAAAATGAAAGACAATTGCTTTAACTGAGGTTTTTATTCCTTTTATTTTTTAAAATAATGTTTGAAAAGTCCATCTGTTGTTAAAAAACCAGTTATTAAAAATGCATATTCTGGATCTAAGGGTACTTCATGGAAACACTAAGTCCCAAAGCCTGTCTTCTAGGGAGGACATTATCTGTAACATATCCTACTTGATAAAATGAGTATCTCTCTTGTATGCCTTTGGTTTTGGAAATATTAGAAATGAAAGAGAAGAGACTAAAGAGATAGAAGGTGATATGAGTTGACAGTCAATGAAATCCTTTTATCTATAAAATGTGGGTTAAGGCTGGAGAGAGATGGCTCTTCTGTTAAGGCTAGGCTTACAACCAAAAATATAAAACACGGGTTCATTCTTTTCCTTCAAATACGGGTTAATGACTGCCCTACTTTGCTTTCTATTGCTGCTATAAACACAATGACCAAAATTAACTTGGGGGGGTTAAGGGTTTATTTGGCCTGATGCGTCCTGATCACAGTCCATCACTGAGAAAGGCCTGGCCAGGAACTGAAGCATGAGCAGAGGCAGGGGCTGTGGTGGAAAGGTGCTTTCTCTCACAACCCAGGGCCAGCTGTCCAGAGGAGGCACCAACCAGAGTGCTCTGGGCCCTCCCAACCTATCACTGATGAAGAAGATGCCCTACAGACATGCCCACAGGCCAGCCTGATGGAGGCAGTTCCTCAGCTGAGGTTCTTTTTTCCCAGGTGACTCTGGAGTTTGTGTAAAGTTGACCAAAACTAACCAGCACATAAGTGTAACAGGTGTGGTGGGAACAAGTGTATTCTCCAGGATGGCACGGGATTTCAGGCTTCATATCTAATTATCATGGCTGCCCGCTCCAACTCCTACCATCTGATTTGCTAATTGGTTACTACTCTGATGTGTAATTATGGGGTAGTGAACATGTACCAGGACTTTCAGTTTAGTGAAGCCATGAAAACAAAAATTACTCTGGAGGTTAATCCCATAATCTTCTCTTTCAATTCTCATCAAGTTTTCCTCCAAAGAATGTAATACTCATTATTACGGACGTTCTTCCGCAAGACATATTACAACATGCCTGTGAGGCTCTGACTTAGAAATCACTATTTCCTGTCAAAGCCACTCATGATCTGGCATCATTCAAACTTCATTTAAGAAGCAAGGTGCATATTGGTAAAAAAGATATATACTATACATTAGTACAGTTCTAATCATAAGCAGCAAATTTGCGGGTATTTTGGTATTTCCCTTTGCATAGGTTATTTATGAACTGGTTTCATCTAGGTTTTGCTGTGGATTAACTATTTAATCTTCTCAGAGTATTAAAATAGCTTTCCTGTGGTTGCAGCTTTGTTTCAAGCAAAGGGCAGTCAAGTCGGAGAATGGGGTTCAGGCCACTCCATGACTATCACGGGATGTTGCTGAATGTTTAAGAATTACGTTAAAATTCACTTGCCATTTGTTTCTTAGAAATCACTGAATTTGTGTGTTAAATATAATTCTGGTATTACTAGAATTGCCGGCAAAGTAGACTTTAAAGCAGGAAGGCCCTGTCAGGAGGCTTTTTATTCAGAGTTAACAGTGGCGGCCCAGAGCTGTAGGAGGCATTATTTGAGGCCATACACGTTGGATCCAGTCTTCTGTCGATATGTACTGTGGATCTAGAACTTTGTGTTTTTCTTGAAACATCTAGAATAAAATATCATATGCTTGATAAAGTTAAACACCCATAGTTTTAACACTTTAAGGATGTACATTGAGACCTAAAACGGGTAGGTGAGCGTCTCCACCACTGATGCCCATTAGTTTTGCTTCACGAATCCTCACCTCTAAGACTGACTGGTAAGTCTAAGGAGACCCTGCAAAGGTAAGAAAGACCTTAGTGGCAAAAACTTGGCTCTAGAAGTTAGAGGAGGGTTGGGGATTTAGCTCAGTGGTAGAGAGCTTGCGTAGCAAGCACAAGGCCCTGGGTTCTGTCCTCAGCGCTTGAAAAAAAAATTAGAGGATTCTGACTTATTAAAATATAAACAATCTCAGAAGCTTGTGTTGTAAAAAAAAAATCATACAAACTATATTCAGTATTGACATCCTAACATAGTGATGCTTTCGGCCATATAAATGTAATAGCTAATTATAAAATAATTTAAATAAAATAATAATTTAATTAGGAAATAATTTCAAGCATACTTATCCTCCACCCCCTATGAATTCTAGGCCTGGGGCATGTGGTTACCTCCAAAGCTCCATCTTGGTTCGTAACTGTTTTTTTTTGTTTGTTTGTTTGTTTTTTGTTTTTCTTTCCTCCAATATACTAAAGAATTATCACATCTTCCAGTAATAATCTTACTTCAGGGAGGATAGCTGGGGAGTAGAATGGGAGAGGGCAGGGTCCTTTTGTAGAGACTGGATACAGACATGGAAGCCCGATTTTAAAGGCCCTGGTTACAGCTTGTTTCACCATTTCCACTTTTCTCAGTCTTTTTTCAGAGGGAACAAGTTTTGGTTGAAAGGGGAGACTGTTCATCTAAAATGTATGTATCCCTTTATTGAGAGCCTTTGAGTTACTCTGTCTCTTAGGGTCACACTCATTTTTCATAGTATGTCTTCTCCATTCCTCTACAATTGAATATTGACTCCTTTTTTTTCTCTCTCTTTTATAAAGAAGATGGTAACGTATTATATTGACAGCATTATTACAATGGAATATTCTGTGATCATTGTTATTAATGACACAAAGCAAATAGATATCTAAATGTTCAGAGGTCATTCACACTTTGACTTCAGGGTTAATCTAGGTGGGTGATTGTTTAGCAACATCCTCTGCTTCAGTAAGAGCAAAGACCAAAAAAAGTGTTCAGCTTGGCTATGGAAAGGTAAGACTCATGGGCTCCCTCAGCCACTAAAATGCCAATGGTAGACCAAGGTTGGTTCCTTGCCCTTAGATTAGACATCATTCTCAACTTTGGAAAGACGTGTCTGTCACTAGGCATGAAAGTATCACAGATCTCTGCATATGGTGAAGAAATTATATGTGCACACACACACACAGTATATATACTCCAAAGTATACAGGTACAAAGTCAACTAGCATTGTGAATCTCAGAGGGTTTCTTCCAACCAGCAGAAATAAGAGGGCATACCTCCTTATAGGAAAAATGCTATAGTCCATAACTATGGTGTGCTGATAAGGCACAGAGCGTCTCTGTCCTTAGTGTGTTCATTGTAATCATCTTTACTTTTTGGATCACAATGTATTTATTCATCACATGACTTTTGAATGTCAGTTATGTACTGGTAAAATATTTTGATAGTAAATGTTAATGAGTAAGTGCTGTCAAGGAAATGAAACAATATGACCTCTCCAGTGGTAGATGATCAGATACCTGTTGTAGTCGGAATTCTCTCCTGTGATGAACTTGGCCTTGACTAGGTAGTTTCTTTACTTACTTCTGGGGATTCAGGAAAAGATCAAAAGGAGATGAAGATGTAGAAGCACTTGGAAAGTGGTTTGCCATAGATACAAAAGTAAGATTAGAGATGAATTTGGTAGGGTTGGTTGGTTGTTTATATTACAACTTCTAGTCAATGGCTTAGTCATTGTAAACTGTGTGATGCATTGATGGCTGTTCTTGATTGTCTTCTTGGTTATTTTTATCACTGTGAACGGTACAACAATGTATAAATATATCCTAAATCTTTCCCTGCCTGGCCTCCCAGCTTTAAATACATAACCACATACCATCCTGTTCTGTTATATATAATTTTTCTTTTTACAGTTTAGTATACTCCATTTTAGTTCTTTCGGTTGGCATAGTTTTGAATAGTTTGTGTGTGTGTGTGAGAGAGAGAGGTTACTATCATATTAACATTTCTTTTTAGTTGAACTGTTATTTATTTGCTTCACATAATGTAAAAAGATAGGGATGAAATTAGATAATAAAATTGTGAGTGTTCATTTTGGATTACTTACCCCCGAGTTTTGAAAATGTAGCTAATGTTGTTTTTTTTTTTTTCTTTTCTTTTCTTCCATGCTTTTTCTCATTGATATTGGCAACAAGTCACTAATGTGTACAATAGATTCAAGAATACTTTAGGAGGAAAACTAGTAGGGCCCGAGATGTCAGTGTCACATACTCTTTTTGTTTGTTAGTTTGTTTGTATTATTGTGTGTGTTTAAATGATGTGTTTGGACACTTGGGTGGATGTCAGAGGGTAGCTTTGTAGGGTCAGTTGTCTCCTTCCAACTTTATACGGTATCTGGGAACCAAATTCAGGTTCAGGATTGTGCAATGACTACACTTACTGAGCAAGTGCCTCTGAGCTGCTTGGCTCGCCCTCATAAACGCACTTTTCCTGCGTTCATTTTCTCTGGTATCCGGAGTGGATGGCATAATGAGATGCACAGATAGAGCCATGTGAAGCCTTCTCTGTGGACATTTTCGAAGATCTGTACTTAGAAACAGGAAATGCATCAGTAGCTCTTTTACATCTGATTATCTCTAAGTCAGTTTCTAATCTTATAAAGAAATTATTTTGTTCATTTTTCTCCATTATTGATGTAATATCACATTAACAAAAGTACTGTAGGGCTGATGAAGAAAACAACATGCTGTAGGTCACTGTCTAATAACTTACTGTTAGAATTTTGGTTTATTTCTTTCCGTCTATTTTCATATATGTTTCTCTGTTTTCCCATCTCAGTTATAACAAGCATGTATCCTTTGTAGTCTGACATTTTCACTGTAGAGTGGATAAGAATTTTCCAGAAACTTGTATTAAGGAAGCCTATTTGAAAGATACATTACCTTCTTTCTTTCAATAATTTGATGATAGATATTAAATTCAGTAAATTAAACAGTAATTTAATCAACAAGCATTGTTTGACGTGGATATAAGTTCAGGAACTGTGCGACCTCCTGTTATTTTTGATGATGTATGTTTACTGGCAGTGGCTTTGCAAGTGACTTTTTCCTGCTCACCCAGAGTAGGCAAGCTGTTCAGAGAAAGATGACGATGAAAGATGAAAATTGATGATTAATTTGAACTTTTCACTTATTCTTGGATCAAGACGTATTGTATCAGAGTATTATAGATACTGTCCTTAAATATTATTCTAAACCAGTGATGGTGAGCCAAATATAGAATTGTAACTAGATTATGTTCCTTGAGAACGAGAAATGTTTTAAGACATTTCCTTAACTTTCCACCTCAGTTTAGTCCAGATAACTTTGGTTCTAGCAGCCTTTGTCCACTAGCTTGCATCTATCCTGTCCTAGCATGGAAATTGTGCATGACCCATTGAACTTGAGATTACAGATCTCAATCTTGGCTCTTTGGCCTGTTGTGTAAGCTTCCTCAATGCAAATGTGACATCTACATCTTTGACTGTCAATTTATGCAGCACAATACGGTAGTGTATTATATGTTGAACTTTCATTTGCCAACGTATCCTTTAATTGGCAGTACACTCTAGTTGTTCTTGGCTTTACTTTAAAATTAATTTCTTATAAAGGTAGACCTTACTCCTCCCTTCCCCCTTTCAGTTCTTTTCTTTGAGTGTAAACTTCCTTTAGTTAGCTTTAGTTCATAACTTTATATTTTTTTCCAAATTTTTATTTTTTATATTAATTACAGTTTATTCACTTTGTATCCCAGCTGTAGCCCCTTCCTCATTCTCTCCCAATCCCCCTTACCCTCCCTGATCTCCTCCCTGCCCCTCTCTAAGTCCACTATTAGAGGAGGTTCTCCTCCCTTTCCATCTGACCCTAGTTTATCAGGTCTCAGGACTGGCTGCATTGTCTTCCTCTGTGGCCTAGCAAAGCTGCTCCTCTCTGGAGGGGTTGGGGTGAGGTCAAAGAGCCAGCCACTGAGTTCATGTCAGAGACAGTCCCTGTTCCCCTTACTAAGGAACCCACTTGGACACTGAGCTGCCATGCCAGCTACTGGGCTACATCTGAGCAGGGGTTCTAGGTTATATCCATGCATGGTCCTTGGTGAGAGAATCAGTCTCATTTGTTATGCATATCATATCTTCATTTTGTGTTCTATCTTTCACGTGTATTCTATGACTGTTAATCTCAACATAGAACAATTCAAAGACTTTTAATGATTTTGGACTTTTACATTTGAGCATAAATTTGATACCAGTTTTGTGGCATTTTGTCTCTTTTAATACTTGGATCACATTCATTCTATTTAAACAATGGTATGAAGATTTTGTGAGTGGCTGTGATCTATCAATCTGGTTGGTTTCAGGGTCATGCTCATTAGGCAAGATTAGGAAGTTGGAGCCTCAATGAACTTGTCAGCCTTGCTCATTCTTAATGTATGACAACTGCTCCTGTTCAGAAGCAGCAGGGGCTGGAGATGAGTGAGGATGACTCAGTGCAGTATGTTAATGTGGGTGAAGACCTTTTCATCCATGTCCCAAGATTTTTCACCCATTTCACTAGAGTACTCCAAGTGAAAATGACACTGCAATGCCTCCACAAATGTGGAAAGTCTATGTGGGCGAAATAAGTGAAAACAATACATAATATGTTTGTTATGAGAATTAAGGGAGTAATGTGTTAAAATCTTATATTGTTTGCACTTATTAAATGTGTGCATGTGTCTGACACCCTGTAGGCTGTAGTATATTTTGAGATCAAAGTTTCCCAAAATCAAGAAGCTGTGACTTTGATATGAAAGTAGTCTGAGACACATACACAGACAACCATACACATATACTCCTGAAAAAAATTCACTAACAAGTTGAATGGACCTTGATAATGGAGAACAAAAATATTAGCATTAGTAAAATGAAGTGACATTTGTTTTCTAATATTCAGTGATTAGAGTTACTAGAGAAACTTGAAAACTTTGGTCACTTCTAAACTGTGCTTACCTTTGCATAAATATAAAAATAATGGTCTGACTGGCTTTTGTTGTAGCCTTATTAATGTGTGTGCAGGAGCAGCTGGTACCTTTTGATAAAGCCAGCAGTACTAGGGCCAAGATATCTATGTAGTGCAGTTGTTCAGTGAGGAGCTGGCCGGTCCAGGTCACTCTTTGCTTTTCTCAAAGAAAGGTCACTAATTAGGGGTATATCTTAGTTACTTCCTGTTGCTGTGATGAGACGCAGTAACTAAAGTTTTAAAAGAGTTTATTGTAGCTCATGATTCCAATGGGTTGGTTGAAGTCCATGGCCATCATGTCAGGGAGCATGACAGCAGTCAGGCGGGCATGATGCTGGAGCCATAGCTGAGAACTTACATCTTTATCCATAGGCACAAGACAGGCAGGGAGGCAGGCAGGCAGACAGACAGGCAGACAGACAGACAGGCAGACAAGAAAACAGGCAGGCAGGCAGACAGACAGACAGGCAGACAGGCAGACAGGAAAACAAGCAGGCAGGCAGACAGACAGGCAGGCAGGCAGGCAGGAAGACAGGCAGGCAGACAGGCAGGCAGGCAGGCAGGCAGACAAACAGGCAGGCAGGCAAACAGGCAGACAGACAGGCAGACCACACACACACACACACACACACACACACACACACACACACACACACACACACTCACACACGGGAAGGGGAGAGAGAGAATGAAATGGCATAGACTTTGGAAACTTCAAAGCTCATCCCATTGACAAGCCTCCTAATTTTCCCTCAACTGTTCCCCCAACTACAGACCAAGCCTTCGAGTATGTGGGCCTTGGGTGGGGGTGTGACATTCTCTTTAAACCACGACAGGATGGGGTATAGAAGAAGAATGTGAAGGGTTGAAGGAATCAGTTTTGGTTCTGTGCTGTGGTAACCTATATTCCCAAGCAAAAGCGTGGAGACTCTGAGGCAACAGTGCCATTTTAATGCAGTGTCTACTGAGAAGCTTCCAAGGACTAGTTGACCTTTTCTCTCCTTTCACTTTTACATTCCTATTAATTCAGTTTTATTCTTTCTAAAGTTGACATCATCATTCCTATTTATGAGGTACACTGTTGTAATTTAATAAATTATAAAACATGTAGTCATTAAATCAAGGTGTTTGGGACCTTCAAACTCTTCTTTGGTTATTCTGTAAAGTAAATTGTAGACTGTAGAGGTCCTGTGCCCGCTAGCACTGGAACTACTTTGCTCCTTAATTGTGTTTGGGTCCCCATGGTCCCTGGCCTGTCTGCCTCCCCTGTTCACCCTCAGAGATTTCTGTTCATTTTTTCTTCTGAGTGATTACCTTTCCCTCTTAGTTTTGTTTCTCCCAACCCCTCGTCTCCTCAATTTTGTTTTCTTTTGCAAAAAGAGCAGAGACTTTAGACTTTCAAAGTTACGAATTCAGAATTTCATGATTGGTAGCCTTATTTTTCCCATGGATGAAAGAGACTTTAGTACCTGTCTTAGAGGGTCAGAATCCTAATATTGTAGGCGCTTTGCAGGTAAGAATATTTGGGAGATGCTGGACTTTTAAAATTTTTTGAAGCTTCATCCTTGTTCCTTATTCCCCTTTCTATCTCTCCTTTCTTCTGTCTCTCTTTTCGAGAAAGACAATTGTTTTTTCTCCTCTTCCAGTTAATGTTTAGTAATTACGTATAATTTTTTATTGCTTATCTCAAGATAGATATAAGACATTGGTGAGCTCTTGTTTATGAAATTCTACTTTCATGTTGGGGTTTTTGTCTATGAAGGTGATTATAGTTGTTATGAGATTTAACTGACATATTTATAAAGCATTTTAAAAGTACCTGACACATGAGATTCTCAATAAATGTAAGCTTGGATTAATTTATAAAAATATAGTCCATAATAGAGACTCTTTGGGGTCTTTACTTGGGTTGCCTTTTTCCAGTTATTCCTTCTGCCTCTAATGATGAGGGAAAATAATGGTGCATTTGTAGCAGGTAATGGCCTGGATAACAGAAGCTGAATACAATGTGTGTTTGTACAGCAAAATAGTGTCTTGGCTTTTCTTTTCTGACAAGATCAAAATGATTAGATGTGGAGACCATTTGGAAAAAGTGTTTTTGTAGGTTTTGCCCTCAGTTGATATGGATAATTGGCAGAATTGTGGTGCTCTTCTCTTTTTCTCTTCATGTAGAGGGTATTTAGTGATTTCCAGTTGCTTAACTTGCCATGTGAGCTGACTACCATGCTAATCTCTAAACTTCTTAAAATGTATTCTTCAGTATGTTGCTAAATGAGTGCATTTCTACTAACACCAACCACTTATTACTAAGATTCCAAAGAGATCACAATTATTTCTGTGTGACATGCCTACCTTGAAATTTTGAAGATATGATGAGGTTTCATAGTTTTTTTGCTAACTTAAAAATGCTATGTGGTTAATTTTGTTTTTTTCCTCTGTAGTTATGAGACATATAATGTTTTATAATTTTGTTTTAATTACTGTGGTTAAATGTAAAATAAGTAAGCATTTGGATCCTTTCTTCCATCCTTTCTTCCTCCCTCCATTTTCTTCTTCCCTCCTTTGCTTTCACCTTTCTTTCTTTCTTTCTTTCTTTCTTTCTTTCTTTCTTTCTTTCTTTCTTTCTTTCTTTCTTTCTTTCTTTCTTTCTCTTAATAATTGGATCTTCAATATTTATTCAGTATAAGCTGCTCAGACCTTTAACTGCATGGCTAGTTTACATCAAAAACAAGCTTGTGATAGGATATATATCAACAAATGAAGTCTGAAACTTACATGATCCTTAACTTGTTTTCTTGTTTTAAAATAAACTTGTCTGCCACGCATGGTGACAAGCACCTTTAGTCCCAGCACTCAGGAGGTTGAGGCAGGTGAATCCCTGAGTTCAAAGACAGCCAGGGCTACAACAGATCTCTCTCAAACAAAACAAAAAATTGAAATAAATCTGTTTAGAAAACAAACATGCTTTTTCCTTTTTGAGGTTGAGGATTGTCTTAGCCACTGTTCTGTTGCTGTAAAGAGACAAATGACCAAGGCAGCTCTCATAAAGGAAAGCATTTAATTGCGCCCAGTTTTACAGCGTGAGTACGTAATCATTATGGTGGGAAGCAGGCAGGCATGGTGCTAGAGCAGTAGCTCAGAGCTCTATATCCTGCTCTGAAGGCAGCAAGCTTGAGAGAGAAAGACACTGACTAGGCCTGGCATGAGCTTTTGAAGCCTTAAAGCCCACCCGCAGTGGCATATCTACTGTTGCAAGGCCATACCTCCTAATCCTTCCCAAATAGTTCCCTTAATTGGGGACCCAGCACTCAGATATGTATGAGCTTAGGGGTGCCATTCTCATTCAGACCACCGCAGGGATCAAGCCCAAGCTCAGTCCTTGAGCTGTGTCAGCACCCCAAAGCTGACTCACAACGAAAGGAAACAATGTGATGACAGATGAACGACTAGAGGAGAAAGCTAAACTCACTGATTCACATAACCAACACAGTTTGCTATCTTTGACAGGCAGAGAATCATTCGAATATAAAGCTGTTGAAATTGGGCGTCCACGTTACAAATATTGTGATGTGAATAAAGATAAGTGCCATTCACAGTCATAGTTAAGTTCCCCACATGCTTACGACAGGTCATGCTTACATGTCTTATTTGCTTTCTGCACATTCTAATCAGGGTCATATTCTATATTTACCTGAAAAAAAAAGTACTAACAAGAATTTCTGCTTCCACAAGCAATCATTTTTGTACTTTTTTTGAGTATTAAATATGATTATTTGTGAATTATGAGATTTCTTTTATAATTGAATCTTTAAAATATGACTTTGCCAGTGTTAGTTTTTGAGTTTAAATTTTCTTAAATGAGTTCCCCTGATTCATTCTGATGATATTCTAAAAGTATACTGTAGAAAAATAATGTGATATCTTATTTATGACTCAGATCTTGAATGTGACATGAATTCTATTTTTGTTGTGTATATTACATTTAATAAAAATGTACAAAAATAGCTCGTGGTATAGCAGGATTATTTAGACATATCCCAGTAGCAAAGTAATTGAATTTGTAAGGTTCTCATCTCTGACAAGTCCATTTAAATTTGGCTCAGATCAATATATATCAGTTTAGTTTAATTCAGCTTATTTGTTATTGAGATCTGCTAAGAACAAATGACTCAGCATGCTTTGCTGGGGAAATGCAAGATGAACTGGATATAGATTTTCCTTTTAAACAATTTGGTCCAAGGGCTGCAGATGTAACTCCATAGAAGACTACTTGCATAGCATGTGTGAAGTTCTAGATTTAATCTCTGGGAGAGGAAAACAAGGGGAGAGAAATATGAACTCACCTTGGTTAGAATCTGCATGTCAGTACAAGACCTAGTGGCTATTCCATAAAACATGCCAAAAACAAATGTGTACATGCTATGTGCAACCTGTTGGAGGAGCTTGCCCCGGCAGCCACAGTAACCACAAAAGCTGCCTTTGTAGGCAGAAGGAAAGACTTCATAGTTTCCATAGTAGCACTGTAAGTGCTTAATGATTACGTCTCATGAAATCCAGTCCTTGCAGTCTCCTAATCTTTAGCATTGGCTTGACCTTTTTAATGTTTTCCCAGTTTCAGCACTAATTCTGTCTGTTTTCACTTCCTTTGTATAAATTTCACCGCAAAGATTTACCAACAGCTGCCATTCATACCCGTAGAGACATAAGAACACACATATATCTGAGTATGTACATACATACTCACATATAATCTACATATTCTTTTCCTGATAGTCACTAACATTTACTGCTTGTCCAGCTTTGATTTGATTGAGATAGACAAGAAGCCTTTGTGGGATTTTTCTGAATATTTCCTTTCTAACACTATTTTGGTACAGCTTAAAAGTCCTGTTATTTGCATGTCTTTTTCTTATGTATCCTCATCAATCCTGGTTTCCTGTGGAGTTGTTATTTTGTTGTTGTTGTTTCTGGATAGAATGATGATGTATTTTATCATGCAAAGATCTAAACAAGAACCCAAGGTATGCTAATATTTGCCATTGGTAGAGTTCTGTTGTCATTAACAGATCTAGTCTTCAGTCTTCTGTTAGATGTACCTTTACAGTAGGCAGCTCTTGTTGTAAGATAGTAGCAGACACATGGAAAATGAGTTTTGAGATGAAATGGATGTTTTTGAGAGGGATGAGATCAATAGCTGTATTTTGTGTTGACTGTTGCTCTAAATATTGGGCATTGCACTAAAAAGATGTCAAGCTGTCTCTGCGCATATGAGCGTGGATCACAGGGAATCTGTGATCTGCTTTGAAGATAAACTTTCAAGAGTCAATGATATTTAGTTGGTTGCAGCCAGGGAAATAGGTGCATTTATCCTGGAAAAGGGAAAATTAGATTCATGTGACTAAGTCAGATAGTACAATAGGGTGAATATACAATAAAAAAAGTAGGCCTTTTTTTTTTTTTTGTGGTGGTGCTGGGGATTTACAACTGCTCCCCTTGTTTGTTTACTTATTTAAACTTTGAGATAGCTTCTTATTATATAGTCTAGGACTTGGAATTCCTGCTATGCCCCAGGAAGGCCTTGAACTTCTCCACTCCTCCTGCTTCAGCCTCCAGAGTAGCTTTGGATTATAAGCCTGAATGACCCAGCTTGTCTGAATACGACATCCGTCTTTCTCTGTAAAGACCATAGCCTCTAATTCTTATGTTTTCATAAGAATTCTCTCTCATGTACCCCTAGATGCTGATGCTGTAGCTTCTGTCCTAGCAAAGTCTTATGTACTGTATTTTTCTCCTCTCCCTGGGCTAGCAGTTCACATTACCATGATTCTAGCTCTGGTCTTTACTGTATAGTGACTGGCTTAAAGCTACAGACTGCTAACCAAAAAGAGAAATAAATACATTTTATATAGCCCCTGGTTCCTTGCGGGTTAGAGAGCAAATACTCATAACTTCTTATTTGAGTCTTCTAATGAGTTTATGTTTTCAAATTTTAAGATGATGGTGGCTCATGCTCATGCCTTTAATCCCAGCAACTGGGAGGCAGAGGTAGGCAGCTCTCTCTGAGTGCCAGGTCAGCCTGGCCTACACTGAGAAACCCTGTTTTGAAAGACATACAACAACAACAAAACAAACAAAAAAAGATGAGTTAGATGAGTCTAGACAATATCCAGAATTAGAAGTCAGGGACTTGCCTCAGGTCTTCTGGCTTGGCCTATGTGTTCTACTCTGTCCTGCCTTCTCAGGGGCTTCTCTTGCTCTCTATTTCATTGCATCAGATTTATTTCTTTATTTCTTTATTTGTTTGTTCCTTTATTTATTTATTTATTTATTTATTTATTTATTTAATATCTTCAATACACTTTGAACACATCTCTACTGATCTCTTTGCCTCTTTCTTCCTGACATCACCTACGTTTTGAAGTTAGGCCATCTAACATTACTTCTACATCTGGCCAGATGCTGTTCTTAAACAAAGAGCCACTCCACTCTCCAGAGGAACATTGGAGGGGCTCAGAAGAACAGCATAGTCTTTCTGTTTATTGTTCTTCATTTTTTTTGTAATTAATGCGGGCATAAACTTATTTTGCTGAATGAACTAAACCTTTATTATTTATTATTGGCCCTTCAGTAGCTTGATTCCAGGAACTGAACTTTTGGCCCTGCCTTGTATCACTGTTCTAGTCATTTGTACTGTTTTGCCATTCACTGTGCCATAGTTACTGCCTGTGTTTACTGCTCAGTTCATCAGTGAGCTTTGTCCTGGATGAACATCAACAACAAAACATCACTGTATTCATGGAATGCTTAGCACAGACTCTCCCACATATTAAAGTAAGCATTTTTTTGTCAATTAATAACTAGCCTCACAGTGTCCAGGACAGTGATTAATTCATGAGAGACCTTTAATGTTTGTTGGGCTGACTGAAATTTTGCTGTCAATCAGGATAGATCACTGTGGAGTGTCTCACAACTGCTAACATCTGCCTGAGGTTGTTGTGAATCTTTTGAGACGTTTGCCTCATAGTCAGGATGTTCTTTGCTCACTACTGTGTCTTGATTTGGAACTCCTTTCCTGAGGGGACTTTTTCCCTATGGGTGCTTTGGTGACACCCTAATTGTTTGACCCTATGGGACTGTCTGGTCCTTTAGCTATAACATTTAGTTGGATCAGATGCTTATCATGCCCATATAAAATCCTTTAATAAATACTTAGAAGCTTTTAAAAATCACTTTTAAAAAGAGTGGTTTTTCTGACGGTGTGTGTATTACACGGATGCCAACTGTGTAATATCATGATCTTTTGACATGGTAATAGCAACCGTCATGTAAAAGTATTTAGTAACCTCAGATCCATGACAGCTGCATATTGTCACTAAGTAAATGTTAGAGCCAGAGAGTGAAAGACTTCAGTGGGAACATAAACTTTCTGTCACTATTGCTTGCAAGAGGGAGAGTAACATCTAAGACATTCAGTGAAGGGATCTGATGGTTTCTGTTGTTACACAAAGGCAAGAGAATACAAGCCCCACTTTCCCTGTTGTTTGTGGAGGCTGAGCCATCCACAGTCATCAAAAGCAATGGCAAGCTTTTGAAGGATATAAAATGATGAATATCTTATTAAGACTTTCGGGGAGAGTGGGAGGGAATGAGGGAGGGGGCTACGCTTGGGATGCAAAGTACCTAACCTGTGATTGAGAACAAAAAAATAAATTAATAAAAAAAAAGAATAAAAAAAAAGACTTTCGCCAATTTGTTTTACATACTGTGGAATAATGCGTAGAATTTCTTATGTAACTTTAACCCTATAGTCCACACTTAATAGGTAAACAAAAAGGCTGCTTGAAGACATGTAACCCATGGTGCATATATGATTTTTCACTTCCCACGTCATGGTCAGCTTTGAAATATTTTGTATCAATGATTCCTTTTAGTGTTTAGTATTTGTCAGAATTGATCTTGTTTTCACAGAACAAAAAGATGCAGGACGATAGGGACATCTGGCAACACTTTCTGCCTGTCCCTAAAATACTTTCATCTGAAAGGATTCTTCCTTGCCAGAGAGCCCGGGGATTAGGTGTTGGTGCTCTGTTTAAGCGGGGCGGGAAACAATAGGCAGCAGCAAGGGGGAAGAAGAGACCAGTTGTTTTCAAAGTGGGAGGAAAAAAAACCTGGACAGGCAATACAAGCTATTAGTTTACCTATTTAACCCAGAAACGATGGCTTTTGAATGCTGCCTTGTCACTATAAACTTTAGTGTGCTTTGTCCCGTACCCTTCTTGAATCTAGAGCCTTGTAAACACATGCAAGCACTCTACCAAAGAACTACATCACCAACTCTAGTTACTCTGTGTGATGCCTTTTAATGTACATTTTTCTTCTTTTAAAAGGTAAAATTGAGGCAGGTAATTCAGATTTGTATTTGAAGTAAAGAGTTGAAGAGAAAATTGTATGGTCTTGAAAAGAGAGTTGCTCAGTGAATGGTACTTTTGGTTTCAGATCTCAAGACTGTATCACGAGTCCTCCAGGACACAGAAAAGGGATTCATATTTGCCGTGTTAAATGAAAGATTTTCTATAAATATGCACAGTTTTAGTATTCCTGTAGACTATATAAATTTGTAAGCCCTGAAGTAGTTTTAGGATAGCATTTTAAAGCAAAAGCATTATATCTTGAGGCGAAAGGGGGCACCACGGCAGTTTAGAAGTAAATATTTATAAAAATTACTCATCTAATTAGACCAGATGCACCAGTTATAATAGATAAATCTGTAATGTCAATATTCACCTACTTGATGAAGGAAGAAGCTTAAACCACCATCTAGTTTGTACTTCCTGTAATGTGCCATTATTCTTAGTGACTGGTTAACCATCACCATTTATTAGCAGATGTCTAGAAGAGATAAAGTCTGTTAGTATGGTCATATTATGTTGTCATGAGCTTGGATTGCAGGTGGGCTGTCAATACACCATTAAACATTGTGTATGGCCTTAAATTCTTTCTGTTAAAAATGAAACCATTCCAAGATGAACTGGGGTCGGATGGAAGGGGAGGAGATCCTCCCCCATAGGTGGACTTGGAGGGGGCGGGGAGGAGATGAGGGAGGGATGGGGAGAGTGGGAGGAAGTGAGGGAGGGGGCTACGCCTGGGATGCAAAGTACCTAACCTGTGATTGATATAAAAATAAATAAATAACATTAAAAAAAATGAAACCATTCTGGGTGTGGAGGTGTATCCTTTTAGTCTAGTATTAGAGAGGCAGGGGCAGGCAGATCTCTGTGAGTTTGAGGCCAACCTGGTCTACATGGTGAATTCCAAGACAGTCAAAGCTGCACAGTGCTATCCTGTCTAAAAAAAAAAAATCGAAACAAAACCCAGCCTATGTTTAGATAAATTGAAAGACAATTATCAAATCGTGTCTATTTAAAGTGTCTTATGATGAATTTGAAAGAAGTACTGTAAGGCATAACGGCCTTACAGTTTTCTACTGGCTCTTGTTACGCTACAGACTCTAATCAGGGGACGAGTGATGGACACCGGTAACCCTGGACTTGGTAATAGACTGGTTCACAGTGATTCGAAGCTTGAGGCCAACTTGGGCTACCTAAGACATTGTTGCAATATAAAACAAAATTTAAAAAATACACATATAATTTAAGAAATCTGGGGTTGGACCTGAGACCTTGCTACCAATTAAGCTCCTCATTGCTGGTCAGTCAATGGATAGTGAGGCTGTGAGACATAAATTATATCACCAAAGAGTCAACATTTGTATTTGGGAACTAGTGTTCAGACGACACATCAGACTTTAAATAATTCTTCATGACAAGAGGTGCTTGGGAGCTAAATGTGGACAGCATTTGATAATGGTGACATGGACACCATTATCATGCTTTAGCAATCAGGGACTGCTTCATGATAAAAAGTTGGCCTTGAAGGCAGGAAGAATTGGGAAAGGCTTTATAGAGAAGAGGAAGAGGGTGTCAAAGACAAACCACTCTGACTGAGGGTTGTGAATTATCAGGGTATCCTCTCTCCTTGTGGAGGGAGAGAGCACTACAGTTTCTTAGTTTTCTACTATGTAGAAAAATTTTGTTTTATCTTTATTTCATCTGTGGCTGATTTCCACTTCATTTATGCCATGGTAGGAGCAGGATGATTCCAGCTCTGAATGGCCGTGTTGTGAGGTGTGGATTAGATACTATGCTTGTGCTGGCTAGTTTTATGTCAACTGGAAATAAGCTGGAGTCACTGGAAAAGAGGGAGACTCAATTGAGAAAATTCCTCAATACGATCCATCAGGCTGCAGGCCTGCAGGGTATTTTCTTAGTGATTGGTGTGGGAGGGCTGAGTCCATTGTGGGAGGGGCTACTCCTAGGCTGGTGGTCCTGACTTCTATAAGAAAGCAAGCTGAACAAGCCATGGAAAGCAAGCCAATACCACCACCCTCCATGGCCTCTGCCTCAGCTACTGCCTCCAGGTTCCTGCCCTGTTTGAGTTTCTGTCCTGACTTCCTTCAATAATGAGCAGCAATATGGAAGTATAAGATGAAATAAACCTTTCCTCCCTAAGGTATTTAGGTCGTGGTATTTCATCACAGCAACAGTAACTCAAATGAAGACAACTCTTTATGCTGTGACAGATTGGCACATGGAAGTAACTGAAAAGAGAAAGGATTTATTTTGTCTCATCATACAGGGAGTTAACAAGAAGCAGAGAGCTCAGGTGAATGTAAAGCTGATCTAGAGCTCTCAAGCCTGCCTCTTTGACCTTATTCTGATAGCAAGGTGCCATGTGCAAAATTCCACAATCTTCCGAAACTGCACCACCAACTGTGAGCTGGGTGTTGAACACACAAACTTGATAGCTTGTTACGTATATACTTGAAAAGAGTTTGAGTTCCACAGTGGCTACATTTAGTGTTCTATCGATACCAGTTAGATAAAAATGTTTACTAATATTGATTAAACCAAGTATCTCTGACAAATTTTTGTCCTGAAAGAAATTAATTTTCTCCAAATATGCTAACAGTGGGAGATTTTATAGAATTTCAGAACAGGTCATGATCTGTGAGAACAACCACTATACGTAACACGGTAGGTCACAGCTTTTGCTTGTGAGGGAATTGAGTAGGCGGATTGTGTGTCTTAAGGTTACTATCGCTGTAACAAAACACATGATTAAGACAACTTATTAAAATATGTAATTGTTGCTTGCCTACAGTTTCAGAGGGTTAGTCCATGACCATCATGATGGGAAGTATGGTATCTGGCAGGCCTAGTACTGTAGCAGTAGCTGAGAGCTTACATACTGATCCAAAGGCAGCAGACAGAGAGAGGGGGAAAGTGATACAGGGCCGGGTGTGGGCTTCTGAAACCTCAAAGCTTACCTCCTGTGGCACACCTCCTTCCTCAAGGCCTGTCTCCCAATCCTTCTCAAATAGTTCTTTCAACTGGGGATCAAACATTTAAATGTATGAGCCTGGGGAGGGAAGTCTTATTCAAATCATCACAGTTTGTTAAAATTACCGCTTGAATATAGTTAAAAAATAATAGGGTTTTCTATGAGGAAGATTGAAATTTGCTGAGTGAGGCTAGAGAGGAACAAGTCAAAAACCACAAGATGTTTTTGAGAAGAAACAGCAGCAAAACATGGATTGGTAAAATGAAGCCAAGAAATAAGGGAGCAGTCTTTTGCCTCAAAAATTTTTAAGTCAGACGGTGTGCAAGTAATAGAGGCATAAAAGAGAACACAAAGAAGCAAAGAGTTTATCTCCACTGTCTCCCTGTGTTACAGGCTGTGCCCATTCAGAGAGAGGAGTGACAGAGCGTTATTGGGCATTGCAGCCTGTACAGAAACTCAGTTAGAATCTCCCTTTTCAGTGTGGTGCTTTGGAAATTCAGTCCTTGACTTCGTTATCAGTTGTTTTGTACTTTCTGTGGCCTTGGAATTGAATGCCCACAAGAGAACACTGTTACAGCTAAATGAGATACAGTCACGTTGCAATGAGCTTGAAATACAATAAGACCTTACTTTTCATTGTATCCTAAAAAATATATTACTTAAAAAGTGTTGACACTTGGAAATTTCCTAGAATTATTATTATTATTATATATTTTCTTTTTAAAGGTAAGTAGTATGTTCTGCAACTTCAAGATGCTGTTAGAGTTTACAGAAGGGTTTTGGGATGTTCTTAACTTTGACTTGAACAAGATGGGTGTCCAGGAAGGCTGGGATTCTATACACAAAATAAAAGCGTTAGTCAATATATATAATGACAGTTTGTAACTGTGCAGTTTCTATTCTGTTTGTCACTGGCTGAGGTTTCTTATTCCATGTTTCTTTTTATTATTATTATTATTTTTCGTGGCTGAGTTAAGATTGACCAGCTCCATGTGTTCAGTCAGCAGGATGAACAGGCACTTCTCTGTCTCAAACACAGAGCCATCTGTTGGTAGGAAACATGTGACGGTGAGGCGGGACCTTTTTAGCAGTCAGTTTTGGAAAGTATGTATTCAAGGAAAAGTGCTCACAGCTTCCCCGTCTCCCCCCTTAATCTAGACTATTTAAAGAACTATATCAATTTTCCAGTAGTGCTTTCCTTGGCTAACACCATTCAACCCTACTGAAATTTTACTAGATGGCTACATTTTAGATAATATCCTTGATTTCTTTTACATGAACATTTTTTAAAAATAAAAAGTATACATTCTTAAAAATATTGCAATTATTTTGTTAAGACATTTAAAAATAATCTTTTATTAATCTCTTTGATTCTACTTAATCTCTTTGAAAGATAGCCATTTAATATTATGAAAAACTAAGAAATAAATTGCCAAGTATTATTTTTCTATATAGATAGTTCAGGATTCTCTATTATATATTTTAATAGCTACCTTCTAGCTGTTTTTTTTTTAACTTGGAGAAAGGGTGTGAGGAAAGTTTTTTTTTTCAGTAGGTAGAATTTTTTTAACATTGTACACTTGAAATAGTAAGGAATGCTTATTACTTGTAATAATATCGATATTACTAAAATGGTGTGAAAATATCATTGATATCATTTCAATTTGCCAATAAAAATAACTCAAGCTTATATAATTTTTAAGAAAATTATATAGCACTCAATTTAGGAATATAGTAATAGCCATGTTTATTTTAAAATTATGTGTAGCACACCTTCAGGACCGCTGATGTCTTTTTACAGTGTTGCCTGTGCCTTACATGGTGATTGTGGCTGAATGAAAATGGTCCGCATTGGCCTGCAGGGGTGGCACTATTAGGGGGCGTGACCGTGTGGGAGGACGTGTGTCACTTGGGGTGGGCCTTGAAGTTTCAGAAGCTCAAGCTAGGACCAGTGTCACTCTCTGTTCCCGCTGTCTCCTGATCCAGACGTAGAACACTCAGCCATCTCTCCAGCACCTTGTCTGTGTGCTGCCATGCTTTCTGCCATGACAGTAATGGACTAAACCTATGGACCATAAGCCCTCCCCCCGTTAAATGTTTTTCTTGGTAAGAGTTGCTGTGGTCATGTGCCTCTTCACAGTGATGAAGACAGTGGTGATGTATTACATTGTAAACGTACGAACATTTATGGTAATGAGTATCATTCTATGGGTTAGGAGAATTTTTACCTTTAATGGCAAAAGCTCTGGCTTATTTTTAAACTGCTTTTGGATATGTGTTTGTTTTATTTTGTTTTTTAGTTATGAAAAAGCCATAACATAGATTTTTTTTTTTTTTTTACTATTTAAGGGGGTAAACCAAATACTTAAAACAGCTTGTCCTTTTTAAATTAAAAATATTTTAAGGGAGCTAGAAAATGTACCAAATATAGCACTTCTTTCATGTGAATTTTCTTTCTAATCTAGGTATTTTATTCTGGTTTTATTTGTTAACAAGATGAAAACAGTCAGGTGGCCTTTCAGCATCTGTCAAAGGAGCTTACATTTTGGTGTGTATCAGTCTATGGGTGCTTGATAGAATACATGGATCCTCAGAAGTGTTCATCTAGGGCTCATATGCAGGGGTCAGGGTGTGTAGCATCTCTTCATGTGATGCACACCGTTCTTTGAGAAACTTCTGCCTGGCAGCATCTCTTCAGAGTTAACTCATTAATATTAACTCAGCATTGACTCATTTTTCATTACATGTTCTATACTAGTCTTAAAAGGAGCATGACTTTGCTTTAGGATGATTGTTTTATTTAGAAATGCACTTAACTATTTTAATTTTCTATGAGTTCTCATTTAACTCATAGCAAGATTGCGTTGTTGTTAATAATGGACACCACGATGCGCATTGCCATTTTATTGTCACAGTGAGCCTGTGGGGCAGGTAAACAGGCGTTATCTTCATCACTTTATGTACTGGAAGTTAGACTGATAGCAATTAAACAGCCTCCCCTAAGTCACCTAGACAGTGACAGCTGAGCTGGACTAGAACATGTGTTTCAATACCTGGGCCAATGCTCTTCTCATGCTACTATAATGTAAATTATCCGAACTGGAAGTGTCAAAAACATACGTGTACAAATGTATGGATACACATATATACGTCATATATATTACAGCTATTATTAGACATAGTAGAAAATTCTAATTGTAAAATTTACTGTATGGCTTATAGTTTAGCAATTTTCATTTCTAATTTGTGAAGATTAGGGTAATTTCAATATATTTTTAGGTAATAAAACTTGCTTATCTTAAAATCTTTAGACTGAGTTCCATGAGGGCAAAGGCCACATATATCTTGCATCTTTGTTTCTCATTACCTAGTCTGCTCTTTTGTAGAGTATGTCAAGATATTCAACAAATTTTCAATGGATAAATAAATTCATGGGTGAATGAAGGACTCATAGGTTTTTCTGTCAAGAAGGAGCATTTGAAAAATCCATATTCTTGTGCCACAGTGGGAAAGCCCCATTACTGACCTCGCAGTTTCTAAATGGGGATAACACACATTCTTGAATCATGAGTACATGTGACATTGTACTTTTACATGTGAAGACAAAGATTGATTTTGAAGAAGTGCAATATATATTCATAAAAATATGAATCTATGTATTACAGTGCACTATAGAATTGCTTTACAGTTTTTAAGTTTTATGGAGACTTCTCCCTTCATCAAATACAAGGTGTGCTGGTTATTTTTATCAACCTGATTCAAGCTAGGGTCACCTGCGAAGAGGAAACATTAATTGATAAAACGCCCTACAGACCGGTCTATAGGTCAATCTACTGGAAATTTTGTCTTACTTAAGAATAGATGCAGAAGGACCTAGCCCACTGTGGGCGTGCTGCCTCTGGGCAGGTGGGCCTGAGAGGTAAAAAAACCAACAAAACAAAACAAACAAACAAACAAACAAACAAAAAGCAAGGTGAGCAAGCCACGAAGAGCAGCCCAGTAAGCATGCCTCTGCTTCGGTTCTTGCCTCCAGGTTCTTGCCTGTGCTCCTGCAGTACCTCCCCTTCATCATGAAAGGTGAAATAATCCCATTCCTCCCAACTTGCTTTTGGTTATGGTGTTCATCACAACAATAGAAAGAAAAGTAGCACACCAAGGGAGAGTTAAACTCAAAGCAGCCTGATTTTAGACACAGCGCAGACCTCCTCTGAGAACATGCAAAGGTCTAAACCTACCATAGGACTACAACAATATTTGTGTAAGTTTCTCCTTGCTTCATTCACTTCAGAGGTGTCTTGATGGTACAGTATCGTTTCTAATATTTTGTTCCATGTATAGTAGAGAGATCCATTTGTGTAATATATGATACAGTTTTCTCAGTGTCTCTTCCTAATGTGTATAAAATTCCCCTAAAGGCACATTGCCCTTCTAGAACTGCATTCTTTCTTCATCAGTTATTCATAGTATTTCCAGTGTGCATTTTCAACAGGCTACATGTTTTCCTTCATTATCCTGTACATCTGTAATTCAAAGCCAATTTGAGAAAGTTTGTAGAATCAGTGGTTCAAATTAAAATTTTAGATAGACTGTTTTCTAAGTATTTGCTTTGTTCTTTTTTTTATTAAATCCACAATCCTGAGATATTATTTCTTGTGAAGGTCTGTATCAATTAAGATACCCTTTTCTTGAAAAATCCTTGGGAAGGGTTTAAGAGGAGGAAATACTTCATAGACTTATGAAGTTATGCCTGCTTAACATTCTGGGCAGTGGCTTAATTCAGCCTTTGGTGCTTAGCCAGAGTTCCTCCATGAAATCTCAGTGTGTTTCCAGCCTTGGTTGGCGTTTGCTCCAATGTCTGTGTAACCCTGGGAAGCTGGCCCTTACGTTTTTAGTAATGTCTTACTGTGATCACTCTTTAAGTGCCAGTATCCTAAAATTCTGCCTTAAGCAATTTTCACACTAGAACACGGTTTCCAGAAATCCCCTTTTCACAGACAAATGGATGAGGACTTTACTTTGAGTTTTGCTTATTACTTCATTTCCCCATCTATAAGTCTTGTGACTTTGACCTAGTAGTAAATTCTGGTTTTGGTATTCTTCTCTAACCTTTAGCTCTAATGAAAATTCTGAAAACTTTCTTCTGCAGTAGTTATTCTGCGTAAATGTTTTGTTGCCCCTCTTAATGTGCTTTTTGTTGTTTTTTTATTATTGATTTTTAAAATAGTTACTTTCCTTTTAAGTTTCTAAAACATTTATCAATTCCTTTGATAGTACTTCATTTTATCTCACATTTTTAAAGTGACAGGTTGACACCTTCTGAAATGCAAACTATGAGGATAAAATCTTGTATTACTTATCTTTGTTTCTTAATTACCATTAATATATTTCTGTAAAAATCACTTGTTTCAGAAAATTTCTTTATAAAATTTAGGTAAAAGATGATTTTCTTATTTTATGTATGGCTATTTAATTAATTTATTTATTTTATGTATACTAGATTTTTTATAGTGATTTCTGATAAATATCAGAGCTCTACATTTGGATGTATTACTTTCCTGTTTTCAAGTAGGAGCAAAATAGAAGAGCTTCATCCTAAACCGTCCCTTTTCTAATTAAGAATCTAATAATAGTGTTGACCCTCTAAAATATTACTAGAATTAGCTTGAAAATAGCATTATCTAAAGATCTGCCTTAAAAGATTTGGGTGCTCAAGCCCAGGGGGCATCCTTCTTGAGCAAGATGTGTGAGCATTGAGAAAAAGCCTTCAAGCACCAAAGAAGGGTTTTTACAGGAAGAGCACATTAGGAAAAAAAAAATGTTAACTCTATATCTACATTGTCCTCATTCCCTTTTCAGTAGACCTCATGGATGCCATGCTGTACACGGGAGACATTCTGGTCACTATAGAAAGTACATAAAAGATAATGATAATTCACCCTTTCTTTTTCTTTGATTTCCCCTAATATTTGGAATAGATTATTTAGGTAGATTCTTTTTTTTTTTTTTTTTTTTTTAGAGATTCAGTTTTGATTTGACAGGTGTTTGATAGGGAAACTGACATAATATCTTTTCTTTTTTGTTGTTGTTGTTTTACATTAAACATCTCATGCTAATATTATTCTAATGGAAATTCTGACCTTTTATTGCTAAAGGTTTTGCAGTTTTCGGGTCTGTTTCTGCACCACAGCTGAATTCCTGGCTGGCTGTAGCTTGGGATATAGGTTACTCAGCATTTTCAGTTCCCTTCTTCTTTTCTAACCGTGCCCTCACTGGGTTCTTCATAGGACCTGCCTTCTTTTCCTAGCCTAGATTAATTTTCTTGTTTGCCTCTTTTGCAATAGTGATGTTCCCGGTAGATGTATCTATCTCTTAGTCTCTTTTTATATCTTCTCTTCTACAATCTTGCCCAGAAATAGATTAATAACACATCAGTTTTTGACCACTAGCTGTTCTGTAGCTCTTTCATGATGCTAGTTCTTTTCATCAAATATCAAACGAAAGCTGAGCCTAGCTGCCTTTGTAGTGGAAAGCCTTAGCATTCCCTTTTCTCTCTTCTGCTTTTGTGTTGCTTTGGGCTGTTTCTGACCTTGTGCTCCGCATCCAAGCCTGTTTAAAAGGGAGCCTGAATAGGCAGCTAGCCCTCTTGAGAATCACAGAGAGCAGATGCTCTTGTTTTTGAGACATAGAAACAATGGCATAAGGGAACGAGTTTCTTGCTTTCGTTCATTCAACCATGAAGGAGCAGAGGCAGGATTCAAATCCTGATCATTTAAGCTCTTAGCTGAGCTTGCTCATCGGCACAGAATTACAATGCTGACTACCTGTGCAAAGCCTGTATCTGTGAGTGCCGGCACGGCTGTCTGGATTTTCTGTGGCTTTTCTTCCTCTCTTGGTTGGGCAGTCTAGTGAATTTTTAAAGTCTTTCGTTTATTCCTTTTAAATTTCATACATGCATAAATTGAGAATAACCACCCCATCTCCCCCTCCCTCTAAGCATGTTGCATTGGAAATCATAGGCATCAAGCACAGTACCAGGCAATCTGTCCTAGAATTCATGACGTATTAGCATTGTAGACCAAATGAAGATATGTAGTCATATAAATATGGATTTAAAATATACCCTGAGAAGGGAAACATGGGATAACTTTAACAAACTTGGAATAGGGCACAAGTGACTGAATGGTCATACTTCCTAATCATTGTGTATAAGTGTTCATTTGTGTTTTTTTTTTTTTTCCTTCTGTACCATGCCAACAGAGAGGAACAGCTTTGAGGTGACTGAGGGGCCTATGCACATAGAAGATGTCCAGAGCTGACATATACTTGGTGTATTTGAGCATGACAGGCACAAGAATACATGGCCACAGCTGAAACTGGCCCTGATGGGCTGCCTCAAGTTTTGTTGTATGAGCAGAGAATAAACATGTTTACTACCACACAAAGACCTCATATATGCAGATTGACAGTCTGTCTAATGACTACTAGTGGATATTTAGTGCCTTAGGCACTTTATTATGTTTGTGGTTTCATGAATATTAGTTGTAGTTGCATGTTTAGAGCTTCCAGAATCTGGGCTTCTCATGGTCCTTCTTTTCCTTTCTCTGGCAAGGGATATATTCCATGCCTAAAAACCATTTGTAACAGCTTATGAATTCTGCCCATGTCTCTCAAACTACTTTACTTACTCCTACTTTTAAAAGTCACATGTTGACCCCATGATTTCACTGTGACTATTGCAGTGATAGTAGGTGGCTGAAATACCCAATTCTTGCTAAGAGACGGGTCATCCAGAGAAAAACTTAATAGAGAAACACTGGAGCTGACCTATATCATAAATCTGATGGAACGAACATATCTGCATAACATGGCACCCAAACACCACAAAATATACTTTCTTTTCAGCAGCCCTGGGAACATTCACAAAAATTGACCACTCATTATGACACAAAACTAGTTGCAGTGGATACAGGAAAATTGAAATAACACCTTGCACTCTGTCTGGCCATCATGGATTAAAGCTGGATGTCAGCAACAACAGAAATGGCAGAAAGTGTACAAACTCATGAAAGTGAAATGATTCATTAAGTGCCTACATCAAAACCCAAAGAGATCTCATTAGTGACTTTACTGGCTGATTTTATATCAACTTGAAAGCAGTGTAGAGTCATTTTGGGAAATGGACTCTTCAGATGAGAAAATACCTTCATAAGATTTGCCTGCAGGTAGGTCTATAGTGCATGTACATAATTAGTGATTTATGAGGGAGGGCCAATATGATTGTGGGTGGTGCCAAGCTTGGGCAGGCATTTCTGGGCTGTACAAGAAAGCAGACTGAGCAAGCCATAAGCATAAAACCAGTAAGTAGCTCTCCTTCATGGCCTCTGCATCAATTCCTGCCTCTAGGTTGCTGTCTTGAGCTCCTGCTATAACTTCCCTGGATGATGGACTACAAGCTATACAACTTGGTTTTAATCCTGGTGTTTTATCAAAGTATTAGAAAAACCCCAATTAAGACAATACTTTAGTGATAGACTTGATGCCTTTACAAAGACAAAGGGGAACCAACACTCCACAAAGAGTAGATGGGAAGAAATGATCAAATCAGATCTGGGGTACACTTACTAGGTAGATGGGGAAAGATGGATGATTAGAGCAGGTGGAGGAATGAAGCAATTGAAGAGGTGGACTCTTGGATTTGGAGTCAAATTTGGTTGGCAGCAGAAACCAGCTGAATCAAATGATCTGTACAAACCTTTGGAGAGTTGATTGGTTCAGAGAGGCCAAGTCCCTTGGAAGGAAACTCATATATGCCAATTCTTGGTTTTGGCACTAGTTAAATTAAATGACTGCTCCTAGCTATGAGGAGAACGTTTTATTGTAGATAGGAGGAAGGAAACATCTAGAGGCATCTGGAAGGGTCCAGACTGAACCAGGCCATGAAAGAGAGGTGGAGAGTGAGAGAGAAAGAGGAGAGGAGGGCTAAGAGGACCAGAGAGCACATGGGAACCAAGAGAAGAACCAAGAGAGCACTATAGCCAAAATGGTTGAGTTATTTGGTATCAGAAACTGGGGGGAGAGAAGCAAAGCCCAGTCCCTGGGCTGGAGAGTTTTAGGGGCAGGGGCAGGGAGAGAAGTGCTGGGAGGAGCCATAGACACTGAGTGAGACTTATCCTGGGTTTATTTGGGATCTAGCATTAACAATGCCCCTACTAGCCATTATATGCTATCAAGTAAAATCCCCAGTACCAAGAAAGGGTTACTTCTTTAGTTGATCGCCTAGAGTCCCCTCAAACATTAACATGATTACTATTATTGGTTACCATCTGCAACCTGATGATAAGGCTCTATTAGTGAACATGGAGAAATGGACTTCTTGCCCATCTAGAAGCTTTACCTCTACTGACTAGCATTCACAGTGCTGGCAGGTACTGTGCATGCTTCTGGAGGAGTAAAATAATATCACCCAACCACACACTCTGAGAGCTACACTCGTGGTCTGCTGGTAAGATATACTTGTGCAGTAGTGGCACAAGTCTTATGGTACTAACCAATTAATTTCTGACTGGATTTAAGCCTGACTTCATGAACTGGAACCCATGCTTGACACTGCTAAAGGTAAGAACATGAGGCAAAGCTATCTGTACTACTGTGCTAAATGAACATAACAAAAAAATGACTCTGAATGACATATTACAGTATCCATAGATCAGTGCATTGCTCAGCACTGACCAGAGAAGCTTTTTCTTATAGTAGACAGTAATTAACAGATATGCCCACAAGTGGACAATGTACAGACAGCAGGAAATTTTTGAGTAGTGAGCCCTAAATAGGATGTCTTTATCAAGAAAACTTTGCTCAAGGTTCAGGGATCTACGTGAAAGAGGAAATGGAAAGATTCTAAGAGCCAGAGGTGGCTGACTCCAAGAAAGCATCTTCCAGA
This sequence comes from Pachyuromys duprasi, assembly GCA_028658305.1. Taxonomy (NCBI): domain Eukaryota; kingdom Metazoa; phylum Chordata; class Mammalia; order Rodentia; family Muridae; genus Pachyuromys; species Pachyuromys duprasi. Next base: position 11,254,179 of record CM053752.1, read on the forward strand.
CACAACAGGGTGTTTCCATGTAAGAATCCACTGTGATAGCACATACATGTACAAGCTCCATCCAGGCCAGATTTCAGCATGGAGATGGTAAAGTGAGCGCAAAGTCACACCGCTAACCAAAACATTACTTGTAACTGGGAGAGGAGAGAGAAAAATCAGTGTTTTCCATTGGAGTCCCATGGTAGAACATTCCAAGCAAGGCCCTTTGTTCCTGAGTAGGCAGTCAACTCAAAATGAAACCTTGTTTTTTTGTTTGTTTGTTTGTTTGTTTGTTTCCTCATGCTTTTTTAAAATTTTATTTTGTGTTTTTGTTTTGACTTTTTTTTCTTAGAAAGAACATGATGTGAAGAGGATATGGGTTGAGTTGGAAGATGGGGAAGAATATCATCAGAATATATGGATTTTGAAAATAACAATGCATACTAGATAAGGCAGACAGTGGCTGAGGAACAGTAGCCGAGATGCTGAGTTAGTCCTCTGTCCTTCATGCATACATTGTACACACGAACACTTGCATACACATACAAAATAAGTCTGAAAGATAGAGAAATATGTCTGAAATGCTAACCCTGAAATATGTCTGAAATGAATACAATGTAGACAAAAATCTGTGTATATGCCTTTGAGCAACTCAAATGCCTTCCAATGACCAGATCCTCACTACAGCCTACGTGAGTTAGTTTTGATATTGATCATTTCTGTTTTACAGACAGGGAATGTATATTGTTTTCCATCAGTAATTTCTTTTTGTTTTATTTTTATTTTTTGTAGAAAAACAATGTATTTTATTATTTTTATAAGAGGCAAACTAATGTAGTGTGTACATAATAAAAAGAATGATATAAATGATACACACACATATATACATATAATACAATGTGTGCATATGTATATGTGTTTATATCTATTATACAGATATTCCTAAGATCTGTAAAATATTAGTCTTTGTTGACTTTGTATACTATTTAGATGTAGGGATACTGTTTGTAAAGCACATTAATATATGAAAATAGAAAAATTACCAGACAGTTTTATGTTTAAATAAAAGGAATTTAAAAATACCTGTTAATGTATTATTTATATCTAATTATTTGCAAAAATATTTGCCCAGGGTAGCAAGGGAGATTATCTGGAAGAAACATAATTTTCTTTAAGATCTGGTTAAAGAAAATGAAATTTAAATTAGTAAGAAAGATAAGTAGACAAAGAACAACAACATTTTACGTTAATATGGCATTTGCACTGCAGACTGTACCAGACTTATATATAAAAAAAAATTGGCTTAGAAGAAGCCCTGCTTGCCTCCCCCTAAGCATTGATTAGCATCTGAATGGTGGAATGAAAAGAGCTGAAACTAGGCATTCCAAAACGAGTTGCACTAATGATTTCTGCCAGATTGATTTATTGTTGTTAGATACTCAAGGTCTGGAATAGCCAGGACTTATCTGGTCTGCCATTCCCCTGAATCCAAGCTCTTATGCTTCTGTTGCTATTCTAGACTCAGCATTGTACAGCTTGAAACCTCATCCACTTTTCTTCTCTTTCCGTGTTCTTCATAACTAGTTGGATGGTTCCTTGTGAGGCTGAGATGACATTATGTTCAGTAACTGGGAAACTCCATATGGTGCCAGGTCCATTGTACATGCTTAGATGCTCAACCTTGGCCAACCTTTCTTTGTAATTTTTTTTTTTATCCTCCCTTCACTGTTGACATAGCGATAATGAAAGTTTTAGTTATTTCCATCAGTCTTTGGAGAAAGTATAAAAAAATAAAAAGTCGCTTAGCTTAGTCTTGGTTTTCTAAACAACAGAACCAGGAACTAATACTCTTCCAGGAGTGTGGTCCTGGTGCAGCAAGACTGAGGGGGAAATGAAGCAAAGCAGGGAAGAGACAGCAAATACAAGGCAGCACATTATTTATCTGTAAAAATGTCACAATTGCTTCTGAAGAAGCCACATGGAAATAGTAATTTGAAAACAGTCTGTTAGAGGAAGGAAAGGGGAATTGCTTATCTTTTTTCCTTATCCTGTTACTTTCACTGTTCAGCATTTGCACATAACCTCATGCATCCTGTACTTGGGCGTCTGTGTATTGCTGCTGGGGAGTCAGATCTTGCCACCCGTGGAATAAGCCTCCAGTTGGGTCTAGAAATGGTAGGAGGTATCTGTAGTTAAGTTGCCACAGGTCTTGTGCGGTTCCATAGGCTCCCTCTAGTTGAAGCTGAGACCCATACATAGTGCAGGAGGCGCTGAGTGATCCATGGAGGATCAAGACTGAGTTATGTACACAGCAGATTCTTATTGGTGAGACTTATTTCTGAAAGGTTTCCATGTGAAAATGTTCATTTGTTAAATGTAGATATCAAATATCATTCTTATAGGACATATTTTACCACAAGCTCAATCTTATTTGACCACTGAGCAATGAACTGACTGTTCTGAACCCTCTCAGCCTGGCAATATGAGAACACTGTGCCACAAATGCTCTCAGCTGACAAGAGCACCGACTGCTTCTTTGTACCCAGCTGAGGGAGCTCCTCCTGTGGTCAGTTTGGCCTTTCTACTTACCATTTGCTTCCTGGCAAGCATAAATGATTGACAGAAGTTGTGTGCTGAGTTACAGGATTCAACAAAGAAACAAAGGAGTAACTGGCTTGTAAATGCAGCCGGTCTTCTGAGCGAGCTTGTGAGGAAATGCTAAGCAACCCAGGCAATCTTCTTTATGCACAGCAAAATACATCATGCATATGACTGCAATCCCAGGGCACCGGATAAGAACTGTATCAGTGGTGGAAACTGCAAGAAATGGTGATTGATGTGTGGCATAGTGGGCAATGTGAAATTTGACAGATGTCTGACCGTCTTCTGTAGTTTTCAAAGTGTGCCTACTCCCATCTAGCTTGAAATATCTGTGTCCTTCCTTCACTGGTATATTAAATATCTTCATTTACCTTAAAAAACAAACAAACAAACAAACAAACAAACAAAAATCCCCAAACACCTCAAGGTCCTGCTTATCCTTATTTCTATGTATCTTATTTCCTGACTTTTGTAATTATTTTCATATTTATCAGTCTCTGTTTATTTAAAAATTATTTCAGTTTGTAGCATTTGTATTAGCCCATCCCATCATCGCTGTTATGTAATGTTTGTAATACAGATGTTTCCCAACTAAATCGTAATCCTTTGTCAACTCAAATCAAGGTTTACATCTCTCTGTACCTTTTAGAGAATATCTCTTATCAGTTGAACTCCAGCTCTCTAAATTTAGGAATTGAAAGGTAATATCGATGACTTTTGAATGAATCCTTTGGTATACACACTTTCACTGTTTACCACCTAAACTTGAGCATCAATGAGATTTGAGATTTGTTCCTGAAGTTTGTTGTCAGAACTTTATTCAAGCTCAGGAAGCCAGCATTAACTGCCCATCTTCCAGATCCCTGCTTCAGAGATGAGGTCAGCATATATTAGACTGAGATCCCAGCCATGGCTCCTCTGTCTTGAACCTAATAAATAATTATACTCTGTTATTACAATGGTGGCTACTCAACTGCACTATTACCATGGTGAAGACTGCAGCCAGGCCAGGAGTGTGACTTGGAGAATGTTATAGGTGTTGGAGAAGAGCTGCGTGTTGACTTGACTTCTGGCTTTCAGCAGTTTGTATATTACTTTTCTCATGTTTATAATAGTGAAAAATAATATCTACTTCAGACTGTTGAACAGCTTGAAAAGAGTGTGTGTAAAGTGATTGCTTGTGTAATACATACTTAATGAATCACAAGTCTTCTGTTTTTCATCAGTACCATTAATCATCTCATTTGGTTCCGCCAAGTATAGTTCTTCATGTCTTTAAAGCAGCCAGGCTAGGGCTCAGTTGTTAGGAGTGCTTGTTGCTCTTGCAGAGGATCAAACTTTGGTTCCCAGGCTCCACATTGGAGGTCTCCCAGATGCCTGTAACTCCAGCTCCAGGGGATCAGATTTGCTTCTCTGGCTTTCTCTGGCTTTCTCTGGCTTTCTCTGGCTTTCTCTGGCTTTCTCTGGCACTTGCACACATGTGACTCTAAACACACATGTACACTTAAGTAAAAATAAAAACTGGAACTTGCTATGTAGGCCAGGCTAGCCTTGAATTCAAAGAGATTTGCCTCCTTCTGCCTCCTGATTAAAAGCTGGGATTAAAAGCCTATTTCGCCATGCCCAGCCCTCAGGTTTTTTGTTGTTGTTGTTTGTTTGTTGTTGTTGTTGTTTGTTTGTTTGTTTGTTTTGTTTTGTTTTCCAAGACAGGGTTTCTCTGTGTAACAGAACCCTTGCTGTTGTGGACTCATTTTGTATGCCAGGCTGACCTCCAACTCAGAGACCTGCCCTGCTTCTGCCTCTTCCTCGTGAATGCTGGGACTAAAGGCATGTGCCACTATGCTCTACCAGCCCTCAGTTTTCAATGGGTAAGCTTTATGGTGTAGATACTGGAAACTGTCTTACTTTATACACGTAACTTTTTATTAATTTTTAAATGCTATGACATGAATCACAAAGCATGTTATACATGAAGTTCATTTAACACATAACAAATTCATAAAGCACAAATCATACATGAAATTTCACAGTGTACATGAGACACACCTCACAGTTGTGTGATGTATCAAGGCTCTTTGTCTTTTTTTTGCGTGGGGGAGGATAAATTCTAGTCTTTTCAATAAGAACTATTTTTTAAATTATTTTCAAAAGATTTATGTGTTTTTATTTATGTGTATGAATGTTTGCTACATGTGTGTATGTGCCCCATATTTATGTCTGGTGCACACAGCGTTCAGAAGACATCATTGGATCCCCTGCACTGGGACTATAGACCGTTGTGAGCTGCCATGTAGGTGCTGGATATGAAACCTGGGTCCTCTGCAAGAGCTTTTAATCATTGAAGAAACTTCCTAGCCTTCAAGAACTACCTTTAAAAAAAGAAAATCTTCTTGCCTTCCACGGTAGAGTTGGGCTTTTCATGTGTTTCCTATTAGAATGGACCTCTATTATTTTATTATATACTAATAGTTATACTACATATTTCTTATAACTATGTTGTATACCTCAAGTAAAGAAAAGTTATTTCAAAGGCTCTTAAATCCTTTACATTCACAAAAATAGTGTGGGATGTTCTGAGTAGTCGGTCATACTTTGTAAGGATTACACAGAAAGCGGGTTCCACAACTGGAAGAGTACTCACGTAATTTTTTCTCCACTTGCTTTCATTCGTTATCCTTCCAAGAGCATGCTGGGTGGGAAGAATGGTGTCAGGTACGAGCAGTCAGTGTATGGGAGAGGAGAAACAAAGATGAATTAGCGATTCATTTCCAGTCTCATAAAACACCAACTGGTTAGACTTTGTGTGAGTGGGAGAATGGCAAGTATATCAACCAAAGTGTGCAGTGATAAGGTAGTAGGGAGAGAAGGAAGATATTAAAACATAAAATCTAGGAGCAGAACGTGAAACTGCTTATAACCTTTAAAAATATGTAGGCAAAGTAAAAATGAACTGAATTTATTTAAGCTGCAGTGAATTAAAAATTTAAAGAATTATTATAACATATAAGTAGTGGCCAGGAATATACTTTCAGCAGAGGATGGGCCGTAGACTAGGAATCTGACATGCCCCAGAAATCCCATCCAATTAGAATAAATGTGTCTTAACCCTCCAAAATTCGTTTATGCTTTTTAAATTGCTTTTATTATTTGGCTTTTGGGGATTTTGAGCTTGGGGCAATGGCAAGCAGATCCCAGTGGAAACAGATGTGTAGAAACCAGTTTTTATTGCCAATAAGGACATCCAAATTATGTGCCATAGAACACACTCTGTATGAACTGATATCCCATGTTTCTCTTCTGAAGTCTGTGCTATGCATAATAGAACGTTTGCTTTTTGATATAAAATTCTTGACTGTGTAAAGCATATTTCTGTGCTTCGGAGACATGAAGAGAAAGCACCATGTGATCTCTGAACTGCTAAGGGCACATGCCTTTTATTTTGCAAGGTTCCCAGGGCCCAGTTCCTTTTGGTTCCTTTGGACTCTTTGTGGAGCTCCAGTCCCCTCCAGGTCTTTCTATCTCCCCCTTCTTTCATAAAATTCCATGGATTCTGCCCAAAGTTTGGCTAAGAGTCTCAGCCTCCGCTTCAATACCTCGATTAGTACAGTCTTTCAGAGGCTGTCTGTGGTAGGCTCCTGTCCTGTTCCCTGTCTTCTCCTGCTTCCAATGTCCATCCTGTTTGCCCTTCTGAATGAGGATTGAGTATCTTCCCTAGGGTCCTCCTTATTGTTTAGTTTCTTTAGGAGTATAGATTTTAGTATGTTTATCCTATATTGTATATCTAATAACCACTTAAGAGTTAATATATACCATGTGTGTCTTTCTGCTTCTGGGTTACCTCACTCAAGATGATCTTTTCTACCCACCATTTGCCTGCAAATTTTATCATTTCCTTGTTTTTAATTGCTGAGTAGTATTCCATTGTGTAAATGTACCACAATTTTTTAATCCATTTCTCCGTTGAGGGACATATAGGTTGTTTCCTGATACTGGCTATTATGAATAGAGCTGCTACAAACATGGTTGAGTGAATGTTCTTGTATATACTTGAGCATCTTTTGGATATATGCCTAGGAGTGGTATAGCTTAATCTTGATGTAGTACTATTCCTAATTTTCTGAAAAAGCACCAGATTGATTTCCAAAGTAGTTGTACAAGTTTACATTCCCATCAGCAATGGAGGAGGGTTCCCGTTTCTCCACATCCTCTCCAGCATGTGTTATCGAGTTCTTGATCTTAGCTATTTTGATGGGTCTAAGGTGAAATCTCAGGGTCATTTTGATTTGTATCTCCCTGATGACTAAGGACATTGAACATTTCTTTTAATTGTTTCTCTGCCATTCAATATTCCTCTGTTGAGAATTCTCTGTTTACCTCTGTACCCCATTTTTTAATCAGATTACTTGGTTTGTTGGTGTTTAACTTCTTAAGTTCTTTATATATTCTGGATATTAGCCCTCTGTCAGATATAGGTTTGATGAAGATCCTTTCCTGTTGTAAGAGAGATTAATATTTACTAATAATTATGTTTTATTAATGCTGCTGTTAATCCTAAACAGCTGTATAACCAAATCACCACACAGACATTAGGTTTATTTAGTTAACCTAGAACACAATGCTGGGCAATAGTTACTCCCTCCTAAACCTCCAAGCCCTCATAGTTTCCTAATATTTAGATTTTACCCGTTATACTTGCTTTTTGTGAAATCTTGGGTCTGGTTCATTCTCTCCACGCTGTTCCATGATCTCTACTCCAGCTCTGCCTTCAAGCTCTCCTCACTCTTTATCTTCCCACTCATTTCCTGCCCTCTGGCTCCTCTCACTGCTCAACATTGTGTCTAGTTGCTTTATTTTGGCCTGTTTACTCAGAGTTGAGACAGGATGCTTAGAATAAGTATCATAATACAATATTCTAATTGAAACGGGGGTGGGGGAGAAATCAGCATTTGAATGAACAAGGGTAAGGTGTATACATTTCAAAAGAACATTATACCAACATTTTCCCAATCTGTAGGCTGTCGTTTTGTTCTGATGACAGTGTCCGTCCTTTGCTTTACAGAAGCTTTTCAGTTTCATGAGGTCCCATTTATTGATTGTTGCTTTTAGAGCCTGTGCTGTTGGTGTTCTGTTCAGGAAGTTGTCTCATGTGCCAATGAGTTCCAGGCTCTTCCCTACTTTTTCTTCTAACAGGTTTAGTGTGTTAGGTTTTATGTTGAGGTCTATGATCCACTGGGACTTTAGTTTTGTGCAGGATGATAGGATCTGAGGGGAGTCAACCTCAATTAAGAAAATGCCTCCATAAGATCAGTTGTACACAGGCCTGTAGGGCATTTTCTTAATTAGCGATTGATGTGGAAAGGCTCAGCCCATTGTAGGTGGTGCCATCCCTAGGCTGGTATAACTGGGTTCTATAAGAAAGCAGGCTGAGCAGGCCAGTGAGCAGCACCCCTCCATGGCCTCTGCATCAGCTGCTGTCTCTAGGTTCCTGCCCTGATTGAGTTTCTGTCCTGACTTCTTTGATAATGAACAGTCATGTGTACATGGAAACCGTATAAACCCTTTTCTCTCCAAGTTGCTTTGGTCATGATATTTCATCATAGGAATGATAACCCTAACTAGGACAAATATAAAGTGAAGTTCTCAGAAAACTACAGAGAGTCTACAAGGCTAAATACCTGGGCAAAAATTCATGATTGTTAAGAATTCAGATGATGCAATTCCAGGTCCAAATTATCTTGGGCTGTTTTTAGTTCCCATAATAACTACTCATTGTCCACCTCTGCATTTCACCCAACAGCTTTCTGACAATCAGGTAGATGCTTTAGAATTAGTCTTAGCTGATGGCTAGCTCCCAAAACATGAGGATTGTCATCAGGAGGCCTATAGTAGAATTCCCTGCACTTTGTTGTAATTGACACTGTGATCCCTCAACCGTGTACTTGGTAAATGACTTAATGTGATGTTCTTTCTTCTATAACTATTAAGGTCTCATGTAACTGCTCTCGTTTTGAGAACATATTATTGCAGATAACCTGACTCTAAGTTCCCGGGTTATGCTGACTCCTATTTGGCTTCTCTCCTGGTCCCATTGAGGAAAAAGCTGTACTTGGCATTGACACTGGTTACATAACGGTCAAGGAGGTTGTTGGATGTTTTGTCCTTACACCACAAAGCTCAGTGGCTTTTCATCTGGCAGTTTCGTCACTACCTGCTCTTCGTCCTCTAAGTCCACTATGTTAGGGTGGCAACTACTTCCAGCTACCAGAGTCCATGTTAGTTAGGGCTGTCTGAACAAAGACCCTAAATTATAAGGTCTCAATTAAAATAGAAGTTTGCTGCTCTTCTGCATGATAGGTGCTTTATAAACAGCCTAAATCTGGTAAGTTCATTGTGTTGGTGACCGGGATCCTGTTCTGTTGGTTTTCTGTTCCTTAGTTATTGCTCTAGTCACATAATTCAAGATGGTTTAGCAGTACAGTCTGTTTTGTGGAAAGGGATGACTCATCCTTTGTACATAAGAATATACTGCTGGCTTTAACCTGGACTTGACCATCTAGCTACAAGGAGTCCTAAGATGTGCAGGGCAATTGGGTAAACAAATAATTAATAGCAAAAGTAAAATAAATAAATAAGTGGAAATTGAGAGACTGAATTTTGGAGTATGATTAGCCATTTATGACACAAAATGTAAGGTACTCCCTTGAATTTTTAAGAATGGGAGCAAACTGAACCCTAAATAAATAAATAAACAAAAGGAAAGTCTTTACCACATTGAAGATTTATGGTCAGGTAGGATAGTTGTAAACCATGATAGTCTAGTTGTTAGCCCCTGCCTGTGTGACATAGAAAGCTTAATTGCCTTTCTAACATTTTCATTTGCAATTTCCCTTCTGGAGACCATGGTGTGTGCGTTGTATTTGAAACCATGTGTTTAAAAATTTATTTCTTTCCCTGCGAAGTTTTCCTCTCATTAGTGTTTAATGAGGAATGAAGTACGGAGTAGAGCCCAAACAGCGGTGAGTCTCAGCTTTTACATCACGATCCCTCTACAGTGAAGTAAACTGTGCAAAGCATAGCTAAACCTGAAATTTCTGAGTCTTCAAGTCTCATCTAAAAAATTAGTGCACATTTTGTATCCTCCATTTGGTGTGTGCGTTCTAGCACTGTGTATCATTGTAATGTTTACAATTCTTATTTGTCTAATGTAAAGTTGACATTCCAGGAGGACGTGCAGAATGTTTTCCCTTTTCCCATTGATGCAGCAGCACTCAGTCTGGAGGGAAAAGTCACAAACCTCACACTTCGTATTAGATCCATAGTCCTCAGCACCTAATGAGGAACTCCCAGGTGTCTGCTGTGGTTGTTAGTGGCCGGCACTCCACAGCTTCAAGTGGAGTCAAACGTGTCTCTCTCCCTCTATCCCTGACGAACAGGTTTGGCTATGGCGCCTAGCACCCAAGGCAGGGCAGTTATCCTGCGACTATGTGCCCTACTCTGTGTAATCCCCTGAGCTTCAGTTGGACAGTAACTATGGCTTGCTGGTAACTGGTAGAATAGGACAAAGGGGTGAGATGTTCCTTTTTGTATGGAGACGAAAGCTTGGCAGTTTGGAGCAAGAGCTTCTCCTGCAGCAAGTGCTGCACTGCGGGAGGTCCACCAGGCTGGATGTTAGGGTGGAGGTCAAGAGGTGAGAGCTCACTGTGTGCCAAGAAGAAAATGAGGCTCTCTCTTCCACTCAGTAAGCCACTGATTTCTTCAACAGCCTGAATGAGCTGAACTCCAGGTAGGAACCACCCCCAGCCTGGTGCTGAGACTCAGCAGGAATTCTTGCAGTGTCGTGACTTTTTACATATAGAAACTCAGGTCAGGCATATGTGTTTTCTTTGTGTGTGTATGTATGTGTGTGTGTGTATGTATGTGTTCATGTGTGTGTACTTGTGTACATGCATGTGGACATACATGCATATTGAGGCCGGCGTTATCACTCACCGTTTTGGAGGACAGGACCTTCCTCTCAACCTGGAACTCACCAGTCCAGCTAGACTGCCTGGCCACTGAGATCCAGTGATCCTCTTGCCTCTGTCTCTCGAGTGCTGAGGTTTTAGGTAAGCACTGCTGTGCCTCGCTTCTTTATTTGAGTGGTGGGTAACCTAACACAGGTCCTACGCCTGGGTAGCAAACGCTTTACCAACTGAACCATCTTTCAAAATCCCCTGTGTTTCCCTAGGTCTAAAGTTTATAGTAATCTGTTACATGGTAATAAAACGAATATTAAAAAGTCCTGCTGCTTAAGAGGCAAAAAACACACGTGTTCCACCTTGTACCTCCCTGCATCGCTGATGTGACTATCAGTATTGCGGCTACTTGTCCAAAGCTGGTATATCTGCAGATTTCAAGTTCTGTTTCATTTCCTTGCCTGGGTTCAGCTTGTAAACCACGTGGCTTTTGGTTTGATCGATTTGCTGTGGATGAATGCAGAGTGGGCTACTTCACTTTTATCGGCCACGCTGCAGTTGTGTTTCCCTGATTTGGCTTTTACCACTGAATCAGTCATCTCGCTGGCCCAGCGGCTCTGTGTAGACAACAGACTTAGGTATAATCAGAAGGTTTCTTAGGTGAGAAAAAGGTACATCCTTCTCGATCGATTCATTTTATGTTTCTGCTTCCTCAAAATGCTTCTATCAAAGTGCTATTTGGCACTTTCCTCTCCCTGACTCTCTCAAGCATTTTTCTTCCCTTCAAGAAAGGGATTGCCTTTCAGCTAAGGTTTTGAAACAGTATGGTGTTAGTATTCTGTATCAGCCAGGTCTTCGATATTGTAATGTGTATTTTCATAAGCTCTTGTGTGATCTGGATAGGTGGGTGTCATGTTGAATTACATGCTTTTATTTTTGCCTTATTTCTTATATGATATAACAAAGCTCCAGGTGGTAGGAATTTAAAGTTTGTTCTTTATTTTTCCTATATTACCTAGTATAGTACTATAAAAATAAAAGATTAATACTTTTTTTAAAAAATGGAATCGATTCTGGGAAGTTTCCCCCCCTGTTTTCTGGAAAAAATTTATTCTTATAGTTGACCTCAAACCTAATTTAGCCCACCATTTTGTTGATAAGGCAAGAACTCTTAGAGTCACATTTTCTAAGGGGAAGCTAATGGCTTTAGATGGTACTTAGTGTCAAAAAACAAAACAAGACAAAACCTCTAATGGAATTTTTTACTCAGTATCTAAGTCTCAGATCTGACCTTTAGTGCCAGAGCTAATGGAAGACATTATCTGTTTCCCCAGATCTTTAATTCAAAAAAAAAAAAAAAGGATTCAGCACATTTATCAAAGATGCTTCGTTCTCTAATGTTTCTTTAGAACATTCATGAGCTAAAAAGTCTGAGAGGGAAAGCCGCCTTGCTCATTTTCCTTTCACTTTGAATTCTGATTACATTTCAACGGCAATCAGCATTGTAAAGGTAATGGGCCAGATTAAAGAGGCAGGACTCATCAGAACGTCTGACTTTCTAAATGGCAAATAATCTGAAAAACAAAGCAACTCTATGGAAGGTTAGCTATTGAAAATATGGATTTAGTGAAAGGAAATTTCATTTCATGTGCTGTTGTATAGTCTGTGAACATCTTTAAAAACATGGTATTCTAATTGTGTAGGAGACTTTTGAAAATTATTATTATTTAACAAAAATTGACTTGTTCCTTGTGTCTTATTGATATTCTTCAGGTTAGGTCTGCCTCATTACAGATAGCAAGATACCAGGGCTATTTATTTATTTATTTATTTATTTATTTATTTATTTATTTATTTATTTAGGTCTGCCTCATTACAGATAGCAAGATACCAGGGCTATTTATTTATTTATTTATTTATTTATTTATTTATTTATCCAATGCAGTACAAAGGTAATTTAAAAATTATGCTAGTATACTGTACCTCTTAAAAATATCTCTAACAACAGATGTTTAAAAATAATTAAATACACAGTGATTTGGGAAATTAAGGGTGCTCCAACAGGATTTATGGCTTTAATAGAAGTAGGTTATATCTGTTTTTAGAGTCACTGCAATACAAAGGTGTGTGTGTGCGTGTGGTGCAGGTGGGGGTGTGGTGTGATTGTGTGCGTGCATACATGTGTGTACACACGTGTGTGTGTGTTGCAGGTGAGAGTGTGGTGTGATTGTGTGTGTGTGTGTATGGAGGATAGAGGACAACCTTGGATAGATTCCTCAGAAGCTATCCATCTGTTGCTTGAGACATACTGGCCACAGTGTGAGGTCAATTTTCTAGAGATTTATTTGTTTTTATCATATGCGTACTAATTTCTTGCTGGCATGTATGTTTGTGTACCATGTGGATGCTTACAACTGAACCCAGGTCATCTTCCAGAGTAGTAAATGCTCTTAACTGCTGAGCTACCTCTTCAGCCCCACTAAGATTGTGTTATATGTAATAGAAAAAATACTCTGGAAGAAGTGGCCTTGCTTTGGGGGTGTGGCCAGAGCATCCTAACAGGTGGAGTCAGCGTCTGCTTCCATGCATTGCTGCTCCTCGCTGCTGTGGAAGTTTGGGGTGAGCCTGTCAGTGTGTTGAATTCATTTGGAGAGCTAACTAACAACATAGACTCTGGGTCCCACCTCTGGAAATTCTGATTTAACATGTTTGGGTGGGACCTGGGAATCTGAATTAATGTATACCGAGGACAAAGTAAACTCATGGAGCTTACCAGGGATTCCTTCTTGGGGCCAGGCCTGAGAAAGGTACTGTTCTTATCAGTTGTCAGTACTGTCCTTATCTATCGACACTCCCTCCATGGCTTCAAGCTGTTCCTGATGTGCGGATTATCTGTATGCTTCCCCCTCTTTTTGACTGAGATATGTATCTCCACAGTCTTTTAGGATTATCTGCTTTTCGTGGCTCAGGAGTAGACTGAGTATACATCACAGTGTACCAGGACGGTCCTAATTTGTGACTGTTACTTTGGAATGATAACTAATAGTGTCCTTTTCTCCTTCAAAAGTGACCTAGTTTGGACAGTACATTATAAGATGGTTGTAACATTGCCTTACATTTTTAGGCACCCACTTCCTGTTCATAAGAAGCTGAAGGTCAAGTATAAGTTTCCTTTACTGTTGTCACAAATTTTCACAATAGTAGCTTTAAAGAACACAGAGATTCTTTTCCTAGAGATCAAAATCCAAAAGTGGGTTGGCAAGGTTGCATTCTTTCAGGAAGCTTTGGGAAGATCTTCCATTGCCGCCTTTCCGTGTGTATGAAGCCACTTGCATTCTTTGGCTTTCCTTCTGTTATTCTTATAGAGTCATATCAGTTTTCTTGTAAAGAAATTATCTGATAAAAAGATAGTATTATTAGGCAGTATAAAAAGATACTCTTTTATCTCCCCAAAGCATATATAGTTTCATTTACAACTGCATCTTCCTGCCTCTGCCTCCCGAGTGCTGGCATTACAGGTGCGAGCCACTAGTGCCTTTCGTATGTCTGCAGCGTCTTGCCTCTTAGGAAACACGAGGGAAAAGGTTCTCATAGCTCCTACAGTGTGTTAGGAACGTCTAGAACAGATAGTAGAAGTTTAAAATGGGATAGAGGCTGCCTTGATGTGGTACCTATTTACTAGAACAGACAAGAGAAGGTTTAAAAGAGGACCAGAAATCTCAGGGGCTTGATACTATGACAACATGATAGCTGTCCTAACTTTTAGAAATAAATAAGAAATAATTCCCACTAAGACGGAAAACCAGGAGTCGATGCTTCTGCTCATGCAGCGCAGCAGGAGAGGTAAGAACGACAAACATCAGTGCCAAGGATCTGGCAGGGGCAGTGGACAGGAAGAGCAGCGCTGTGCGGAGCTCCGGAAGAGCAGGTTACAAACAGGTGTAAGCAAAAGAGCCTCACACAGTGGGAATCAGGTCAGGTTATTGAGTGAGCTAGAAAACTGCCGCTGCAGCGTGGGGATGAGATCGAAATAACTTGGCCAAGAAAACAAAGTGAAGCAGCGTTGACAAAGACTTGCAGGCCACAGGAAGTTCACAGTCCTCATGAAAGTGGATTAAGGGCAACAGTGGTTTTTCCAACATGGGAAGGCATCAACGGTGGCCAACAGTGTGTGTATTGGGTCTCTTCTTTCTTAGAGAATATCTTAACCACTGAATTACGGGAAAAAAAAAAGGTTATCCCTTGGAATTAGAGAGGCGATAGTATAAGAGAAAGTCTGAAGAACACTATAAGAATCTGATGCCTTTGAAAACACAGGTTTGATCATCTGCATACTTGTACTTGTGTTAATATTAGTGCTACTTGTCTAGTTTTGGAAAGAAATATGGATTCCCACATACACAACAGAATGCTATAAATTTCAGTAGATGCTATTATTTATTCTTTCTTAGTAGGCATTTCTGCAGTAACTACAATCTACTAACATTCCAGTCTTTGGCATTAAGTCACACAATTCAGTATAAGGACCTACTGTACCATAATAATTACAGTTCACCTTTAAACCAAACTAGTCATCTAGGGACTTCTGTTCCTTTCTGAATGAGGTTCTCTTATTGGTTCTAGAGAGAGAAAAAAAATGATAATAATGATGGGTGAGAACCCCCATCTTGAAGCTAAAGATGTAGCTAAATTGCTGGGCGTGCAAGAGGCTCTGAGTTCTGTTTCCAGCAACACGCCCATCTTCTCTGTCTCTCTATCTCTGTTTCTCTCTCTTTCTTTTTCTCTCACACCTCCCCCCACCCCCACCCCCGTTTGAACATAGTGGGAGACTGGTTGGGAAGAGGGGTTTCAGTGGGAAAGAGAAGACATGAGAGAAGGGAATGGGGATGTGTGTGAAAATGACCAAGTTCATTAGAGACATATCTGAAATTGCCATTGAATTTAAAAATAAAAGTCATAAAATTCCTAATGGGGCTGGAGGTGTGATTCAGTGTTTACGAGAACTAGTTGCTGTTATAGAGCACCCGAGTTTGGCTTCCAGGACCCATATGAAGTGGCTTGCAACCTCCTATCACTCCAGCTCTGGGATCTGCCACCCTCTTCTGGCCTTTGCAGGTACCCACACACATGTGGTATACATGCACATACCCCCACCCACCCACAAATACACATAAAAATATTCTTCTTGTATCCCATACTGACACGAATGACAGTGTGGATAAGACTTGATTAGATTTTATTGTGAAAAAATAATTTTGGAATTCTGGCTTTGCAATTGAAGGCATAAAATGATCAACTTGATTATTTTTGTTTAGCACTATTTATAGACACAGTTGTATGTATGCCTGTATACGTAGAGAGGCAGGTAATGTTCAAATATCAAACTTATGTTATGTATGCTTAGAGAAGCAGTTTCACATTTAGATTCCTCACAGACTAAGGACTTTCAAACTGTGCTATTTTCTTTTTAATTAAACATGGCATGGTGGTCCACGCCTGTAATCCCAGCACTCTAGGAAGCAGAGGCAGGTGGATCGCTGGGCGTTCATGGCCAGCCTGGTCTACAAAATGAGTCCAGGACAGCCAAGACTACATAGAGAAACCTTGTCTTGAAAACCTAAAAATAGATAGATAGATAGATAGATAGATAGATAGATAGATAGATAGATAGACAGACAGATAAATGAATGAATAAAGCAATAGTTAAAGGAGACAAAAAGTAAATCACACACACCCCTGTTTTTGTGTGGAAGATCCAGACTCATTTAAGATATTATACTTACTGGAGGGGAAAGTGGCTTAGGGAACTTTCAAGTGGCATAGTAGAAACAGTGCTAATACTTTATACCTACATAGGCTTTCATTGCCACACAGAGTCTCATTTGTTCAAGATGCCACAGTGTGGATTTGGCAGTGATATCTTATACATGCTTTATGGGTGAGTTAATTGAGGCTGAGTGAGGAGTGCGCCCGAAGTCACTGCTAGTGTTTGTAAAGACCTACGAGGACTTTGATATTTGGTATCTGCTCACAAGGTGGCAAGCTAGCCTTTCTACAGTTCGTGAGCAGTGGCAGAAGACAGTCCGTGGGCTGGAGGCTGAGTCAGTCGTTCATCACTCACTCTGCTGGCAGCGCTGGTTTCTCATTTCCTCTTGATCCACCAGAGGCACTGCAGCTGCTCCCACTCTGTGGCTGATGTGCACACAGGGTGCTGAGAAACTTCCAAAGAGGGCTTGGGAATTCAGTGCGTATGTGGGAAGCAGGAATAAAGCAACCTTTGTCTGATGGAAGATGCTCCCTCCCTTTTAAGGTTGCATGCTGCAAACAAGATTTGAGAGACGATCCATGAAAGAGTAGTCAGGGGCTTGCATCGTGGGCAGTGATGTTGAGGTCCCTCCATACACTGCTGATAATCACGTGGCAGGCTTGAACTGTGGACTCGAATCTGCTGGATTTCTTTTCTGAAACATTAGCTGAACAGATAGCAAGTATGAGTCTTTCTTGTAAAGTGTGTTTATCTGTTTATACCAGTTTATTTTGAAACTAGGTCTCTTGGCTTACTTGGTATATTCAGCTGGAAAAAAATTGTTTGGTTTTTGGGAAGGCAAAAACCAGGAAGCAAGGCACAATTTTAACAGACTTACTGTATTTGGTCTCAGAAGGTCTTGTGGATTTCTGATGGCACCACTAGAGTCATAGTCATTTCCCCAGTGGCCACCAGAACATGGACTATCTTGTGCCAGAGTTGACAATGGGAATGAAGGCAGAAGTAGTACAGCTAACGGTGAGTGTACTATGTAGCAGAGAAAAAAATGTAGGTTATAGCTGTCTTTAAGGGTTGACATAGAAAACCTTTGCTTTGTTTTCTTGATTAATTAAAATATAACTTGAGCCTGAAACGAGCCTTGGAAATACAAAACTAGGCTCTTCATCTTATAGCTTATAGCAAATTAGGGATAGAGTGTCACTGGACACTGTTCAAAAATGAGTTACAACATAGCAGGGACAGTGCACGGTATTGAACTTGACGCTTCAGCTGGTGCAGCATGAGTCCACTAGGGAACACCTGTGCAGTCACTCCATGTTATGCAATCATAATATATATTCTTTATCATTCAGAGACTCACTAGTGGAGAAGCAGTAATTCAGTGGGATATATACTATATTAAAATCGTGAACAGGTGTCTGTGAGGGGTAACAACTCAGCTTGCAGAAAGGAAAAGGCTCTTGAAGTCTGTGAGTCTCTGAACAGTTACAAACAGTTTGCAGATAAATAGGGATCAACATTCCAGGTAGAGATCAAACCGCATGTGTAATATGGAGAAGGACCTAGTAGTGACAGAAGGTTTACAGTAGGTCAAAGTAGACAGAGAAATGTAGGAAGGATCCAGTTTAGGAAATTCTTAGAGCTTAAGCTGAAAGTGGACGTTTTTCTGGCAAAGAGTAACTTTTGTAGGTAGGTTGCGCAATTGGTTATGTAATTGGAATTTAGAAAACAAGGATTTCACAACAGCCAGTTGAAGCAGAGGTTTGAAAAAATATGAAGTTATAGATCCAATCACATTTCTTACTGATCTATTTGTTTGTTAGTTTATTTATTAGTTAGGCTTTTGTAATGCATCTCTGGATGCATCCAGGAGCATGCTATGGAGACCAGGCTGGCCTGAAAGTCCCAGAGATCCACCAGCCCCTGTCTCCTAAGTGCTGGAATTAAAGGCATACACCACCACATTTGGCCTAGAAACGGCTCTCCAAGAGTGGAGAGATAAGATGACCTGCATTCCATCAGAACACGTTCAGTTTCATGCAAGAATAAGAGATGCTGCTCCGTGTTAAAGGACAGGTGCACATGTGCCTGTTCATGTTTCTTCACCTGAAAATTCAAAAGCTTGTGTCGTGTTCCCCTTCACACCGTCAACCTACTTACAACAAATTATAGTTTTTAGTACTTTATAATTATATATGTGGCATAATTATATGTGTAATTATATATTTATAATAGTTTAGATGCATAGATATAATTATAGATAAGCAATCTATAATTATTTATGTTATATATGGTTTACCAATATAATTTGAATGTACAATATTAGAATATCTTATTCTAAATAATTAATGCCATTTATTTTATACAATTTTTTAAGAAGCTACTTGAAGTATATCTATTTTTATGACTATAGATATTCAAAACTTGCAAATATTTTTTTTTTATTTTAGCCAAAGTGTTTGTATTACAAAATGTAGAGTTCACAGTCTTAGGCTTAGCTGAGTATGCCTAATGGTGTGATACTGTACATAAAGCCACTAAGAAATAAAGTTTGGAACTATGCAGCAGCAAATCTCAGATTCTTCTTTATTTTCTTTTGTAAGGATTGGCATTGTGGGTTTTTTTTTTTCTTGTCTAATCTCAGGCAATTTCAATACTGTAGTTTGTAGCTACATACATCTTAAGTTCTTCTCTTTAGAAGCAGTGGATTGGCTTGGGCTTGAACTTAAAGTGAACATTTTTCACTCAGATGTGATTAGGAATTTGGCCACCTTAAAAGACTAATTTTTGAAGAAGGTTTCAAAAGAGAATTACATAGGGAAGCTTTGAAGATGGTGCCCACTTCTCTGCATCATGGGAGACCATCTCAGAAACTGCCTTTGCCTGTGTCTGGTAGAAATAGAGTTCAGCGAGCATGTCTTTTGGCAAGTAAAACCATGCTTTCTTCTCCACCCATGCAAATGAGTGGAACTGGGTTTCATCTGTATTTTAAACAGATCCACCCTTCTGTTAGCAAGGGTTGTGATCAGATGAGTGTAGGTTAGGAGGTCAATGTAAGGACAGAATGACAGTGGTATTCTAAAATTGGCTGGTACATCTGCAATTCAGATGTCTCCTAATTTTCCTTAGTTATGTCGAAACAAATCTGAAAGCAAAGAATCCAGTACCTCACCTTATGGTTGTAATAATTTACGTAAAATCAAGTAACTGATTTCAAAGAAGAGTCCCGGTGCTGTTCCATTATATGGCTGCACCTTTGTTCTTTCTCAAAGAATTCATTATGTTCTCAGAGTAGCCTATAGAGACCAGGGACCTGGCGTTAATGAGGTGGACTCCAGGAGAGAGAACATACTGAGATAGATATGACTTAGTGCTGGAGGGCAAGAGGGCAGAGAGGTCATGGGCGTGTCCAGATTAGTTGATAACTGAATGGAGATTGGAAATGAGAGGCTCAGTTTGGTAAAGTAGCCAGGAGTTGACAGGGTGGAGAGGAGTGTCTGGATTTGAAGTCATAGAAGCAAAAAGAGTCCAGCTTCTCTGTGAAAGGATGAAAACCCTAGTTAGTGGAAATCCTCTTTCAATGCAAAGGAGTAGCATGGCAAAGCAGAGCGTGGTGTTTGGTGACTCCCTGAGTCACTGGTCTTACAAGTATCAATATGCATTGTTCAGAACAGGCTTCTGGGGGCAAGAATGGGTGGAGGCTTTGAGAGGAAGAGCAATGTAATATTCTCAGTAAGAGATGGTGAGGGCCTTAATTAGGGCAGTGTGAAGGGTGAGAGAGAACGTGGTGGACTGAAGACCTATTTCCGGAATAACTAGTAGCTCCTGAGGTAGATTAGATGGGTGGAATAAGGAAGAGGATGGAACTGATATTCCCTTGGAGTACTTCTGGCTGTTCTGTTTCTGTCTTCACAACAAGGAGCATTTCCAAAGACAGCTGGGGTGTGATGTGATTTTGTTCTTTCTTTTTCTTTAAGACTTACTATGTTCTGTCTGCATGTGTTCCTGCAGGTCAGAAGAGGGCACCAGATCTCATTATAGATGGTTGTGAGCCACCGTGTGGTTGGTGGGAATTGAACTCAGGACCTCTGTAAGAGCAAGCAGTGCTCTCAACCTCTGAGCCATCTCTCTAGCCTTGATTTCTTTCTTATAGCTGAGGGAAGTAGGACAGGAGCTGTTTGGAAACAAGAGGATATTAACTTTGAGAAGCATTGCTTATCCAGAACACATGGAACAAAAGTCAAATGTGCTTTTACCATGGGCTGTTTCACAAATTTATTACTTTTTAAAATAAAATTTTTGGTTAGCATACAGAGAGACAGGCTTTGCCATGGCATCTTCATCTTTTCATCTGTTTTTTTTTTTTTTTTCAAGACAGGATTTCTCTGTGTGGCCTTGGCTGTCCTAGACTTGCTTTCTAGACCAGGCTGGCCTCGAACTCACAGAGTTCTGCCTGCCTCTGCCTCCTGAATGCTGGGATTACAGGCATGTGCCACTATGCCTGGCTGGCATCTTTGTTTTTGTACCATGCGCTATTAGACTTTTTATTCTCATTTGTTCCTCTCCCCAGCTGCCCTCTCCCGTGCTCTCTTCCTTCTTAAGCTGTTTCTTTACCCAGTTCCTCTCATATACTATGTGACCAAACAGTAAAATTGTATATGCATTCATATTGTTAACAAATGATTACCTATATTTATGTGTATAGTGTGGAAAAATACTTAAACACATTAAGACACCATAAGTCATGGTCAAATGTGTTCAGAAACCTCTGGTGAAGAATTGGAAAATATGATTCAAAGGCATTAGGGCATCAAGGTTAAATATTCTTTAATGTTGTATTTTTATGCTGATCATTGGAAGTAAAGAGAAAAGGAGCAACTGAGTGGCAGAGTATAGTTGACTGACTATTTCTTACAGTTAATGAAAAGTATTTACCCAATAAGGATTTAATTTTAAGAAGAACTTAATACTCCTTTTCATTATTTTGGGGATGACTAAGTAACCCGTTGTTAGGCAAGTCATTTTATATACTGAACTTAATTCAGTGGAGGACAATTTTTTAAAAAATTTTTGGCCAAGAATTGAAGTCTCTGTTTTTCTGAGGACTGATTTCTCCCACTTACATTATTTCTGGTCATTCTTCACAGAATAAGACCACAGCTTGCCAAAGAAAAGATTGAAGGTTGCCATATCTGTACATCGGTCACACCAGGAGAGCCTCAGGTCTTCCTGGGGAAAGATAAGGCCTTTACCTTTGACTACGTGTTTGACATCGACTCCCAGCAAGAGCAGATCTACACTCAGTGCATTGAGAAGCTCATTGAAGGCTGTTTTGAAGGATACAATGCTACAGTTTTTGCATATGGACAAGTAAACACTTCATTATTTTCTTGGGAGTTATAATTCAGTTGAATTTCCATTTTACGTCTCATGGCCTTATTAATATGAACAGTCATTGATTATTTTTTTTCTCCTGTTCTTTTATTCAGACTGGAGCTGGGAAAACTTACACAATGGGAACAGGATTTGACGTCAACATCATGGAAGAAGAGCAGGGTATCATTTCTCGTGCTGTTAAACACCTTTTCAGGAGCATTGAAGAAAAAAAGACCACTGCAGTTAAAAATGGGGCCCCTCCTCCTGAATTCAAAGTGAATGCCCAGTTCTTAGAGGTAGGAGATCCACTGTCAATTTTCTTTAAACTTCACCCGTAACACCAGATCCTTAGAATTTTATATTGCTGGGCTTTAATATAGTGCTTTGCATATAGTACTCAGCCACTGTTGATTTAGTAAAATAGCATTAATTAATAGGTAATAAATATACCTTACTCTTGGATGCGATAATGTTGACATTTATACCATACATGCTTGACAGTATATAAATTAAAAGTAAAATTAATATTGTTCATTTCAAAACCTTTTCCTTAACTATTGTGGGAATTTGGATGGTTTACAAAGCGCTAGGAATTTAGAAATTCATATCAATAGGGAAGGGTAAGTTGAGAAACAGCTTCAGAGGCTGAGGGTATCTCTGCAGTGTCCAAAGATTAAAGGGTGAACTCACAATAGCTAATCTGGTATGGAGTTATGTCAGTAGAGGAAAATGTGGGCTTTTGAGTAACACTGTAGTTAGGTGGACTGCAGCAGCATCATTCTGTTATGTGAAATAAGCAGGTTCAAAGATAAATACCAGAGTTTCTTTTATATTTGTTAAGCAAAAATTAAGGAAGGCATTGAAATAGAAGTGAGAAAGAGGAGAAGGAGCTAGAAAAATGTCGTGAATATATGCCTGAAGAACATTATATATGTTTGTGAAATTTCAGAATAAAACCTATCATTTTTTTACATTAAGGAATAAGAAAACAATTAGTGAATGAACACACAAAAAGGGGATAATTGTTAGGACAAAGAAATACAGTTTTAAACTGAAGTTGTAAAAATTCTATAACTCTTAAAATCTCTGACCTTTAGGCTGAGTGTGGTGTCTCATTTCTTTAACCCCAGCATCTGCAAGGCTGATGTAGGATCTCTGTAAGCTCTATGTAGTGAGTCCTAAGGTAGACAGGGCTACCTCAGGGCAACCTGATCTACGTGAAGTCCCAGGCCAGCCAGGGCTACGTCCAGCGAAACCATGCCCTACCCTTCACCTCCAATCTTCCTCCAAAATAGAAAGTATCTCTGCTCTAACCTTTGGCTTTGCCCGCATCTGGTACACACTGGTCCAGGTTTGCGCATATATGTATAATAATGATGTAAATATATATATTTATATTTAATGATGTAAATATATATATATTTATATTTAATGATGTAAATATATATATAGCTTCTGTCTTGCAAAGTGGTTGTAGGTCATCATAGCTTGTGTCTAGCCTGTTTGTCATGATTAAGTCATTTCATGTTATTTTTATAGCTAAGTCTGACATCAGCTTGGTACTCCTCATGATTTATGATAATACAGTAATTCATAACTGTGTTTTGTTTTGAAGAAATAGCTGTCATTTTCCGGGCTGCTGAGTCTTTCCATGGAAGATACTGTGTGAAGCGTGTTGGAGGCTCACAGAACCACTTCTACAGAATTAACCTGTTAATGTGTCTTTTTCATAGCTCTATAATGAAGAGGTCCTTGACTTGTTTGATACCACTCGGGATATTGATGCAAAAAATAAAAAATCAAATATAAGAATTCACGAAGATTCGGCTGGAGGGATTTACACTGTGGGAGTCACAACACGCACAGTGAACACAGAGCCGGAGGTGACTGTGTTGTTAGAATATAGCCTGGGTGGTTTTTATCAATAGTACACTTAAGATTAATACATAAAATGGCTTTCCTTCAGGACAACAGAGTTAAAATTCTCGTCTGCTTTTTTTTTCCCTAAAAAGAACATCATTATAAAAATATGAGAGGCCTCGCGAGAAGGTTGTATTAAGTAAAGGTAGCTGGTGCCCAGCCTTCCATCCGCTGGAGTCATGTGGTAGAAGGAAAATCAGCTCCCAAACTTCCAGATATGACATATCACACACTGAAATAGCTCAATGCTTACACAGACTTAATGTGATGCTTATGCTCACTCCTTAGCATAACATTTATTAGGCTGCCCAGGGAGCCTGCTGAAGCATAAAGAGAGCTAAACAGTGTGTTTCTCCTTTGCTTGTGTCACTTAGGATTGTGTCTTGGCTCATATAGGGAAAAGCAAAGCAAACACTCTTTAAAAAATGAAAATAAACTTAAACAAGATATAGAGTAGCCTGACTTATTCAGATCACTGTGGAGTTTGTCCCAAAGCATTCTACTGTAACAGTTTGGAATGGAAGCTGCCAATGTCAGCAGAGGACACAATGAGACTTAGTGTGTTTCTCCCAGTTTAAAAAGAATGCACCATTATGCTACCGAGAAGTCCAGCTCAAATGTGCCTGCAACAAAAACGATAGGATGAGAAATCTTCCTTTAGATCCTTTACCACAGTAGGTTTTGGCCGTCAGCTCGAGCAGAGGTTGGGTGGTTCCTGCTTGAATGTTTGTTGTCTAGTCAAGCCTTTCTTCCCCGTTGCAGATGATGCAGTGTTTGAAGTTGGGCGCCCTGTCGCGCACCACAGCCAGCACCCAGATGAACGTGCAGAGCTCTCGCTCACACGCTATTTTTACCATCCACGTGTGTCAAACCAGAGTGTGCCCCCAAACAGATGCCGTGAGTTCACTTTTCTTGTTTCTTAGGCTTTTTGGCCCTAGATCCTTAAACTGCATGGATCTCAAGAGAGGCGTTTGATCCAAATTTATTTTATTTTTCTTTCTCTCAATTTGTTTTTCTCAATAATTTAACCGAAGCTGAGCAGTTGTGTAAAAAACAAACATAACAAACAGTACTGAATATCTGTTTGTTACGACCGAGTGGAGGTGTTGATCCCTGTACTCTTTGCTGTGAAGGCTGTCATTTATGTTTGTGTGGCTGCGTGACTATTTCTCTAGCTGTGTAAGGGAATGAGATGTGGGCAAGGTTACAGGGTGATGGACGGCACATTAACAAGGCATTTTCAATTATCTTCCATAATCACAGGAGAATGCAACTGATAATAAGATGATTTCTGAATCGTCGCAGATGAATGAATTTGAAACCCTGACTGCAAAGTTTCATTTTGTTGATCTGGCAGGATCAGAACGATTGAAAAGAACTGGAGCTACCGGCGAGAGGGCAAAAGAGGGCATTTCCATCAACTGTGGGCTTGTAAGGCTACGCTTGACGCAGACATGGGGTCTTTCCGCTGTGCTTTCTCTGTTTAGTTTTGTTTGTTTGGTGCTCGGTCTACAGAGCAGGCTTGCCTCACAATGATTCTCCTGCTTCAGCCTTTGCCATCCTGGAGTTATAGGCGTTGGTTAGCAGGCCCAGCTTTCCTTTCTCTGCTGTAATTCATAATATATCTCATGGAAACCCTTCATCACTGATTAGAGGGAGGAGGTAAACAGTAAGTCATCGAGCCTCTGACCACACTGTATACTTCCCCTACCCCCACGTTGCAGGCTTTTCCACTATGTTAATTTGGCTTGCTCAAGTTTTATAGGATGTGCAAAGAGTTATAAATGCGAAAAATACTTTTAGACTTCTTTCTGCATTTGAAGACATGCATCCAAAACAAACCCTTAAGGTCAAGTATTTCATTGGACAAGACGTAAAGGTAGCCTTTGCAGACATTTTGTGACAGTCCTTTTATTGACTGTGGATCATTCAGAAGCTTTTTACCAATGATTTAAAAAATTAACTTGTATTAGGAATTAATTTTAATACTCTGCCACCTAGTGGTACTCTGATAGGAAAGTGTGTTTTAGTTGAGTTAGCATAAGGTTTTGTTTGGGGCAAGAAAATATTTTAGAACAAGCTTTTGCATACCAAAACTTTTCTTCTTGTTTTCCTCACTATAAAATTAGACATTAGTTTCCTTGTAAGTAATAGCACTGCTGAAGCCCTGTGACGTCTGCTCTTATCCTTCCTGTCCTGCAAGTGGACATCCAAACAACACGTTTTGATTTTTTGTTTATAATCAGTGCCCATTTGTCCCTGTATGGAATGTTCAGTGAGGCTTATTTGAAAGACCCTAACCTCCCAATATCGAGGCCCCCCTTGATGGTCTCACCTGGTGTTTCAGAAGTCAGGCCTGAATCCTACACTTTGAATATTGTTTGGATATATTAGGACGTTAGTTCAGAAATGGACAAAATCCATTGCTCTGTTTCCTGTTGAGGTTGTTGAACTTTGATGTGGCCAGTACTTAAATCCATACCTTCTGGAAAAAGATGCCAAGATACAGTATGACTGTCCTGTCACTTGCTGGATAATGGCGTGGCCTTGACAATCTATGTTTACTGAAGGCTGGTGTGACTACTGTGGATAATGTGTTCCCTGCAGACACTAACCCATCCATAGCAGGAAAAACAGTAGTGGTTGCCGAGAGTACAGCTATAGAATTTTGTAACAACTTACCTTTTTAAAAGTTGGAAATTAAACACACATTATTTCACTATATCTAAGATCAGTTTTACTTGTGTAGGGATTCCTTGCTCAGGGAAATGACTAATATTTTTCTTGTGGCTATCTGAAGTTTTAGCTACCTAAAACATCTATGTTGTAACAAGAAACTCTCAAGGAGTTGGGAACTGACTAAACATTTGATTTTTTTCTAAGCTGATAAAAATTTATACTATGAATTAGTAATTTTGTGGAGATGTAACCTGAGCTCCAGCCGTAGTCAGACTTTGCCAGTCTTTAGACGTTGCTGTTTCTAAGGAAAATCTCTGGATTTTAAGTTATGAGTGACACATACGTTACTAAGCTTACATGCTTTTGAAAATATAAATGTAAATTAAATCCAAACACAGGTTCTTAATTTTATCATTTTTTGTCAATTTATTCATTTTATTTCCTATAGGCTTTCAGTATTTAAAAGTGTTGCAATTCATAAACATATAATTTTCCCTTTCCCTGTTAGTTGGCTCTTGGAAATGTAATCAGTGCCTTGGGTGACAAGAGCAAGAGAGCTACCCACGTCCCCTATAGAGACTCCAAGCTGACAAGACTCCTGCAGGACTCCCTAGGGGGCAACAGGTATGTATTCATGATTATTCTGGGTTTTGAATACGCATTTTTCTGTTTTCAGAACTTATTTTTTATTAAATTTTATTTTTATATTAGTTATAGTTTATTCACTTTGTATCCCAACTGTAGCCCCCCCCTCATCCTCTCCCTCTTCTCCTCCCATGCCCTCTCCAAGTCCAATGATAGGGGAGGCCCTCCTTCCCTTCCCTCTGACCCTAGCCTATCAGGTCTCATCAGGACTGGCTGCATTGTCCTCCTCTATGGCCTGGCAAGGCTGCTCCCCCTTCATGGGGAGGTGTGGATTATTTTTTAAGTATACCTATAAGTTAATTTATAAAACCTTTTTTATTTTAAAGCAAATTAATAAGACTAAAAGGTGATAATTTATATTAGGTACCTAAAAGGTGTCATTATATATATAATTATGTCAAGTAGTACTTATCATAGTCTTTGGGGTAGTGCTAGTATTTCTGTTTTATAAATAATGAGTTAAAGTATAGTAAGGTTAAACAATTTATTCAAAATCACAGGACTTCTAAAGAAAATCTGTAATACATGCTTGTTCTACAGTAGTGTGGCTTCTGATTAGCACACAGGAGAAGCTGACGAGAATTCTGTTGAAAAAGAAAGGAAACCTAAGAACTACAAAGTAGTGTAAATATTATTGACAGTTTCTACAAAGTCTAAAATCAGACTCTTTGTACGTGGAAAAAGTTTTCAAAAAATGTCAATTGAATGAAACGTAGGGTGTTTGCTGATTAACTGCTGTTTTCTATGGGCGTTTTCTCCAAACCTTTGCATTTCGGGCTTTCCCTCTGAACCTCTGCACGGTTGGTGTGGCTTCTACAGGTAAACATTTTGTTCTGTGTGTAATCTTCTTTTTCTACTTCACTGACTATATAAATGGAAACCTTTTTTTTTTTTTGACATTTGAATTCATTCATAGCATAACTCAACAAGTTAAACAAGCTCAGAAAATTTCCTTTGTTATGGTTTGAGAGGTCTAAAAATCATGTTTGTTGAAAAATTGTGAGATGCTATGCAACACACAGTCTGGGAATTAAATCTCTTTTTAGACAGCTACTTTTTTAAAAAGAATTTTTTTTCTTTGTTTAGATCTCTTTATTTATCAGCATGTCCATATGAATTCTCTATACATTTTTTAGCTTGTCTTCTAGCAGAGAAGTCTATGTTTAATTGAAAGAGATGAAAACTATTGTCTTTATTTTAAAATTTTTAACATCCAACCAATTAAATCTGTTTTTTAAATTTTGGTTTCTTCTCCCTCTTTTAAACACAAGTTTTGACTAAGAGTTGAAGTAATGCTATCTTTCTTTTTGGTAACGTGAAGTGGTATGTGAACCAATAGTGCTTTTCCCACTGGCTTCCACAGGGTCTATCCTGGCCGATGCCTCTGGCAGGGGGGTAGGGAGTTCCTCCATCTGTGGCAGTGAAGGCTGAGTGGCTTGTCAGCAGTGGGTCTCAGGCTCTAGGGGACCACTCTGTACTGCTAAATTGGATGCAGGGCTGGCAAGGCCCAGCCTTCCTGTTTTCTGCTCTTCTTTACTGAGACCGTATCTCCTCAGAAAAGCTCCTTTCATTGGAATAGGCAGACAAATGGATGGGTTAGCTCTTTAAAAAGAATTTTTTGAATATCTTTGAATTTATGTTTAAAATCGTTTGGCTTAGAAATAAGCTTTGTTAAATTCAGCAGCATTTGAAAATATTTCTTCCTTTTCTGTAATATTGGCATGATCTTCTCTCTCTTTAAGTTTGTCCTGTATGAAAATATGGCTTTCATTGTTGCATATTCTTAACTTGTTTTTAGCACTTTCAGTCTGTATTTCAGGATCAAGCTAGGTTTCATAACAAAATAAAAAATTGCTTTTTATCCTTTCCTAATTGTGTGTGTGTGTGTGTGTGTGTGTGTGTGTGAGAGAGAGAGAGAGAGAGAGAGAGAGAGAGAGCACGCATCTATCTGTATAGCCCTAGCTGCCCTGGAATTTCCTATGTAGACAAGGATGACCCCAAACTCACAAAGATCTACTTGCCCCTGCCTCCTAAAAGCTGGGATTTAAGGTGTGTGCTACCACACGCAGCCCTGTATTTCTTTAACTGTGAAACAAAGCAGACCAGATGCATGTCTGTCCCTTACACATTGACAAAGTTTGAGTACTTCACCCACTTGAAAGGTTACTTGTTCTGCAAGATGTAGAGCTTGCCTGCCTGTTGAGGCTCAGTCAGTGGTTTCTCACCTGTTTCTCACAGGCAACCCTTAGAGGACTTGACTCTGGCTGATACCAACCTTAACACACCCCAGTTTCTGCCTAGGATTTCAGAATTAAGGACACAATTCAAAAGCATTGTACTTTGTTAAATTTGGGGAAGCAAAATAGCTCCTATGCCCCTCCCCCCCCCATTTTGTAGCTTATACAAATCAAAGAAAGATAAAAGAAGAATTAGATAAAGTTTAAATTTCATGTAATTTAAAGTTATAGTTTTTAATAAATGAGCTTTTATATGTTTATAATGTCTTATTTTAATACCGTATAAGGGAACTTAAAATTTTATGTCAAAATTTCTGGAAATGTGAAAAATATAAAGCATGAGTAAAAACTATTATATTTCTGAAGTGTAATATATATGCTGTGTATATTGTTATGCTATGCTATACGACACACTGGAAGGAATCAATCATCATATTATCAATAGTTTCTTCTAAGTTAAAGATGCTCTCTTTAAAACAGAATTATAAGAAGTAAGCATTTTTGATGTCTTCTTAGAGCAATTGGCAAACTAATTCTTGAGACGCGGACTTTCAGATTTTGTTTAATGTGTGATATTTTCTTTCCTCTGTCAGTTATAGCCAGCTCCTCTCGTTCCTGACTCTTGTAGTTTTTCATTTGTCCATTATCTCAGTGTTTTTCAAGATATTTGTGAAGAGTAAGCCTCCCTGCCATCCAATTCTCAGCTGGCTAATACTGTCCGTGACTGCCTTACTTGTTTTCCCCATTTGTGCCTCACTGTGTGAGTGTGGACTGGTCTAAACTGTCATCAGTGACATCTCACTCATCGTTCATTGGTTACTGAAAGCTCAGATGCTACAAAGGGTTGTAATGCGCTCACTCTGTTCCTACTGTGCATTGTAATAAGTTCTTACAGAATGTTGCTGAGCTGGAGATTACGCTTTAAAGTGTTCTCTCCTCTACTCCGCATTCCATCACGTCTTACTTTTAGTTGCCTACTGTATCTTTGTTATCAAGACATAGAGAGGCTTGAATTATCTCAGTCTAATAATATCTCCAAAACATTACATATCTGCCATGTTATGTATGCAGTATTTATATAGTACAATGGAATTATTAATATTGCATCAAAGTACTATATTACATATTTGGAAGTACATTGAAAAATAAATAAAACTCTGTGGGCCCTCTCCTTCAGGCCTTTAGGGTCTGGAGTATGTAAAACTTTTATGTAATAATAATAACAGCAGTAACATACTGAATAAAAAGGAAATGAGCAAATGGTGCAGAAGGCAGAGAAAAATACAGCTAAATGAAGGGTGAGATGGTAGAATGCTAAAAAGTAGTAAGAGCAGAGATAGGAAAAAGTAGGAGTTGGTAGAAGAGCCCTGTATGGTAGCATATTCCTTTAATCCAAGCACTCTGGAGGCAGAAGCAGATGGATCTCTAGAGTTTGAGGCCAGCTACATAGCTGATTTTCAGATTATCCAGGGACATACAGGGAGACCTTGCCTCCAAAAAATGTAAATAAATAAATAAATAAATAAATAAATATAATACAAAAGTAAAAGGAGAAAATATACAAAATATAACCTTTTAGTTTGCTGTATTTTTAGGAAAAGGTCTCACTGTGTTGCATAGGGTGTTTTCAGCTTGCAATCCTCTTGTATCAGCTTCAGCTTCCTCAACAATGGTTAGTGTTCTTATAGAAAGGGCCACTATGACCCTGTTGAGATTTATGGAGGAAGGAAGCAGTCAAGGAGACCACGGATCAGGATTGATTGCCATAAATTTTCTACCAGGGTCATTAAATGCAAGTTTAATGTGTTACTGTGTTCACAATTTCCTGATGTGGGTGTGTCCATATAGAAGCCAAACATCGATGTAGGTGTTGCTTGCCACATCAGTTTTTGAGATAGGGACCCTTGCTGAATTGGGAGCTCACTGGTTTGCTAGATGGGCTGGCCAGAAAGCCCTAGAGATCCTTCTTCGTTGCCTCCCAAGTGCTGAGGTTGCAGACTCATTAAAGTATCTGCTGGGGATCCAAATTTAGTCCCTTATGTTTGTGTGGCAAGTGCTTTACCAACTGAGCCATTTCCATTTATGTAACAATAGATGGCTATGGGATCCATGCTAAGAAACGGTGACATTACAGCACACGTCAATATACATATATTGTCTGGCTTCAGCTCTCCAGCATGGTTCCCGATAAATAGTGGCATCTTAGGAGGCTACAGTAAGCCGTGAGTCTTCTGTGGAACAGAGAAACTTGAACCATTTCAAAGGTTTCAGTTCACGCTTGCTCAACATTACGTGATGAGGCAAATCATTATGACGGTTGGAGCCTGAGGCAGAGGAAAGGTGTTTACTTAGCGTTTGACCGGGAGGCAGACAGAGAATGCCAGTAACTCCTCTGTTCACATATCCTGTTAAATTGCAAGTGGCCAGGAGAGCCTTCTCGTTCTTCATTGGCAGACGCAATGGCTGGGGTATATATAAGCATCTGACTGTTCTATTTTGATGAGGCAGTTTATCATGACTTGTGTTTCTCACTGTTTTCCTGTGTAATCTGGTCAGAACTCAAAGTAATAAACTTTGATTATTCAACCCCAAATCATGTTTTTGTACTGTGAAAAGTGAGGATATACTATATGCTTCTTTTGTTTGAATATGATTACATTTTGTATAAAATTCATACCTGAATCAAGTCAAAACATCAGTAGAAAGGAAGAATTGCCTTAAACAATTTTAAAAAGTTTAAATTTATTTTCTATGTGTATGTGTGAGTGCCTACATGTATACCACATGTGTGCGCAGTGCCCTGGGAGGCCAGAAGATGGTGTTCGGTCCCATGGGAGTGGACTCTAGAGTATTGTGAGCTGACACGTGGTTGCTGAGAATCAAATCCTGGTCCTCTGCAAGAACAGCCCATATTCTTCAGCTGCTGAGCCATCTCTGCAGCCCTGGGAGAATTTTTGTTTTTAATAATAAAATAACTTAATGAAATTATTTTTTTAAACCTGACATATTTGTAGTTAAAATCATTATGGAACTAGTGTGTGCACTACCTCAGAAAGTTTACATAGATGTGAGAAACAAATGTGTATGCTTATCCATTTTCAAGGTATGTATCAAAGAGCATTACATTTATCCTTTCTTTCCTGTGTTACCTAAGTAAACAAAATCCTTTTGTTAAAATTGTCTTAAAGGGTGGGCACTTGCCAGGTGGTGGTGGTGCATACCTTTCATCCCAGCATTTGGGAGGCAGAGGCAGACAGATCTCTGTAAGTTCGAGGCCAGCCTGGTGTATAGAGTGAGTTCCAGTACAGCCAGGCCTGAGACAGAGAAACCCAGTCTCAAAAACAAACAAACAGACAAAAATCATGGGGACTTTTAAATTTGACTTTATTTGTAAGTTAGTTACATCTTTTTTTTATAAATCTTCAAGGGAAGATGCTTTTTTAAATGGCAGGAACTTTAAAATGTGTATCTCATTATTTGATTATGTTTGTATAATTAATTATTATTTATAACTTTCAGCCAAACAATCATGATAGCATGTGTCAGCCCTTCAGACAGAGATTTTATGGAGACATTAAACACTCTGAAATATGCTAATCGAGCTAGAAATATCAAGAACAAGGTGATGGTCAATCAAGACAGAGCTAGTCAGCAAATCAACGCCCTCCGCAGCGAGATCACGCGCCTTCAGATGGAGCTCATGGAGTACAAAACAGTAAGCTGAAAGCACAGACCTCCGGGGCTGTGAATATAATCGTGCCTTTTAGGAGTGGCTGCATAGATTTCTCTTTGGAGGTAGTCTTTGGGGAGTCATATTGTGTAGACTTCTTCAAAAGGATTCTTACCCAATCTGTAATTCTACCGGCTAATGCACCATGAAAGATTGTAGTAGAAGGAAATTGATTTTTTTGCCTTGGGGCAAAAGGCTGTTGGTGTAGACCTGTGTGATCTTGGAGTACCTTTAAAGAAAACTCTTGTGTACCTAAGGCCTCAACCAACAAGAGAATGCTTCTCTTCAAGGGTAAAAGGATAATCGATGAGGATGGCGTGGAAAGCATCAATGACATGTTTCATGAGAATGCTATGCTGCAGACTGAAAATAACAATCTGCGTGTAAGAATAAAAGCCATGCAGGAGACTGTTGACGCGCTGAGGGCCAGGATCACACAGCTTGTCAGCGATCAGGCCAACCAAGTTCTTGTCAGAGCAGGTATGTGTAGGGCGGGGTAGACAAGAGCTTAACTTCTGAAGGGTATGAAACATTCTCCGTGTAGACTATTTACTTAAGGTAGTTAACGTTGAAGTGTCAAGCTTTTATATATAACCTATAATTTTAGGTTAAATAGCTACTTTTTTAAATGAATAAATTCCTATATAAATAAAATGTGCCCTTTGCAACATTTTCTTTTATGGTTTGTTCATGGTAATTCAGGGGAAGAAACCTGTTGTAGGAATTTTGTTTTATTTTGCTACTAACTTTCAAAGCTGGGACCTCATGCTTGCCAGGCAATTACTATGCCATTGACCTATACTTCCAACAACAGAGTCTTCATTTTAAAATAAAAATTTTATTTCATGTTTTATCTTGCAGGTGAAGGGAATGAAGAGATTAGTAATATGATTCATAGTTATATCAAAGAAATTGAAGATCTCAGGTACAGTTTTCTATAACTGTAATGCATGTCAGCTTTTGCACTGTTTATAATATTTCTGTGTGCTGGGATGATTGTTCAGGAGCTATTCATGATATTTCTGTCCTGTGGTCATGTTTACTTCAGAGGACTTGATAGCAGGCTCTCCCATAATGTCATATTCCAAAGTTAATTTTCCCTGTCTCCCTTCCCATATTACTGTCCCTTATTATCCTCTTACTGTTATTGCTAGACCTATTAGGCATCATTAAACACAGAGCATAGGACATGCACACCTGATACTGGCGAGGCTGTCCTTTTTGTCTTTCATACTTGTGGATCCTTTCCCATCACTTGGAAATAGATCAGAGTCTATGAATCGTCTTTAACTTTTTGACTTTTCTATTCCTCTCTTCTACTTCTTTAGCTATTATGCGATTCACTGAGTTCCCGCCTTCTCCTGTACATCCATTTACATTTCATTAGACATTCTGCAAATGCTCACATTTCCACATGAATGCCCTGGGTTGGAGACAGCCATGACATAAAGATGCTGCAGTGTAGTAAAACGTTGTAAGTGAACACACGCAGGAAACAGAAGTGCCACTTAGTAAAATAAAACAAAGTCTAGCCATGGGATATGGATGTGGAGAAGTCTTTGCAAGAAAGCATTTAGGGGAATGGGAGTGTGAAGCAGGGACAGGGACATTAAGCACTTCTGGGAGATTTTTAGTTTCTATAGTTTGCTCTAACGCTTAGTTATTTTCTCATGGAGTAAAACCCTAGTTAGCTCCATGGGAAATGTCTTCAGATAATAACCAAGTCGGAGGAGGTCCTCTTCATAACTCTCCTCATATTTCCCTGTCTTGAACTTGTGTTATTTCTCCACTTTTGTCCCTGGATATTCTAGCCATTCTCAGTGGCAAGTACTTCCTGTACTTTCTGCCATCATAAAATTCTTTTGATCTCTTTACTGCTTCAAAAATCAAAGACAAATAAGATACTCTAGTGTGGCAATAAGTTCATTTACATTATTATAACTTTAATGTGTGGTGTGTGTGTGTTTGTGTGTGTGTGAGAGAGAGAGAGAAAGAGAGAGACAATGTTTGACATAGCTCCTTGCATGTTGTGTCCTGGTTCTGCCCAGCATCCAACCTAACCTGTCAGTTTCTGCCCTGACCAGTAGTACTGTTCCCTTGGCCATCTAGAATTTATTCTCGGACCAATCCTTCCTCACTGTGTAGCCCTCTTCTTTACTGTGCCTGGAGAAACTGCTGATCTCTTAGTTTCTAAAAGTCCTCTTCCATTTGTGCGCAGCTGCTCTTGCCTCCTTCCTTTCCCAGTTTCTGACCAGTGATTGCTGCTGGTTGTGTTTTCCAGTTCTCATGGTCTGTTTCCTCTCTTTGATGCTGTTATTCTAAAGCTGCATGTAAACCTTGATCTCACCATTGGCCAAATGGTGTGGCTGCATCATTATTTCCTAGGAAACTGCCAGGATAATTTCTATTCCTAGTGACTAAAAGCAGCATGTAATACCTTCATGTTCATAGTGTTAAGGATTTTCCTTGAGGCACTTACAGGACGGAGATGACTCATAGAGCAAGTTAGGTCAGTTGTCAAACCCTTTCCTTGTATGGGTTAATACTTAGTTTCATATTCCCAATTTTGATATCACTTTGGTAGCTCTTTAATTAGATGTGTCCCAGCCCTGAGGAGTATTCCCCTAGAGCCCCAGGTTTATGATGTACCATGTGGAAATA
The DNA here is from genome assembly GCA_028658305.1 of Pachyuromys duprasi. NCBI lineage: Eukaryota > Metazoa > Chordata > Mammalia > Rodentia > Muridae > Pachyuromys > Pachyuromys duprasi. The sequence goes on from CM053752.1 coordinate 11,289,729, forward strand.
ACTGACATATTGAATTACCATAGTGAACTCTGACTTCAAATTGGGGGGCCTGGATTGACACTGAAGTTCCTCTGTAGGTGCTACGTGACATCTTTACTTACCTGGCATCCCTGAGTTTTATTATCTTAGTCTAGAAGAAGAGATAATACTTGTAAGCCTCACAAAGTTATTATGGGCTTGAATGAGACAATAGAATGTGAGGGTTCTTAAGCTGAAGGCTGCTGTACAGGTCCAGTGTATCACTTAGTCCACCTTTCTGAGCTCTGTTTTTACCTACTAATCCCCCTTTAATCCATATTTCTGTCAAATTTTACTCACATGAAGATTTATTCCCAACTCCCTAAACTGAGTGAAATATATCTCTGTGTATGGCAACTTGAGTATTTTCAAATTATGAAATCACAGGTATGACTTTTGAAACTGAAGCAATCATCATTTAATCCTTGAATTTGGGGAGATTAAAACTTTTGTAGGAGTAAGAAAATACAGAAAGAGAACACTGAAGTCATTACATTTCTGCCTTGTTCCAGAGCTGAAAATTGAAGTTAACATTTGGTTTATCTCTTCAGTTATTTCCAGTGCTACATTGTCTTAACAGTCTGTCTGTCGTCCAGCTGTTCTTTGAAATACAACTGCACCATGAACATTGTTTTAATGTTACAACATTTTTCTGATTATTTCCTGCTCCCCCCTCCCTGGGATTCAATAGCACTATTTAGTGTTCATAACTAATTTCATTTACTACTGTTGGATAATGATATTTCTAATTTTTATAAGAATTATTATTTTTTGTTATACTTGTAGTTTGGCAGGTTTTAAATTCATTACATAATTGGGTTTTCATAGCAATCCTATAGAAAATATTTTAATCCCTGTTTTACTCAGGGAAGAGTAGGTGCTTTCAGAGGCTGAGAGGCCAGATCTAGTGCGTGTCCAATGAAGTCCAAGCCCTGATTCTGCTCCTTCTCTGGAAAGTCTACTACCTTCTCTTGTGTCACACTGCCATCGGTCTAGTCAGTAAAACTCCAGCAGCACCAAGTGTGTTTGTACGCTGAGGACAGAGAGTAGACAGTGAGGGATAAAGGCGCATTCTGCCTCTAGCATATAAAAATCGCAGTCTTTCCTTTTGTGGCTGGAGTTTGTGTAAGTGAGCCTTGAAGGTTTCAGCCCGTACTAAGCGCAAGCCTTGGAAGTAAGGAGAACAATAGATCAGCTGCTGTTTCTTACATAATAGAGTCTAAAATATATATTGTTCGTAGGTGGCGTATCATACTTTCATATGCTTTCAGCTTTCATTTTGGTACATTGTGCTACACTAAAAATATAGAAAAGCACAACATATTAGCTAAGGAGAATGTGTTTCCAGTGTACATGGTGGTGATGGCTGCGTAGCAGTATCCTGGAGCTCAATGCTGCAGAGCATAGAGAGGCCAGCATAATAATTATTTAAAATGCTTTACTGTAATAAAAATGTTTCTACTTAAAAAATGTTTTTGTTCACTAGGGCAAAATTATTAGAAAGTGAAGCAGTGAATGAAAACCTTCGAAAAAACTTGACCAGAGCCACAGCAAGGTCACCGTATTTCAGTGGGTCAACAGCTTTCTCTCCTACTATACTGTCTTCAGACAAAGAAACTATCGAAATTATAGATCTAGCAAAGAAAGATTTAGAGAAGCTAAAACGGAAAGAGAAGAAGAAGAAAAAAAGGTAGTATTATAAAACTGAACATTTTTTTCTCTTTCAGGACATTTAATTTGTAATTGCAGTATGTACAATAGTTTCATAGGTATATGAATGCACGAATAAACTAAATTAGCTTACAGTTACAGTTATATGCTTTCTAATGGTTTGTATCTACTTATATATTAGAAAATTAAGTTTAGCTATAATCATGAAGTGATGAATTGTGCTTAGACTATGACAAGGCCAGTTAACTGTGAGATATTATCTTGTTGTTTCAAATTGCTGCTTTTGCATTCCATCCATCTTGCTTTTCTGTGAAGCGTCTATGTCCCATTGTAACAGTGTGTTGTTCGCTCTTCTCATTTCCTAATAGAACTGCATAGTCTCACAGGTGTTTTAATCCCGCTAACGAATTAGTTTAACTAAAGGCGAACTAATCTATCAGAACATCATTTGGTCTCTAAATAGTTCCTTCAGGGTTTCTAATTTGATTACACAAAAGTTCTTCATGTGATTTCAAGTTTTCTGAATCTCTCAGGGAATTATTTAGCATTCTACCACTGCAATAGGCTGCCTCTGTCAAGATAATATCTCTTCCCAAAGTCAGCTGGGAAAAGAAAAGGGAAAAATTGAAAACTTGACCATTTGTAATGTGTGAGTGGTTAAATACTCAAATTCCTTACCTATTTATCTATTGCTTCTATATTAATATAGTATAGTAATAATATAGTATAGTAGTCCAACTATTTACAAAGAATACATTTGAACAAGCCACTTAAACTCAATCTAAATGTTTTGGCTAGATACTCAAAGGGAGGCCATGCTGTCTTCTTTTCTGATGTTTTGTTACAGGGAGGCTCTGGAACATTCTAGACTTTTTACCAGCTGTTTTTGTTCAGTTTAATTAGAACTGTATTTAGAAAACATGGCATTTCTTCCTCAAACACTCAGTTGGTGAAAGTTACTAGAAATTTAAATCTGTTAGGTTAACCCTGCCTTATGTCTTCATGGTACAATAGATTAGATAAAGTAATTAAAACAAGTTTCACAGTATGGTTAGGAGGCATTGGATTCTTTAGTGTCGTGTTTTCGTAGGGACTTTCCATGTATGATGGCAGCAGCTGTAGGACATAGGTTGTGACTAGCTCTCTGCTGATGGGGGACAGCTCCACTACAATAATGGCCTTACAAAATTCACTTTGGTGACTGGCGAGACTTGTTTTTAAGTGCCACGGCAGTTTGTGTGTTCACGAGTAAGCACAAGTGAGTAGGAGTGTATTTATCAAGGTCCTGGGCTGAGTCTGTATGAACGATAAAATAGGGATCCCTAAACAGGGATCCTAATAAAATGGTTTGGGTATTTTTATAGTGGCTGTAGGTACACAATAGCTCTGGTTCAGATTATTTTTGTGAAAATGCGTGCCAGCAAGCACTCGGTGGGTAAATAGTACTACTGGAAAATGCCTTGTTATGTTTGTCCTGGTTGATTTATCCCGGAACTTTGTCCACTGTAAGGGAAACAAGATGAAAATGGAGTGGCCGTTACTTCAGTTGGTTTTCTGTGACAGACGCAGGCAGTGTGTGATAAAGACAATAGCACATGTTACTCACAATGACTTATCAAATGGCTGGACTAAACACAAAAATGACCAAAAGAGGAACGTGAGTTACGTCATAATACATAGGGAAGTAGGTGGAGGTAAAATACTTGAGAGCAAAATCAACCAGCCAGATATGTGAAAGATCGCAATGAGAAAACCAGTTAGAATCCCTAAAGTCAACACTCAATGAGTGCTTGCAGACTGCTTTATTGAGCACATTGTGCATATGTGTTCCAGGGTGCCTTTGTCAAACACTCATGATTTGTGGGCCTACGATGTTTATTTTGTACACTATACACATATCAAAGTCTAGAGAGTCAATTTGTGAACTCACATAATTGCACAGGAAATTCACAGAATTTTTAACATCTGTCTTGTTCTATAGACAAGTGTTCTGTATTAAAAACAAACAAACAAACTGAAAACCTGAGCTGGTGCGATGGCTCAGTGAGAAACAAACAGGAACAAACAAAATGTTTGCTTACAAGCCTGAACTCTCACTGGAAGGAGAAAACTACCTCCTGGAAGCATTTTCTTACTTCCACAGGCACATCCCACTCACACAGCTACACACACATACACACAAACACTCAAAGGAAACCCAAACAAAAAGCATTTTATTAATCACACTTAGGTCTAAGTAACTTTTAGATTATAAATTGTTGTTATAAAAATAGAAATAAACTCCCATCTTAGACAAAGGCCTGAAATAAAGCAAACCCAAAATAAAGGGTTTCAGCAATAATAATAATTAATAATAATAATAATTAGAAAATTTGAATTCTTTATCAGGAGACCATATACTTTAACCATGTAGTTCGTTTTCATCAGAGCAAGCCCCTGGATCACACTGGTTGTTTTGTGTATACAGAAAAAGAAGATTTACCACTCACACATTCAGTCCTCTGGGTAGGTGGCTTTAAATGCCCCATGGTACAAAACTCTTCGTCGTCTTCCAGACTCCATTGTTCCTGGACTTTGTGGTGTTGGAATGAAACTCTGGAAACACAGATCTGTGTGGACTTTCCCCTTTTCTAGTCTCTGTGCTCGACTACCTGATCCCTGGTGAATATCAATTTGTAGAATTTTTTTCTCAGATGGCTAGTCTCATGTTATAAAGGCAGTATACAATTTGGTTATAAGAGACCATTACAGCCCAAGCAATAAATATTATACGAAACCACACATCACAAGATTAAAAGAGAACTGACCTAACAATTCATAACTCAGCTCTCTTTTTATTATTTTAAATATAGAGGATTTTGTGGGGTTCTAGACAGAGTATGCTATGTGCAGATTGCAGTATGCCTAATCAGAGCCTAGCACATCTGCATTGTCACATGACAAATATTCAGATATAGTACATTCCATTGAGTAAAGAGCCCTAAGCTTTGTATATTGAGTATTCTTTAAGTTATAGTTTGAAACCTCTATCTGTAAATTTATAATTTTTTTCTATTCTGATTAAAGAACAGTCTTACTAATGGAATGTACTAAAGTTCCCATTTTATTTTTCCCTTTGTCTTGGTTATATGCCCTCTTAGTAGTGAAATTTTGACTCCAACCTTGTGAGATTTTTCTTTTCAATTAACAAGATTGTATTTTTTCATTGATTGTATAATAGCCATATTCATTCGTCTGTAACACCATCTCATACAATTTGATATCAGTTTTTTTTAATTTAGATTTAGTGATGATTATATGTACAGTAGAACAAATGAAGCCAAGTTCGTAAAGTAGTAACTTGTATGTTGTATTAGTATTATCATTATGGTATAAAGGCATTACTTAATGAAAGTCTTTTAATCATACCATAAAAAGTCTTTTGAAAGATTTAAAAGGGAGATGATATTGCTGAAAGTAGGCTTTACTTAGTAGAGAAAATTTTTAAAAATTGATCTATTTCTGGCTAAAAATAGCAATGACATCCAAACAGGATTTATCAACTCATGTAAATTAATACTGCACTTTACTGTTAAACAATTTTCACCAATTATCTGTATCTTCTTAGATATAATACTATTAATTTTCTACTTTGTATTTATTCATAGAAAATGTATTGCCTTTTTACTGTGTATTGTCCTTTAATGATATCTTTAAAATTTATTTTAACGTCTTCAAGCTCATGTGCCATTTTACCTTCTTACCACTTTTGCTTTTACTGTCTGGTTTGCCCTTCATTGGCTTGGCCTTCCCATACTGTGCCTCGTGATTTGAAGGCTACAGAAACTTGAGGAAAGCAATCGAGAAGAAAGAAGGTTGGAATATTTCCCAGGTTTTTTTTGTTTTTTAAATTAAAATGTCATTTAAATACTTAATTCCATTTGCAAGAAAATGTGCTATAGGATTGTAGATTGCTTCCGACTAGATTAGCTGTGCGCTCCTTAAAGTAATGACTTTTATAAAAATAGCAGAAAAAAATTAAAGTGTTTAAGAATAAAGAACTCTGTATCTACTTGAATTAAAATGCAAGCAGTTTCATTAACTTTAAAATAGGCTGCCAGAGTATGATTACTTAACCCCTTTTAGTAAAATTAAATAAACCTTCACTATCAGATTTATAAGTTTATAAAAACAAACAAACAAAATCAGCATTTCCGTATCTCCAGGGAACATGTAGCAGGGTGGGAATTGTTAGCTGGGCAGTGATTGACTTTTCCTTGTAGCAAATGCTAACTCATGGGTCAGCATCTCTCTTAAGCTATAAGCTTTGTAGAAAACATTAAAATAGGGAAAGGGCAAAAGGAACTGTGGCCTTCCCATGGGTCAGATTGACAAGGAATTCTGAAATTCAAACTAGAAAAATGTTTTTAACTTTTCAAATGTATTTCAAGGGAACATTAAAAGATGGAAAGCTCCCTTTTTTCCCCTTAATACCTAGAAGCGAGTTGCTGATCTCAGTATCAAGGAACTTGAGTGAGTATGACTATTTATTTAGATAAATAAATGTTTGCTTGGGATTAGAGCCTTTCTTCTTAGAGTCTTTTGAACAAGTCACCAAATCATATCCAAACTGATTAGGAAGTTTCAAAACAAATGCTGTCATCCTAGAAGCTTTGCATTCGAGATCATGTATCTTCTATTACTTAAAGGTGAATTTTAAAAGTTGCACTAGAGTTGGGTGTGGCGCATGCAGAGGCAGTCAGATGTCTGTGAGACCCGGGCCAGCCTACAAAGTGAGTCCAGGACAGCCAAGGCCACACAAACAAACCCTGACTCGAAAAGCCCTCTTCCCCACCAAGAAAACATTAAAAAAAAGAATGTTGTACTAAGTAGTTAAATGATTGATTTACTTTAAATGCATTAAGTCATAAATTACTTTATAATAGTTTACCCTTAATTATACTCAATATACTATGTTGAGTGTAGTTTCTGAGCTTATATTCTATAAGTTTATAATGTTAAAAAGTATCCTGTAACTAGAATATGATCCTAATTATCTGTAGCTCACACTGGAACTCACCTATCCATCATTAATTTAGGACAATATATTTACCAGCAGAACCAAAAAAAATACAAATGCAGAATTTCTCCTAGTTGGAAACCTCACAATACAATAAACCTTTAAATGTAGGTGTGGAAACATATTACCACGTTAATCAGTTCCTGAAATGTATACATGGATTTAGTGAGTCGAGGCTGCTTCCGACTACACATGATCACAGAGGACGGCAGCAGCAGGGCTGTGTCTCAGTCAAGAGCTCAGAGGTGCAGCCTGCCATTCTGTATTGACAAGCTCCCAGGGTGTGGGTGCTTCACTGTGAGAGTCAGGACATCTGTTCCTAGTCCCTTGTGTGGAAAGTGTCTCAAGGCCACAATGTCCTTTTTTATTTGCCAGATGAAAAGGTTAATTGTTTATGTTCCTTCCAGTTCCGAAGATCCTGATTTTGAGTAAAATATAAATTTAATTATGATTCATTGTTCTTTAGATAGCTATTCAGAGTATCAATTTGTAAACATTTATCAAAGAAAAATTGAGTACTTGAGATACAGTATTTATTAGTATCACCTTTAAAGCTTAGGCTTTAACAGTAATTCTCAGAAGCATATTAGAATATAGCAATGGTGCTGAGTTTTCTGTGTCAGAGTGCAAGGAGAATTTATGATCGGAGATATAAGTCAATGATAGCATTCATTAGGCTGGATATTAGCTACTCGCATGTTAATCAAGTATTCATAATAAAGTTGGGTGGTCATAATCCTAAGAAAAAGGGACTGCAGATGACATGGTAATATAAGAACCAACTATAGTGGAGAAAATATACTACACCAGTTGTAAGTAAGAAAGGGGACAGCATGACAAGGAGGAGACCCAATGAGAAATGTGTGTCTCTTTTCCCTCACACAACCTTTTTGTGTACTATGTCTTGGGTCTCAGCCAAGTAGTTTTTAGTATGTGTTACTCGCCTTTGAAAATGATTGGGTTTGCTCTAATAGTTCACCCTGAATAGTTCCTAGCTTTCTCCTAGTTTATTTTCCTCTAATACAATGATTTAATGACATTCATGAAAATCATTTGCAGTTTATTCGACTCGTTATGACTGTTTCACTGCCATCCTTTATTGCCTTTCACCTCTCACTGCAAAGGCCATACTCTCCTCTCCGCGTCTTTATGATATGTCAAACCGTACTTTTCCGTTCCACCTTAATTGGTATATGAGATACATAGGACTACTCAAACACAGATGTTCATGTAACTCACAGGGACTGACTTATTTAATAAACAGTAGCGTAATTTATTATGAGCAGGCCCTGGGCAAATGAATGATAAGCCACATACATATGATTCTTATTCTCAAGAGACTCTTAGTTCAGTGAAAATGACAGAAAATAGTTCATTACATAAACAAATAAAAACTGGAAAGTACTTAGGAGGAAAAATATATTCATATCGTTCTGAGTATAAAACTACAAGTAAGAATAAGGACCTGGAGTTAAATGTTAGAGTTAAATAATAATAACAGGGCCCAAATGAGGTCAAATTACTTCCTTTATAACCTAGAAATAAGTCCAAGTATCAACCAGGAAGTTCTTTAATGTAGCAGAAATGGAAATCATAAAGCTCTTTCTAGGGGAATTGTGTTTGAAAATATTGCCTTAATTTGAATGTTCTTTTTAACCTTCATGATTTTAAAATCCCACTACAACACAATCTTTATGGATTATTTAAGATTTGCTATATTAACACTATTTTGCTTAAATGTATGAGTCTAGTGAGCTGAAGTGTATCTTCTGTGTGTGCTTAGTGAATGCAAGGGAGATCAGAGTGATTTGGGTATGCAAAAGATTCACTCACTGTAGTCGTTTACCTTTACTTGAAACTACCAGAGCTAACTGAATTTAGCCATGACCATTGTGTAGTTATATCTATAGGCATCTCTGAAGAGAAAGGCTTCAGTTTTATGGTGACATTTGTGGTAGACCCTGGAATTTCTGATTCAGTAAGAGGGCAGCCTGAACTTTAGACAGTTTGGAAATCAAAGACCCACTCTGTGAGAACATGAGAAAACAGCTTATGCTGTGCAGACATCCTAAGAAAAGCCCCCAGAAATGATGGACACGGCCTATACAGGCAAACTCAACTGTGGGCAGAATGATTTTGAACCTTTCAAATTATTAGCCTATGAGATCATTGTATCGCTTTCTGTTTACATGAGAAAAGTTTTCTTGAATTCAGATAGGGAGCCCAAACTTCCTGTTTTGGTTTCTGTTAAACTTAAATTGTAGCGCATCGAAGCTAATCGGCTGCTGCTGTGCAGTACCTTAGCTGTCTCAGCAGATCCAACACTTCGGTCTACAACTTGGTGTCACTATTACTAGAAAAAAACTTCCTTCAGTGATGTAGTTACTATGCTGTTTGTGAAGTGGTGAGATCGGTTTTTCCTAGTCCACAGACAGGGAAGCAGACAGGGAAGCTTTGCTTAGTTAAGTGATTAACCCTTTCCTTTTGCTTTTTACAAATTGTCAATGTTTAGAAAATATCTGAGGAAAAAAAAGTTAAAACTTTCCCTTTGTGCTTATCTCATATTCTTTTTCTTTTTTCTTTTTTTAAAGTGTGGCTGGAAAAGAGGATAATACAGACACCGACCAGGAGAAGAAAGAAGAAAAGGGTGTCTCAGAAAAAGAAAACAATGAATTAGAAGTGGTAAGTATGGGAGAATAAACTTAGAAATTGTAGTCACTAACTTCTATGAACAAAAGGAAGCGGTTATTATACCCATGGTTTCCAGTTTCCTTGAGGACTTTTCTTCAGAATTGTGAACTTTGAAGTACTGGCAAATCTCAGTGTGGTGCTTTGTGAGAATTGTGTGTGTGTGCAGATAGGGTGCCATGACAGATGAAGAAGTCTTTAAGGCAAAGTTATTGCTTAATAACCGTAATAATGATTTTGAACTAAAGAAAAGCTAAATTCAGTGTCTGGGGAGGTGGCTTAGTGAGCAGAAGCACTTGCCATGGACAAGTATGAGGACTTTCTCAGATCCCTGGTAGCTCTGTCAAAGCTGGTCATAGCCTGTAACTCAAGGTGGAGTGTCTGGACAGATAGAATCTGGGAGTTCACTGGCTGCCAGTGTAACCAAAACAGAAATTTCAGATTCAGTAGCAGGCCCTGTAGAAAGTCATAGAGGAGGACACTGGACATCCTGCTCTGGCATCTGTGCCTATAATCATTAGTGCACATATACACACATACACATGTGAACATGCATGCACACACACACATGCACACACTCACACTTGATAGACTTCTGTATACTCTAGCATCTCTTACGGAGGTGATCAGTTTGCTTGCCGGTACTGTCCTGCTAATAGTCACAAATCACGTTTCAGGAAGAGAATCAAGAAGTAAGTGATCATGAGGATGAGGAAGAAGAGGAGGATGAGGAAGATGAAGAAGAGGATGACATTGAAGGAGGAGATAGCTCTGATGAATCAGATTCCGAATCAGATGAAAAAGGTACTGCCCCTTAGCATGAAGGCAGAAAAATCCTAATCAGGAGCTGTTCAGGTTTTTGTGGGAAACTCAACATTTCCTATTTTATCCCCAATGAAGGCAATTTTCCCAACTTGTAAGAACACCCTAGACTCATGCATGCTCTATGCAGAAGAGACATTCCTTTCTGTGCTAGATTTAATCACAGTGCGGTTTCCACATTTCTTTAGTGTATGACACAGCATCTGCTATTGGCGTCTGTGAACAGTCTGTCTTTGAGACTATGGTATGCCCAGGAAATTCCCCATAAGGCTGCTGAACGACTACCTGAATGTAGATAATGGCTTTACATTCTTGCTTGGTGCAATGATTATCTTTCGGCCTTCTTTCGGTCTTTTTATCTTCTACGAATAGCTAACTATCAAGCCGACTTAGCAAATATCACGTGCGAAATTGCAATTAAGCAGAAGCTGATTGATGAACTAGAAAACAGCCAGAGACGGCTGCAGACGCTGAAAAAGCAGTATGAGGAGAAGCTGATGATGTTGCAGCATAAGATCCGGGACACGCAGCTGGAGAGGGACCAGATGCTCCAGAACTTAGGTGGGTCATCTGTGGTGTCTTCAGTCTAAAAGCTCAGTGATCATTAAATGACTTGCATAGATAATGGAAGAGAAATGAGCCAAAACCTCCAAGAGAGCTCCGACATCCTTGTGTCCTGGGAACTGGGTGTTTGTTCTGAGTCTACAAAAGAAATTCTGTGTCTCACAGTAACAATGCATTTGAGGCTGGAGAGACGGCTCAGTGGTAAAGAGCACTGTCTGCTCTTCTAGAGTCTTGAGTTCAATTCCCAGCAACCGCATGCTGGCTCACAACCATCTAGAATGGGATCTGATGCCCTCTTCTAGCATGCAGGTGCACATGCAGATTGGCCACTCATACACAAAATAAATTAAACCAAACCAAACCAAACCAAACCCAAAAGCAAAAACAATATGTTTATGCCCTTATGTACACCCAGGCTCAGTGGAGTCATATTCAGAAGAAAAGGCCAAGAAAGTCAAGTGTGAGTATGAAAAGAAGCTCCATGCCATGAACAAAGAACTGCAGCGACTTCAGACAGCTCAAAAGGAGCATGCCAGGCTGCTCAAAAACCAGTCTCAGTATGAAAAGCAGCTGAAGAAACTCCAGCAGGATGTCATGGAAATGAAGAAAACAAAGGTACGGATACTGCTCTGGTTCGTCTTTGGATGGCTTCAGGCTTGAACTATCATTATGGTTATTGCCTGAGCCAATAAAGAAGTAACTCACAGAATTTGCCACCATCTTAAGATATAAACAGATATTCAGCTTCTAGTATATGTCTCTCTGATCACACTCATTCATGTAGAGGCAACATCTAGAGTTGGGTATGGCTCATTTTCTTGCCTGGAGAAGCACAAAGCCGAAGAGACTATGTGAACACTTGTGTCAGTTTTTGTGTACGACCTGATTATCATAAACTTTGTACCAAAGTCAAGGCAGTTTTCCTAAAATTACCACAGGGAGATGACATAAGAAGTGAGTAAATTATGTTGTGTAGTTGCTATAACTTACTAGGTTCACACTTACTAGGTTCATTCTGTGTACCAGGCTCTGGTATAAGCACCTTCAGGTATTGTTGAATTTTCACAGTCCACAAAGGCATCGTAGATGAGTGAGTCAAAGCCTACAGGGGCTTTCTCACATGTTCAGGCTCACACAGGCACTGATAATAAATATCAAAACACTAATCAGTTTGGCAAAATGTATTGGAAATATAATCCAGAACCACTAACGGACTAAAATGCACAGTGGATGCTGCGTGCTTCCATGTGAGATATTTGGGACAAAAGAACTCCTGTCTGTGTAGTTTACTGAACATGAACCTGGTAGAGTAAGTTCAATAATGTGTGTACCTAACTGTAGGTTCGCCTCATGAAACAAATGAAAGAAGAACAAGAGAAAGCGAGACTGACGGAATCTCGGAGAAACAGGGAAATTGCTCAGCTGAAAAAGGATCAACGCAAACGAGACGTGAGTAGAGTCTCCCTGGAACGTGAGAATACTCTGCGTTGTACAGTTTTATAAGTGGAGGGAAAATGTCTAGCTATAGCTAAGTGCAGGCTGCGGAAAAAAATAGGCATTAGCTATACAAAATGGCATTCATTGTTATATGCAGATTGCAGTAATTCAGTATAAACGGTTAGGGCAGATTCATTGCAAGGGGTGCGTGCAAGGATGATAACCAGCACTCGATAGAAGATACTTTCCTAAGTGCTGAATTTGTGCCTTGGTGAATACTCAAGCTGTCTAAGAGCAATAGAATGAGAAGCATCTGTAAAGCTCTTGGAAAAGCACTTCCGCTCAGTAAGCACCACTGCAGTTGAGTAAGCATACGGACAGCTTTCTGTTTCCAAGTAGGGATGGGTGGTTTTGTTTGGTTTGGCTTTCATTTGTTTAACTAATAGTGTATGGTCATGGACATACCATGGCACAAGTGTAGAGAGGTCAGAGGTCAACTTTAAAGAGTCAGTTCTCTCCCTCCACCATGTAGTTTCGGGGGTTTGAGCTCAGGTTGTTATATTTACATGCTGAGCCATCTCAGCAGCCCAGAGAGAGCTGTTTCCGAATGTGTCCTTGCTTGCCGTGTAACAGCATCTGTATGATGGACACAGGTTGCTAACCCAGATTATGTTAAGATTATGTATTTTCTGGCAGTGAGACAAAGTGTTTTAGCCTAAGAGGAGGGCATACTCTGATTTAGTTGGCCTTTTATAACATATTTAATCTCATTTTATAGCATCAACTTAGACTTCTGGAAGCCCAGAAAAGAAATCAAGAAGTAGTTCTACGACGCAAAACTGAAGAGGTACAATAAACAAGTTTTGGGGGAACCATTTGAAGGGAACATTTTGGCTTTGGGATAAATAATGTATTTCTTTCTTTCTTACTTTGTGGTGCTAGGGGTTAAGCCTAGAGTTTTGCATGTGATAGATAAATCTTCTACCACTCTACCCAACCCTGTAATGTGCATTTCTACAGACGGACATCAGATCAACCTCTGTTGCTGTTTCAGGTCACAGCTCTCCGCCGGCAAGTGAGGCCTATGTCTGATAAAGTAGCTGGGAAAGTCACTCGGAAGCTGAGCTCATCTGAAAGCCCTGTTCAGGACACAGGTTCTGGTGTGGCTGCAGGGGAAGCAGATGCATCAAGGGCAGGCACCCAGCAGAAAATGAGAATTCCTGTGGCAAGGGTCCAGGCATTACCAACACCTACGACAAACGGAACCAGGTCCCGCTGATTCTGCATGCCCACATTGACTGTTGCATAAATGAAACAGGTCTTGTTATTGGTTGTGAACAAATAAAGGCACAAGTAATCATTTTTATCCTTGCAAATGGTTACAGGAAAATACATCAGAAGAAAGGATTAACTGGCCGAGTGTTCACGTCCAAGACTGCCCGCATGAAGTGGCAGCTGCTCGAGCGCCGGGTGACCGACATTATCATGCAGAAGATGACCATTTCCAACATGGAGGCCGACATGAATAGACTCCTTAGGGTATGGAAAACTGAAACTAGACAGGCCCTCCTTTGGTGGGCTATTAGCCTTTCTATTTCCCCAAGCATTGAGTGCCTTCTCTGGCATCATTTTGTCTTGATTGTTCTTTGTATGGGTAGATGAAAAATCATTTCTTAAAATCCAATATATATATTTTTCATAGCAACGGGAAGAGCTCACAAAAAGGCGAGAGAAACTTTCAAAAAGGAGAGAGAAGATAGTCAAGGAGAGTGGAGAGGGAGATAAAAATGTGGTTAACATCAGTGAAGAGATGGAGTCCCTGACTGCGAATATCGATTACATCAATGATAGCATTGCTGACTGCCAAGCTAACATCATGCAGATGGAGGAAGCAAAGGTGTGTGCCTTAAAAGACAGGTTTTTTTCTTGTTTTTCTTTTTGAGAGCTGGTCTCTAGTCCTGGATGTCCTCAGACTCTGTGTGTGAACATTAAGAATGACCTTCAGTTTCTGATCCTCCTGCCTATACATCCCAGATGCTACAAGTATAAGTTTCTATTATGCTCAGGATCTTAAAGATATTTAATAGCTTAAGGAAAAGAACTTTTGTATTTGTATATCATTAAAAGCACTTTGAATTTTTATATAAAGGTGTTTTTCTATGCATTAGTTTTAATCTGATTCTTAGGTTTTATGCATATAATAGATGCTGTCGTCTATCCTAATTCTTCTACTAACTTTGTGATATTCTTTATTATAGCACATGTATAATTTATTATATCTTGTCTTGAATTTTCAACTGTTCAGATGTGTCTTCTTTTGACTAGATAACGTTTCTTAGTGTGGGAATTGTGTTATATTTTTCTGAGCAGCTTCATTGACTTATCTGGTACTGTAAAATAAATACAATAGCCTTTTGCCTTCTGTTTAAGCATGTCCAGACTAAAGCAATGATTGTTTCGCACCTGTTTGATGTAGGAAGAAGGAGAGACACTGGATGTCACTGCTGTCATTAACGCCTGTACACTTACGGAAGCTCGGTACTTGCTGGATCACTTCTTGTCAATGGGCATCAATAAGGTGAGACTTAACTCCCCTATTCTTGAAAGTTTAAGTTTTGACCAATTTGGTTTTGCATGTCTCTCTCCAGTAACCCTCCTCTTGGTAAAAAGAAATGAAATTCTTAACTGAAAAAAAGTTATAAAAATGCTGTAAACATCTATATCAGATTTCCTGGCTCTGTTATGCTCGTATGTTAGAGCAAATAAACAAAGAAGAAATAAAGCCCATTTTGTCTTAATAAATGATTCTCAAGGAAACAGATTTTGTATCACAATTGGCTTGCTACTAATTCTGAACAAGTCAAAAGAAAATCAGAGAGGAAAAAAAATACAGTTGTTTTTTTTTATGTGTGTGTATTATTATTTTTTTAATTTATTTATTTTTATCTCAATCACAGGTTAGGTACTTTGAATCCCAGGTGTAGCCCCCTCCCTCAGTCCCTCCTACCCTCCCACTCCCTCCCTCATCTCCCTCCTCCCCGCC